>JASAOG010000130.1:310000-910000 GCA_030265305.1 Biomphalaria pfeifferi | reverse complement strand
GTATTTTTATTAATATTATAATATTGTTAGGATAACGGTTCTAACAAATTGGCATGTTGCCGATTTTAATTTTTAATGTACATGATGGCTGCGTTCTACTCAACGCTCCATGATGGCGGCTTTGTTAAGCCAAATCTAGAATCTAGCTAATGTTTATTGTAGTCTAACCTGACATGTGTTGGTTGTGGCTGGGACTTTAATAACTCATGTATTGCTTTTTATTAGCTACATGCAGGTAATGGTATTTACCTCATGCATTTAGGTATGTGTATGTGCTAGACTAGGTCTAGTTCATTATTATTTTGTTATATTATGTCTTATGTTTTATGTATTTGTAATTGCAGGCTATAATTCCTGCCTAACTGTCTGCCGCAGTTATTACTTTTGCCTAGCGCCCTAACTGTCTGCCGCCGTTATTACTGCTGCAGTAGTTCGGCCAAATAGCTGCTTTATTGTTGTAAATGTTATTAGGTTTAGTGTTGGGGTAATTTAGGTTATTTGATGGTTGGTTTAGTTAGTAACAGTTGAGTTAGTTTGTTAGTGCTTGTAGTGTGTATATTTAGTTTCTGTAAAGTTTATTATCATTTTCGAATTCACCTATATTTTTATTGCTTTGTAAGTTGGTTGTAAATAAAGTATATATAAGTTCCTTATAATTTTAGTTGGTTGTTTTACTTTTAGTTAGCTAGTTTAGTTTATTTTAATTGTGCTGTCTGGTTGCTTAGGCGACTCTAGCCCCTTGGTCGCAGACCGAGGTGCACAGATTGGGCCCACCCAGTAGAGCTTCCATCTGCCTACTGTATAATGAATAAATGTTGAGTTGCAAGTAACAAATAGGCCTCACTCAGTAGCGCCACCCCCGACCTGCTCACATGTATATAATGAAAGTACCAATAAATAAGAACTTAAGTAAACAACGCCCTCTGACCTAATGGGGAGCATCGTACGTTCAAGGAGCTAACAGTGTGTAGGGCACGAGTTCGATGCCCGGTTTGAGAAATATTTTGTTTTATTTTATATTATTATAAGTTGTAAAATGTAGATATTGTCTTTAAAAAATGTCTTTTTGTAATGTCTTTCTTGTTTTAATTAATCCTTTTGTTTGCTTTATAAACTCTATAAGTATCATGTCGCTGACCTTCTGTTTCATTTATAAACTCTATAAGTATCATGTCGCTGACCTTCTGTTTGCTTTATAAACTCTATAAGTATCATGTCGCTGACCTTCTGTTTGCATTATAAACTCTATAAGTATCATGTCGCTGACCTTCTGTTTGCTTTATAAACTCTATAAGTATCATGTCGCTGACATTCTGTTTGCTTTATAAGCTCTATAAGTATCATGTCGCTGACCTTCTGTTTGCTTTATAAGCTCTATAAGTATCATGTCGCTGACATTCTGTTTGCTTTATAAGCTCTATAAGTATCATGTCGCTGACCTTCTGTTTGCTTTATAAACTCTATAAGTATCATGTCGCTGACCTTCTGTTTGCTTTATAAACTCTATAAGTATCATGTCGCTGATCTTCTGTATGCTTTATAAACTCTATAAGTATCATGTCGCTGACCTTCTGTTTGCTTTATAAACTCTATAAGTATCATGTCGCTGACCTTCTGTTAGCTTTATAAACTCTATAAGTATCATGTCGCTGACCTTCTGTTTGCTTTATAAGCTCTATAAGTATCATGTCGCTGACCTTCTGTTTGCTTTATAAACTCTATAAGTATCATGTCGCTGACCTTCTGTTTGCTTTATAAACTCTATAAGTATCATGTCGCTGACCTTCTGTTTGCTTTATAAGCTCTATAAGTATCATGTCGTTGACCTTCTGTTTGCTTTATAAGCTCTATAAGTATCATGTCGCTGACCTTCTGTTTGCTTTATAAGCTCTATAAGTATCATGTCGTTGACCTTCTGTTTGCTTTATAAACTCTATAAGTATCATGTCACTGACCTTCTGTTTGCTTTATAAAATCTATAAGTATCAAATGTTTTTCTTTATTTTTTCTAGAAAACTTTGTT
The DNA here is from genome assembly GCA_030265305.1 of Biomphalaria pfeifferi. NCBI lineage: Eukaryota > Metazoa > Mollusca > Gastropoda > Planorbidae > Biomphalaria > Biomphalaria pfeifferi. The sequence goes on along the minus strand of JASAOG010000130.1, from coordinate 907,977 downwards.
TTAGTTTTTTTTTTTAAAGAATTTTAGGATATCGTAAAAAAAGTTATTTAAGAGTATCGAAATAGTTTTATGGTAAATCTATTTTAAAACAAGTGGAATCATGTCAAGGACATAACTAATAAAAGGAGGTGAAGTTTAAGCAAGTGTGAGGCCATTACTTTTTTTTGGGCATACAGGAGAGTGGGAGTGGGATTCGAACCATCAAACGACAGTCCAGGGCGATTCCCACACGACCAGACAGCCTTTTTAAGGATGAATATTTCTTGGAATTGAAACCAAACATCGTTTTATTCCCAAGCGAATGAAAACTTTTCTTTGCGTATTTCTACCTTGTTGCTGTAAATGTCGATTGAGATGGTGCTGCTGGTTTCTCCGTGTCTGAAAAGCACTTTGCCTTCACCGCCAGCGTAGTCAATTTCAGACCTAGCGGTGGTGTCAGTCGTTGTCCAGGTGACCTGAACCTCGCCGTCTGCTCCGTTAACCCTGTTGATAATCAGACTGGCATTCAAAGCGCTTTCCTTGACGATATAAATTGGCTTGCTAAACTCCAATTTACCTGGCTCTGAAAAATAATCAGGGATCACGCTTGACTTAAACAGTTTAATCACATTGTTATTTTTTTTTTGTTATATTTATAAAGAAATATTCTTACTGGAGAGATTCATAAAATGTAGGGAAATCCACAAATAGCTAGCTTATTGGTGTATCCGGCGTAGAAAATAGGAAAAATATTGATAAATTATACACTTTTTTTTAACCCTGTAGTAATTAACGTGAACTATTCTAGGACTGTATATTCCACTTAAATTTCAATATGTAAATACAGAACAGATAACTGGGAATAACATTTGGTATAAAAAAAATCTCAAATGTCGTGATTTACAAAAAAAAAAGTTAAAAAATTTAATAAAACACACATACACTGATAAACCATAAACCCTAAAAGTTACCTAATATCAGGTTAATAAAAAAAACATTTTAAGTAGTAAACTTTTTTTTTTTTTTTTTTTTTACTTTTGTAGCTAAATACAAATTGTTAGTGGATATCCACAATAATACAAATATTTTGTTAAGTAATATGGAGAGAGTGATAAGACAGAGAAAGTAAAACATGAAGGACGTACAGACAGACAAACAGACAAAGTTGATAAAAACTTCGTAAAAAAACATAAGAAAGAAGGAGAGACATACAGACAGACAGAGTTGATAAAAGCTTCGAAAAAACATAAGAAATGGAGGGACAGAGAAATTACACAAAACTATTAGCGGCTAAAAAGCTATCCTATCGGTGTGTCTATGTCAACCTACCATCATCATTAATAATTGTGACCTTGTTGGTGGCTACCTTGCCTATCTCTACATCCTCCTCAGTGCTACCTGGTGTCGGGTGGAATAGCTTGACGTAGAAGAACTCGTCCGGCTCCCAGACGTTGTCATCAACAATATCAACGTAGAGCTCCTTCTTGCTTTCTCCAGCTGCAAATATCATCAGCTGTTTGGTGGGCTTGTAGTCTTCCCCAGCTACAGCTGTGCCATCGAGAGTCTCCACTCTGTCAACATAATTATGAAAATGATCATTTTATACCCTTGTGCCCTGAAGGATGCCAGATTTAAGTTAGAGATAAGAAAGTGGGTTACTAGTTAAAAGGAAGGTTCCGTATGTTCTATTGTACAGAATAAACTAGATCTATGTAGTTTTGATTAAGGATGTATTAAAGAATCATTTGATGTGCAGTGATCAGGCAGCTGGTTAAGCTCGATAGTGTTCTGGGCCGTTCTAGAACAGCCGAACGGATTATATTTCATAAAATGTTAAAGGCCTTTCAAATTTCGATTTTTTAAAAATTCGTGCATTAGGCACAAAACAGGGTCCAGAACAATTGCAAGAAAGGATTTGAACCTCTCGGGTGCTCATTCACATGGAGTTTGATGATCATGCTGATTGTATTCTCATATGAGAAATAAAGAGCGGTGGACAAATGGTTTTTACCTGGATTTATCTCTAGTCTTTAGCTCTAGCGCTTACCCAATGGTCACTTGTCTGCTTAAGTCCCCTGTCCGTCTCACCCCAATTCTGACCATTCCCTCATTCTCCAGGACACTGCAAGAAGCGGATGTAAACTCTATGACAGATTTCTTGGGTTGTAGATTGACGTCTCTAGACGAAACAGCGCCGTTGACTCCATTGGCGAGATGATCATTGAGCCGAGTTAAATCGGCAGATCCAGCATGGACTTTCTCCAGCAGCTAACCACAGCAAGAACGAAACAAAGTTAGTCATTGACTGGAATGATGGACGAGATATATCTTGGGATTGCGGAATGATTGAATTTCAAACTCCATAACAATGTACGTATTCACATGTAATAAAATATATTGATATTGAGAAAATTTTGAGAAAGGATAGTGCATTTTAAAGTTTTATGGGTCATGTTTTTGTGCGTATGCATACTTTGTGACAATTGTGACGTGTTTCGAGTTTAAATGTATATAAAATATTGCACCTCAGATTTAAGGTTACAGAGAGAGAGAGACTGAGAAAAAGAGAGAGACAGGGAGACAGAGAAAGATTTGAACTCGAGCCTGACGATGGAATGTCGACATGTTTGCCACTAAGATATTCATATACTTATAAAAACAGAAAGTTTTATAGTCTGTTGTTAGTTTAGAATTTTTAGCGAACGACCTGATTCTCTTCATAAGGCTTATCTCCCATTAGCTTAGTACGTTTTCTATATACTTTTAATGACCGTTTTCGTGACTTCCTTTCATACGAGCAAGAATTTTCGTTGTTTGTATCTCCATTCTCATTTGATTTTGAAAATACTGCTGATAATGTGCAACTAGAGCTGATAGAATAGCAGATTCTTTGTTGAAATCGAGGTAAATCGAATCGGCTATGGCAAAATGTTAGAATTATTTACCCTGAACACTACGTTGAATTGCGGAAATTTGCAGCCAGAATTCTAGCTATGTTTGCAAGCACTGGTCTCTGTGAGCAGTTCTTTTCCGTAATAAAAGCTACAAAAGCACCTCACCCTTCGAGATTATCTGATCAAAATTTGTCATCAGTGATGAAACTGCCAGTGGCAAACAAACTTCAACCCGACATTAATTAACTTGTATCCCAGAAAAGATGTCAAGCATCAGGACAAAGAAAATATTGCATAATCATAATAATTTTTAATTATTAAATAGTACTACAAATTTAGCTAACTAAGGGACATGTATGCCATTAATTATTGTATTCTATTGTATTGTTTCTAATTTACATAAAACTAGTAGGCTGTTTTGTAACTGTTTTTTTGCTCCGGCCCCTCAGGTCATAGTAAGATTTTTATGTGGCCCTTACACCTTAATGAGTTTGACATGCCTGGTCTAAGCTATTTCCATATATAGCACAAACTAATTTGAATAGGAAGGGGGCAGTAGACTTTCACGATATGACTTAGAATGTTTTTTAAAACAAATCGACAACTAAATAGTGGTAATATAGATTTTACACGAAGATAATCTGCCACGCATTGAAATTTTCTTTAAAAAAACTAGCTCTATTCTTTTTTATTTATTTGGCAACAGTGACGCTGAATGTATATTTACCTCCGTAGCGCTTTTCTTCGGTTTCACCACCAACTTTTGTCCACCGGACATCATTCGACTGGCATTAACTCTGTACCAGCTACTGGTCTTTGGCCTCGTGCTGTCAATCTGGGCAGCCATGGCTTGGGCCACGTCGTCTTCGTTGATTGATTTGTCTCTGGCCAGCTTCTGTAGGATGTGAGACTTTCCATCATTTAAACTACATCAGTCAGTCAGTCAGTCCGTCAGTCATTCAACCATAAGATCAATATGATTCAGATCAGTTTCATAGTAGTCTGACATGAATGTGTCGAAGAATCAAAGCATTAGTGTTGTATAAAAGTCTACATGTTGAAATCGATAATCATAAACCAATACATATATAAAGATTTTTAAACAAATCAATTCATATTGTTGTAACTCCGCTCCCGAGCCACATTGATGGTGCGCATCAGAGTAGTAGAAGACATGTTTAGACAGGAAGAAGGACTGTTGTGAGCCGGCTAAAAGTCATGGGAGTCTGAAAAGTCTGGTGCTGAGTGCTGTCCTGTGTGATACTAGGGAACTGTTTGGAAGACCTGGAGCGACACTGGGAAGTGTGTCGGTGGTCTGTTCTGTCTTCTGGTATGAAGTAGGACTCTTAAAACTTAAGACATATTACTCCCTGTGACTTTATAGCAGAAGTCCAAGTCTAACTAGTAACTATTACTATTTGTTAAGGCATATAATAAATAAATACATCGTTTACTGTTGCCGACCTGCCTTATCTTATCTTATATAATACAAACGTTACTTCAAAAAAGAAGATGATTACGTCCTACGCGTCATGCATTTAGTCATGCATATTAATCAATGACTTAAATTCTGCCAAGTCACTGGTTTTCCTAGCTAGCTCAGGCAACCCATTCCCTGCTCTAATAGCACTAGGGAAGAAGAAGTATTTGTACAATTACTGCCTTTCGTTGAGTGCCTGCCTTAGAGAGTTACAACAATATATACAGATTATTAAACAAATCATTACATATGTACAGATTATTAAACAAACCAATACATATGTACAGATTATTAAACAAACCAATACATATGTACAGATTATTAAACAAATCAATACGTATGTACAGATTATGAAACATACTTAAGTCGAAATAGATAACGAGATAAAGAGGAAGTGGAATTTTAATAAGTAGAAAGCCATTAGCAGGAAAAAAAAAAGATAAAGATGACTATAAAAATATATTGCAATGATACAAAATATTTACAAATTACTTACTCTGGCCACATCTATAATGTCTGTATCACTACTATATGACTTGCGTTTACTAGCCTCTGTAAGAAAGATATTGAGTCAAAGAATGTGTTGCTAGCGTGTACATGTTTCAAACTAAAATATAGAGATTAAGTCGCTACGTTTTAGTCGAGCCTTAAAATGTGTTCTCGCTAGAATCAAGAAACAACCACTGTAATAGTATTGGAGACAGGCATAGTGGTGTGTGGGAGCGCGGTGGCTGAGTGGTTAAGCGCTGACTTTCAAACCTGGGGTCCAAGGTCTGAGAGGTAAACTTATTTTTTTCTATAGTGGTGTATATATGTCTGATCTTAGTGAATTAAAGGGGAGGGAGGACCGTTCATGACACACTGGCTATACTAATAGCGTTGTTGATTATATAGTTTGTTAGATCGTGTTGTTTCCTTGTGAATAAGAAATGTGTACTAAACATGTACATTTATGATCTATATAAAGGCTAGTTGCTCATTAACAAAGTTACTTGCTTTTGGTGTCTTCATAGAAGTTGCTGTGTGGCGAGTGAAAGAAAGAATTCAATATGAAAACACAACTACTAATACAACCACAAAATCATAAATCGCCTCATCACTCCCTTATCTTATCGGATAAAATACAGACGTTACTTCAAAAAAGTAATCAAAATTGTATTTTTTATTAGAGTTTCACAAAACGCACTTTGGTACCAAAATGACTTTCTTGTCAGCGTTTAACTGATATGGCCTTTTTAGTACCCGAATGACTCTTCTGCACGAACTTCAGAAACATATTTTCTTTAGCACTCAAATGACATACCTAAAAACGTCAGAGACATGGACTATTTAGCACCGAAATATCTTTTCTATCAGACATTCTGAGTCATGTCTCTGTATTCGTAGCAACAAAATGTCCTACATAAACTTACCTAAAGCTATTTCAATTTGAGCAGAAGTTTTGTTCCTGGGCCGGCACCAGAGACCTCTGTCGGCAGCGTAGGCACTAACAATAAGTACCGGGAACATCATAAAGGTCAAGATGGCCTCCCATAGATCCACAACATTGGGAGATATTACCAGAAGAACAAGGATGAGCCAGACGTAAGCCAGGATGCCAGAGATGCTGGTCAAGGCAAACACGTGCATGTCTTTGATTTTCCTAAATTTCAGAACAATAAAAAAAAAAAAAAAACAATAACTGAGGAAAAAAAAAACATTTTTCAAATAACTTGAAGGAGATTTTCATCCTTTACGAATTACTTTTAACTATTTGGTGTATCCGGTGTTCTAAATGTAGGAAGTGTTCATTAGCTATGCAAAAGTGTACGATTATTTTGTGCACTTTTTTGCAGTTGTAATTCAAATTTCTAAGCTCTATTGCCTGTAGCACAAACTAATTTTAATTATTTAGTTGGCAAACAGTAATCTTTTAACCTAACGTCTTTGGCATGATATAGAAACGAAACTTTGATTGGAAAATACCTAATTAGAAAGAGATCTAAATTTAATTGACGCTAATTCCAAATGGGAATATTTCCAAAGAAAAGTCTGCTGTATAACTATAGGCCTACTTCATCAGTCCAAAAGACAGGAAGATTTGACCATAGAACTATACTAAATAAACTGCAAATTGAAAACTGAAGCATCTACTTACAGTGAAAATGGACGCGAAGGGTGATCTACTATATACCATTGTTCTGATGATCTCTTACTCTGAAAAATTATATCTATCATAACAACTGTCTGAAAATTTATGAAGCTTTTAAGAATCTGTTTATAAAGAACCAACAAAATATTTCTTTTTAACACGAGTAAATCGCGCGTGATCAAGGCATAAAATCCTTCTTTGTCTCTGTAATTTTTTAACAATATGATATATGATAAGCAAAGTTTATGATTTCTATACAGATTTGTAAAAAAGTTAATGTTCCTTTAGTATAGTTCCATGGTCATACTATGGAAACTTGTGCGCACTTTAAACCTTCATGTGCACAAAAAAAGATCCGGCACTTTCTATTTCTACGCTTACTAAGTAATGGTTTATAATATTCTTTGTTGTGATTAGTTTGGCAACATTCGCTTATTGCATTGGCTGCTACTTAACTTTGATGGTAGCTTTTTAATCTCCGTGTTTTGTCTGTGTCAAGTCTGTGTCCAGTCTGTGACCAGTCTGCTTCTATTATGTATTTAGCATCTAGTCCAAGATTGGCTTTTACAGTTTCTAAAGTAGTCGCTACAATTTTTTATTTATTTTCTTCTCTATCTCGGGCTAGGAGAGAGGAGGCTGGTGAGGTAGAGCTAGAGGAGGCTGGTGAGGCAGAGCTAGAGGGGGCTGGTGAGACAGAGTTAGAGGAGGCTGGTGAGGCAGAGTTAGAGGAGGCTGGTGAGGTAGAGTTAGAGGGGGCTGGTGAGACAGAGTTAGAGGAGGCTGGTGAGGCAGTTAGAGGAGGCTGGTGAGGCAGAGTCAGAGGAGGCTGGTGAGGCAGAGTTAGAGGAGGCTGGTGAGGCAGAGTTAGAGGGGGCTGGTGAGACAGAGTTAGAGGGGGCGGGTGAGGCAGAGTTAGAGGAGGTAGTTCTAATTGAAGTAACATAATGATTTCACGGCTACTTTATTTTAACACTAGCTTTAATTTTACCCGGCTTTGCTCGGATTTTTTTTCTGCAAATAACATTCATTTAATCCGCATGAATAATTAATAATAACGTAAACAAAAAGATGGTAATTTATTTAAGAAGTCTATCAATTCATCTAGTAATTATAAAAACAAAGATTGTCTATGATAATGTTAGCCTACATTTCTGTTCGGTGATTTCTAGTTTCTGTTTAGATCTGTTTCTTCCATTGTTAAAGAAACCTTTAGTGACACATCTTGTAAACATGGTAAGCATGGACTAGATTTATAAGATACTATACTTTCATAGAGTTGGTTAATTTTTTTTTTTAGGGGTACAATACAAACATTACGGTCTAAGTTAGTACCCAAGGAACATTTATGCCAAGTTTTATCAAGATTTGTCAAACGATTTTGATTTCTATTCGGCACATACATACGCCTTACGTTCTACTTTATAGTATAGATCCGGGGTCGGCAATCTGCGGTTCGCGAGCCACATGCGGCTCTTGGGATGTGAAGCTGCGGCTCTTTAGTTCCATACGCAAATATTATTTTTTTATCGAAACATTTTTTTAAATAGTTCTGAATCGTTTAATGAAAATTACTCGCTTTTCACCATAACCCTCCCCCATTACACGCGTTTTCACTCTTGTCAGTTCCTCGGAAGCTCTCGGCCGTCGTCGCTTGTTTCTATGTAGTTTTCAATTCGCTTTCGATGCAAGACGATTATGCATCTTCACGTGCTTTGGCTGTGGCGTATAGTTTGTTGTTTGAAATAAGTGAGTTAGAAGCGATTATCTTCTCAAATTTAGAAGCACTCTATAAGTAATGCTAATATGGCAAGCTTTGCAGTACCACCAGAAGTTGCACAAAAAACCAATCCATTTAGAGTTGGTGAGTATGCCAAAGAATGCTTCCTACGTGCATCTGAAGAACTGTTTCGTTATTTAAAAAAAAAAAACCAGAAATCTTGGGGGGAAAAGGCAAAGATTTGCCACTATCCGCTGAAACAGTACAAAATAGATTGGCTAAAATGTCTTCAAATGTAACATATTTGCAGGTGGAAGATATTCAACTTTCTTCTGCCCTATCACTTGATATAAATGAGTCTTGTAACATAAAAGACACAGCACAAGTTGCCCTTTTTGTCAGGTATATCTCTTCTCAAGGTCCAAAGGAAGAACGTCAGGGTCTGATACCGCTATCGTGACAAACTAAAGGTGAAGATGTAAAGAATGCCATGCAAAAATACCTTGAAGACATTAAGATCAATTTAAATAAAATCGTTTAAAATGCAAACTGATGGAGCTAGAAGTATGACGGGAGCAAATAAAGAGCCAACTACGAGTCTTCAGAGCAAAACAACAACAACGAAACTCTTACGTTTCACGAATACACCGGCCGAAATAGTTGAGGCCATACATTCGGTAATCAGTATTGCTAACATCATCTTGACAAAAGCACTTCACCATTGTCAGTTTTAAAGACTTAAATGGAGACTCAGTATTCCGAGCTCCTTCTTCCCAATAAAGTGCAATGGCTGAAACGTTTAAACGTCTTGTTTCTGCTTGAATGGAATAAATATATTCCTAAATGAAAAAGTCATGAATCACCCATAATTAGAGAACGACAAATATTTGCAAAAAAATTACTTTATGGCTGATATAACAGAGAAATTAAATAACCTGAATCTAAAACTGCAAGGAAAGGGAAACCCATTCAATGTTTTGGTAGAAGAATTAGTTTGTTTTGAAGAAAAATTAATTGTTTTTGCAGAAGATATTCAAAGCGTTAAGTTACTTCATGTTCAATGTCTAAAGCAGCATCACGATAAAATCAGTGCAACTTTTGATACAAATTACTTCAGCACAGTTATACAAAAATCAAAGATGAATTTCTTGATAGGTTTGAGCCATTCAAAACCAACAAAAACATTCTAGCATTCCTCTCAACACAAATAGTAACACAATCCACATTGATGCGTTTGGATTGATACTGGATCTCCTGAAACGCCATTGATCGATTTAAAAAGTAAAGTTTTGTGGGGTGGAAAATTTACAGAGTTGAAAATCAAGTTGGAAGCGTTGGAGGTCGAGAATTGTATGTAAGTTATGCAACAAAAGTGGACAGTTAAAAGGAATGCCGAGAGTTGATTCGACGCATGGAATAATCTTCCAAATGCTACAGTAGGTTGAAGAAGTTGGCCTTTGGAGTACTGACTATCTTTGGATCGACATATACGTGCAAGCAAGTGTTCTCTTGCATGAGTATAATTTAATGAAAAGTAAGAAGCTAAAAAACAAATGAAAATTTAGAGTCGTGTTTGAAACTAAAAACAAGTTATGAGCCAAATGTCTTCAAACTTTCTAAACCCCATGCAAAGCCATCGCTCTCATTGAATTTGTTTGCTCAATTGTTTGTTAGTAAAGTACAAGTTAGTAGTGTAAGTAAATGTTTAATTGCTTTAGTTGGTACTGTAATAAAAAAAATATTATCTAATAATGCCAAATGTATATTATATAATTTGTTGTGAAAAAACACTAATTATATATGAATAAATATATTCGTTTTTGTTTCATTAAATATTGTGTGAGTAGGCCTACTATTGATTGTTGGTAAGAAAAAAAATGTAAATTTTGTGACTCTTTAAAAGCTTTAAAATTTTGTAAATTCTAATTTTTGGCTCTTCCGACTCAAAAGGTTGCAGAACCCTGGTATAGATAGACAAATGCAAGACAACGGTTCAGGGCTAAACAGACTCCTACTGACCTGGTCTCGCCGTCTGGTATACAAGTGATACTTAAGGAGGTGATGATAAACAAGTTGAAGGCCGCTGATCCAACAATCGTGCCTGGACCCAGGTCCCCAGCAACGAAATTCTGCCCGCATATCTCGATGACGTTAAGGAGGATCTCTGGTGCACTGGTGCCGAAGGCAAGTAACGTTAGGTTGGCCACCGTGTCGTTCCAGACCTGGAATTGAAAAAAATAGCTTTACGATTTGTACAGACAGTAATTTAGAATTAAGTAAATAATTCATACCAGTATTTTGTCTGTCCATGATACAAATTCGCTTCTTTATACAAAGCTTATATCAGATCACTCTGTCTGTCTGGTACAAAGTGTATACACGTTAGTTCACCAACACCCACTCTCGGATCAAGCTGAAACTTCGCACAATTATTCATTGGTATTGACGAGACATGAATCAAATTTTTAAAAAAGTAATCAATTTAATTTATTAATTACTGATAAATAATTATTTCGTTTGATGGCAACAAATAACTAATTATTCAGTATTCACATATAGATCTACGGCTAAATTTGTTGTTATTTAGTCTCCTTAAGTAATTGTCAACGCTTTTTCTCCCTCGCACATTGTCCGATCAAGTTGATACTTTAAACAACTACTTATTGTACCTGTATTGTATAAGATAAGATGAGTCAATTTTAAAAAATATAATTAGTCAATTGCTAACAACCCTGTCATATATATTTAAAAAAAAGTACTGTTACGAAAGCTTCTACACACAAGAAAACTCGGACAGAGCTCAACGGAAAACGACCTAGGCCTGGAAAAGGACATGATTTTTGGTTTACGATGTGAAACACTCCCCCAGACCCCCCCCCCCTTACTATCGAAGACGACCATACCCCCCACTTTGCTTTATTTAACTTAATTTTATCTGCCTTTTTAATAGTAGGGTAAGTTAGCAGTGGCGTGGCTAAGGAAGGGGGAGGAGTGTCCAACTTTAAAATTCCCTCCCGTGCCACGCCTTGATATGGGCCCACGATTTCACGTCAGAGCTATTTTATTTTACAGTATAGTTCAAGCCACTGACACTCTATCTTGCTATTCACGATGATATATAAGTTAGTGACCCTGTTGCATATATCCCACACATTAGACATAAATTTATTAAGTAAATTATCTCATCTCATGATGTCAAATGTCAAAATGCAGGGCCAAAAGAGGCCAAGCCCCCCTTCCCCAACAGAGCCCCAAAATCTCTAGCTAGGCCACTGTTAGTGAGTTCTAAAGAAAGAATGGTTTTGTGTCTCTAAGAATACAAGAGATTGCTTATATACACACCTCTGGTAGAGTAATGCTGATCTATAGGGCAGATGATGTTAAGGTCATCTGTTTCTAAGGCCATCGGTTAACGAGCAGGGTGTCTAGTAATAAACGTGGCCAGCACAACAACCAACCGCCTTTACTTTCCCAAACTAAAGTAAGGTACCCATTAGAGTTGGGTGGACTCAGGGGCGCCCTAAAAATCCCGAAATTCAAAATCCTAATATTCACCGATATTCGAACCCAAGACCCAGGTACGAAGCCATCAATTAACCACTCAGCCACCGCGCCCCCGATTCAGTATATATATATATATATATATATACACACAAATGGCTGTGTGAAGCATCTAGTGTGGTAGCTTGACTTGTTGCCACCGCTAGCTAGCATCTGTGAAAGGGGAGCAGTTTTGTAAGTCTCTCTTGCCAGTACATAGCCTCTCCACAGCAAGTCCTATGCAGTACCTCCTCGTGGTGGCAGATGGAAACTTAGGCTGCGAAGCCTCAGGCTAAACTGCAAGGGTCTCGGAGGAGGTTTGGCCCCAAGATGTGAGGCAGGCATGGCCCGTCGGCGTGCGGACACGCCCTGTTGCCCACAAACCAAACCCCTAGCTATAGGTTAATAGCCGCACTACCTTGTGTGTGTGTCCCTGTAAGGTATAAGGCTAAGGGAGTAAACCCTAACAGAAAATCCGGTCCTGGAGCCCCGTAGGCGGGGGGACAGTAGTAAGACTACTGCTCTCTGGCAAACTCCTGCAGCCACCTGTCCCCAAATTGTGATGGCTCGCCATCCCTTTGGACCCGGTCAGTATGGAAGAGAGGCGTGTGCTGACGTGTGGGCAGCCCAGCACTCGCAAATTTACCGCCCAGGCTTTCCCCCAGCAATGGAGAGGTCACTCCATCTCTGACAGTAATGTCTTTGGAAAAACACGGAGAGTGGTAGTTACCGGTGATAAGTTCCTAGCTGATTGACGTAAGCTGGAACGCCAGGGACCAATCTTGACGGTAGGAGGGGCTTTTTAGCCTCACTGGATAGCTACTGCCTGCCTTAAGCCGAGCAGCCCTTGGACAGTAAAGTGCTATCCCGCCACAGCTTGCCGCACCACTGGGTGCTTGGTGCTAAGACAAAATCAAAAAGCAAGCTACTCACCCGCACCTGCAAATACAATCAAAAGAAAACCCTCAACATTAATGCGTTTAGCAAGCTGGAACATACGGACAATGTGTCCTGGCTTCAATACTGACCCTGAACTCGTCACCGACATGCGTCAAACAGCTATCATCGACAGAGAACTCAGCAGACTAAACATTGATGTGGCCTGCCTGCAAGAAACCAGACTGGCAGACAGCGGATCTCTTACAGAAAGCAACTATACATTCTACTGGCAAGGAAAACCAGAACAAAGCCCTAGAACACATGGCGTCGGCTTCGCAATAAGAAACAGTCTCGTTCCTGCATCGCGATCCCATTGGCAATGAAAGAGTAGCACACATGAAATTTGCATCACCGCAAGGCAAAGTTAATATAATCTGTGCTTACTCACCAACCCTTGCTGCACCGGAAGAGGACAAAGACAGATTCTTTCAAGCTCTAGAGGACGTAATTAAAAGTATTCCAAAATCCGAGCACCTCTATATAAATGGAGACTTTAATGCCCGTGTTGGTGATGGAAATGATGCATGGCCACAATGCTTGGGACCTCATGGTGTTGGCAAAATCAATGACAATGGCCAAAGGCAACTCGAGTTCTGTAGCTCTCATGAACTGTATGTAACAAATACATTCTTCTCTGGCAAGGAACGCCATAAAGTCTCTTGGCAGCACCCACGCTCAAAAAGGTGGCACCAGCTTGACCTCTGCCTCACCCGAAGGATGGATCTGAAAAGTGTCATCCACACCCGTTCATACCATAGTGCGGACTGCAACTCAGACCATTCACTAGTGCAAAGCAAAATCAAACTACTTCTCAAGAAGGCTTATACTTCCACTCAACCCAGAACTAGGCGAATTAACGTCAACCATGTAGGTGACCCAGAGAAGTGTGCACTCTTTGGCGAGCTCCTGAACAGTTCAATCCCCTCGTTAAGTGATGAAGAAGACATCTCTATCAGATGGGAGAAATTAAGAGATGTAATCTACAGTTCGGCAATCACCGCCTTTGGGCCTCAAAAATACAAAAATGTAGACTGGTTTGAGGCTAATTTAGCACATATGGAACCTTGCATCGAGAAAAAGCGATCTGCACACCTCGCTCACAAGACAAAGCCAAGTCCAAGATCTTTGGAGGCCTTCAAAAGTGCTAATAAAGAGGCGAAATAAATGGCTAGAAAATGTGCTAAAAACTTTTGGAGGGATACCTGCAACAGAATCCAAGACAGTCTCCACTCAGGAAATAGCAAAGCTCTATTTGATGGCATTAAAGCGGCCCTGGGTCCAACAGTGTCTAAGCCTGCCCCCCTTCTATCCAAATCAGGAGAAAAAATTACAGATCAAACTAAGCAGCTAGAACGTTGGACAGAACACTACCTCGAAATCTATGCCACACAGAACACAGTAGACGATGTCGCCCTGGCTTCTCTACCAGATCTTCCAGTACTGGAATGCCTAGATGATCTTCAGTGACCTTAAAAAAGCAATTAACTGCATAAAAAATAGAAAATCTCCTGGGAGAGATGGTATCCCAGTGGAAGTAGTGAAAGTCAACGAATCACTCCTGCTCCCTGAACTCTATATTCTCCTCTGCCGTTTTGGGAAACAGGTCATGTCCCACAAGACATGCGTGACGCAACTATAGTCACAATATACAAGAACAAAGGGGATCGGAGTGACTGCAACAATTACAGGGGTATCTCTCTCCTCAGTATAGTGGACAAGATCTTTGCTAGAGTGGCACTATCCAGGCTGCAAATGATAGCTTCTAGAGTCTACTTAGAGTCTCAGTGTGGATTCAGGAGTGGTAGATCCACTGTAAACATGATATCTTCTCTACGACTAATGCAGGAGAAATTTAGAGAGAGAGAGACAGACCCCTTTACATCGTTTTTGTTGATCTGACTAAAGCTTTTGACATGGTCAGCAGAAGTGGCCTTTTCAAACTCCTGAGGAAAATAGGTTGCCCTCCCAAACTACTGCAGTTCATTGAGTGTTTTCACGAGGAAACTAAATGCACTGTCAAATTCAATGGAGCCCAATCAGCACCTTTAGAGGTTTGCAGTAATGTCAAGCAGGGATGTGTGCTCGCACCTACTCTGTTTGGCATATTCTTCTCCTGTCTACTGCATTATGCGTACAACGACATAAACGAAGGTGTGTTTCTCCATACAAGATCCTCTGGAAAACTATTTAATGTATCAAGGCTGCGGGCAAAAACCAAGGTTAGGAAGCTACTCGTCAGGGAACTCCTGTATGCTGATGATGCAGCTATTGTGGCTGATTCTGATATTCAGCTACAGTGCCTGGTTGACAAATTATCTGCTGCTTGCCAGAAGTTCGGCTTAAACATAAGTCAAAGCAAGACTAAGATACTTGTCCAAAACACAAACACTGCACCTCAAGTAAGCATTAATGGCCAACCACTAGAAATTGTTGATCACTTTTGTTACCTTGGCTCCATCATATCCAACAACACTCTACTGGATAAAGACATAAACAACAGGATAGCCAAGGCAATGGCCACCATGTCACGGCTGCAGAAAAGAGTATGGCACAACATATTGCTGACTAGCAGTACTAAAGCCCTAGTCTACCGGACCTGTGTGTTGAGCACTTGCTGTACGGAAGTGATACATACCTACTCATGGCAGGAAAAAAAGTTGAATGTTTTCCACCTCCGATGCCTAAGGCGGATCTTTAAAATAAGGTGGCAAGATAAGATAACCAATGAGGAAGTGCTACAAAGAGCAGGGTGCCAGGACATCCGTTCTGTTATCAGCAGCAGACGCCTTGGCTGGCTTGGCCACGTTTGTAGAATGTCAGTAGGTCGACTTCCACAGGACATCCTGTATGGCGATCTAATAGAAGGCAGGAGAGCCGCTGGTCTCCCACTTTTACATTATGCGGATGTATGCAAACGCGATATGAGGCTCTTCAAAATCGACACTGGCAACTGGGAAGAGGAGGCACTGGACAGATCCTCATGGAGAGAGAGCATAAAGGAAGGGTCAAAGATTGCAGATGTCATACACAACAGAAGCAGAAAGAAGGGTGAAAATGCAACGGCGCCAGGTGATTATATATGCCCAACCTGCGATCGCAGCTGTGTATCAAGGATTGGCCTCTTTAGTCACACAAGAAGTTGCAAAGGGAAAAGATCGTCTCTCGAGACGTAATATGCCACAGATATATATATATATATATATTGTTATAAACCTGGTGGTGGAACAGAGAGGGGTAGTGGTGTTTGTGTAGTCAGCCGACGCAAATCGCCCCAGGCCAGCGATAGACGAGCGGTCAACCGTGACGAGTTACAACGGTCAGCCGAGACGAGTGTCAATATGAAGGTTCGAGTAGGATCACCGTCGTGAACAGAGCTCAGGAGCGTCACGAGAGTTGTAGTCATCTGACCACCTAGTACTATCAAGTACAGTTGAGACGAACGGCGTCTTGAGATCTTGGTCTGTGATCGAGTCCGACACAACGAGCCTAGTGTGTGAAGTCAGTTCTGAACTGTTGAACCCAGTGCAAGCCCGGAACGAGACGGAGAGGCCAGTGCAAGAGTGATACGGCGGTACGGTGTTATCGGAGAGATATTTGTACAGTGTACGGGCTGCCAATTGTACAGTATTGGCTGTTATTTATTCAACCATTAAAGTGTTACGTTACTTTGGAGCCCTGAGTTGTCAAGTTCTTTAAGTTGGTGGTGTATGGTGCAGTTTGCAGAGAGCCTGGATATATATTTATACGGAGTGTGGGGTTATGATTTACATGGAGTTAGGGTTTCTAAGAAAAAATGCCTGCCCTCCTCTAAAATTTCGTAGGCGTTATTTTATCAACGCTATTTTGGCAGATCTCTTTTGTCAGCGCAATTTCGTCAGTTCTATTTTGCCGTTAGCTATGTTGTCGTTGTCTATTTTGTCGTGTCGGGTAAGGTTATACTCAGGTACATAAATGATAACAGTAAACGTATCCATCTATTGTAACTTAATTTAATTATCACACAATTTATTTATTTACAATTCGTTAGTTTAAGCTTGCATGGGAAAAAAGGTAAAAATTAATTTTAAAAAGTGTCACTTACCTTCACCTCAATCTGCTGGAAACCCTCGCCCCCTGGCTTCGCCACTGTGACTGTCTTTGTCTTACTTGTGATGCACTCAATACCACACATAAACGAGTCCGACACGATGGTCAATCCCAGGAAGCACCACAGCATGCCAATAACGTAGAAGAATATCCTGGCGCCCACTGACCAGGTGGACTCGTTCAGGATAGGGAGCAAGAGCCCAACGTTGTAGCAGGTGGAATAGTTGCAGGTGTTGTTCATAGCGCCCTGTGGCGTTAACAACGCTGGTCACATGACTGTTTTGAAGAGGTGATGTTATGATGCTTCCATTGCAGACATTCTCCAGCATTGACACGATAACATCTCCAGCAGCCAAACAGACTATTCAGA
Source organism: Biomphalaria pfeifferi (assembly GCA_030265305.1). Classification (NCBI taxonomy): domain Eukaryota; kingdom Metazoa; phylum Mollusca; class Gastropoda; family Planorbidae; genus Biomphalaria; species Biomphalaria pfeifferi. The sequence goes on along the minus strand of JASAOG010000130.1, from coordinate 890,841 downwards.
ACTAGACCTGAAGCTGCGGAAGTGACATTACAAAATTTAAGTCTAGGTTATAGCATAGATTTGAGCTAACAAGTGCCACTTTCTCTCATCATAAATAGATTCATCAATAAAAATAGCTAGAATCTAAAAAAATGCCTAAATGGCAGACATCAATTTAAACAAAAATTAACTTCAATTGTGTATAATATTATGAGGTGCAGTTACCAAGTGGTCAAGCGCTTGACTTCCGAACCTGTTCCGGGTTCGAAATCCTGATGAGCACCAGGATTTTGAATTTCGGGATCTTTAGAGGGCCCACCCAGCTCTAATGGGGACCTGGCGTTAGCTGGGTAAAAGTAAAGACGGTTTTTCATTGTGTTGGCTAAGACACCCTCGTTAACGTTGGGTCACAGAAACAGATGACCTTTACATCATCTGCCCTAGAGATCGTAAGGTCTGAAAGGGGATTTTTATGTACAATATTGGAGAAAGAGGGAGTTACGGTTGGAGCAATTAAGATGAAAAGACTAGTTAATGTTTCCTTTATTTACTGATATCCTCTTTAGAAGATGACAAATGGCATATAAATAGAACTAGTTAGCTTTTAACTACACGACCTCCCTCGAATATACTAATAGCTTCATAATAATAATAATAATTTTATTTATAAAGCGCTGTTAACAAACAAAATGTAGGCTCAAGGCTCTGTAACAACATTACAAACACAAGAGCTAACATGACAAACTAATCTAAAAAAAGTTTTAAACAGATAGGTCTTAATGTTCTTAAAAGTGGTGTAACATGTTGTCTGTCTGAGATCAATGGGGAGTGAGTTCCAAACCTTTGGTCTGTGAACTGAAAAAGCCCGCAGACCGTAGCTTTTGAGGGAGAAACGTGGCACTACTTAAAGCGTTGAGTCCATTGAGCGCAGGGCTCTCTGGGGGACATGTGGAGTAATCAGTTCTCTAAGGTACAAGGGCATCTTGTTGTTATATATACACTGATGACAAAGTGTGGCGACCTTGTAATCGATTCTCGCTTTCATGGGAAGCCAATGGAGCGTGCGCAAGAGCGTAGTAGCAGAATCTTGTCTATTTTTTTTAAGGACTATTCGAGCGGCGTTGTTCTGTATACGTTGCAGCTTGGCTATTTTGTCATCAGGTATACCTGCTAGCACGGCGTTGCAGTAGTCAAGGCGGGAGAGTATGAATGCCACAGCTAGTGTTTTTGTTGACTCCGTTGTTAAATATGGTCGGATCTGGCCTAATCTGCGCAGCTGCCGATAAAGACCTTTGCAGAGCTGACTCATGTGTGGGTCGAAAGATAGTGTTGAGTCGAAGAAAACTCCAAGATTCCGCACTACATGGACAATAGGAACATGGCAGTTCGTGATAAAGAGAGAATCTGTGCTTTCAACTTTTGAGACATTGTTCCTAGTGCCAATCTTAATTATTTCTGTCTTGTCTTCGTTCATCTTGAGTTTATTTTCAACCATCCAATCGCTCACCCTTTCAACGGTACTACTGATTTTCTCTGCCAGATGCGTTACCTCTGAGGGTACTGATGAATCGTATAACTGTGAGTCATCGGCAAAGAAATGGTATAAGATACCGGTTGGCCGTATGACACCGCTGAGTGGATATGTGTACATAGTGAACAGTACTGGGCCTAGAACTGATCCTTGGGGTACTCCGTACTTCAAAAGTAAGCTTGTTGATTCCACCCCGCTAACAACGACACTTTGGGTGCGTTTCGTCAGGTAGGATCCAAGCCACTTTAGGACGACTCCTGCTAAACCAAAGGTTACAGAGAATCTGGCCATCATAATTTCATGGTCTAGCGTATCAAAGGCTGCGGACAAGTCCAGCATGGAAAGAATTAATATGTGGCCTTTGTCGGAATTGTGAAGTAAGTCGTTTAGTACCCTGACCACTGCTGTCTCTGTACTACGGCACTTCCTATATGCAGATTGAAATTCTTCCAAGAGACAGTACTGTTCAATATGAGAAAGAATTTGCGCTAACACGATGCGCTCCAGAAGCTTTGACAGGAAGGGAAGATTTGATACCGGGTGATAGTTTTTTTGACATTCCGGGTCAAGACTGGATTTCTTTAATAAGGGCCTGACAAGTGCTTGCTTAAATTGCTGTGGTACAATGCCTGAAGTCAGTGAAGAGTTCACAATGTTAGTAATTGTAGCTACAAGCTCATCTAAACATTCTAGGAGCAAGGAAGTTGGAATGGGATCAAGGTCACATGACTTATTTGGCATCTTTAGAATAGTACTTTTGACATAATCTTCAGATACAAGCTGAAATTCGCAAAAAGGAGTATTTTGAAAAATTGGAGAGTGGTCAAGCTGTGATGAGAGGGGTGGCATGTCATTTCTAATCTGCTCAATCTTCCCAATGAAGAATCTATTGAAGGAATCAGGAAGTTCAGATACTGGGATAGATGACGGCAAACGTTCGTTATTTGCTCCCCCTAATATTTCAGCGGTGATCCTAAATAGCTCCTTTGAAGAATCAGAAGTTTCGATTTTTTGTCGAATATGACTAGCTTTTGCGTCTCTTATCATACGGTTAACCTTGTTTTTTTTCTAGTATGTATATTTGTCGATGTATCATCAGACCTGTCTTTTGAAATGTACGTTCGGCACGTCGGCGAATAAGTTTGGCAGTCTTTATGTCTTCCGTCAACCAGGGTGCAGATGGCCTAACTGAGACTGTACGAGTGACAAGAGGTGCATGGCTGTCCAGCAACTTTTTCAAGCAAGAATTGTAATTGCTGAGAACGTCTGTGTTGCTCTGTTGCAACAGCAAAGAGGTCACGTCCATTTTAAAGGAGGCTATGTCTATGGCTTTAAGTTTACGGGAAGTCACGTTTTTCTTTGGCTTTTTTGCTTTTGATAGGCGCATTTCAAAGTGTAAAAGAAAATGATCTGACAAGCCGCGGTCTGAGACATTGAGTTTGGCTATAAGCTCACTTGCATTTGTAACAATCCAGTCAAGAGTATGGCCTTTGACGTGTGTCGGAACATTTATCAGTTGGTCTAAGTTTCGATTTTTTCGCATTTTTTCATCATAAACCTCGTTGACTGCTAGTCGTATCACAAACATTGTTGACTGCTGGTGATGCTATAACCCTCGTTAACCGTTAGCCGCATCATAACCCTCCTTGGCAGCCGGTCAAGTCATAACACTTCTTAACCACTCGCCATACCGTCACAAAAAAAAAGTTCCCCACATTCAAAAAGGTGCTGTTATGCCGTACCGGTGTGTACCGTCACAAAAAAAAGTTCCCCACATTCAAAAAGGTGCTGGTATGCCGTACCGGTGCGTACCGTCACAAAAAAAAGTTCCCCACATTCAAAAAGGTGCTGGTATGCCGTACCGGTGTGTACCATCACAAAAAAAAGTTCCCCACATTCAAAAAGGTGCTGGTATGCCGTACCGGTACGTACCGTCACAAAAAAAGCACATGGTGGCAATCTCCTTTGCGCTTCGCGGCTGACATAGATGGTCTGGCAGGGACAGTAGAAGAGCTATCTGACTTGATGATGCGCATAAACAAGTTTTCTGTAACAAATGGTAGGGCGGTATGCAAATCAATGCCGAAAAAACACACAATATGACAAATTGTTATTAGGGCTTTAAAATGGACATTATTAAAGGTGAAAAGCTGGCAAGTGGCAAGTTTTAAAAACCTTGGAGCTATTGTTTCAGATGAAGAAACCAAACTTGAACTACTGGTCAGAATCGCACAGTACACAGCAACACTTACAAACTCAAAACAATTTCGAAAGATAAAGGCATAGCCCAGGACACTAAAATCCGACTGATGCGCACCTTGGTCATGGTCACATTCCTGTTTTTTTTCGAATCTAGGACGCTAACTTGAGGATTAGAGAAGAGGATCCTAGTACTGGAATTGAGATGCTATTGAAGGGTCCTACAAAGAAGAGGAGATTCCGGATAAGATCACAACGGCAATATGATGATGACTTGCTGACCACTGTAAAAAACGCAAAGTAAACCTTTATGGCCATATAAAAGGTCCTGAATGGTTGGAAATACTTTCTTTCAGGGAATAGTACCATAAAAAAAGAAGAAGAGGCAGACAATGAAAGCGATGGGAAGACAACATCAAAGAGTGAACAGGCCTGTCACAAGAAGAGATTCTACTGAAGTCAAAAGACAAAGAGAAATGGAGAAAGACGGTCAACAGATCCTGTGTACTGCCCAAATGGTTCAACAGACTAAGGGAGAGGTGAAGCAGAAGGTTAGCCTTCTTGTCCTACACCTGACTTCAAATAATTTACTTTCAAAGTGCAAACTGCATTCCAAATCATGTTATATTTAAATGTTATAGTAAAATGTTATAATAAACAGATGACAAACTCAGAGTGACCCAACGACTAACTAAGACTGTCCATATACAAAACATTGTGTCTTAAAACCAGTCAAGTCATTGTGGGCCCGCCAGACGATCAATGTCATTGACTAGCCTCGGAGGTCAAGACAAACGGGATGACGACAGCTGTGACATAAAGTAGCTCTGGCATGCCACGCCGCTGGCCAACTGACATGTCAGGCCATCCCCCCTGATACAATCATGATTTATGCCTAGCGTGTCAAGGCGGGTTCGACCTGTACTGGTTGTCATAGAGACATCAACTGTTAGGTGCCGTCGACCTGGGATGGGCGTATATTGAAAATCTGTTGACTGAGAAGATTTTATTTTATCTGGTCACAGCCCTATCGTCAGTAATGCTTTATTATTATTATTATTATTATTATGACCAATAATATGACCAGCTTGATAGCACTATGCTCTATAATGTAAAACAATGTTAAGTTTGACAACTGAAAATATTTACAAATGAATTGAGTAGTGATACACATCTAGAGTCCAGAAAAGAATGTTTAATGTAAACATCGACTCAAGTAAAGTTAGAAAAGTAGATTCATGAGATTTCACTTACTCGAGAACTTCCACATACTGACTAAAAGTTTACACTAATATGGAGCGTTGATGGAACTTCTCAAAACGTAAAAATCTATATCTAGTGTAACAGACTAGTTGTATAATAATGTCAGCATTTTTTTTTTTGCTACGGCTACGGCAAAACTTCATCTCATACTTTGTCTGGTTTCTAAGCAGTACTATTCTACTCGTCCTGGGTGCTTCTCTAGAGACACAACAAAGAAGGCATACAAAAAATGCATCCAAAACAAACAAAAAATGGAATTAGATTGTTGTGTTAACTTCTCTGTGTTCTGTTTGTGTGTTTATTAAATAAAGTTTCTTTTTCATTAGAACAAGTAATTTCTAAAAAGTGAAAGTAAATGCTTAGTTCTTTCTACTGCCAACAGCGGGCTTATAATGCCCAACAGCGGGCTTCTAATGCCCAACAGCGGGCTTCTAATGCCCAACAGCGGGCTTCTAATGCCCAACAGCGAGACTTCACAGTCCAAATAATGTTTTTCTTTTGCGATAATCAAACAAATTGTAGCGGGGTCGTCGTATCGATCTGTACTTATTTTGGACCTAGTAATGTATTTATGCAGACAAGATTGAAGAATGATCTTTGTCCATATAACGGAAAGTACTCTAATCAATGCATCAATCTAAAGTACAAGGTCTTCATCTGCAACACTTGTATCATAATATGTAGGTAACAGCTAGGTCTTTCTATCCACCCTAAATTCTACCACTAAATACGTCTTGCACTAACTCTGTTTGTTAGCATGCTCATAACATGTGTGGCATGGTCATAACATGTGTGGCGTGGTCATAACATGTGTGGCATGGTCTTAGATCGGTGGGGGGAAAAACTAAATGCAGGAAAAGTACACTTTAATTCGTATAACATACATTATGTAGTGGTCGACAGCAGCGCTGGGTATGACAATCGTATACAAAGGACGATCCTTTTTGGCGAACTGAAATAGCGCGGGGTTTAAGGGGCACCAGCTCCAGCAGAAACGCGTTGAAGACGTCATTTGTTCCTCCTTGACAGAGATACTGCTGCGGGATACTTACAAAGAATGAGAGGTGACAGAGATACTGCTGCGGGATACTTACAAAGAATGAGAGGTATACATTAGACATCGCATAAGGCGTAAGAAAATATAAGGGGGTCCTTCCTTTGTCAGCGTACGATGTAACAAAGCAAATTGGTCACAGCTGGGTCTGCGTAGCCACGTGAAATGCTGCACATTTTGGTATTTCTTATTATATGTTTCCCTTAAACATTTTCGTTCATATTATTCTCTTTTTTTTTTTACTTTTTAACACTGATTTGTTTATAAATATGTTTCACCTGACATCGCAGACATCTTGAGGCTCAGAACATTCTTAAGAAGATTAGTTAAAGTGCGTTACAGTTGCAGACCTGCCACATCACCAGAAATATTTTCAGGAGAAAAAAAATGTTCTCCCTTTTAGCGATTCCCAATTGCTGGCAGAGTCGGAGAATCACTGTTAGTTCTTGTTTTCGATAACAATAATAAATATAATAATAATAATAAACTGATAAAAGGACTACGATGAATTTCGTTTCCCTTTAACGAAACAACTCGACCCTGGCAGCGCCAGAGAATGAATAATCGTTTGTTTCTAAACTAACAATAATAATATGAGTAGGGCCTAATAATAATAATAATAAAGGGCAGGGCAGCCAACACCAACATTGCATTTGAAGACATCGAAGAACTGAACTCTGCATTCCTTGATAAATATCTTGGAATAAACCAGAATGCCACGATAAACTAAAAAAAAATAAAAAGAGGACTTTCTTGGTACATATAAACAAAGAGTTAATAAAATCCTCAACACCAAACTGTCTGGCAGTAATCTCATCACTGCAATAAACAGCTGGGCCGTCCCAGTGCTCCTTCACACACTCTACGTCATCAAATGGACTGACACCGACCTACATGACATTGACAGACTCACGAGAAAATTACTAACCAAATTTCGATGTTTACACCCCAAGTCCTACACCATAAGGTAATACCTGCCCAGGAAGAATGGAGGTCGTGGATTGCAGAACATCTTCAAATTGTGTAAGATGCAAATTTTAAAAATAGGATAAAAATGCACACATCCAGCAATCAACTAGTTTCATTCCTACGCAAATATGACTCCGAAGCAACCCCTCTGAATCTAATCAATGTTAATGTTAAAGTCGGTTTGGACGACGTAGGGCATGAGATTCGCCAATAGAAAGAAAAAAGCACTCCACGAAAATTCACGGCTTTATTAGATGGGGACAACATTGACAAAGCTGCTTCCTTAACATGGCTCAGAGCAGGTAGTCTTTACCCTAAAACTAGGCTGAAACTGAAGGCCTTGTTACAGCAATGCAGGACAGAGTAATTAAGGCAAAAGATTACGAGAAACATATCCTAAAAATCAATATTGTTGACAAATGCAGAAAATGTGGAAATGTGGGTGAGTCAATTGAACACATAATGGCAAGATGTTCAGCCCTATCGGAATCTGCCTACTTAGGTCGCCATAACCAAGTTGCCAAGTTAATACACCAGCACTTGGCTTTGACACATAATTTGATCGGTAAGGATACTCCTCCTTATTACATATTCTCATGACAAGAGGTTCTCGAGTCTACTGATCATCTGCTGTACTGAGATATAACTATTTTGACCGACAAAACCCTAGATTTTAATTGCCCTCATCTGCTGCTCATCGATTAAAAAAAAAAAGCCGCTACCATTATTGACATCGCCGTTCCACTATCTCATAATTTAAGAAAAACTGAGTTGGAAAATAAAAGAAAATATGGGAACCTTGGCTTGGAGATTAAGCGTTTATGGAAGTTATCTAAAATAACAATATACCCCATTGTTATATCAACCGAGGAGATAATAACAACTGACCTCACAGATACCTTCAAGGCCCTTAAAATACCTAGGAACATTTTCGTTGCTTGTCAGAGGGCCGTACTGCTGCAGACCTTCCACATTACCAGAAAATTCCTCAGTGGACACTGATAAAGGGACTACGATGAATTTTGTTTCCCTTTAACGAAACTCGACCGTGGCAGCTCCAGAGAATAAATACTTGTTCGTTTCTAACATAATAATAATGATGATGATGATAACAATAATAATAATAATAGTAATAACTATATAGATGTTAGTTTATCTAAACATACCTTTTTCAAGAAAATATGTGTTAATGTCAATGTTTACATAATCTGATGCAGTTTTATGAAGGGAACATTGAGACTACGAATAAATCAGTTTTTCCATATAAATTTACTTAGTTGTCAGAAAGTATTGAGTTGATAGGTAAATTACTCTTTTTTTTTTTTCATTGGTCATTATTGTTGGAATTAGATGCGTCAGGTGGCAAAGAAATAAATAAATAAACAATGAAATACACTTGCACAACTGAAAACTCTAAACATGAGCCACTAGATAAGGTACTGAATCTCACGCAATAGTCTTCATGTTGTCAATATGTGAGCACTTGATAAGATAAGAATGGTTTGAATGAACAGTTAAAAAAAAACTGTTATCCATATTATCCAGTACATTCCAGTAGTTAGCGTGGCTGTACAAATGAGCTTGTCCTATTAGTTATATCACTTGGTCAATTATCCCGTACGATTCCAATTTCCTTCTGATTTTCCTTTTACTATAAGCCATATATTTTATATATTTTATTTCACAACGTTGGTTGAAATTGCATTTTATTTTGTGAATGCCTGCACCTCTAAATTCATGTCATTATCGAATGAGTAACGTCATGAAATCAGATTCAGAACTAACCAGAACGTTAGAGAGAAAATATCCGAGAACAATTGCTTCCATCTAAACAAACAACAACAACGTAAACCTCTTCTCTTTTTCTCTAAATGTTTCTTGCCAAAAGTGGCCGCGCACTGTTTTCGCTCAAGCAGTCACGTGACCGTCTAATAACTATAGACGCAAATGACTTTTTTGTTATTTTCAATGGCGTCATTGGTAACCGGTCAAGCTGCTGCTGTTGTTAGGTGCGGGGGGGGGGGGGGGGGGAATGAAGGCAGTCAAGTACACGCCTAGAGAAATGCTATGAACGAGGTAGACACGGCCTAGAAGTTCTTAGCGTACTTTTAGATTTTTACTTTACAAATGTGTTATTTGGCATATCGGCATAGGACATGTCGTGACTACTAGACTTTGAAAGTCTATCTATTTATCTACCCAGCAAAACCCAAAACCCAAATGGAATGCTGACAGCTATATAAATTACAATTCAAATATTGAAATCAACGTCTTCCTAATTTACATTTCAAATTCTATTTCCAGATGATGATAGCAATATAAAATCTACTGTAATTAGTCTTTGTGGCTCAAATCATTTTACTTCTTTTTTGGTAGCTAATAATAACAGAAATCCAACTTTTTGAACTGTCTATTTGTAAAAACAAATTTAAATAAATACTGTCATAATACGTATAAACCATATAAACAAATAGTTGCTATAAGGACAACAACGACTAATGGACCTCATTCACCAATCGTAAACAAACAACATTCAGCCACGTGATAATATTGATAAAACAACGGAAAAAACTGTCACGTGATAGCCATAGTGTATTACGTAATTTGTATAGAAGAGAGAGAATCACGTGACTAAATGTTGTTTGTTCACGATTGGTGAATGAACTGAAGGAGCACTTGTATGAATTTGTTCTAGCGTATGAAATAAGACATTTGTCCCTATCGTTGTGTCTTTCTGAGTATTTCATTAGGTTTTGTTTTTCTAGTTGTAAATTATGGTTCTGTGTTTTATGTATTCTAGCTCTAAAGTTTGGTGCACTTTTTATAAATGGCATAGGAGAAAAAAAAATTTTTAGTTACTTTTTGTTAGCAATAAAATATTTAGTGCTATAATATAAAAAAAGATTGTTTAGATATCCCTGCTGAAGTATTTTTCAATAATCTGTGCAGACTACGGGAACTCGTCAACAAAACATAGCCCATCTTAATGTTACCATTATGTTTGAGAAACAGAGAAACAAAGAAAAGTTTGTACAATAATCCTTTTACATTCGTAATAAACATCCACATCGTGAATGTTACAACCCTAAACTTGTTATACATAACATCATTCGTTTTTGTTGTCTTTGTCTGTGTTTGTAGTAGTAGTGGTTTCATTTTAGTTGTTTCAATACTCACCGCACTGAGCAGCACATAAGGTAACATAACCTTCTATTGTCTATTTATGTATGGGAAACAGAAAGTCACTGATCACATTCAAAACATTATATGATGTATGCAAACCTTATGCATAGAAAGTTGTTTTTTGTATTCAATTTGATTGTCAATATTTTGTACATAAAAGAAGCGGAATATGTTTTTATTCTTTATCCTTCTCGCGTTTTGTTTTTCAACGAGTATTTACAATGAAGTAATGTTATAGCACAGACAAAAAGAAAAACAAAATGGCCGTCAGTTGATGGTGATATTAAGTTCTATAACTCCACCATGGTTCACCGATAAACGAGGATACTGATACCATTCAATAAAATCGATTTCTCTCACTGGTATTAGATACAGCTCGGATACTTGTGGGCGAACCAATGTAGTGACCAAAAGAGAGCACAATTACAGACAGAAGTTAGACTAATGTCTTGACACCTGGCTCGTCGTCATAAATATTTGAACCCCAGATAAATGAGTAGGTGCTTGTCTTTCGGCCCTTCTTCCCAAAATGCCGATAACTTTCAAATATGTGTGTTTGTACAATTTTTAATGTTTCGGATTTGAAGATAATCTACCTCACGAACAGGCAGCCATAAGAAACTTTTTTAAAAACCTTGAAGGGGCCTACCTTCAGTTGGGGCTCAAGACTAATATCATGCTTGTCCTTCAACCCGCCACCACCCCCCAAACCTCTCCTGGCTGATGGCTTGATGACATTAATGATAGGTCTACAAAACTAGAGTTCACATTTATACATCTGGTTCCACTTTTAGAATCAAGAGAAGCTAAAAAAAAAATAAAATAACAAGGTATTACAAAGATAGTTTGCGTGGAAACACAAAATCGAAATCGGCCACAGAAGTGGCCCACCAAGGCAGGTACAAGACATTAAAATTTTTTTGCAGCGTGAATATCAGAAGTTATAAACTACCAATACAAAAAGAACAGACGTGTAAGTTTTGATTGTTGCCGATACTGTTGTATTGTTAGTTCTACTATCAACATAATACCACAGAAGATGGAGGTTTATTACTGTTATTAGTGTAAATTGTTAGTTTTCATATGTATTCATTGAACTGATAGTTATGAAGTTAGGGTTCGATTTGAACCTGGTCTAAGTACGACATTTAAGGATTGTCTAACTGATTAAATTATTTTGAAAAGACCCCCAATCCTTCATTAAAGGCCCCAATCCTTCATTAAAGACCCCCATCCTTCATTAAAGGCCCCAATCCTTCATTAAAGGCCCCAATCCTTCATTAAAGACCCCCAATCCTTCACTAAAGGCCCCAATCCTTCATTAAAGACCCCCAATCCTTCATTAAAGGCCCCAATCCTTCATTAAAGACCCCCAAGAAGAACGTTCCCCTTTAAGGAATATCTATCTCTCTATAAATGTATGTATGTACATAATAAGGCAAGTCTTCAAGTCCGAAGATTAGTGAGGAATGCAGTATTTCCCGTGGCTGCGCAGTCCCAGCTGTGACCTACATATTTTGCCACATTCAGGGCAAGCATAACCATTGTCAGCAGGTGGTCGTTTTAGATTTTCTTTTCGCCGTCTGCGTTTGTCCTCGGCAGCAGATTTTCTTTTGGTCTCAAATGTGTATCTCGTGGCCTTCGTGAGTGACCTCCAGCTGTATCGTTCTGAGGTCGCATGCAACCAGGTGCGCTCTTCTATGTCAGCCAAGGAAAGTTGACGCCTAAGCTGGTCTTTGAAGCGTTTCCGTTGGGCGCCTATGTTACTTGTTGTATGTATATATATGTATATATGTATGTAAGCATGTATAAAATAGAACAATGTTTACTAATAGTAGATTTAAATTATATTCAACATACATACTAAACCTGTTCCTTATTTGACAACAAAAGTAAACATTTTATGTTTAACATAAGTAGCCGTATAAAAGGAAAGCTTAGTAGTCCAATTTTTTTTTTAAATTACTTAAGAAAAAAATCGTTTTCATAATGTATTCCGTATAAATATAGTGCCCCCCCCCCCCATTTATTTTCTATTAATATTAAATAGTTGTAAAACTGGTGTATTTTTTATGAAAAAAATACTGCTTTAAAAATTCGCTTTCAGAAACGATAAAAGTAGAATCAGAACTTGGAACTAAGAACACGTTAAGGGAGCTGTAAAACATGAATCAACAAATCAACACACACATTTCATTACTGATTTATATTGCAGAATCAACATATCAATACACACATTTCATTACTGATATATATTGCAAAGGGGGATTTATTTACTTGATGAATACATTACTACACTTTTTATTCCGATTAATGAAAGTATCAACGCAATAAAAAATGGGTACTTGATGGTAATATAAACACATTTTTTGTTTAAGGTTACGAAAATATCAAAACATCTTTTTGTTTTAAACTGCTTTGTTTGTCCCTTTCATTGATGTTGATGACTCAGCAACTGACTTGCAGATAACATGAAAAAATTTCATGTACATTCTGGGCTGTTTGAAACTTCGGAACAACTTCCTTGGTCTGGTGCGTTGACTTGATTGAAGCCTCAAAGACCAAATCACAGTCGTCTGTTCTCCCCATAGAAATAGCGCGGCCCAAAGACGTTGTGCCACTCACCAAACGCCCTGTCGTGATAGATTCCTGCATTGGCCCAAACAGCTGACAGGGAAGAAGAAAAACAAATCTCGGTACATTGATTCCACGATACGCGTAGACCTTAACTACAACGCCAAGCTCTACCTTTATTAAGGCGGGCTCAGTCTGTCGTGCAATATCTGTTGCATTGAAAATAGAACTACATGGCGATAATAAAGATTGACCTTTTGAAACCATAGTCAGTTTAGTAAAATAATCTTAACTCTGCAAAAGTCTTAAAGTACGCTATGTGCGGGTCAGCTAATCAAAGCAAAGATTGAACTTCATAGCCGACTTCGAATTCTTACAACATAAGATAGTGATCATCTTCGACCACAATAAAGAAGTTTCCTATATAGTTTGTAAGATATGTTTCGGATGAAAGATTATTACACCTTCCAAATGACGGCGGGAGGGGGGGATGAGGCAGGAACGGTTCGAACCCGGGACCTGAGAGACAGTCCAGAGCAGCAGCCATTTGAGTTCAATCAGTCTTGTAGACTTAATTATGTTTCATTAAAAACTATGACTTTTAAGTGTGGTATGCGCTACGGACGGTCATCCCGTGATCCCAAGTTTGAATCCTGCATGCTGTCATTTCCAGTCGCCCTCTACATTTACAAGGGAATAGTTCCCAGACACTTTATTGGCTTGAAGACTTGAGTGCTAGGTCTCTTTGGAAAGTATTTTAATTATAGGAACGTTTCCGCCATAGTGACCTTAGCACTTTAAAGGACATAGAGCAGCAAATAATAATTGGTTTAGTGCTTTAGAGACAAGTAGCAAATAATAATTGGTTTAGTGCTTTAGAGACAAGTAGCAAATAATAATTGGTTTAGTGCTTTAGAGACAAGTAGCATATAATAAATGGTTTAGAGTTTTAGAGACAAGTAGCAAATAATAATTGGTTTAGTGCTTTAGAGACAAGTAGCAAATAATAATTGGTTTAGTGCTTTAGAGACAAGTAGCAAATAATAATTGGTTTAGTGCTTTAGAGACAAGTAGCAAATAATAATTGGTTTAGTGCTTTAGAGACCCTCCTCCACACCACACACACATACAAACAAACTACAGTCGAAAAAAAAAGAGCAGACAAAGAGATTTAAATATCAACTCAGTAGAGACAAACGTTAAGTGTGGCAGGTCTATGGGTCACAACTTTGTCTCGGCTATAAGAATATATTTTTAAAAACGTATCTTTCAATACAAAATACACATTAAGATGACACTATGAGAGCTAGACATTTTTAACATGTCCAGTTGTGTTTACCGTAGACTTGATTAATGAACGGGTGATAATGGCTGCTTACATAAGTTGTCTTTGGTAATCCGAGCATTGACCCATCTTGGCAAGGAAGTGTTGTAGTTGGTAGGCATCTGGATATACCTGCTTGAGAAATAGGGCTGTTCAAACATGGAGCATTCCTCTAAAGGTGTCCTTGACCTGAGAAAGACCATTCAAATTACACGGATTAAGAATGTCAAGATTTTCATTATAGCCTAGAACTTTCTTAACTAGCACGAGTAATCTCTTGTCTAGCATCTCCAATCCATGACTATGGTCTTAATGTCTAATTAGGAAGTCCAAAATTGGCAAAGAATGTCGCCATGAACAAGGAGCGCTTCAATCTGATTTTTTGTGTCGATGGCAATGGCTTTGCCATAATTGGAGTTTAGGTACGTCAATTTTGTAACTGAGGATGAAGTGACCTTGTTATTTAAAAGAGTAGACGTAACAAAAGCTTCTGGACCAGACAAAATTAGTGGCAAGCTGATCAAGCTATGTGTGGAGCAAATCTCTTCTATCTTCTGTCATATCTTTAACCAGTCATTGCAAACGTGCGTAATTCCACACAACTGGAAAACTTCAAGATCATACCAGTACCTAAGAAACCAAAAATAGATTGCTTAAATGATTTCCGCCCAGTAGCATTAACACCTATTGTTATGAAATGTTTTGAAAAATATATGCTTAAACAACTTGTAGCAAAAGTCAATAACAGCCTAGACCCTCACCAATTTGCATACAAAGCAGCTAGAGGAACTGAGGATGCTATTCTATTGCTTTTGGACCAGCTTTATAAGCATCTTGATATACCCAAAACATATGCACGAGTCCTCTTCGTAGATTTCTCCTCGGCTGAGTAATTTAAATGTGAGCCCTTACTTACAAGCATGGGTTCTAAACTTTTTAACCCAACGGCCCCAGTGTGTTAAAGTCAACAACACCAAATCGTCAACTCGAGTACTATGTACGGGTGCTCCACAGGGTTGTGTACTTTCTCCTGTACTATACACTCTTTACACTAATGACATAAGAAGCATCTATGACTCAGTTAAACACATTAAATTCGCTGATGATAGTCGGTCTATTTCAGGAGACGAAACTCAGTATCGAAGCTCGATAGAAGAGTTTACAAACTGGTGCACCGACAACTTTCTAGAACATAATGTAACAAAAACTAAAGAACTTATAATAGATTTTAGAAAGAAAAAACAAACTATACGTGAACTGCAAATAAACACTACATCTATAGAACAAGTAAAGGCATATAATTATCTAGGCGTTATCATCAACAACAAGCTTTCATGGGAAGACCACCTTGGAACTCTGACAAAGAAAACAGCCCAGCGACTCTTTTTTCTATACAAACTCAATAGCTTTAATCTAAACAAGACGATCCTTGAGACATTTTACGGCGCGACTATACAAAATCTGCTAACATACGGAATAACTTGATGGCAAGGCAACGCCTCATCTAAACTGTTGCGACGTCTAGAAAACATCATTAAAAAAGCCTCAAAAATTACACTCACAACATTACCACATTTAAAGGAACTTTTTGAACAAACGTGCCTAAGAAAAATCGAAAAAATCTTGGAAGACAACGGCCACCCGCTCCATCAGAACTACGCCAGGTCGTCGCGAAGTGGGCGACTGCTGTCAATCAAAACAAGAACGGAGAGGAACAAAAACTCGTTCGTACCTCACTCGGTCAGACTCTATCGCCGCCACTCATTGATCAGGGAACATGAAATGCACCAAGATACCTGTGTGTAGTCGCTGAATGAACTCTTTATGTTGTCTGTTGTATTTATGTGTATTTTTCTGTTGTGTTGTCTTTATATGAGAAGAGTCCTTGTAATCACAACAAAATTTCCGCAAGGATCAATAAAGCAGTCTTAGTCTTAGTCTTATCCCCTACAAAGGTCGAACCACTCCTAAGGAAATACGAAACATGATCACAATGGCGCCCCACAATGACATTCTGACCATTGTCAAAAAACAAACTATGGCTGTAAGGCCATATCACAAAATCTAGAGGGCTCGCAAAGACCTTTCAATACCATGGGAAATAATGAGGCAGAAAAAAAAACGTCGGAAAGCCATGTTAAAGGAATGTGGGAACATAGCAATGAATTTGTGCCGGAATATAATTGTCGCTCCTCTGTTCTCTGATATTCTTTCAAGGTGACCAGCTCAGCATAGTCGGTTCTTTTTTTTAAAATCACTATCGGTGGGTCTTCATACAATTGATATATCTCATAAGGTTCAGATCACTAATGCTATATCTGAGGTAAGCCGCGCAGTGGTTTCCAGATCTTTCACATCGCAGTGGTTTCCAGATCAGGCAGTACTCCGTATACTTTATCATCTATAAGAGGGTCTCTGGTGTTTGAGTCTTAATCGGGCCTATTTCGTGTCTCTTGATGAAGTAATCAACTTGCTCTAATTAGTGGCAATGTCTTCGTGTCCAAATATTTAGAATGAGTAGTGTTTCACGTAACTTACAAACCCAGTTGAAACCCACAAAGTCGTTGTCCGCTAGCGGTCGAAGTTTTCTTTCCGTCTTCAATAAGAGCTTTTCAGTGAGTCTCAAAAGTTTGTTCGCAGACTTGAACAGAGCTCTCTGTCTCTTTCAGAGGCTCTAAGGACACTAGGTAAGTAGGAGGATTTGAATGAATTTTTCCTAGCTAATTGAAAAGGAAGGTGCCTTTATCTTTCTTTTCAGTATTTCATTAGATTGATTTGATTTTGCTTTCAATTTTTGGAACATTTTACGCCATGTCGTTCACTAAAATGTTTCCGAGGGTTCTGTTCCTCTCCTCAGTAAATACAAGGGGAACTCTATAAAAGTTAAACAAGTTACAATGTGATTGTAATATATGGTTTAGTGTTTATGTTTGACCTAAATATATAAATATAACAAAACACATTTGAAAAACACAAGGACCAGCTCAAATTGTTTTCTTCTTGCATTGACACATGATTCAAAACGCTTCCCATATGTCAACATGTAGCGTGCAATGAATTATTATATGATGTATGATATTGTTATAACCCCGCCTTGCACATCGCTATTTAAGCTTGTGCTGTAGGTGTGCGCTCTCAACTCGGAATGAATGTTGACACAAGGTAGAAACAGCGAAGTTGGGCCCTAAGTCTAGAACTTAAGAAGAATCTGCGCTTAAGGGGTACTGTTATATTTGTAATGTCCTGTAAAGAAACACTTATCCTCGTTGAGTTGGCTTCCTTGAATTTATAACAGGTGTCAGGATGGGATGGCTGGGTTATAACAATATTAATGACTTAGCTTGGAACTAATTTTGTTTGTTTTCATTTCTTTCTAGAATAGTACCCGAAATGTCGAGGAAATTCTGGAAAAGGCTTCATCGGTTCAGGTCTGTAGGTGTAAATAATCTGACCCTTCTGGAAATGCTGTATGGGGTCAAACTTGACCAATTCATACTCACGACGGTATGGTATATAGTAGGCCATGTCTTAAGACCTTAGCTTACGCACGTAGAGAAGAATTCTCAACTGGATCCTCTTTCGGTTTCAGTGTTGATTCGTCTTGTCAGTTCTGGTCTGGAGCAAGTAATGATTTAACTAAAAGGTTACTTAACAGACAGAGACCCTGAAATGACCCAAGGCTGTTCAGTACTGGGCGACACGGTGTAAGCGCTGTATCTGGGACGACATGCGATCAAGGCCAATCGGATGTTATCTTGCGGGGAGTCCTCCCTGAAAAAAAACGTTGTGTCGATAATTTGTTGATAAATACATAGAGATATAATGATTAAGACTAAGACAAATTCATTGATCCTAATTGAAAATCTATATATATAATTCTCTTCTTCGCTCAAGAGTTTGAACGAGAAGAAGAAGTAAAGGAAAAATCACTGCGGATAGAATTACTCCACGAACTTTACGAGCCTTGCGTGTAGCGAAGTCATACAGTATATCATATAAAATTTTATTTCCTACTTAGATCACGCTAAATAGCAAGAATTAACAAATGTTTCAATCTATTTACGAGAAGTGTTGAACTAAAGTAATTCTTCATTAGTTTGAGGCGCGAGAAGCTTCTTTCACCAGATTCCAAAATTACGGGATAATGCCGTTTTTTTTTATTGTGCGTAGGATTTGCATTTTCCTTATTGAATGACACTCCAAAATGACAATTTTTGTCTAGATCTATATATTTCAAGAGATTCGTATGAGTTTTCTAAAGATTTTAATAATTTCCGGATATTTCCAGGACTTTTTCGTATATTTTGCAATTTCAGGAGATTTTCAGGAGCTCCTGGTAAATTAACAGGAGGCCACGGGAAATCTGTTATAAGTTATACAATGGTTCAATTTAATATTTTATACACCTAGAATTAGCGCGGGTCCTATGAAAGTGCGGGTCCCACTGCGGTCGCATAAGTTTGGAGCCCACTGCGGTCACCTAGGGCCGTCCCTGCAAAATAGCGGCGTATGCTATGCCGCCGGTCAACTAGTATGTTATAATTACATAATCGTTTTCAATTCAAAACAAGAACATACTAAAAAAAGAAGAACAGACAAAAACCAAATGAGATTCATTGACCTCTTGACCTTTTTCCAGCAACAAGTTTCGCAGTCTCATAGAGTAGGGAACAAATGAGTTTTTGCAGCACTCATTTCATGCCTCTTCTGGACATAATTCGCACACTTCGTGACGATTTGACGTACCGCTATTTTAGGTGAATGAGTGGCGATTGTGTTTTGATGATTCACCATAAAAAGTCATCCTAAATAACGTTGGTCGAAACCATGGGTGGTATGTAAATAATGAACATAAACACCTGTGTGCTTTCTCTTGACAAAAGTAGTGCCTCTCTTGACAAATAGTAATGCCTCTCTTGACAAATAGTAGTGCCTCTCTTGACAAATAGTAGTGCCTCTCTTGACAAATAGTAGTGCCTCTCTTGACAAATAGTAGTGCCTCTCTTGACAAATAGTAGTGCCTCTCTTGACAAATAGTAGTGCCTCTCTTGACAAATAGTAGTGCCTCTCTTGACAAATAGTAGTGCCTCTCTTGACAAATAGTAGTGCCTCTCTTGACAAATAGTAGAGCCTCTCTTGACAAATAGTAGTGCCTCTCTTGACAAATGGTAGTGCCTCGGTGTGTAACGCTGAAGTTCATTCAATAGCTGGTTCTCAGGTTCTCTAACCTTACACTTCTGATCCTTACATTGCTTGGGTCGATATTCTTTGTGATTTACAGTAGGTCAGTTCTGCCGGACCAAGTATCTGACCCACACGTGAAGTTCAGGGGCTCAACTGGTTGTCCTTGGAAGCATGTAGGTTGTGGAGTTCTTATTTACATGACCACTTCCGGCAATAGCAACTTTACTGACTTGACTAGAAAGATCTAGATCTAGATTAATCTAAAATCGAATAGAAATCTAGATCTAAAAGAAAACTGAAGAGAAAGATATCAGTCTTATCTAGCAAGAAATTCATGCTCCTCATAATTCTACCAAGAATTATTAGAATAATAGCCTAGAAAAGGTCTTTAACATTAACAAAACTACAAACTCACTGTAGGTTATTGATGAGAATATTCTGGGATGCAATGAAGAAAGACATGGCCAGGTAGAGGTCCCGTTGTCTTCCTTTAATTGTATTTATTATGTTTTAATTGACATGATAGTTAAAACATAGTTGAAACAAAAGTATAATATGGTAGACTCTTGTCTTCAATTAGTTCTCGTGTTGTTGCTTTTATGTATGTAACTAAAATAATGACGTCATTTCCTTTTTTTTTTTGAGAAATTTATTGACATCTTTTATTTTCTTATCAGCTTAAAGTAAAAAAAAAAAAAAAAAAGAATATAAAAAGATTTTTTAAATAAAAAAGTCCGGAATAGCATTGCACACAAAATCGGGTAACTCCGCTTGGTGTATTAAAAACATCTTGTCTAGATCCGAGTAATTTCATGAAAACAGTGTTCACTCTTGGCCGGTCTTGGTAGCGTAGCAGTACTGACTAGTCTATTTCATGGTAATAAAAATATTATATATGCTGTTTATCGCTCATTTTTACCTTTACCACCATTATGTTAATTGCTAATAATTTTTTTTTAACTTATATTTGTAACAGACACAAAATAGAGCAGTGAGATTCATAACAAACAACTAATTATTCACATTTGACTAGACTAGAGTAACAGTAACACTTTTATTTAGCCTTTGAGCCTTTAGTAAAATCACTAAACAATATAACATCTTTAGGATTTAAGACTAAAAAGTAAAGTAGCAATTATACATAAAACATTTAACCATAACCTTCAAATACAAAAACAAAACCTGATTAAATACTTATAAAGACACAAAGATAAAGGCACATTCCTCGTCCCATATGCTAGGACAAATTTGTACAAATACTACAAATACAAGTGCTATTAGAAAATGGAATGGATTACCTGAGCTAGCCAGGAAAACCAGTGACTTGACAGAATTAACTCATTGGTTAACATGCATGACTAGATGCATGACGCATAGGACGTAATCATCTTCTTTTTTGAAGTAACGTCTGTATTATATAAGATACGTAGAACTAGATCTTGCATCTATATTTTTTTAAGTCATTTTTTAATAGTAAATAAGCCAAAGAGTTATGTAATCTAAAGTACTACTAGACTAGTAAGATCTATATTTGATGTCAACTTATGACTTATAGCCTAATACACCTAGATCTAGATTTGATGTCAACTTATATCCTAAGACACCTTGATCTAGATCTAAAACATAAACTCAATCTGGTATAAACTTTGTCACATGTAAATTATGAGTGAGTCTGGTGTGAATGTACACTTTGGTTTCTTATAGTTAAAATGTTTTTTTGTTTGGTGTAATGCACAAATTGTAAGACAAATTTCCATACGGATAATAAAGATTATTATTATTATTAATTGCTGTGTTACAGACTGTATTCCAAGCGCAGTATGTAATCTACGTTCTATCAAGTGAAGCTCTAGTCGTTCTACTTTATCTTTAGCAATATGATACAGCAAATTAAATCCGGACTCCAATGTTTATAATAGAATTTAATTATCCGATATAACCAACAGGAAAACATTAAAATCAGTACAAGTATTACAATGAAGTTCCACTCAGTCAAATGAACAGAAAATTTAGACTATATCTCACACACATTCAGTAAACATTATAAATAACAACAGACCTCATGGGACATTCAATAGAAAGTCTAATCAGACCACCCGCCGTGCAACTTGGCGCTGCACTTAGAGAGAAAAATAAGTGGAAAGTTTACTGGATTAAATCAATTGGTCAACTCATTCCCTCTCCCTATTATTATCATTTTTTAAGTTCGGGAAAATTCCTTCTGAGGATAACTTCAGTATGTACAGAGTTTAAACGGACAAAAAAATACAACTAAAAACATAAAAAATATTTTTAAAAAACAACAACAACAACAACACACCCTAATGTTTACTGAATGTGTGTGAGATATAGTCTAAATTTTCTGTTCATTTGACTGAGTGGAACTTCAGTGTAATAATTGTACTGATTTTAATGTTTTCCTGTTGGTTATATCGGATAATACCACACTATCAGTCAAGTACAATTTCTTTCCCTTGTTCGAAATATCAAACAAAATAATTCATTACTATTGTTAACTATTGTCAGGTAAAAGAAACAATTGTGCAAAATTTCAGTTTGACTCTAGAGAAAGTATGGGAGAAAGTCGGGTGTCGATCCTCGAGCCCTTTTCTAGGTAGCCAAGCCAAGTTCAAGCGCACTTGGCCTCTCGACCACG
Organism: Biomphalaria pfeifferi; assembly: GCA_030265305.1. Lineage (NCBI taxonomy): Eukaryota > Metazoa > Mollusca > Gastropoda > Planorbidae > Biomphalaria > Biomphalaria pfeifferi. The sequence goes on along the minus strand of JASAOG010000130.1, from coordinate 868,925 downwards.
CTTCCCACATTGAATTGAACCTTTGTCCTTTTTTTTTTAACTTCTAGACCAGTCAGCAGGCTACAACAGACACAGACTTAGAAGAAGCGAGGTAGAAAGTCAGTCAGTAAGAGCGTCTAAGTTTTCTCCCTTGTTACAATGGCTTACAGGATGCCCACGGCAGGCGTCAAGACTCAAGAATCCGACATGTTCAGGTTTAACATGGTGTATCCTCCCCTTCCACGACCGCAGTCCCGACAGGAATGGGTGGACCCTGGCTGCAGCCTCAGGCCGAAGTTTGTTTGCAAGGCGCATGCCGGCAGTAGCGACACTGCGTGAGTAAGATGTGTCATCCCAAATAAAACGTTGTTTGTGTTGTTGTTTTTTTGTAAATGAAATCCAATGAGATGATTACGTAAGCTCCACACCATCGTCTTGATACTGAAACACATGATCTATGAACACTAGCTGTCCTTTGCTGGTACTGCAGAACACTTCGAGATGTCTTGCAAACTTCATTTAATTATTACTTGCACGAGTTCTTAATAAATAGTTATATGAATCCACTAAATAACTTACACACAGTAAGCCAGGAACAATGAAGATTAATTACAGACTGGATAGTTAGATAATTTGATTATTTAATTTAATGAAATGGAAAAAAAATGATAACTACTAGCTTCACTATAAATTAATTAAAGATAAAAATTGGGAACCATCAATGCTAAGTACACTCACTAGTCATCAACTCTTAAAAAAAAAAAATCCATTCACCAAAGCTGAAAAAAAAAATTTCTACAAAAATAAAACTATTAAAAGTAAGAAATTAATTTCACTTTGATACCCTGTAATACTGGTGGCATTTTAAACCATGATGTCATGTAGCCAACCCAACGACCGATTGCCTTTAAATCCACACACACACAAAAATGTAAAGAAAGTCTTAACACTTAAATCCAAGTCTTCATTGAGTCTCTCTGATTGCAAGCTGAGCTTTCTCTACATGACCACCTCGCCCGGCTCCCCATCCTTCCGTATGTTAGAATTAAAACAAGACCCTAGCTTTTGTCGCTAGTGAATAAATCTTTGATTCGATTGGGCTCGTTTCATCGTTCTCAATGAGTGGAGACCTTCAGACTAAACGTTCATCACAATCATCTGCTCTCTAGCTCACCTTCATCTATCTATATTTCTGTTAGACCTTTGGGGCACCACACAAGATTTGTCAACTGTCTTTTTCCATTTCTCTATAAATTTTTCCTTTGGTAGAACCTCTTTCAATGACAGGCCAGTTCATTCTTTTATGTTGTCGCTTTCTCTGTCTGCCTCTTCTTCTTTTTCCTGGTACTGTTCCCTGTAGCCATAGTCTTAGTTGTTTTTTTTACAAGGTCAGGGTTATTTATTGGTTTGCCTCAATGTTTTGAAAATCTAAAAACAAAAAAAAAAAAAAAAAAAGGTTACAAAGACAGTTTGTATGGAAACACAAACTAAAAATCGGCCCCCGAAGTGGTCCACCCAGGCAGGTAAAATGGTAGGTTTCAATATTTTCAAAAAGAACATCAGAATGAAATTCTATCAAAGGGAAATGACAGAGAAGAATGGAGAAAGAAGGTTGACAGATCTTGTTTGGTGCCCCAATGGTCCAGCAGACCAAGGGATAGGTAAAAGTGAAGGAGAAGTTAAATGTGAACCTGGCCTAGCTGATGTCATATAATGTTTATCTATTTGATATAATTGTTCTGTAAAGGGTCAATCTCTTATTCAAAGCCTCAAGGAAAAAAACATTCCCTTAAAATAAATCCCCTTCCTTTAGTTCAGTGTACCGTCTATTATTGTTGGCAGTTTCAATTCACGCGACAATTATGAAATAACTACTTATTTATTGTTGTTTTAAATTATGTTCTACTAATATGCATACTAAATAGATTTTTCCTATTTAAAAGTAAAAGTAAATATTTTTTGTAAATGTAGTAGTTAGTATGATAGATCTTACTTAACTTTTTTACCAAACAAATCTAAAACCGTTTGCATAAATGTGTTATAAATATAGTAAATAGTTTTCTCCATTACTAAATATCCTCCCGTGTTTGTTACTATCAATAGTGAATAGTTGTAAAAAAAAGGTGTATTTTTATGATTTTAAAAAATTAAATTATTCGCTTTCAGAAAAGAAAAAAAAAGCCGTTGCATAGAACTTTGAATGGTCTAAAATAACATGATGTTGGATTTTCAATATCTTTTTTTAGTTTACGAGATCTAAACGGGACGGACGTACGGACAGACAGACCACACAAAACTAATAGCGTCTCTATAACATGATGTTGGATTTTCAATATCTTTTTTTAGTTTACGAGATCTAAACGGGACGGACGGACAGACAGACAGACCACACAAAAATAATAGCGTCTATTCCCCCTTTCAAGGGCGCTAAAAAAGTAAATAACGCAACATGTAGATTTACGAGCCAATTGTTTTTTTCTTCCAGTCTGCACAAACAGAGCCCTATGCAAGCCAAAGCTCACCTCCTACACCCGGCAGGCGTCAAACTGCCTGAGTCAGACATGTTCCGCCATTACCACGTGGTTCCCACTGAGAGAATTCTAAAGAAAGAGATGAGAGAAGCTTCAAGAAAGGGTACTTGCTACAACGATGGTGTACAGATGTGCTGTCCAGAGATTTCCAAGTAATCACAAAAAAAAATATTTCTATATTGTAGTGTAAAATTGAATGTTTTACGAAATTCTTGTGTTCTAATGAGTGAAAGTGAAAAGGTCTCATATCTTGTATGTAAGCTCTTGTATGTGTTCCTTTTTTTTAACTGACGCAAGTAACAAAAGAAAATGATATTGTTGACTTCAATGACCAGATACTTTGCCTACTTTTAGCCTAGCTTTTAAGGGGTATGTGGAGGGACCGATTCATTTGGAAGCGAGGAAAAACGCTGTTGGCCTTAGCCAGACTTTTGTTTATTTTTCTAAACAGTAATGTGAGACACTGTGCTGCCCAGGTACGGCAAAGTGGTCAACTGCATTATGGGGCAGTCGTACAAAGTGATTTGAGGATCTCAGTAATTAAACTATATAAACCAGTGGTTCTTTGGTCTGAGACCTGGGTGCTTTATATGATGCATTTAAGGCTCCTCGAACGCTTCAAAGTTGCCTGCGCTCCATAAAGATTAGACTACATTACCAATAGCCAAGATCTTCTAGAAGCCGGGTGTAAACAGTATAGAGGCACTAGCTAAAATTCGACAGCTAACTAGGGTTGGACACCTATCCCGAAAGGAAAGTCACATAGGCGCATTTTCACAATGGCAATAACATTTAACCAGTGACGTACGAAGGGAATGTGATGCTTATTGTGGCTCTCAATAACTGAGCATTGCTAGGTTTGCCTCTACCTTTATCCTAAGTTATAAGAATTAAAAAAAAAAAAAATGTTTTCTACATTATCCTTGGGAGAAAATTGGGGTTAGTAAGACCAGATATTTATCTTAAGATTTAAAATATTTAAAAAGAGCGAGGCTTTATTTTAATTTGAAGAAGGCAGAGGTAGCTTTATAAATGTTGTCAAATGTAAAATGTTTAACATGTTTCGTATGTTCCTTCAGAGATGAAGATAATTTACTTCCTAGTCCAAATCTCCCGCAGGACGACGGGGGATGGCAGCGGGCAGGGTATGAACCCGGGACCATCGATAAGTCCGACGGCATACCGCTAGAGCAGACAGCCACCCCTTTACCTTTGTCTCAATCCCACGTCTCGCCATTATAGGACCTCGTGTGTGTTACACACCAGGCCATTCCCTCCTCTTGCAGCTGTGGAAACACTGTAATCAAAAGTTAATGAGCAAAGTAATCGATAATATAATAGCATTGCGTTTGCCAACCTATTTTTCTGTACCAAGTACTTCTTTGAGTACATGTAGCAACCAAATTACAAAAGATGTTTTTCTTTTTTAATTTTTCTTGTATGTGTGTCTCCCAACTTGTTCCCCGAATATCTCCAGGCTAAGCGTACTTTAGCTCCCTGTCTGGTGGACCGAGATTCTATTGATGTAGCGTTCACAAGTGATCAAAATGAACTTATTTCTTTCATCAATCGAAGTGACTTTCTGTTGCGTCCAATGAATGCTTAGAAAGTGCCCCATTAAGATTCTGTTCAGAAAAAGGTGACCTTTACATCATCTACCCTATAGATCGCAAGTTCTGAAAGGGGAACTTTACTAACAACTTGGGTACAGGATTTGGTGTAAGAAAGACAATGGTAGCTAAATGTTATTGGACTGAACTCAAAAAGAAAAGAACAAGGTTTGCTGGACCAAAAGGTCTGAAAGGGGAACTTTTTAAAAATATTTTATTACCTATAGCTGAGTAACTAAACTATATAAAGCAGTGGTTCTTATATTACAAAAAAAAGTCCAAAAAATGTTTGCAACTATCCTTTTTATTATCAACATCTGTTCACTTTCTGACTAATGTGCATCTCTTAGAGCGGACAAACTCAACTGCCGACCAATAACCTACGTCTATCAGGAGTACTATGTTGAGCCAAGAGGTAGCGATGACTTGAGAAGCAACTGAATCAACTGAATCAGAACATCTGCGACGTCATTTTTCTATAAAGGTAAATACAAAATGGAAACTTTAAGGTTGCTGAGCACTCGATAAATGTGAAGCTGGAATTGGAAAGGCATTAAAGTGAGCGTAGAAAGAGATTATAGAAAGCGTTTATGAACTGACAAGTAGGATCCATTCAGTTCTTGTGCAGTTTGACTGGCGAGTCGCGAATACAATTTTATACTTGCTCGTGGATAATGGAATGTATGCTATCTTTTCTTTCAAGACAAGATGGTTAGCTATAACTCTTGAACACGATAGATCCACACCTGGAGTTAACTATTATTAGATTCTACTGCCCTCTCTCTTTCGTTTTGCAATAAAGTTCAAGAGACGTTTTTATTGAATATTTGTGTTTGTTTAGAGTCCAGCGGTTCTCAACCTTTAAGCTCGTCACCCCTTTTTTTTATGAGCCCCCACTCTGCCGCGACCCCCACCCACACAGCAATAGAAGAATAAACAAAAACAATCCATATTTTTAATGGTCTTAGGTGACCCCTGGCAAATTGTCAATCGACACCCAAGGGGGTCGCGACCCACAGGTTGAGAACCTCAGGTTTAGACCAACAAAAATATTGAACCAATTTTAAAACATTTACGCATTTTTCCTTTTTCATACAACCATAAGAGCATTATTAGAAAACGGAAACAATGTTAACAATCTAAACTCACAGAAGATACTGTAGTGCTCACTTGAAGTAGGCTTAGTTTTGACTACATCCAGTTTATTAGCTTGTTATTGCCCACACTTTTTAACAAAATGTTGCTAGATTGACTCGAGGTAATAAAATGAGCAGTGATGTTTTGAATTTCAGAGGTCTAGATTTAAAATAATTTCTATGTATAAAAGTCTATATAAATCAAAATCAATATATATATATATATAATACAGGTCTATAAAAATGTTAAAAGAGTTATTCATTCTGATGTATATAAGTTGGTACAAACCACTAGGATGACATATTTTTTAGGAGCAGACCAAAAACTAAAAAAGTTTAACGGACAACAATTTTAATGATTTGTTCATAATCCAAAAATACAGTGAATTAATTTGAAAATTGTATAATATCAAAATTAGACCAATGAGAAATATGAAGCTGCTAGTGATTTGATTATAGTTTGCCCACACACCTATGTGAGTTTGCCATTATTATAATTTGGTTCAAATTGAAGATAGTAACTATTAGTAAATCGGTCAGACATACGTCGTCCTATATTTATTTATGACACAGTTTGTTTTTTCTAAACCCAGCAGACGTCAGTCACCAATCATAAACAAACAACATTTAGCCACGTGATAATATTAATGAAACAAAATAAAATGTACATGACAGCCTGTGTGTATTACGTAATTTGTATAGAAGAGAAAGAGAACCACATGGCTGAATGTTGTTTGTTTACGATTGGTGAATGAGGTCCATTATGAATTTACATACAAAAAAAAAACGGCTTAAAATATTTGGAAGTGCAAATTGATTACATTCTCGCAGATGAAATAGTGAGATATTAAATTTGGAAAACTTGAATTCGACAGAAAACTAATTTTGCAATTATTTCTTTGATATGATTATTAGATTTAGTTTAAGCAATTAAGAATGCAGGTCCAGTCTCACTGTTACAGTGTCCATGATAGGATGCGAAACTGAAAATATATAAATGTTTTTCAATTGCATGGAATTATGAATCTATTTTGTAATGCACTCTGAAGTATCTCTCCTCAGTAGCTTATCGGTTTCAACTTGTATAATCAGTAAAACTTGTATGTAAATAGTTGGCGAATAGAACAAATCGTTGTTAAAAACGTCTAAGGTGGGGATCGACTATTGGCAATAGGAACTTATTGATTTTTTCCCTTTTATCTCAAATTTAATTAGTACATGCGTCAGAGAGGATTAATGGTGCATATGCACTTAAATTTTGGCTTTGTGGATGTAATTATTGGTTAAAATTATTGTTTTTAAAATGTGTGGGAGGCTGGATTAAACATTTCATTTTGGGCCAGAGTTGGTCCGTGAGGCGTAGTTCGTCCAGCACTTCAATAGGATATTAATGGCAGCGGATTGTAGCCTTGCATTGACTACTTTTCAAAACATTGATTTGTCTTAATGATTGAGGAAACAAGTGTATCGATTCAACACAAGTTAATCTAATGTTTAATTAGATTGAACTAGATCTCGATCTATTGGGGGTGGGGGAGGGACTTTTTAATTTCAAAAAGCGAAATTTTCAACAATTGTTGTGATATTTCTTTATTTAGGCTCACCAACACTCAGAAACAATCACACACAATATCATAGATTGGAACTAAAATTATGTTGCATTAATTTGTGACATAAACAATATTATGATAGAGTTTCCTAGTTACACTTGTGAAATTGTGAACATATAATATTTACAATAGATTTTTTTTAAATTAATAAATTTTTACTATCTTAACTGTGAATAGACCTTGCTTTTAGTGACCTAACTTTATCAAATTTAGTTCTTGTGGTAGGAAGGGAGAGTAACCCCTGAAGGCACGACATAGCCTAAATTAAAAACTCAAACTTGTAACATCTCTACTTTCAATCCAATGTACAGCATATTATGATATTAGAATATGCTAATATACTAGATTTATATGACAGGACTTCGCGTTTCGATTCTGGCATTAACTCCCAAGAATAATAGAAATTATTTGACATTTATAGACTGCTTCTTACTAGGCTTTTGTTGTTAATCTTCTGTTGTTAAGAACGCTCGTAGACTATACCACCCTCAATCTTCTGTTGTTAAGAACTCTCGTAGACTATACCACCCTCAATCTTCTGTTGTTAAGAACTCTCGTAGACTATACCACCCTCAATCTTCTGTTAGGATGGAGCAAGATCTCAAAATCCGCAGACCTAAAAAAAGTTTATTTGTAAATAGAAAGAGAACGTACCTAACATGAAGCATATTTTGTGACCAGCGTAACAAGGTCAACAGAACAAAGGAATAGATGCTGAATGATTACACGATCTTCTGAGCTCTAAATTTAGTCATGATGTGTGACTCTGATGTAGTCTTTGGGATTATCAGACATGACTATTTGGGATTTGGGATGAAGAAGGACCGAGTCCATAGCGCTGGTGAGGATAGAAGAAATCCCCAACAAGCATGTCACACCATTCTTCAAAGGACATATTGTATGGCGGACATCAGCTGATGTGTTACAGAAAAGAAAATTGGTGGACTTCTCGGGATGCTCGGCCTTTGACCTCGCTTATAACTCATGTGTCTCCGAATACTAACCATTTTACATCTGCTTTGATCTTTCCCTGACAGAAGTTTGTTTTCAGACAGGCAGATGGAGGTAAACTTCCATAAGCCTAGCGTTCTAAGAGTCTTAGACTCAACTCTTAGGATAATGACAATGGAAGAGGTGGAGTCGATGAATGCTTCTAGACCAGAGTAATAGTTGCGAAAACGTTTGCGGTGTCTGGTGTTTTCAAATGAAAAACATTGGCCTTGGTCTCAGTATCTAACTATATAATGCACTTGAAAAAGAAAATCATATTGTATATTAATGATTAAGACTTGTTGAACTTACATCGTTATGTTCTTCTTTGGATCATTTTAGGATCTGGTTTGAAAAATGTCATCAAGAAAGGGAATATTTGCAGAATCGAAGCAACAAGGACTTGAAGCTTTTCGCAAATGGTGAGTTCATTTCTGTTAGAGACGTTAGGCTTCATTTTGTGTTACGGTATTGTTCTAATTCTTTCAGGGCATTACATTTATTGTTTCATTTCGTATAAATTTTGTTCATGGTTTCAAAGCGTTGGAAGGAAAAGTTCTTCAAGTTTGAAAACGGCTCTCACATTTTATGTAAATCTTTGGGGAAAAAATCCCGTTCTTAATAGGCAAACATTACGACAAATAAATAGTAGGAGACCACGGCCAGCTTCATACAATGGAATTTCTTTTGTTTGTTTTTTTAACAAGAGAAACAGTTAAAAATATTTGTTTTAAAAAAGACATTACCTTCATCATTGAACTTAAGATGTAATAAAATAATCTTTTAAAAAAATATATAAAATTTTGACTCCATTCGGGTAAAGAATCCGTTACACTGTTAGCTGCATGAACGTACAATTTTTCTGGTTCGGCCAGGGGGCAAGGCATACTTGTGCGATAATTTATTGGTATCTTACTTATATGGACATCTAGATCTAACACTAGACTTAAGCGTAAAGTTAAAGTTGATTTGAGGCTCTTGAGAACTAATCTAGATCTACTTATAGATCTGAAATCTAGATGTAATCTATATCAGATTTACATCAAAATCAAAATGATTCCTGTGATAGGCCCTTTAAAACTAGAATTACAAGACGATGGGCAAAAGTTTACTGAGCATTAATTTATTACACTCCTGAACCAATAAAGCCTTACATTCGGAAATACCCGAACGCGAAAGTCCTTTCAAAACCGATGTTGGATCTAGACCTAGAATTAGTCTCTAGCCGAATGTACATAAATTTATTTTTTACTTTGAAAATTATAACGTTCAAACTAGAGTTAGAGGGTATTCGAGAATCGCGTTCACCCAGGTTCCATGAAGGAGTGACTTGAATAGAGGTAGTGTACAAATGTATCGTACTTGTTACAAATTAATTCAAAATTTCCTATTTTGAAATAATTTTGGAGTCTAAATTTGAATACTGATATCATGATTTTGTTTGTTGTCATTTTTGCTTTATCCTTTAGAAAGAAGCATCTACCTTTCTCTACCTTTCTCTCTCTCTCTCCTTCTCTGTCTCTTTCTCTCTCTCTCTCCTCTTTCTCCCCCTCTCTCGCTCTCGCTCTCTCTGTCTTTTGCTCTCTCCTAAATATCACCCAATGTACTTATTGTGTTCTCAGGTCAGCTACTTTACCCATACCTAACAGGCCAGAACTGGGTACATCTGTAGAATCGCTGCCCCCACGACCTGAAGAAACTGTATATAGTCCTCTCAAGATTGGATTGAAGCCAGACTTCAGAAAGAAAAAAGATGACTTGAGTAATACAAGTGTACTTGGTTCATTGTCAAAACCTCTTTAAGTCGCTCTTGCTTTCTTTCTTTCTCTTTTCATACGCACATGCCAATGATGGGTAGCGAATACAACCTCCACGGATAAACGCGAGGAAACACACACACACTTTACAGTCTATGAAAAGCAATAATATTGTGTTAAATTGCAGAGCCGCTAAGCGGTTTATTCAAGCTGAGTGTGATGGTGAGCGTGTGTCTTCGCAGCAATAGTGCAGACTCAGCAGAACTTCTTGATCTTCATTCTATAATTCCTTGTGGAGATCATTTGTGGCAAAAGTGTTGAATTTTACATAAAACCTTTAATTGATATTTATCTAACTTTTTGTTTTCTTCTATCTGGAACCAGTTTAAACAAGTCTTGTGACCGGGAGGGGGGAAGGAGCTGAGGGAGAGAAACAGTGAAAATAATAGATGAAAAGTAGCGTGTCTTTAGCAACTAATGGCAATCGCTGTAAGTGATGTTAGATGCATGCATAGCGCTCATACATTTATTACTCTGACGACGTCACATAAGTTGTATTCACAATTCTGCTTCTTTTTTTTTTAAACAAAAGCAGGATTACTTAACAATTGAATGGGCTCTGTAGGTAATATCTGTTTGATAATATGACCTATTAATTTAAACTTGATTTCGACATGGGGGAGGGGGGTAGAAGGAGAAAAAAAAAGGGGGGGGGGGGCGAACGATGAGAATCAAAGGAAGTTAAATGTATTCAATAAATAGCTCAAAAAAAAAAAAAAAAAAGATAATCCAGAGTGGTCGTATGATTTCTAATGTGTAGGATAAAAGTATTATTAATTTAAATGAACAAGGCGGAAGGTAAAAGGTGAAAAATGAAGGGATTTTACTAGAGAGAAGGGAATAATATCTAAAATATGTAAACAAAAAAATATTCTAAAGATAATAGCCAACTCTAGTGATGCCTTTTATTTCCTCAGTAAACCTTAAGCATATACTTGCACTATTGTCACGCGCCGTCTTTTGACAATGTGATAATGTAATACACACACGTCATCTTATTATGTTCTAGTTATTATAACGGAGACAAGAAATGTGCAGTATTATTAAGTGATTATTATTAAAATTATAATGTTATACATAATTGTAATTAATTTACAAAGTCCAAAAGTCAACATGTCAGCTTTAAGTCTAATAGTGCACACACATAAGGGACTGGGACTAATGGTCAGTCATGTAATAAATTTTATTATTATAGCGTAATGACGTAAGTGTGCTGTGTCCAGCGCAATGTTACAAAGTGTTGTTTCTTTACATTTGTATTTTTCGTAGTAGGCACAGCGGTAAAGTGCTTGATCTCTGAATCGGGGTCCCGGGTTCGAATCCTGGTGAAGACTGGTATTTTTAATTTTGCAATCCTTGGGTGCCTCTGAGTCTACCCAGCTCTAATGGGTACCTGGCATTAGTTGGGGAAAAGTAAAGGCGGTTGATCGTTGTGCTGAACACATGACACCCTCGATAACCGTAGGCCACAAAATCAGATGACCTGTACATCATCTGCCCCTATAGACCACGAGGGCTGAAAGGGGAACTTTTTTCGTAGTGGTGAGTTTTTTAAAAGAGAACATCAAGTTAAGACTAGCCTCTTACAATCGTACAGTACTTCCTTGTACACATTAGCAGAAGGGTTTAATAGAATTTTAAAAAATATTGAAAAACAAAGCTTCTCTAAGAGTATTAACACCACATATACAGCCAGATCTCTCAAGATGTAGCATTTATTTACGTTTGAATTTAATGATCGGTTAATTTTTTTTGTTATTGATTTTGTTAGGTACAACAAACAAATTGGTAAAGTTAAAAATACATCCGAGAATGGATGCGGGAGAAATAAAATTGTACAATGTAGCGGACAGACAGACAGAAAGAAAGCTACAAAACGAAAACAAAATCAAACACTTAGTCATGTGACACGGAAGTAATCAATACCATTCCCCTCCCGCAATTCGAGAGGAAATATTATTCCCACTGATAAGCACAGTCATACTAGTAGATTTTTTTTTTTAAAAAGTTAAAATAATTCTTATTTGTGTATTCTTTGTAAAGCTCATTTCGTATTACAGCCATTTGGATGCAATCAAGACAGCGAGATGGCTATTACCCCCTACTGGACAGACTGACCAGGAAGAAAGCTAAGGTCAACTACTACGGCAAGTCAACGCCGACTAGGCACAGTCAACTCAACAGCTGCACTCTCATCCAGAAGTAATCTAACCATTAGCACTTCCGGTCTGCAGAAGAATGTTAACCATCTAAAGCAGCAAAGTGAATCATCCACATCGCACGTTGACTCATTCATATGCACATGGAAGCTAGAGCAAGCTGTTTTGATTATTAACGATCATATGGATATTGACTTGTCATATGAATTTGTTAAAGTGGGGTTTAAAAAAAATTAAACGCTTCAAAAATCTATTTGTTGCTTAAAGTTCGTAAATAATTGATTCGACTTTTACAAATTTCTTTTTGTTTTCGATACGTTATGATTTGTTCTTTGGGTGGTCTGTATTATATCTAACCTTAATGTTTCTAATCTAGAATGTGCACTTAGTGACCTATGAGCAAAAGATGGCAAAACTGAGCTTAGCTTTTGGGGGGGGGGGGGTCTCTCTCTTCGCAAAACCTTTGTATGTTTAAAAAAAAAGCACTTTATTTATTCTTCAGCGCTTTACCAAATTTATAGCGCGAAATTCCTTATTAAATGTTCATATATAGTCTCGAAGGACATCATTATGAACTACGAAGTGGAGAACTGTCCGTTTTGTGTGGTCATGGTTCTTTGAGCCGCCGACCGTGGCAAGGTCGGAAACCGAACCCCACAGCAGAAGTCATTAGTATTCCTACAATGTGTCGCAACTAGGCGTGATGTGGCCTCCAACACGTGTGACCTCGTTACGAACAGCTTGGCGAATGAAGACAAGGAGCGAGCCTTCATTTCTTCCTCATCACATGGAATGTATTCGCTGCTGTGAAAGCTTACTGGAGATTATCGTTCCCTACCGATGACTTATTATGGACGTTTCCAGGAGGTTACCAGAATGAGGTCGACAAAAGGATGCGAAACCCCAGAACGGCGGTCGACGATGTAGGCCTATGTAACGTAAAACGCTAAAGTTATCTGCAACGCGAGCCCTCAATAACGAAGGAAGTCTACTAAGTATGTCTTTGTTACTCTAGGTTACCATTTTGTGACTACTATTCTCAGAAGTTAAATCTCATGGTCCAATGTTCATGCCGTAGTTTGTAGCAACAGAATTTCTCATCATTGAATTGTCCAAGTTGAAATCATAAAACAAGAGAAAACACATTGTATTTCATGTAATTAAATGACATTATGATTAAAATTCTATACAAAATCATTCTAGTAGACTTGAGGTTTGAAATATACAGACTCAATGAACTGGTTAGAACCCTGATATCCGTTCGTCTCTCCTATTTATAGGTTTTAGCCAAACTCAGAAATCAAAAGTTCTGATACTGGAAGCTACTTAAGTCTTAAACATTATTCTTTTGTTTAGAAACTCGAAGCCCCCAGAAACCAATGTTTGCAACCTTAAAACCACGTGACAGTATTTATCAGGACGCATCTATTGCGTAGTACAGTGATTCCTAACTATTTCAACAGAGCCGACACAGACAGCCGTAAGGCATGTATTAGTCAAATAATGGCTCTATCTATCTTATAACGAGTAGACAACATAAGTACACAACATTACTACATAAAGAAGCTTCAGTGAGTAGGAGCGATTAAGCTGTAAACGTAACTATCAATGTGAAGCTAGGGGCTGTAACCAATGATTGATACATAAATATTGAGCATAAATGTAAAGCAGCAGTGGGGCACTAAATACTACACACATAACATGTGACCATGGACCACTGAGGTGGTAATTTGAAAACGGGCGAATGACTCTGAACCACAGGAATGTTTCTTTTAGACATTCCTGTGGTCTAAAAGTTAAATTCGCTTTGCAATGTGTAACTACTAGGCGGTGTTGTCGTTTCAGGGCAGGGCTAGCTGGGGCATGTGACCATTGACCAGTGAGATTGTAATTTGCATATTGGCAAATGACCCTGGACCAGAAAATTGTTTGAAAAATTCCTATTGGTTACATTCGCTTTGCGTCACTGCTAGATAGTGTTATGGTTTCTAATAAAATTGTTTCAGGTCAATTTCAATTTTACATTTTCGGTCATGTGGCCCGCGACATGAGTATCGGAAATTAAAATTGCCCGCAGGTCGAATAGGTTGAGCATTTCTGGTGAAAAGGTCATATTACAAGGTCTTCGGGGCTTGCAAAGACCCTCCTTCGGGGAACAGTCCCAGGAAAAAGAAGAAGAGGCAGACAGAGAAAGTCATGGGAAGACAATATAAAAGAATGTAAGGGCCTGCCACTGAAAGAGGCTCTATCTAAGGCAAAAGACAGGAATGGAGAAAGACGGTCGACAAATCTTGTTAGGTGCCCCAAACGGTCCAACAGACTAAAGGATAGTTAAAGGTAAAAAGGTGTCACTGGTGTAGAAAGTAGCAGGAAAGTCATATTGATAAAGCCAACATTACGAGACTTTTAACATGTGTGTTATGGAGTGTTTGTATTTCTATGGTTACGGTGGGAAGATGTTTGCGATTGGTTGTGAGTGATGCAAGATAAACGGTACTGTTGTCTTATCTTATCTTATAAAATACAGACGTTACTTCAAAAAAAAATGATTACGTCCTAGGCTTCATGCATCTAGTCATGCATGTTAACTAATGACTTGTTAGCGGTCTTAGATAGGACAGACGACTCCAGAACGTAAGACTGAAAAGACGTGTTATTGTAATGAGTTAGACTTTGTGTTTAAAATACCATTTGATAGTAGTATTAAAGTCCACTCTATTTAGTGCATGTCATCAAAAGTTTTTTTGTCTATGCTGTAATAAAAGTTCTATAAAATATCGTTCTCAGAATAAGTTATGCAAGTTATTTCATACTTTAACAGTTCAACTATAAGACGTCTACAGCGGTTTAGATGTCTACCAGCAGTTCTGTGCTACAAGTCAACGGCCGTCAACAGCAATAACCAAAATATTTACTTTTCTTTTAATAACAAAACAAACAATGTTTTTGGAGAGTGCGCTCCTTTTACCAGTTGTATGTAACAATAAACATAATCTTTTTTGGTATAGTATAAACACAGTCATTGAGTATAATTTTGACCACAAGACCAAAGAGACATCTATTTCGTGTACAGGACCATAAGCAAACGATTCATTTTAAGTCTGAAGTTTGCTTTTGACATAAATATTAGATATATGAATATTGAAAACCATACCATTTTTTTTACTAATAAATACAAAGACTTAATTTACTGAGTCTTTGCTTTAACTACTTTGTCACATCCAGCACAGACTGTCTGTCGTTGGTTGGTTTAGGTCTACTTTGTCACATCCAGCACAGACTGTCTGTCGCTGGTTGGTTTAGGTCTCTTTTTGTCACATCCAGCACAGACTGTCTGTCGCTGGTTGGTTTAGGTCTACTTTGTCACATCCAGCACAGACTGTCTGTCGCTGGTTGGTTTAGGTCTACTTTGTCACATCCAGCACAGACTGTCTGTCGCTGGTTGGTTTAGGTCTACTTTGTCACATCCAGCACAGACTGTCTGTCGCTGGTTGGTTTAGGTCTACTTTGTCACATCCTGCACAGACTGTCTGTCGCTGGTTGGTTGAAGTTCTCGTTTCACTGTTTACGTCTGTCCTCGGCAGTGGATTTTATTTTGCTTTCAAATGTGTATCCCAAGACCTTTGTAAGAAATGTCCAGCTGTCTCGTTAGGAAATGCTCCCGTCTATATCAGTCAAAGCAAGCTGTCGCCTACGCTGATCTTGAAAGTGCTTTCGAGGGCGAGGCACCTCTGTTACGCTGACCACCTTTTATCTCACAGAAACTAAATCGCATTTATGGAAAGCACATATCCATCTAAGGCCTAAGCTATTCAAAATAATAATAATAAAGTTTAAAATATATGGAAGTATTACAAGACAAATTTAAACCTTACAAAGCAGCGTCTACTACTTTAATGTTTGGCAACCTTAAGTTTCAAGGAAAAGAAACGTGTTTTAGATAGGGCCACAGACCTACGTATATTTCTATGTCAATGCGTGTGACCCACAGACCTATATATATTTCTGTCAATGCGTGTGGCCCACAGACCTTTATATATTTCTGTCAATGCGTATGGCTCACAGACGTATATAATATATATATAGAGAGATCTGTGGTATGGTAAGTTCTAAATAAAGTTGTCTAAAGCTGGAAATGACCAACCGCCTTTACTTTTCCCCAACTAATGTCAGGTACCCATTAGAGCTGGGGGTGGACTCAGAGGCGCCGAAATTAAAAATCCCAGTCTCCACCAGGATTCGAACCCGGTTTGGAAGCCAAGCGCTTTACCACTCAGCCACTGCGACCCCTGCATACATTAATATGATTAATGATTAATTTTTAACAACAGAACAGCCACGCACAGTAAAGTTCATCCGCTGTGTGGAAACATTATTGGTTCATCTGTCTCATTGAGGTTATGAACGACCCAAAGTTGCTTTCTGATGCTGAAACAATAAACAGACGTCCTGCCTCAAACTGGTGTAAACCTCAGACTTCCATCTGGTAAACTAGTTTTTAGATAGCTAGTGGACGTAGCAACTCGGTAAAAACGATAAAGGACGTCAGAAAAGGGAGCATTCAATGACTAGTAAATAAAGACTTAGACACCTAGGTCTTACAAAATAGAAATAGTTCTATAGAATTCTTTACTTATAAGTACGATTCATATGGCCTAGACCTCTTGCAAGAAGTAGGCTATTAGAGAGCTGGTATGCTCCAGATAATTGTAGACGACTTTTTAAAGCATCGCGTTTAGTCATCAAATCATTTGCAATTTGTAGAATGTCCATCTCAATACGTCATAGGGGCTTGATGCTGAACTTTTTATTTATAGTCAACATCTGGTATTCAACGATTCCTGTGTTTGTGTATGTGTGTGTGTGTTTAGATAAAAACATGTAAAGGACTAATTTTAAACCAAATTCTTAAACCAAATGAAATTCTTAGCAGAATTTTTTTTCCAAAGCTGCGTAAACTTTGTTATATTAACTTATTTCATTTAATTTCAGTTCACTATTTCATTGACAACTCATAATCCCATTCACCAAAGTACTGGTATACGCCTCGGAGAGGTCATCTCTCAAAGGGTGACTACAACAAATATTTAAGGATGATTTCAGGGGGTCTTATTTGTCCCCTTTTTTCATTGAGGTGTAAGGTAAAGGACCTCTTTAATGCCTTGCAATCTATAGGGCAGAGGTTGTTAAGGTCATCTGTTTCAATGGCTGACAGTTAACGAGGGTTTCATGTGGCCAGCACAACGACCAAGCGTTAAAGTGAAGGGCATCTTAAAAATCCAGAAATTCAAAATCTCAGTTTTCACTAAGATTCAATCCCGAGACTCCATCGGTTCGGAAGCCAACGATTTACCACCAGGCCACCACTGCCCTTCCCGAAACAGAGGGAGCCATGTATATCTAATGAACATAATTCGTTAATGTGTTAATATACGAATAACTTGATCAATTAATGAATATTTTTTTAAATATGGTTTTAAATCAAACTCATTGTTGTCTTTAGGTTTTTAACACACGGCGAAAGATCGGGCTGTCGGAATTTACCGAACTTTCTTCACGAAGCCAGAACCAGACCGGACTATAGCTGTAAGTACTACTTTTTACTTTCTTTGCTGGATAGGCCAATCAGCGAGAGGACAAAAAGTCTAGCTCGAAATACATCAAATGATACGAATTGAGCATAGACTATAGACAATGGTGAAGGTGGGCAATAAGTCCGAAGTCCTACCACACTGAAGCCAGACCGAGAAAAAAAAAATCTAGCACGCAGTAGTGTTTAACTTTTCCCACCCCCCAGGGAGAAGGATATACATTTACAAGCCGTAGCGTCGAATGAAACCAAGTTTCTGCATCTTCATTATGCACTGTAGTAAAAGTTTCAAGGAGTGGATATTGCCCCCGGGCGTTAGTCTATACATCAATGTTATAACCAGTGCTAAGAATTTACTAACCAGTTGAGTTCAATATTGTATTTACTGTCTTTCATGACATCCAAGAGTTATTTCAGAGTTTTTCTTACTCAATAATCTATAGGCATACAGAACACAACACTATATATGAATTATGATGTCAACAGTTACGAATACGAGGGGAAAGGTTTACTCAAATATTAAAAAGTCCTATTTTACGCATTTTTTTTTTTTTTTACAATTTCTGCTGTTAGCTTGCTAACTCTTCATGGGTTCAGAAATCAGGCTGGAACCTGGACAATGGACGGCTATTTAAAAAAACAGCTCTAAAGAATTTCTTAGAAATTTGACAGTTTATGAATATCTCAGGGGAAAAAAATAGCTACCTAATTGGGCACACAGTGAAAACTCTGGTTTGACCTTTATTATTTTAAAAAATGTAATCATCTTATAACAAAAATTTGGCTTGTTTCTTGAATTCCCGCACTCCACTCAAATATTTCTTTGTATTCAGTGAAGAGTTAAATAAACAAATAGACCTACACCAACATGTTGCGCGCCGTCTTACGTAGAAATCATTAGCTGTACTGTTAAGATGATTGTATATACGTTCACTGGAAAGACTCCTTGAAATGAAGAAGCATTACAAGAAATAAATAGAATGAAAAATAAAATTGATAATCTCATATTTATAAAGAGGAATTGATTTTTAAATTTATTTATTTTGTGTGTGTTCCTTGTTTCTGAATAATATACCAGCCAGCGAGTCCACAGTCTTTTCACTATATTGACTTCTACAATTTAAAATCTTTTAGCCCATGACTTTATAACACTTCAAAAAGACCCAAGTAGAACTAAAAGATATGCACTTTAGAGGATTGAGAGAATGCTACTTTAATAAAGATTGAATCTTTGCTATACTTTCAGGTTTTACAAACTTTGATCCAGACGGCACTTCCTTTCCGCCATTTCCTTCCTCTAATATTTATTATACCTATCTCCCACAATTCCCGGAGTACCAGCATCAGTTTCCTGTTCCTTGCTTTGTGCCGCCTCCAGTAAACATCGGCAGATATAGTGAGTTTTGGGGTGTTGTTCTTCATTAATTATAAACTTACAAATCATTTTCTTCTTCAAATAATTCTACAAATCTAAACGTTCTGGTATGTGTCTACTATCTTTCAGATTACAAGCCAAGTCAAGGAATTAGGCAAACAAACACAATAAGTCAAAGTGTTCGAGAATCCAAATAATTTCCTTCGTGAAGTAAAAGTAAGTAGATCTAGATATTTAGCTTTCCTTTGATAGGACTTGGAAACTCTAGGACCAACACTTTCGTAGGCAGTTAACTAGTTTACATAGGTCTTCTTTACTCAAAACATCGCGTTTATCCTCTATCTTTGTTCTATATACATTTACAAGAGAACTCAATTATGTTTAAAACAAAACACACAAACATTAGAGATTTAAGTATAAGCAACCATGATAAAGTTACACTGCTTAATAATTTTGGTGTATGGTGTTAGACACCTTGTTTATAGTTTCAAATATCTAGCGACGCACCATAGAAGACGTATATTAAACGGGACTAGTGACGTTTGGGATATTTTGGGTTAGAGACCGGAAAATCAGTTAGCGATAGAATCCTGTAGGGTAAAGTCGTGTTTATTTTGACAGAGACTTTTACTGTGGCCTTTTATTGGAATAACTATAGTATGAACTGTTCCTCAGTGTTGACCACATCTCTTGACTCGTTACATCCATCGTCTTGTTTATTCTGTATTGTTGATCAACTACACTGAATACACCCGAACAATAAAACTCAAACGTTTGCAGAGTAATTGATTGAAACTCAAACAGTCATCTATAGTTGACCTCAAGACAGTCTGAACAGTACATCACAATGGCTGAAAGGACAAAACCGCATAGTGGGAGACATTTGAGTTTGAACCCAGACTCGAACAGCGTTATGTTTGCTGAACGCCTACAGGCAGCACAGAAAAAAATCTCCCAGATACCTCCCTCCTCCTCCCCAAACTGGTCCACAAAAGAGATTGGACCGTAGCGCACTGAGTATCAAGTATGCGCTATTTAAAACCAATTGTAAGAATATGTGTATAAAAATAAGTCTGTTGTCTTAGGATGAAAGTGAAATTTGGGAACTATATACAGCAACCTTTAACTTCCAGCGACTCAATTCAAACAAAAAAAATAATCACAATTAATAAATTAACAATTGTTGTTGTTTTTTTTGATTCATGTCTTGTCAGGTTCAATGAATAATTGTGCAAAGTTTTAACTTGATCCGAGAATGTGAAATAGGACATGTTCAAACTTTTTACCAGTCAGGCAGAGAGAGTTGATATAAGCTTTGTAAAAAAAAAATGTTGTTTCTTTTAAATATCGACTTTAAAATGTATATTAAAAAGAACTTTATTACACGAAGTCTGAACTTCTACTTACAGAAACATCTTCCAGGAGTTTGAGACTACAATGGACTTACATTGGTTGAACCCCAACTGCCCTGAATTTATTTGTCCAATGCGTAGGCTGGAGAACCTGCTTTGGAGAGACTATGTCAATGAAAAGCCCAACGTGGCACATTTGCCCAGGCAGGTTTTTGTCTATTTACTAAGCTTAGATTAACTCTCTCCGCCTGTCGGTCTGGTGAAAGTCTTTTACAGGTTTTTTTCTGCCAGTTCTCATTATCGGATAAATTGATACTTCATACAATTATTCATTGTCGATGACAACACATGAATCAATGTAAGAAAAAATAACTAATTTGTTGTAAGTCGGTAATTTAGTTCTACAGGGAGTGAACTCCAGATAAGCCTTTTGTACAGAATTCGGTCGTTCACTAAAAATGTTAAACTATACACTTTTTAGACTATTAAACCTTGTATTTGTAAAAGTACTTGAATAGCTCAGTGGCCAAACTGTCGGCCTTCCATCATGGAGGCTTGAGACCTCTTTTTAAAATGGCAGCACAGAAACTTTCTCCCCCCCCCCCCCCCATTTCCCCTTTTGTTTTTCAACGTGATTGGACCATAGCGTACTGTACACTCAATAAGCATGAAAGTTGCGCATACAAAACAAATCCTACAAATATTTCCAATGTCACAATTGTATTATTGTTAATCTAAATTTACTAAAAATCAATGACATGATTGATTCCAAATAATTAATGAAATGTCGCTCACATAAAGTAAAAAAGTAAAGTAATAAACATGAAGTATGCGCGAAATGACCAACTACTGTAACAGAGCTTGGCAGACCCGTCATTCTTACCCTTTTTAAAAGAAGAAAGTCAAACGAAAAACTGCTTAACAATTGCCAGGAGTTTGTTTGGTAAAAAATAAACATTCTAGTCCTAAATTCTTTCACATCGTCAGCGATGGGTAAGAATCACACTTAAGACTCTACTTGACTTAGAGATCTGAAATTTATAACTTTATTTTTATCGTAATTTTTTTCGGTAGGAATGGTTTGAAGTGAGGCTTTAAAAAAAATGATTGTAAGACAGTTTAAGTGGAGTCATGAAGCTCGTCTAGAGCAGATGTAGGTATCAGCTAAGTCGTTAACCTACTAAAGCCATTCTAGAAAACTTGTATCTTTATACTTTTCCTTTTATGTGTGTAATATTTCTTGGTAGCAGTAAGAAACGCCAATAACATTGAATGCCTAGGTTCTTGTTTGACACATGAGCTCTCCGTGCTCTCTAATGAGTGTTGGCTAAGCGATGTCCAATCTCTTACCATTGACCAGGTTTCACAGGCCGCCTATAGTGCAAAGGTACATGCGTCAGTGTCCAGTGAACTCTCTGTGTGCCTCAAGGTGTTCGCCCAATTTTTCACGTACGTTTTTTTATTGTCTATAAGTTGATGACTTTTGTAACAGTGATAACTTAATGAGCTAATAACTAATGAATGATAGATTTTTTAAAAATTGGAACAATTTTTAACCCGCACCAATTCCCCCTCCCCCACACAAACACGAAAAAAAAAATCCTGGTTACGCGCATGTATAGATCTACACAGAATATGAAACTATATAAAATTCTACTTTGGTGATACAGATTTGGACATGGTAACATCATAAGACATTAGTCTAGACTACAATGCTAGTTAAAGTTATGGTAGCCTATAGAAGAATCCAGTATGATAATATTGATCCAGGCTTAGAAAAAAAAAAAAAAACAGTAGCTAAACCAACTTCAAATTTCTATTTTAAAAAATCGTTACATCCGTTTTCGAGATCCGTGTCCAGGTTCCAACTTTTTTTTTTAATTCCTGAACCAATGAAGAATTTCCAAGCTTATCAGAGGAATCTTAAAAAAAAAAAAAGAAAAAAGAGCAACGCGATCAGAACAAAATAAATAATTAGAGACGTCTGGCTGAAACAGTAGAAAGATATAGCGAAGAATTGTGCGCAAGATTAGTGGCCGACATCTTGGTCTAACGGAAATATTGCCTTCATGGTGCATCCAGTTCAGATAAGTAAATGAACTCTTTTTTTCAGGATAGCAGAAGTGTTTTGTAGTTGCACTAGCCTCAAAACGCCATCGTAGATCGCTGAATACTTACTTCAAGAGCCTTTAGAACCTCGAACGATAATTCTCGTAAGGGAACTTATTTCTATCTTTGTTACATTCGTTTTCTGTCTTTACAGACTTTGACTGGTCCCCTTATGAAGCTTCTTACTCTGGTCCAGAGCACATGTGCTACATACGTCACCGAAACTTTGGCTAACATTAGAAGGACATCAGAACTTAGTGGCACAATAACGTTAAATGTAGTCCATCTCGTCTGCTCTAGTTTACCGTATTTAAGATTGTTTGAAATGTTGAATTAAAAGAAGAATTCACATTTTCTTGCTTAGCCTTTTTTCTCTTTTTGGTTATCGTAACATTGATTTTATGTAACATAGATCTAAGTGTTTTATTGCAATGATGCATTGTTCGGAACACAAGAAAGCATCAGCCTAACAGATTTTAACATCAAGCTAGCCGAGACGAATCGTTATAAAACACTGACATGCGACGTCGCAACCTGTGGTCAGTTAAGACCAATAGTTCGTTGCCACGCCAGTGTTGAAATCTTTTATAACGATTGGTCTCAGCTAGCTACTTGTATCGAATGGTCGCTTGTATTGATAGCAAAGTATGTATCTGTAAACTAAATGAAACGTAAAGGACGACCTAGACTTTCCAGCCCCCATGTATTCATAAATAGTATAATGGAATGTACTGAGCTGCAAAATCTAGTCCGGAAATAAGGTCTTGTTTCTATTCTCTAATAAGGTGAAAAGCATATATCTTAGATTCAAATTGTGTTGCCGTTTTATGGTTAACTTGCGATATCCTCAGCTAAGATTCCTATCTCTCCACATTGATATATTCTAGTAGCATTACCCACTGGCTATTGTTTATTTTGTTACGTACCTTTTTTTTTTAACTTTGAGTAAAGAGGCTTGTCACACGTCCTATTCTGTTGACTTTGTCCGCAGTGGACATCCGAATGTGTTGACTAATGACTCTAGCGTAGGTAAACCTCACCTCACTGCTCTGAGACTTCGTGCTGAGACCTAGCCTTGCAGCAAGATTCTTGAATTTTCCAGTGTTACCCGCGTCTTCAAAAAGACATTCATACGGGTAGAACTTAATTCTCCTCTCTTTTTCAAATACCCTTAACGTCTGTAATGTAGAGACAAAAGACCCACTACCATTCGCACCTAATGGCCAAGCCCAAAATCAAAACTGTGAGTTGTACAATAATGTTTCTTAGAAAATATTTCTTTGAGAAGGCCACGTTTGGAATCCTTGCCAAATACCCATCACTCCGGCAGTGGCCAATCTGAAAACTGGCTGAAAATGCCAGATTCCTTCTAATAGGCTATCAAGCATCAGCCTCGTCTGAGCCCCCTAGCTTCCCGTACTACACTGGTCCCATCTTTTGTAGATGAAACTTCCTTACGTTTTAAGACGTTCTCAGCATAACGGTCTGCTTTCTCGTTTCCCTCGGCTCATGCATGCATCAATTCCTTTAGAACAGTAACCAACTGGTACCGTACTAGCAAATCAGAAAGTGACAAGGTTTAGGGTGAAAACAAGAAAATATTTGTCATAACTGTCTGGTATAACTGTCGACTCAATGGCCCCGGGTTCGAACCCTTCCCATCGCCATCCATAAGGAGGTTTAAGTTAGGGTGTAATAATCTTCATCCAACTTTGAAGGAACGTCCGAAACTTGTGGAACGAACCAATAAGATACATTATTGATGTGTGTCCCCGATCAGTTTTACTTAAGTATATATAAAAAGGAAGACAGTCCAGAATTGCAAATTGACACAATCCTTCTGGGACCCTGTGTGATGACCTTATAATTTGTAAGTCAATATTAAATGACCTGTTTGATAAAACAATAGTTTAAGAGTTCAACAAGGACTTTTCAAAAATAGTTTATTGCATATGTCAGACAAATGTAACACTAACAAAGTCAACAAAAGAAATTCATAATTCCTACAACAGTTGATTACTGCTTGCGAACAGTATGTCATGATACAATGAACTGTGCTTAATTTGCTTCAATAAATTTGAAAACATATAAAGCAACCCAAATCAGTATTGTCCAGGTTCATATTATGAACAATACTAGTACTGAAGCTCACAAATGAAACAGGTTCCAATGTACTAGATATCAGATAAACAGCAAGAAATGTAACATGAGAAACAGCTAGTGCCTAATGAAAAATACATTGTTTAGGATGGTTTATAGTCAATGAACATTTCAAATCTACAAAAACGTGTCAATAACTGAATGCTTAAATAATCATTTAATTGAATTGTTTCCTTTAAACAAGAAGATCATTAAATGATCTTTAAAATAAAAAGAAAAATCATAGACCAAAGTAATCTGCAACATGTTTAAAGTTTGTTTGTTTTTTTGCTTTAACTTGACAGGGTTTTTTAATCTCCAAGGAGTTGGGGGTTTGCTCTATACACCAAGACAGTAGTGGGATTAAAGTATCCCAGCAGATGAGGGGCTCCTAGGAGATGTATGTAGTATTTCCTGTTTTGTAAGCCAAGTTTCTTACTTTACTAGTTACAAAAATCTGGTGATCAATCAAACACTTCTTGAGAGAGAATTTCATGAGTAACCCATGTCAGGGAGAGTAACATTGTCTTCTTCTTCAACTTCCTTAGTGCAATTAGAACACCTACATAAACAGGAAATGTTAGAAGAATTATTCCCCCCTACCCTTCTTATCAACACACATCAAAGCTGGTGGCAAAGAAATTCAATACTGTTGAATTGATCTTAATTTGTAAACTTACAATGGCGTTAGCTCTTTAGTGTACACTGGAAGTTAAGATAGATGGTCATTTTGCAAAGTTTCATGACACCTGCTAATTATTAATTACAGCAATAAACTTTCTGTATACTTCTAAGCATTGTAAAAAACTTCACTGGACCACCATCAGTCTTCCTAACAATGAAGTTTATCAATGAACCAGGCTTCCTAAAATGTGTAATTGTCTAAATTTAATTGAATGAACTTTTCTCAAATTGAATTCCAAAGTTTGATAGAATGTCCACCTCCATTCTCTCATTGATACATGGAGTATGTAGCATTTTTCTTGATCTTTACCCCCATGTTCTCACAGAAGTCAGGCGTGAAGGGAATACAGTTTAAATAGATGCACCAAGAGCACTCTGTTAAGGGGGCCACATAGAAGACCAAAACCAAAATAGCAAAGAGCCCAATAGCACTGCCAAGACACAAAGCTATGCCTACCAACTTTCTATGCTTGTCAAAGGTGCCAAAAGTAATGTAAGGCATCAGGGAGAAGGCCAGGAGGAAGCCAAAGAAAAATCCAAAGATGTGGGCCCAATTATCAAACCAAGGGAGCAAGCCAAGGAGGAAGAGAAAAATGAGAGGTGTGCTGACTTTTAAAAGGGCGTAGAATGGGTGCTTGTACATTTGGTAGCTCTGTAGAACCTCCACTATCAAGCATGCAGCTACTCCAAACTGAGAACCAGAGGGTCCAACCTTAAAGAAAACAAGAACAAAATCATTTTAGTTGAAGTAAATTGTAAATGGAAAAACAAAATATCAAGAGATAAGATAAAGCTTATTGTTCAGATGTAAATGAAATTATGAACCACATAACTCTAGTTCAGTTGACTAAGTCAAAAAACAAACAAACTTGATAGGTTACTTCTAAATATGCAAAATAATATGAGAAATGATTTCCAACATGATTTCCTATTAAATTATTATTATAAATTAAATGTATGAAATCACTGCAATAACATGTTCATCATCAGTTAGCTTAAAGTTATAATTCACCAATACTAAAAACAATTTTTTTCCTACTTTTCTATTAAAAAGTGAGGGGAAAAAGTTATGAATACATATATGTTTCTATTAAATTAATAAATATTAACTTTGCCCTCACCATTTGTTTAATAAACACTGTCTAAGTAAATATAAATATCTGTTATATCTAATAAACTGTGGGCCAGCACTCATCTCAGATACATTGTACTGTTGCACTTAGACTGTAGTGTATTGAAAACTCATGCCGTCATTTAATTAATTTTTTTTACTAGCAGACTAATTACTAATACCCCTATGTTAATTGATTGATTAAAATTAAATTCCTAGAGATTCTATAATTCAGGTACAGATTAAAATTACTTTGAACATAAAATAAAAAAATAGTTTATCACCAAATAATATCATTATTTTTACATTTCCTAAAAATGAAATTTTTGGAATAAAAAAACCCCAACCCTTCCATCCCTAACACAATTTTGTCCTTGTCGAGATGTTCCCTCTGAATGGCTGTTCTTACTAGCCCACATAAACGTATAAGTGAGCTTCGTTACAGAACAAGGCTTTGTAGTTAACTAGTAGTGTACAATGCTCTAAACAGTTTCTTGTATATTAAACTGACTTCTATAAAATAATAGAAGTATAAACTAATTTCCTACTTTGCAGGCTATCAAATTTCTAAATGTAAAGTTTGAAACAGTAAAACAAAAAATCTTTCCAGTTTTTTTTTCTGGTCCTTGTATTCTTAACATACAATAAACTGACTGTAATATTATATCTTAACAACATATTTACCAATATTAAATTTAAGCATAAATTATGTCCTTGACATATGACTTTAAAGTTCTATTTTATATATATTATCATGAGGGCTTACCTCAACTGAGTAAGGGATGAAGATACAACTGGCCAGGTATCCTGCCACACCAGAGCCAATATAGATAATTGATATGCGCACACATCCCATTAACTTCTCCAGATCTCTCAGTACCCACATTTGAAATATAACTGTGATCACCACATGTAAAACACTGGCAGAAACAACATTAAAAAAACAAATGTTTGGTTAATGATTTAAAGTGACACAAAGTGCTTTAGAATTTTAACAATCATTTTGTGTACTTGTAAAACTTTTAGATTTGTAAAATTTTCAGTATTAGGCCACTCAATATCTGAATGGCTGGAACATTTATATTTTTTTAATTCACGGTCATCAAGGAATAGAGTAAGACTTCAGTTACACCCAAAATGATATTAAAGTTTCATTGAATGTATGGAATATCTCTGGGGTTATTTATCATGAATCTTATGAGCTCACAATTACACACACTGCTTAGAACTCAAAGTCAATGGATCAAGTTTATTCTTTAAAAGAAGGTCACTTCAGTAAGCTCTTGTTTCATTAGTAGCTGTGCAATAAGAAACTTTTGAGTCATAGATCATCTTATATACTATTGATGGTTGAGGACACTGACACTGCTTAGAATGTATAGTAATATTTTTTAAGTAATAAAACTGTGGTGGCAAGAACTAGTAAGAAGCAAAAGTTCTGCTAATTTGTGATTATTTTGAAGAGTCTGAGAGCATTATAAACTAAACAGATGAATTCAGGTACAAAAAGAGCTAAGGTCAAATTTGTAGAGCATTGTTCCAATTATTTACTGCTTAATAATTAAATAGAAACTATCTGATATAAACTTTTCGCATGTAAATTATAAGTGAGTCTGGAGTGAATGTATATTTTGGTTTTCTGTAATTATGTTTTGTTTGGTGTAATGCACAAATTGTAAGACAAATTTCTTTATGGATTATTACTATCATTAATTAGTAGAAATAAAACATTTCAGTCTCTATGAAAAATGTTACTATGGAGTATCATATCTTATTAGTTACAAATCTTCCTTTAAATTTGGTCAGCCTATGAATATTGGTCTGTTAAAATCTTTAAAGCATCAGTTTTCATGGCTGATTTATGCCATCAAGACCAAATGACACTTGGAAAGACTAACTCCTTGTATCTATTTGCCTTAGTGTAAGGAAATCCTTATAACTTTTTATCCTTGATAAAAATAGCATGTCTTTGAAACCAAGAGTCATATGTCATGCTCCTATTAATTTAAAATCCACAACATCTACACAGAAGGGAAGGGACTACTAGTGGTAAGGAAATACAGGTTAAGAACTGTTGGTATATATATATATATGAAGTAGGCTTGAGAAATGCTCAGATTGTTAGCAGTAAATATGCATAGATACATACCCTCCATGAAGAAATAAGGCAGTAAATAGTCTGTAAAACTGGTCTGGGAAATGTGGTCTAGCAAAAGGTATCATGCCACAAATTTCTTCAAAGCAGCGAACCTACATTCAATCAAACATTTCTTTAAAGTACAAAATATTTTTAAAAAAACAACAACAACATTGGCACTAAAATATGTATAATTAAAAAAATGTTAATTATAATTTATCATCTATTTTTAATAGAACATTTGTTCCAATTGAAACTTTGTAAAACTTATTTTAAAGGATATCTTTTCTTTTTTTTTTCAGAATTAAATATTTAAGTAGAGCATTAGTTGTTGTTTTTCTTATTGAATCAGAAACTTATTGATGTTTCCCAGCATAAGTGTTTATTACTTATGAAATTCTAGAACACATAATATGTAGCAACATCCTAAACCACTAAGACAAACATCATTTCCTTACTCCATAACAACATGGTTTTAGGAAATATAGATCATGTGAAACCCAACTAATAGGATTAATTGATGATTTTTCAAAAGGTTTTGCTAATAGTGATGCTATCTTATTAGATTTATCCAAGGCTTTTGACAAAGTTCACCCCCATAGTTTGCTTAAAAAAATTAAAATATTTTGGCATTAATGGTCCATTGCATCAGTGGATTAATGATTTTCTGATAGGGAGAAAACAAATTGTAATAATAAATGGCTCTAAATCAACACCAATAACAGTAAACTCAGGTGTAACTTAAGGAACAGTCTTAGGTCCACTACCATTTTTAATTTACATAAATGATTTACCAAATTGCATTAGTTCAGGAACAAAAAGTCTTTATGTATATATATATTAGTATGCTGGAGAATACTAAACCTCAGCTAGCAATACAGCATTGTCTCAGAGAGAATTCAAAGCATTTACCTGAGCACACATGGTTGCTTCACTGTGAAAAAAGCCTCTCTTCAGGTCACAGTGGTCCCTAGTTGTGATGATACACTGACCCTGGATACCAAAACAACATGGCCGTCCTAAAATCTCACAGTTCATGTGCCTGTCTATAGGGCTTGCAAGGGACCTGTTTGGCTTAACTGTTTCGCGACATATCTAATGAAAAAGCAAGTACTCAGTTCATACAAATGACCAAATGGGAGGTAAAAAAAAAGATCTAGAAGAAATGGGAGACAAAAAGAACGAAATAGTCAAAGAGATCCAGATGTCAAACTTGCAGTGCATTGTTCTTTTACATGAATACACTGCAATAAAACTTGAAGAATTTAATAGTGACAAAGATGTTTCATTGAAACACAATAAATAAGCCACTAGTCCAAGATTTTCTAGTAGTTCCATACTCATATTGCATGTGAAAGCAAGGCATACTGCTAAATTTGAATATTTGTCAATTTGCAAACACAAAAAGTAGATCCTAAGTAAATTGATGCACATATAATTTACATCATGGCAATATTTTGTAACATTTTAGGTCCTTTATACAAAACAAATTTCTTCAAGAAAAATATAAATATTATAAAAATAAAAAAGACATTTTATACATAATTTCATCATATTGAGACATCATCCATTGCTAGCAACTAAGCTTTAAGCCATTTTTATATTGCGCCAGAATCTTTATGATGTCACTTAGAATTACTCATGGTGGTGTTTTTTTTCTTTTGGTTGTATTTGATAAGGATGTATAAAATATCAGTCTAAGAAGGACCCTACTTGTAAAATTTAGACCCCACAAAAATTCTTTGACCCATCTATTATAGCTCATATCAAGATACAATGCCTCCACTTTTCCTCCACCATAGTTACTATTTTATATATATAGCTTTTATATAGCGCTACTCTCATAATTATAGCATGCTCAGAGCGCTACAGTCCAATCTGATTTGTGAACCAGTGGGTGTAGGAGGTATCTCGTGTGCATCTAGAGTTGCTTCTTGCTTGATGTTTTCTTTTATTCACCATAATGGTTTGTACACTAGTTCCTAAGGACACGCTATGTTGATGTCATTGCTTCTGTTGTGTTTGTGCTGATGGCGGATCTTTTGTTGGAGTTTTCTTTTGTTGTTTTCTTCCCCAGTATTGGGTAAGTTAGTTTAGTTTGCTTTATTCTTCGTGTTGTAGTTTTAAAATCATTATTAATACAATCTTGTGAATGGCGGTCTCAAGGAATGCATATTTTTCTTGTTTAGGGATGCGAGCGTGCGACGCTGTTGTACCCAAGCCTGATTCACAGTGATTTGTTTTTGGTATGGTTCATGCATCCATGGCATTGGGTTGTGGGCTTTACAAGCCCTGATCGAATTATGGCACCAAGCTTAAGGTGTGCTTTATCTATTGTAAATAATTTGATTATACTTGCTTTTGTGAATATTATTGAGACTTCATCATTCATATCATAATGCTTCATTTGTTCATTAAATTGCTAAACTTATGCTCTTGTTGTTAACTAATGTAAGTTAACTTATGGTTATTATTAATCTTCTCAAGACGACGCAGCAGATCTATCAGCCCAAGGCTATTTGGCGAAAAAGACGAAGCGGCTTATCTATCGGCCACGATGTTTCAAACCACAGGATTGGCTAGCCAGTTTTAGTATCAGCCAATTAGATTAGTTCTTACTATTTTTACACATTAGTAGACTGTAATGGCAACTTCCTTTGCTGTTTTAACAACATAATTTTTTTTTATTGATTTTATTAAGTTAACTAGTTGAGAGGTGAAAATTTTAATATGTTAGCCGGTGATATTGATGAAAGCAAATTCACTGATTCTGATTTTATTTAAACTATGATAGCTCTAATAAAAATAAGGGCAGTATTGAGGAAAGCTAAAGATCTAAGTTTACACTGATACTAGATCTAGTAATTGTTGACGATGTCTATAATTCATTGTAACATGGTTTAGTCGAGGTAGAGTGAGGAGCTGGATAGAGAAGACCCATTTGAGAACCCCAAGGGATTAGCACCCCATAGACTGTTTTATGCTTTTTTTTAACTATCAATTTAGTTCAAATATTTGTCAGGGAGACTAATAAATATGACGCCAACTTTCTGACCACAAACAGCTAAAAAAAAAAAAAATGATTCCTGGGTCATAAATGGGTGACTGTCACTGTGACAAAAATGAAGGTGTTTGTTTCCATGGTACCTGGGGGGGGGGGGGGGGGGGGGGGGGAGAGAAAAGTAGTAAAATAATGTGATAAAAGTGTCTGAAGGGTCTCAATGTGCCTTGTTTCCCCAAACACATGTATTAGGGCTTATTCAGGCCTAAAACTTCTTTAAAAACTCTTCTACCTTTTTAATTCTGTTCTGTTTTGAAAAAACATTTTTGGAATTTTATGTGCATAAATTATGCAAATTAGTTTGGCTTATTTTAATAAACGTTAATATTTCAGATAGATTCCATAAGATTAAATTAGTTCATTCATTTCTCTTCAATAATATATATATAGTTTTGTGTATGTAAAGCAATTAGTTTATTTGTTAGGAACTTTTTTGTAAGAGAAGTGTTAAGGCTGGAAATAGTGCTCCGTCTTTTTGGCACAAGACATGCTAAAATGATTCGTCTTAAGAGGGTTAATATTGTTCGTGTTGAACAATCGTTGTTATTCCCTAACTGTTCAGTTGAATGACATTTATTCCATGTTTAGCAAGTCATGTTTTATATGCTAATACTCTTTGTTCTGGTTTACACTGTTCAGGTGGGGGAACCTGGGAACTCAATGCAAGTATATCCACCCCTAGTTAAGTAAACTGGAACCCCACCTGATAGTATCTGGGAAAAGATTTTCTGTGCTGCCTTTAGGCGCTCAGTAAACATAACTCTGCTCAAGTCGGGTGTCGGACTTCGAGCCCCTTGCAAAGGTAGCCAAGCCAAGTTCAAGCGTACTTTGCCTTTCGACCATGTTTCCACACAAACTGCTTTCTGTTATAGCCCCCAAACACACACAATTCTTTAGTTGATCAGTTTTAAAAATCCCTGTACACAGAAGTTCCCCATGCACACACATATAGTTCTTTGATTCATCAGTTCCAGAGTCTGCCCTCATCTATAGGTTTTGCTTTGTCTTCAATGGAGTATGACTTTCCTTTCAAAATGTAATCCACATATGCAGGTTCTCACAATTACAAGTTTAAGCACCTGGTAGTGCTATTCAAATTGCATGAACAATAAATCTTTTCAATTTTAAAATTTGTAATTTAACACTCAAAATGTAATGAATTGAAAAAGTTGACCATTGAGGTCAGTACTAGTGCATTGCAGATGTCCATTTGAGTTGTAGGCCTATTTCCCTAGGGCATAACAGCAGTAAAATGATCCTCTGTTATATATCATCTAAACAACAAAAAAAGTCTGCAAAAAAAAGCTTACAGGCCACTTGGTGATGTCATCTCCCCATTCAAAAGGTGGAGTGGATGACGGAACATTACAGAATCTGTGGACAGGAAGTACAAAGTGATATCAGTCATAGCATGGCTAAAATATACTCTCTAATTACTGTTTCTTTCAAATACTGGTCACTTCTTATCCAACACATCAATCCCCAGTCACTCCCAAATTAATATATTTTACACAGCACTGTGTTATAGTGCTGTTAAGGCTTGGACTTTTAAGTATTCTTTTAATATAATTGGCTACATACTTGCTAATTGTTGATATTTTTAACCTGTTCTTACCTATCTAAAATTTAGCCTAGAGAGGAGATCTATGACAGATCAGAGAATTCTGAAACATATGGCTTAGAAAATGTAAATGGAGGGTAAAGTGGGATGGTGGATGTACTTTTGAAGAGAAATTATACAACATATATAAAAAGTTCTAATGAATAGGGATATATATTAGTTATTTGGTTCTGCTTAGAGCAGGCATGTCAAACTGGGTGTTTGGGGGCCTTGCATGTGGCCCCCTTGGCCACCTAAAAAATTATAAAAATAATGTTTAACTATTACGCTGGAAAACAAGAGATGATAAGCTACTTGAATTGAAAAATAGTATTTATTAAACTGAACAACGAGGGCGAGTCTGCAGTGAAAGAAAGCTACATTTTGTCAAACTTTATTGTAAGCCATTGCTAATCATTTAATAAATTGATTTTATGAAGGAGCATGTCGTTAGAGCCGAAGTAATTTGCCCAGAAAAGGTGAAAGCATTAAAAGAAATAGCGTTAACAAGTAACACTGTGGCAGATAGAATAAATGACATGTCAGTCAGGTTGCGTGAACAATTAAAGAACAAAATGGCTGATTTTGAATTATTTTCATTGGGTCTCTATGAGTCAACTGATGTAAAGGGTGTAGCACAGTTGGTTATATTCATAAGGACCTGTGACAGGAATTTTGACATACACGAGGAACTACTTGAGTTCTGTTCTATGCATAACACCACAACAAGCGAGGATGTTTTTGAGAAATGACAGGAGGTGATAATGCAGTACAATTTATCTTTGATAAAGCTATCTAGTCTAACAAGGTATGGCGCACCAACCAAGAAAATGAAATGATTTTGATGCAAAGTTACTTGCAACTTGAGACTGATGATAATTTTAAATTTGCTCATTTTCAGTGCATTATTCACCAAGAAACATTCTGCGCACAGCAATTACAGTTTCAACATGTCATAAGACCGTTTTCAGTCGCCAATTTTTAATGTTTCTGGGTGACATTGGACATAAACTTGATTGTGTTCCCTACTACACAAAAGTCCGCTGGCTCTCATGACATATAATATTGAAGAGATTGTTTCCACTGCGAGAGGAAATCGTATTGTTTCTGAACATGAAAGTTTTTGAACATTTCCAAACTGATGAATGTGTTCAGGATTTGGCATTAGCAGTTGATCCCACTGGTCACCTGCAAGACTTGAATTTGAAACTTCAAAGTAAAGACAAAATTGTCACAACTGCGTGTAATCATGTGAAATGCTTTCAAGCAAAATGAGGACGGTAGATAAACCAAATATGAAGTGAAAATCTTGTTCACTTCTCAACATGTCATGAACTAAAAAGATTAAATACGGTTGCGACATTTGGTAAATAAGTCCTACACCTGGAATCGTTAGTAGATGCTTTCAATGACCGTTTTCGGGACTTCGTTACATAAGAGCAAGAATTTTCATGTTTTGTATCTCCATTTTCATTTAATTCTGAAAATGCTGCTGGAAATGTGCAACTAGAGTTGATAGAATAGCAGTCAGATTCTTAGTTGAAATCGAAGTATATTGAAATGGCTGTACCAAAATTGTACAGTTATTTACCCTGAACGGTATGTTGAATTGCGGAAATTTGCAGCCAGAATCCTGGCTATGTTTGCATGCACTGGTCTCTGTGAACAGTTCTTTTCCATAATAAAAGCAACAAAAACACCTCACCGTTCGAGATTATCTGATCATAATTTTGTCATCTGTGATGAAAGCGTCAGTGGCAAACAAATTTGAACCTGACATTAATAAAATGGTATCCCAGAAAAGATGTCAAGCATCAGGGCAAAGAAAATAATGCATAATCAAAGTATTTTTTAATTAGCCAATAGTACTACAAATTTAGCTAAGGGACAGGTATGCCGTTAATTATTGTATTGCATTATTTCTAATTTACAAAAAAACTAGTAGGCTGTTTTACAACTGATTTTTTTTTTTTTGCTGCGGCCCCTCAGGTCATAGTAAGTTTACTATGTGGCCCATATACCTTAATGAGTTTGACATGCCTGGCTTAGAGGATCTCAACATTATCCTGTGCACACCATGTCAAAGATGATTTCGCCAAGGTGTGGGGAAAATAAAAGAGGCAAGCAGGTTATGAAAATATCCTTTGGAATATTTGATAAAAAATAGTGTGTGGAAGCAGAAGAAATGAGAATTAAGAATAATTCAACAAATAATTCCATTTATAATTGCTTCCCTAGAGGATATCTTTACCTCTTTGGATTTTACAAAAGTAACTTTATACTACTTCATAAAGGATATAAATTACAAATACTGTACAGTGGTAAGAGTCAATGCATTGTCATCTTTACATATGATCATTTATTTACCATGTCATGTAGATGAATTGAATTATTTAAAATATTACTGACTTCTTAATGTTTAAAATTCAAATTTCTTGGATAAAACAATTAAGTGACAGGGAATTAAAAACTGATGGATTAAATAATCCATTAATTTAGTGACCAAAGGGTTAAAAGACTGCTAGATTAGATGTCCTATTGATTAAGTGACCAGTGGATTAAAAGCATGCTCGATTAAATGACCCATCGATTAAGCCACCAGAGGATTAATAGACTAGTTGGATTAAATGACCAATTGATTAAGTGATCAGGAATTAAAGAATTGGACACCTTTTCTTATTTATAAGAATAAAAGTAATAATTTGTAAAAGAAAATACAGTCTTTGAAAAACCAATGAATGAATAAAATGTTAAAAAGAAATTTGAATGCTTTAAATAGTACAACCTAAATTATGTACCAATAAATTTTGAAAATATTTTATTCAAGTTAACTTATCATAACAAACAAACAAAAGAAAAACAAAAACAACAAACAAAAATGAACTTTGGTTTACTTAGGGTCTTGGCCACAAACTGAACCAGTTTTCATGGCAGCAAATTCAGTGCCATCCATTAAGTTCCACTTGTACCATGATGACAAAGTATACTGAACAAAACAGTTTCACTTTATGAGCTCATTCAAGGGATTCAAACAAGAGAAGAATAGAAAAACATCTTCTTCACATGATCTAACAACTTGTATGTTGACATGTGGAATGCATGACACAAACATGTGATATTCACGAACCTCTGATTTATTTTGCTTGAGATTTTAATATTTAATCACAGCAGATCCATCTGAAGCAGTGTTTTCCAGTTTGAAATGTATATCACCCCTCCCAGAGAGCAATAGAGAAGGTTGTAAAAGGAAGGTTCAGGTAAAGAAATAAAAAACAAAAAACAGTCAAATAGCATAAAAAAATAATTGTTTTGATAAGACAGAGATGAGTAGTGGTTAAAAACATTTCAGAGATTTTAATTACAGATTGATATGATAACAATTAGTTTATTCTGAAATTTGATTTTTTATTCTGGATTCTTTGTTTTTCAAAGTAATATTACATCGCTAGGTTTAGATTTAAACATTATCAGGAGTGAAAAACTAGGAACCCATTATCTATACTGATCTTGAGTTTGACGTAGATGGATATTAGATTTTATTTCAGGAATTTTTTATTGTTATAAGAAAAAAGAAAATGGAAAATTTTAACAATGAAAACATTATAATTTTTTTTCCATCCATTTAACAGTGATTTACCGCCAATGTAAAACAGACTCAGATTGCTTCAAGTTTTTTGAAGTGCACATCAAGTGAACTTTAACTGTGAGTCTGAGAGGCTCAAATCCTCCTTTTTAGTTACAAAATCTGTTTGTTTTCATTGGTTGAGCAAGTTCTTTTACTTGTTAAATCAGGATTGTGTAAATCAGTGGCCAGAGTACATATACGAGTCATGGGTTCAGTTCCACCCTGCACCTAGATATTGATTCCATTGTAAATTATAAATCAAATTGATTTAACCTAATTCAAGGACATCAAGTGAATTAAATCATTGAAACCCTGTGTAAAATTCTCATTACTAAATTAATCTCTGAAAATTGAAGGACACAAAATGTAGGTAAAAACTTACGCTGCACCCTGACTTGACTGTCTGCACACAACCAGAACCATCATTCCTTATACAGCAGGCAGATGTTCTCTCCTCAGTAATATCCAGCTCAATAGCCTTTATCAAGTTTTCATCAGGACGCATGCAAGGAGAGTACTTGGCACCAAGATGAATCAGATCAGCCTACAACAGACAAGTGCATACAACATTTTATTATGATAAAAGGGTTGCATCCCCTTGTAACCTACTTAAAACAGGGTAAAGACATCACTGATAAATCATTTCAAGTTCATTATTAATTTTTAGTTCAAACACACAAGTTTTACACACAAAAATACCTAAGAACAAATCATATGATTTACAATGATCTAGAACTAAAATATAGAACTAGGAAATAGGCACCCCACTATAATATCTATAAAATGCTTTCAATGGCATGCATCTCTAATAACCTTTGACAACTAGCCTGGCCTTCACGAGTGGCTTAGATCTTGGGTCCAGTGGAACTAATATCACAGGAGAAAGGACAAAAGAAAGCAACCAGTAAGCAGGAGGGGCTTGTTACACACATGGCTACTCACATAGGAGAAAAAAAATCTGAATCCAAGCCTCTGCTGCCTTGTGGCTATACCCAAACATGGGAAAGGCTTCGGAAGTAAACCATAAGGAAAAAAAAGGAGCCAGTAACCCTTACTACTACTATGGCCTCCTTCAACTATAAGCCACTATGAAACATCTCATAGAAATGAGATGAATGCCTGTCTGAAGAATGTCGCCCATACAGCTGTTCCCTCCTCTCCATGCAGCTGAAGTATCAAAGGAATGGCAAGTGCAAATACAGTTTGGGGTCAGCGGCATCACAGGTTCTGACAGAATGTAGCACATATTCTTACTGCCAGAGTGTAGCACATATTCTTACTGCCAGAGTGTAGCACATATTCTTAACACAACCACTTACTGAACTTTGATTCAAGAGATATTATTATATTTTTCTTATTTAACTTACAACCTGTACTAAAAAAAAACACTTTTAAATAACGTCAAATAAGGTCAAGTTCCAGATAGTTATATTCTGAACTGAATGTAGAGAAACATAATTAAAGTACATCAACTTATTTTTTGATCTGCTACTGGTATCATTGTAATAGATTTGTGACTAATAATTAATTAATAACATATTAGTATTAATAAATATATTATGCATTTTTGCCACAATTCCACTATAAGAAAATTGCACTAAGGGATCAGTTGGACTTGGACAAGAAAAAAAAGGCTCCTACAAATTTTTTAAAGGCTTACTTTCAGCAAAACATCTTCAAAGCACTGAGTAAACTTTTGAAATTTAAAACAAAATCTGGAACTTTTTACATATATATGAAGATAAGGAGACTGCAAAGAGAAAGAAAGCTTATGAGAATGAAATGTAATCCAGTCAATGAGTCAATTCAGCACACCTACATCCTTAACAAACAAAATAAAGTAGACCTGCCACAATGACTATAGATATAAAAACAAGGGTAAGTAGACCTGCCACAGTGACTGCCTAACAAAAAGAATTTTTTTTAAATACCTGTCTGGGTCCTATCCACATGTTTCTTTTCTCTAATTCACTTTCCGTCTGGATGGCTAGGCTCGGCATTGGCACCTGAGAAAACATATGAACTTAAGTAGCTTAAGTAATTTTTTTAGCTAATAGCTCATTTCTAACTTTAAAGAATCCATGTTTAGTAATTGCAATGTTACAAATATATAATATGTGACATTTTTTTGTTCAGATTACAATGCATGTGAACTAAACAAACACTAGAGATATCTTCCAATAATGTAGTGTCAAAGATCATTAGCTAGACTTTAATGTTATGTGATAGAACAGGGGTGCGCAACCTTTTTATATTGAGGGCTGCATAAAAAAAATTTGGGGAATTGGGGGGCCACATATATGTATACTATGTATAATGTCTTTTAATTTACATTGATATTGAATAATACATTTACATTTAATCTTTTTTACATTATCAACTGAGGAATTACAAAAAGAGTTCTGAAACTAATTTTACAAATATTAATAGTAATTATACTATCGTCTTTTACATCCCCACAAATGTACTTAATTTGAAGTATTTAATTGTTTACACTCGTGCATAATGTTCTGGAGTGGTGGAACTAGCTTACTAGTTGTTATCCTCGTAACTGCTGTCAAATTACAGTCAGTCAGCATTAACCTGTTCTTATACTTTTTTTTTTTTCAAAAAAAGGTAAAGTATGTTCACATATGTATTTACTCCTTAATTAAAGTGAAAGTGGTAAAGCAGCTTCTGGTAAAGAGCCATAAAAATTCAGTGGAAAAACTTGAACTTCACTTTCACTTTGCTTGTTGGTATGTCCTCTGGAGTGGAATCAGCTTCTGTACTAAATAGTGAAATGAGGGTTATTGAAAACTGGTTCTTAGGTTCTAGATGTCTTAAAATTTTCTTTTAAATTCTACAATAATTGGTCCAAGTAAATCTTGCACTAGAAATGATAAGACCTGGAGAAATGAGTTATCTTTGTTTGAGAAGATTTAACATGCACATTCACTTCATCAGTAAACAGCTCATTGCAATTATGTCGATGGCAAACAAGTCTTCCATATTAGAAACATTAGTAACAAAGTCAATATCGGTTAAAGAACATAACAATTTTTTCTTTGAGATCCAATATTCTTTTCAATACACTGTCCATGCATGCTAAGCCAGTGATACCAAATGTTTTGCTTCCAAATCTTCAAGCAGGCTACTTCTCGGAACTGCTTATGGTTAAGACACCTAGCCCAGATAAGTTTGATAACTGAGATAGTTGGGTCAATAATATGTTTGATATTCAAAACAACGTTTCACAAACTTCCCCATGAATAGGTAAGGGTATATGGTTGGGATATTGTTCTTTAATTTTATTAACAAACCAATGTTTTTCTTAGTCAAAGCACTTCCATCAGTTGATCAACTCTCCATGCTAACACTTTCAACACAGTTCTTCATAGCATTGAATAAACTGGCCACATATTGCCAATTAGTATAATTTTTGTTTTCTTCAAACTTTTTAGAATGATATGTATAGAGATTGTTTCTTTAGCCTCTTCATCATGTTTCAATAATTTATATAGAAATAATAAAAGTTTAAAATTTTCATTTTTTTAAAGATATAATATGTAGGCACACCTAATATTTGTAGGTGTCAGTGGGCCGCATGTGGCCCACGTGTCGTAATTTGCCCACCCCTGCAATAGAAGCTTGTGCACTCTTTTTTCACAGTACATACAGTCAGAAGGAAAGGGGTAGAGTGAAATTTTGTTAAATTTTGTGAAATTATGATTAGCTAAATGTCTTTATTCAAGTCTATTCGTTGGTCATGAAAAAATGAATACTGTATTGCAGACTTTAGTAGCCACTTGTAGTTTCTCAATAGAAATAACAATATAAATAAAACATATTTCTATTTGATTGGACCACTAAAATCATCTACATGTATCTCCAATTTTATAAGCACCCAGCACAATAATCATTGCATTAAACAAATGTCAATGGCGAGTCGTTTATCTGCTCCTCACTTGAATATGAATCAGGAATAAAAGAACACATTGTAGCATGCAATGAAATGATACCTTCAATTAGTTTAAAACCAGTGAGTAATCTAAAGAAGCAAAAAAACTCCTTTAAGTGGAGTAATTCCATCTAATAAAATGTCTATTTAATGAAAAAGCTCAGAACTGAATTGAATGCTTCACAATATAAACTCCTATAACTTTGAATGTTCTTTTATGCTTTACATTGCTATCTAGCTATGCTATGCTTCTGAAAGCTAGTTAAGATGAAGGCAGTTTTTAGATTATGTTAAGTTTTTGGAAATTTTCTCTATCATTCTTGTAAGCTCCTCCAGCGCTGACAATGTGTATAGATATAATGTATAAAATGTTCACTGTAAACAATTTGTTTAAAGGCCAGCCCTTTTGTGCAGTTAACCACATTCTTTTGAATACCCCTGACAGCTATATTATGCCCCCAAGATAAAAGCTTCTCTTGGTTTGAGAAATTCTTATTATTAAGATTAATTTATTTGAGCCAATTAACCCTATATCTTTCATAAAGTAGATAAACTTCAAATATAAAATGCATACAAATATGAAGAGGTTGTTACTATATACTGGATTATATTTAAGAATGAAATTTTAAAAATGTACATTGCCAACTACTGTTGCTTTCCCAACTCCGATAGGTGCTATTCCATAGACAGATATGGCAATAATAAATATCAACACCTGTACAGTTGTTACCCAGTATGAAAAGTATGGTCTGAAATGACAATTTGAAAAAAATTAAATACATAAATAAAACAAATTAAAAACATTTGTTTCAGCAAAAATTCAAAGGTAGCCCTTGTTGTAAACTTAACTATTCATTTCTTATTAAATGAGAATTGTGAATTAAGACTAACTACCTTTTAAATCTTGCTTTAAAAAAAATACTCATAGGCTACTTAGTATTTAACAAACAAAATTATTTTAATTTTAAAATCAAAATGTATGAGAAAAATTAAAATAGCAGCTACACTCATTTTGAGCACTATAAAATTGATAATGAAATCATTCAAGTGTTGATACTTTTTGCTATTTAAACAAGATGACCAGTCATGGCTTTTCCTTACAGAAGCTGCTATTAATTAAACATTACTTATACCATTACGCAAAATGTGTATTCCTTAAGCAAAATCTCTAACAAATGACCGCCAGTACGCAAATATGAATTTAGCCCGCAGCATTACGCATCCTTTTTTTTCCTTTTTAAACTATGTTACGAGCGGTCACGGAGGTCATGCTAAGCCGTCCTATTGGGAAAAAAATAATTAGTAAAGGTGAGGTGAATATACTAGATCTATCTGGTGAAGAGAGCGCACTGCGCTGTGTGTTACATTTTGGTACCATAGGTCAACTATTGATTGGTTCTTGATAGCTTACTAGTGGTCTTGAAGGTCACTCTAAGTTGTCTAATTGGGGAAAAAAGGGGGGTAAAGACATTGCGCTATGTGTGATGTTTTGGTACCATAAGTCAACTAATGATTGGTTATTGATGGCCAATTCAAACAAAAGTCAATGAAGACTATAATAGCCTTCAATTGTTTTTCTGGTTCATTTGAATCGAGAATGTCTAAGCGTGCAGCTTTTGAAAATATTGCTTCTTCTAATACAAAAAAAAGTTGATACATTTTCAGAAAGGAATTTACTGTTGAGTTTCCTTTGGTAAAGTGGGATGAACATGTGAGTCAAATGCTAATTGTGAAAT
The DNA here is from genome assembly GCA_030265305.1 of Biomphalaria pfeifferi. NCBI lineage: Eukaryota > Metazoa > Mollusca > Gastropoda > Planorbidae > Biomphalaria > Biomphalaria pfeifferi. Next base: position 826,634 of record JASAOG010000130.1, on the reverse strand, counting down.
ATGTAATTGTGAGTTTTCTATAAAGCATAGTGGAAAATTCGACATAAATACACACATTGCTAGCCAAAAACATGTCGATTAGTCAAAACGTGCGAAAGAGAGAAAGTCTATAATAGTTTTTTGCCAGTAAATATGATTCCAAAACAGACAATGAGGTTAGTAGATCTGAAGTAATGCTAGTAGATCTAGCAGTAGAAATGAACATACCATTGGCATGACTCAACAAAACTGACGAAAGCTTTTAAACTTATGTTTAAAGTCAGCAATGTGGAACAGAAATTTCAATGCAGAAGATCTAAAGGAACTGCCATTGTAAAGGAGGTAGCTGCAAAAGGTACGACAAGCTGATGTTTCCTTTTACAATTTCCACAGATGGAAGCAATGACTTTGGAAGAAATAAACTTGTTCCAATAGTTATTTGAGTGTTAAATCTAGAATCTTCTGTTATAGAGTCTGAACTTCTCACAGTGCCAGCATGTGAGACATCTGCAACAGGTGAGACAATATTTACCCTTATTGACAATGAGTTTAAAACTCACTCAGTACCATGGGAACATTGTATTTCTCTTGGCGCAGACAATGCTCCAATAATGTCTATTGAATAGAAATCCTAATACTTTTTTTCTGGTTGTGTCTGTCATTTGATACACATTGCAGCAGAAAAGGTGCATCAAGCTTTCCATTCAGTGTTGACCAACGTTTGATCAATGTTTTTTATTATTTTAAAAGAAGCTGTGTCAGACAAATTACAAACTCAAAGCTTTTGAAGCATGTCAGCACCAGGTGGCTGAGTATTAAGAGGTGTTTACTGAGGCTTCTGGAAAACTAGGAGCCTTTACTGGAATTTTTCAAATATCAAGAAAAACATGCAAAATCAGTTTGTGAAAAGGCAGATAGCTTAAGAAAAATTTTCTCTTCACCTACTAACCGGCTGTTTGTCATTTTCTGGTTGATGCTCTTCAACCATTTGATGATGATGACATCATTGAATCGCAAAGTGCTTCTCCAATGGTTCATGTTCTAAGAAGAAGGTCAGTCAGCAAGTGACTTCAAGGAGAGAAAAGAAGAGGTTCACCCTAGACAGGAATGTCTGCAAGAATTTTTGGAAGCAGTCAAACAGTTTTATGTAACTTCTGTTAAATATCTCACAAATAAGCTTCCACTTCAGCATGAGCTATTAAAACATGCTGAAATTGTAGATACATCTTCACATGATGTAGCTGATGGGAATCTTCAGCCATTGATTGACTTTGCTGATAAATTTCCTACCAGAGTGCCAAACAAAGCAAGAGTAGCTGACATCAAACTGGAGTAAGCAACTGCCTCGTAGGTAATAACTGATAATACATGCTGTGTTATAGATAGACAAGATTCAACATGGTCAGCAATAGCAGAATATGAGAAAATATTTAAACTTCTGCCACAAATAATGATGTCAGTTCTGACTATTCCTCATTCATCTGCTCAATGTGAATGCATTTTCTCAATTGTGAGAAAAATAAGACTGATGCAAGAAGTAGCCTCAGTAATGACACTTTGGAAGCATTGCTTATCGCCAAATTAAGACCAGAAAATGCATTGGATAGAAAATATACTGATGTTGAGTTGAGAGATTTGAGAACAGTGTATATGAAATCTCTGCAAAAGATAATTAGAGACTATACAAATATAATTGTAAATACTTGATATAGATCCCAAAATACACATTTTGACCCTCAGTGTTACACATCTGGACTTTTTTAGGTAGGCAGGTCTGTTATACATATTGGAATTTTTTCTTTAAATGCTCTCTTCATCTTTCTTTGTCTTTGGACCATTACCCAGGTGCAACCATAAAATGATCTGTTACAGCTCTGTGACTTAAAACAAGGTTTACCAACAGAATAATATGTTTCATCCAAGAAGGCTAAGTAAAACAGGAGATGAAATATTACTTTATCAAAGATGAAGGATGTCTTTAAGAAACTTTCAGTTGCTACATGAAAGGAACAGTAAGCTAATGGTTAGATGCAAGCTTAGAAAAAAAAAGGAGACGAGGTTTCAATGAAAGGGTGGTAAGGAGAAATGACACATGCTAATATTGTCCAAAGTATCTTTCAACATCTTAAAGCAATGTCATTACCAACCAAAGAAATAATCTTTTGGCTAGATATAGATCAAGTTTTTTTTTAAATAATTTACTCAAAATTTTTATTTTCGTTAGTGCCATTTAATAGTGGTCTAACTAAGAACATAGAAATATTAGATACAACCCAGTTCAAGGGAGAAGTTAAGTGTAAAAAACTAAAAGTAATACAATGAATAAAGTATTAGCAATGTGCTAAATGTTAAAAATATAAGAACATCAATATGGAAGATAAAGAAATTTACAAGTTCTCTATGAGAGTCAAAATATATGTTAACTCTTCTTTAAATAATGAGATAATTATCATTACACACTGAATGAAAATTAAATTTTAAAAGGGAGTTGGAAATTAATTTCAAATCCAATGAAATATTTCAGTGCATAAAATAGTGTTAACAAATATTATGTCTAATTTTTAAAGCTTGCATAGTTGGTAAATAGTAAGAAAAAATTGAAGAAAAAAAAGACTTTTGATACCTGTAGTCTTCAAAGTCATCAAGCTGTTTTTTAATTTCTTTACTGGCCATAACAGTACTTTTAAGTCGACGTCTGGTAAATGAGCCCATGGTACCCATTCCTAACTGCCGTTTATCTTTCTTACTAATCACCTACAATGTGAATTAAATCATACAATGTCTTATTTAGTGGTCTTTCATTATATTAGTCATTAGTAAGTCACTTTTTTTTTTATTAATGATTATTAAAACTATTTATACTAACGGTTTCATTAATCTTCTGGAATCCAACTTGTTTATGTTCAATCAGATATGATTCTTTTATTGAAGGACTTGGGACTCTAAAAATTAAAAACAAAAAAAAACTAAATATAAAAGAGGACACAATTTTTTAAATTAATTGTAAACAATAATGAATGATTTGAAAACAGGTAATCATTTTTATGCAGTACTATGCACTTATGTTGCGCATTTAAATTTTTTGTTTTCTTAAACTTAATTGTAGCATATAAGAGATTCAATGGGGAATTAAACTCTATGTTTATACAGCCATATCCATAGGGTAATGAATGCTGCAACCATAAGTGAAATAAGAAGGAAAAAAAAATGCAAGGTTAATAACCAGTAAGTATATAAAAAAAGGTAAAAAAGGAGAATAAACACTATACACTAACTGAAAGAATTAAAAGAAAATGGACAACGAAAAACTCAAGGGAAATAAGTTTCTAGTAACTTGACTGTATCTCATGAACAACAATTTCCAATTATTTTTTACTCATAATACACAATCATTGCCATCATTCTTTTTTTTGTTATATGAAAATTTAATACAAATGCAGGCATTGAATATATATGCTATGCATAGGTTTATTGAATATTAATTTTTTATTCTCACCCCCTACTCCCAAAGTTATAACTTTGTAATAACCACCCACAGTTTACACCTCCATGTTGAAGTAAGAAATAAATAATTTCAAAATAAATTAAAAATGGAATAATTGAAGTTACCACCTAATGCTTGCCTAATAACTTTTCTTTGAGGTAATATATCCTTATACTAGTTGATTTCAACACTGTGAAACAAACTCTACAAACACAATGATCTGGTTTTGTTAGATCTCTAGTTCATTCTCTGAAGACTTTATGTTACTCATAATATAAATATATACCATACCTCTAATAAATCAACATGTGAATAATATTCAGACTAGCATGACTATACAAGCAGAACAATTATAAAGGTTACGTAGTAAAAGTGATAAATTCTAATGAATAGATCTATAACAAGAATCAATAAATGAAAGGCTTCATTAAGTGAAAACATTAATCAATTTAAATCATTTGGAAAATGGAATCCTTGAAGTACACATACATTACTCATTTATCTATGCATTGGAACTTGGCAATGTAGAAATAGACATATGTAGAGGTGTTGCACTAAACAAATATTTGAGAAGTGTGAATCATTTGTACAAAACCTACATCAGCTCACGTCCTCTACCTGTCTGGGTAGAATCATTTACATGTTAATTCTCCCACTTCCAATTTTTTGATCAAATTGAAACCTTGCACTATTATTCGTTGTTACTGACAACACATGAATCAGTAAAAAAATTAAACAATTAGTCATTTGTCATGATTAATTAGTTTAGTTTTATAGAGAAAATGTAGGCGACATAGCCTTAATGTAGAGTAATAGGTTGTTTGATGAAAAAATTTTAACCGACAAGTCTATAAAACCTAATTTTATAAGTATAGGAATAGCTCAGTGGCTAGCATGTTGGCCTTTCATCATGGAGGCTAGAGACACAGAGTTCAAAGTCAGACTCAAGCAACTTTTAAAAAAAATAGCTTTTAAATAGGCAGCACGGAAACCTTCTCTAAGATAACCCTCCCCTTACCACTGCTCCACAAAAGTGATTGGACCATCATAGTGCACAAAAGGCTGTCCAGGCCTAAGCAAGTTATTATAGCACAGTGCAGGACAGGCCACTGTCCTGTTGGCTCATATTTCTCGCGGCTATGGCCGAATTTTTATTCACGGTGCCCCCGCTGCGGGGAAGAAGAGGACACCGTGCCTCATATTCTGTTTGACTGCCCCAGACTTGCTGATCTCCGTCTCGACAGGTCTGGGAAACCCAAAATTCTCAACCTGTATGGCGACATTTATGCACTACGCAAGACAGCAGGGTTTCTGTCCAGGGCTTTTGCAAGAGAGGATTTGAGCCTCTCAAGCCCTCACTCTAATGGAGTTTGATGATGATGATGAGCGCACAAAAGTGTCGATAAACAAAACAATTCATAAATATATTTCCGATAGCACAAGTTTATTATTGTTAGTTTAGATATTAAAAAAAAAAAGGTTCCCCTTTCAGACCTTGTGATATTTGCTCACTTCCTAGCATAGCACAACACTCTTTATAAGAGATTTGGGTTATCACCTTGGAAACCTTGTGTAAGATTCTAAGCATGCAGGACACACTAGTCATTCATTGCATCCAAAACCAATTCCTTTTTGTCCTGACATTTTTCTGCCACTGGAATAGAAAGGTTGCAGCACAATATCCCACACTTTAATAGTTTTTCATGAGCAAATCACAATCCTATCTTACATGTTCATTAATCAGAAATTGTACAGCAACAGACAAGTGACTAAGGTGTTGATGGTAGCCTTGTATGTGAATAGCCTAAACTAAGTGATGGATGAGTGTCTAAAGCAACCCATTTTTTAGGAAGGACACTGATAAAGTGAGAAACATGCCCAAAACATTCTTTGTATCTCATGAAAATGGCAAGTCTCCAGTAACTGATATATGAAGGGGAAAACAAAACAAAAGGAACAAAAACCAAGTTGAAACCTAACAAGGTACAAGAACTCACACTTGTCAGATGAAATATTTGCACTCTTTTAGATCTTGATGAAATTGTCCAGAAGATTTAAATGCACTGTAAGACACAACATAAGCTAAAGCAGCCCTCGAATGCAGCTTCAGGTACTCTAAAGGAACAGTAGAAATGGTATTTGCAGTCTATCAACAGCAGGAAAAATAATACAGACACATACAAATCTCAGCATCACTTTGATGGATTTGATGTGCAATGCAAGTCAAGTAATTTAACTACTTTCAGAGGTTAACCATCAATTGTTAAACCAAGTACAATATGGTTATTTTGAACCACTACAATAGCTGTGCTCAAAAGCAGCTTGCAAATGAATGTCAAATTACAGAGGTAAAACAGGCAATATTTTCTCTGGCTGATAAAAGCAGCAAGAAATGGTGTACAGCTGATGTGTTGGCTTTGCTATGAAATCGATACTATTAGACAAGTAGGATTGGATTAATGAAATAATTAAACTACTAACTAATGACATAACAAAAGTACCTTGACTTCACAGTGAAAAGGTACTCTCATTAGCTTTGTTAAACATAGACATCATTAAAGAAGGTTTCTAACTGGAAATAAATAAAACACCCAAAAGAGATAAATTACTTATAATAACCTCTGCTGATATTCTTCCTATCCATCCCTGACAAAATACTATCTACAACTGCTCTTAGAGGCTGACCAATTACCAGAAAGTTAATGCAGCTTCAGGTACTCTAGAGGAACAGTAGAAATGGTATTTGCAGTCTATCCATAGCAGGTAAAATACAGACACAATAGAAATCTCTATACCACTTTGATTGATTTTATGTCCTATGCATCCATGATCTTACCAAGTACAACACCTATAAAAGCCTAAGTTTACCAACAGACTCGGCAACAATAGTTACAATGTTGGCACAAAAAAAGCTCCTTTAAAAGAAACTTGTTATCTTATTCTTTGTCTTACTATATAATAGATCTAGATATTCTTTCAAATAACTTTTCATTGTATTGTGCATTAACAATTAATTTGGAAGATTGGACTGTTAGTATAGTTTAATGGTTATCTTTTGAATAGATGAGAATGATTGAGCAATTGAATCAAAGAAAATCCATTACCTCTCTGCCTCAACTGCCTCCATTTTACTTGAACTAGATTCAATAGCTACATTATCTTCAGAAGCTTCAATCTGTTTGGTAGGCTTAAGCCTTTTGCCACAAGCGAAACGTTTTGAAAAATTTTATTTTCTTCATTTTGAAAATATTTCTAAGGTTTACAGTGGGTCCCAGGTTATGAACACATCAGGAAATGACAAACTGTATGTCAAGTTATAATATTAAACACTATACAATTGAAAACATTTTTGCAGCACAGAAATGAGAATCTATATTTCGCAGTGGCAACAGAAGGCAAAATTTATAATAAGTAAAAATATGAATATGATATACACAAACTCATAGTCAACCCCTGAAAATCACTTGAACATCATGTTACACAAATTCACATCTAGATCACCTTTATAAACAATGGAAATGTAGATCTATATTTAGATTATTAAATAATTCAAACTTCTTTTTTAGTTTTATTGTAAAATTGGTTTATATTTATATGTACACAATAAGCAAATCTAATTTTAATAACAAAAGGGTTTGCATTCAAAAACCCTAAAGTAGCCTTACGTCTCCATAAGTTGATCCAATTTATCCATGAAGTCAACTGTGACATTGGATATTCAATATCACTTTTAGTTTTTGATATTTAAAATATTTAAACATGACAAAGAAAATCAGCTGATAAATGACAACACAAAAGCAAATGAAGCTTTTTCTAAGAAGACTAATCAAGGGTTTTATATATATATTAAAGAGTTTTAGATTAAAAATAAATAATTATAGTTGGAATGCAAATAAAAAGTGTAATATTAGACTTTTGTGCTCCAGAATTGAACACTTAAGTTCATGGACACTTCTCAGGAAAATATTGTGTTCATAACCTTGGTCCCACCCTGTTTTTAGGCTAACAATGTATACTTAATGTAGAATAATAAAAATTAATATAAATGGGTATAAATTAGTAAAAGTGCTACAAAAAATAACTTCATACTGAAACCTAGCAATAATTATATATATGAATTTGGATACTTGATCAGCTATTTTCTTTTTGAAAATTAGTAATGAAAAAGCATTTTAATTTCCTACTGAAATCAATTACTATTAAAAAATAATGACTCAGGTTTTAATGCATTTTTCCAAAATTTCCAGAAATGAAATGTACTGTATATATAGAGCGGAAGCAAGAAAAAAACATGCTTTCTAATTATTTTTTTTTAAATCTTAGGTAACATGTGTGTTTTATCATGCTTCAAATCAAAATGTAGACAAATATCAAATGTTTACAACTAACAGGATTCATTTGCAGAGTTATAAAAAAAAAAAAAAAATGAATGATATGAAGGGACTGTAGGTAAAAAAAACAAGCAAAGAAACAAAAATAGCAGAAATTTCAACCCTCTTGTACCTACTCTAGCGGTAGGTGTACATACATTGTAAACACAAATGTGCTTGTATTGTGTTAGCTCTACCAATAATGGAGGACTTCACTGCTTCTATTCATTCATACATATAGAATACTTTTTCCTTCCATGTATAAACTTCAAACTGTTAAAGGACTGTAATCCACATCATGCATTCATAGACCTCCTTTTAATATTTTGCATGGGGTTTCAATTATAAACTTCAATTTTCTAATGATGATCTTAACACATTTTGAAATATTCCACTGCACTTATAGATTTTGAAATATCTTATACAATTATTGGTTGATTTGTATTCTAAATCCATTTTCATTTTTAAAATGTTTTTCTGTGAATTATGTTAACACAATACAAGTAAAGATAAATATAATATAGATTGATTTATTCACCTTTGCCTAGGTATACTTTCATCAAAGAATGCATCTTTGTGAGGCTGGAACTGAATACCTGGTTTCTCTTCCTATATTTTAAAAATGTCAATGTAAAAAGAAAACAAAAAAACAAGCATTTTTATTATGCTCTATTCATTACTATAATATTGAAGTTTCTAAAATATCTACAAGGTAACAAAGACAGTTTGTGTGGAAAATCGGCCCCCGAAGTGGTCTGCCGAGGCAGGTAAATGTTTCAATAATTTCAGGAAGAATATCAGAAACTATGAACTACAAACTATCAACAATACAACCCTATACCAATTGATACAAAAAGAAGAGACATGCTCATGTTGAAAGAGTTGCCGATACTGTTGTATTGTTAATTTGACTAACGTGATACCACACAAAACGGAAATTTATTAATGTTATTATCATTACATTATTAATATTCATATGATAGTTATAAAGATTTAGTTAAATTCTCGGTGAAAATTACAAAGACCACTTCATGAATGAGGAGATTAGAAATAAGATTAATACAGCTATTGGACCCCACAATGACCTTCTAACCACTGTCAAAAAACGTAAACTCAAATTTATGGCCACATCCTAAGGTCCTCAGTGCTCGCAAAGACATTCCTTCAGGAAACAGTACCAGGAAGATGAATTTAGTAATACAATTTTTTTTTAAATAATTTTTTGACAAGAATCTATAACAGTTTGCATGAATGTGCTAAAATATGGTAAATAGCAGAGATGCTGTGACCCGACAAAATAGCGCCAACAAAATAGCTCGAAATTTCCCGACAAAATAGCACAAGACAAATAGCGCGGACTTATATATGACGTGTATAAAGTACCAGGTTTTAGTAAGTGAAGGTCCTGAGCAGCATTTTTCGTTGATGTCTGATAGCATCATGGAATGTTAGAGGACGAGTACAGAACAATTTACCAAGAACAAACAATTCAGTGGAGGGATGGCACCAGTTGTCTATTGACATCGTCACCCCCAAAGTCTACATGTTATCTCTCACTTTCTCAGAAAACAGGACAACACTGAGAACAAGATTCTGAGGTACAATGCTGGAGAAGGAAGTAAAGCTGCAAGCAAAACAAAGTGTCTCCAACGTAACAGACATCTAGCAGCTATATTGCCAATGTATGGAAAAAAAACACTGTTAAAGTTTCTGTGACTTTTCATACAATTCAACTTTGTAAAAGTGTGCATGTGTATGTGTGTAGGCCTAAATCTAAAAAGTATGGAAGTATATCAGCATTTTTTTGAAGAGCATTTTTTTTTAATTAACATAAATGATAGATTTAGAAATTATTAATTATAGATTATTATAGTTTTTTCATAATGTTTCATATTTATATTTTAAGATATCTAATGTGTTCCCTGCAAAATTGCTGAAAAAAAACGATAACATTAAAATAAAAAAATATTGTTTCTATTAATATTTTACGATATCTAAAGTAGTTTTTGTAAATGAATGAAAAAATATTTTCTCCGCTATTTTTTGGGAACCCAGAGATGCCTACATGCCAAAAGGGAAATGTGTATTCCCAGATCTGGAAATGTGTATTTTGAGGCGCAAACGTGTATTTTCCTAAATATATAGAAATATACTCAGGAAAGACTAAAAATCATTCAAGCACTTAACATACCCAAAATGCAGCAATCCTAAAAAAAGATAGCACAGCATTAAGTTATATTAAAAATTTTGTACAGTTGTTTAAATATTTACCCTTTTAGTTTTTGTCTTAGACTTTTCAAGAATGTTAGAATGATGCCGTTCTAGGCAATGATTTCACTATCATAATGCCTCTTGTGTATTCCATGAAAGCGGCAACAGAAAATTTATTCAAAAGAATGGGAATTTTTGTTACAAGTGAAATTAGGCTTAGACTTTTCTTTTAGATCATTCTTTGCAAAGTTAGCAATGAAAGCTTTGGCATCCTCTACAACACTAATAACAAACATTTTAAGGATTTTTTTTTCAGGCAGATAATCCTAATTAGTCATTGAACTTGTTTCTAATTTAAAAGCTGGGCTATTGAGTCTGCTCAATAGCTGTTGTAAGATAAAGCTATTTATTCTGGTTTCTGATGCTTGAAGTTGTTTTATAAAACAGATGTGTTGATGGAGGTCGCATGAGATCCTGAATTTAATAATTTTTTTGTCAGCAAATAATTAATGCTTTTCTTTTGCAAATATAATCAGCCTTGAATGCCCCTTGAAGGTATATATAAGCACTCCACTACCTATATAATGCTTCCTAATGGCATGCGTCTCAACTAGCCTCTTACAACCAGTCCAATTCCTGACCTTCACATATGGCTCAGTCCGGCAGAAATGTTTTCACAAACAGGAGAATGGGCAAAGGCGAGTAACTGGAATCTAAACCAGTAAGCTTCAGGCATGAGGGGCTCGTTAGCCATGGCTGGCTACCAACCTAGGAGAAGGAAAACTCTTGAATTCAAACCTCTGCTGCCTGCAGCTTTATTCAATCATGGGAAAGTCTTTGGGTGTCACTCTGAAGAAAAATTAGATGTCACACCAGTTGCAATTTTGATAGTCAACAAGGCTCAAGGTTATGTCACTTGGGAAGTGCCTACTAGGCTTATTACATTAACTAGACAAAAGAAACGCATTGTTAAAACACTAAATTACCACTTTGTCTGTTGGAATCTTTGCTGAAATGCTCACTCTTCTAAAGTTTTGACCTGGTATTTTCATTGACTTTCTTCGTTCTATTTCTTGTTTGACCAGGGCCTGTTTAAGAAGAAAAAAAATTCTCTAAAAGTTGCAATGATGAAGAAAAAACAAAGCAATAAACAAAAGAGATAAAAACATGTCCAACAAAAAACATATGGCTGTCCTAACCCCTTTATTATAAACTAATTTTTAAATTCAATATGCTCTTTTTGCACAGGAAAAAAAAAGGTTTTATGGTCGAGATAACCAAGTTGTTTAATTTGAACATGTTTAAATAATCATTTGAAAATGTATCTCAAAACAAATGTTTTATAGAATTCATAGCAAAATCAACTTTTCAAAGCACAGTGAAGAGAACGGGAAAGCCTGATTTCCCCTGGATTCAGATTTGTGCCCTCATTTGTGCTACACTTATAAGTCTTTTCTAACAAAGAACAAAAAGAAACACCTCAAAGGGCAAGTCTTTATTTGGGTTAATTAAGAAGTTCATAGTTTTAGTATTAGTAGAGACAATTTTGTTAAAGTACATCATCATCAAAAATAAGAAGTTGCACTATTCTTGTCACAAACTCACATACATACAAGAAACATGTTCATTCCACAACATCTTTTGGAAAACTTGTTTTGGTAAACATTTGTCAAAATCATTCTTAAAGTGAATTACAAGTCATTTCATTTCCTATAGATTTGATTGTATTTTTTTTTTTTTTTGACTAATTATCAAAATACTTTAAATAGTACTCCTAGGAGAGTACAAAGGCATGCCTCTAGCTCAGTGTTTCTCAAACTGTGTAGTGTGCCGCGGAAGATTAGCAGATGTGCCGCGGAAGTTTTCAGAACGACACACGTGCAGTGCTACACAGGTCTGCCTACAATTAAATTTTTATTTTACGTTGCGATGACATCCCCACTTGCAACGACCAGTAATAGTAGTGGATCGCTCCATATTGACGGAAAGGGGTGTTAGCTATTCAGGTTATGGAATTGTCCACTATACATATATTATTATAATGACTCAAATGTAGGCCGCCTTAGCAGACGCACAGCAGTTTTTGAATTGGTAACAATAATAATAAGCGATGTGTTTCATGTACATTTTTTTGTGTTTGCTAATAATAACAAATTATCAATAAACATTATATTTTATTATCGATGGAGAAATATGTTATCAAGAATGAAACTGCGAAAGCGTCAAATGATAATCAAGGAACCGAACAAAGGTACAAAGAAGAGATATGGTTTCATATTTTTGGACCTGAAGATGCTTCATTGCCATTCTGTCTGATCTGCAATGCAACTCTGTCAAATGAGACGCTTGTTCCAAGCAAATTGAGGAGACACTTGGAAACAAAACATCCAGCTGTAACAGCCCAACTGAAAGAATACTTTGAAAACATCAGGGCTCAACAAAATAAACAAGCTAAGAAACTTACCAACTACATTAAGCTGCCAGAAAAGGGATTGATTGCTAGTCATAAGAAAGCTCAGTTATTAGCAAAATGCAAGAAAGCACACATGGAGGCTGAATCTGTCATTGCACCAGCATTAGCAATAGTTGTTGAAACAAACGATCCTAGGACCCGATGCAGCCGAAAAAGTTAAAAAAGTTCCTTTGTCAAATGATACTATCTCATGCAGAATTGAAGACTTATCGTCAGATTTACAAATCTGCGAACACTTCGATGTGACTGACGATGAAGTGTCTCTGCTGTGGTCTCTTCAAGTTGATGAATCCACTGAGGTTAGCGGCAAAGCTCAGCTGCTAGCTTTTATTCTGTTCATAAAGGATGAAAAATGTGTCAACGAATTCTTATTTTACAAATACTTACCAACTACGAACAAAGGCGAAGATATTTTCAATGTGATGAATGAAAACATTTTGCTATTCAAACTACAGTGGAAAAACTGTGTCAGCGTTTGCACCAATGGCTGTCCTTCCATGCTGAGAAATAGATAGGGATTAGTCACTCTTGTGCGTCTAGAAAATCCAAATATATTAGTTGTTCACTGCATGATCCACAGAGAAGATTTGATGTCTGTTCCGGATCAAGTGATTGAAGTTGTAAACTTCATGAAATCGCGACAGCTTGCATCCTGACTTCTCTCTCAGCTTTGTGAAGCAATGGATTCAGACTACGAATGTCTCCTGTATCACACCAACGTTCGTTGGCTCTCCAGGGGAAAAGTATTAAAGCATGTCGTCCAACTCAAGGCTGAGCTGATTTCATTCTTGGAGGCTGAAAAAAAAGACTTTGGATTTTCTATTCATGATGAGATCTCATGGGTTTAGGTGACATTTCTCTCTGATTTATTTGACAAATTAAATTCATTGAATTTAAGTCTTTAAGGACCATCGGAAACCATCATCACTGCATCCTCAAAACTGAAGTCATTTGGTGAAAAATTTTCTTTGTGGCAAAGTAAGATCTCGAAAGGAGTCTTCGACTGCTTTCCTACTTACAATGAACACGCTTCAAATAAAGAAATCACCCCTGAAATTCTGGACACTTTGACACACCTGCAGTCAGCATTGCAGCATTACTTTCCAACAGTTGGAAGTAATGAATATGGATGGTCAGCTATCCATTTGGAAACAATGGAGCTACAAATTTTAAAACTGAAGAAGAAGAGCAGCTCATTGGTTTTAAAAACGATGCAGCTCTTAAGTCAAGTTTGCTGAGAAAAGCCTGGATGTGTTTTAAATTTCAATCAACAAGTTATATCCTGCAATCAGTTTAAAAGCAATCAAAATAATTCTTCCATTTGCATCTTCATGGATTTGTGAGTTTGGATTTTCAGCACTGACTGAAATCAAGTCTAAGAAAAGAGAAAGATTTCTTACAATAGACGATGAAATGCAAGTTTGTCGACTTTGGAGTCTCGATTAGATCGCATTTGCTTTCAAAAACAGGCAAACCATTCACATTAAATGTAATACTTAAAAACAGGTAAAATATTTTTTCTTTTTATTATAAAACAACTGTTGTTCTTCGTGGTGTGCCACGAGATTTTTGTAGTTTTTTTTACTGCGCCGGGAGACAACAAATTTGAGAAACACTGCTCTAACTAAACTTACACTTTTTGGCTTTAGCCCATGATAGGTCATGGCTACAACAGATTTCTTTCTGACATCCACTGGAGGTACATAACCCATCATTGGACCTTCCATCTCCTCTTCATCTATGAATTCTTCTTTTATTCCTTTTCCCATAGAGCTAGCCATTCTCATACGACGCTTTTCCCATTTTTGAGCATTTTTATTTTCTTCATCCACACCAAAAAACACTGCCACACTTTTTCTTGTGTTCCTAATAAATAAAAGAAAATAATGGGCAGATTTACTAAGATTTACTATAGTTTTTTATGTTTAACAAAACTATCACTTCTGATTTATAATTTATAAACTTCAGATTGGTATGAAATAAAGTACAGTAATCAGAATATTTTTAGTGGATTAAACCATTTACTACTATTGCAACAGTATGAAGTGTTTACGGTAACCTACTGTGATATGATGCAATAGAAAGTTAATGGCAATAGGTTAAACTATCTTATAAAAATAGCTCAACATGACTTGTTCCCAACAAAATGAGAATCTTAGTGACTCTATTTGAATGAAAACAAGATGTGGATAGCTCTTTTCTTAGTTTAACAAAAGTGCCGATACCACAGTTAAGAGCATACACCTACCAAGGAAATGGAGTATTTTTGTTTTACTCTTCGAAACTATCAAAGTATATATTGTTATAACTGTATTGGGAACACAATAGGGTTAACTGTGTGCAATCAGCTGACACATGTGACACAGGTCAGCAAGCTACTTAACAGTCAACTGTGTCAATGGACAAGAGAAAGTACTGGTAAAGCATTTGTAGTCAGTGTATGGTGTTACCAATTATGTAGTATTGGTTGTTATTTATTATATAAGTATAAAATTATTTTGGAACTCTTGTTGTCAAGTTCTTAAGTTAGTTGTGTTGAGCAGAAATTACAGAGAGCCCAAGAGAGAATTGTGACACTGCTGTCATCAAGTGGGATTTCCTATGGCTTCTGTCAAACTGCTGGATGAACTTGATCTGAAAGACTTGAAACAAGAGCTTTGATGTTGAGAACCGAAATGCTTTGAAAGAAACAAGGAAACTAATAAAGAAAGCATCTGACAAGGCTTAGTGGATGAAGATGAGAATCAGGACACCTGCCTTTTGGTAGTACAACCAAATATCCAAGAGCTCATGAGAGCTGTGAAAAAACAGATGAAACCATTGCAGGTACAGTTTCTAAACATTAACTTATTAACAAACAAAGTTGTTGAAGTTTAATCGTAACAGGGTAGTGAAATACAAATAAGCAAATTGGATAATCCAGTCAGAACATGGAAAATAATTATGGAGAGAAGGAGTTAATCTATTAATGCAAGCATGCTAATTAAGGACTTAAAATTCTGCTTAGTTGTTGGTTTTTCTGGCTGATTCAAGAAACCTGCATTTTTTAACTTTTAAATTATCGTTTAATGTTTAACTTTACTTTAAAGTGATTTTACAAATTAAGTTAATCTACTAGTCAAATGTGAAAATTCATTTGTAATAAATCTCACTACTTTATTTTTCATCTGTTCTTGTTTTTTTTATGCTTTCTTAAGTTCAGGGGTCCCAAACAGAGCATGAATATTTTAAAATTGATCTAACAAAAGTTTAAATAATAAAAATTTTAGTTATATGCTCTTGTTTCATTTGTAAAAATGTCTTTTAATAAATAACCCCTTATATAAGCATGAATTTTTTTAATAATGAGGTCCATAGTAAATGAATAAATATAGAATAACATTAGAAACTATTAGATAAGCCTACTCACTTTCTGTACTTGGCTAATCTGGCAGCACTAGGCTCAACACTTATATCATCGTCTGAAGACATTACTGCTAAGCTACAATGGCAATTGTTGGATCTTGATTATCTTGTCCTGATCTGAAATAAAAGTTATACACTCAAAATATATAGATCTAAAATTTTAGTAGTTTACTAATATTATGTTAAAGAATATATTTAGGCCTATCTGATCTCTCTATAAAATGATGTAGCCTTATCACAATATAATCATGTGACACTAAGCTTATTCTACATCTAGATTAGAGTCCTAGATTATTCTAGGTAAAAATATATAGATTGTGTGTTATAGATACTCTAGTTCTAGTAATCAATAGTACTTGTAATGACAACACAACTGATTACTTTCTTAGTTTCTACATCTATGAGTAGATCTATGAAATATATATATATATATATATATATATATATATAGGCCTATCTATGTACAGGGCTTTTTTTGTGATGGTACGCACTGGTATGGCGTAATTGCACCTTTTTGAAATTTTTTTTACTTTTTTTTTGTATTTTAACGTATATTATTAATTTTCAGCAGTTAAAAGTTAGGCAATCAATTACTATGTACTCGCACCGAATCACTGACTACCTGCACCTATTTTTTTTTTACAAAAAAAGCACTGTATAGAAGACTGACTATAGTAAGTATAGATTCTGCTACAGATCTAGATCTATAAAAAGTATAATTATACAGGGTAAAAATTCCTCTCGAAGAAAGTTGTGTATTTATGTTTCCTGTTGTGTGTTGTGAACTGATCTGTTCTAGTGTGTCAAAATGTCATGGTGTCCAGGTCAGCTTGTGTGTGTGTGTGTACTGTGTTATTGTGAACTGTTTTGTCATTCTTGTTCAATAAAGCCTAGCTTCCAGACATGTCTTCCTGTAGTGTTTTATTAGGTCACTACAATTTATAGGATAGGTAGATTGTTAGAAGAGATAGCTCTCTGCACTTGGCCTATCAGGTCCCCCATGACCTCACTGTGTGTGACTTTTTCCTGTGGAGGTATGTTTAAGACAAAGTAAATATCAATGATATGAAAGATTGAGTAACAGCTAGCTGCATTCAACACAATGGACAGGGACATCCTGAAGGACGGTTGGGATGAATTTTAAAATCAGCTTGATGTTGTCCATGCCGCTGGTGGTGTCACATTAAGCATTTGTAAAGCATGACATAAAAACTTGAATTTATATACAATACTTGTTTCCAACTAGGTATCAAATTATTTTTTTAAATTATTATTTTCTATTGTATTATTTATTTTATTTATAGCTCAATGGATAATGGTTGTGACACATTCTTTTTAGTCACCCTATAGAGTGTATGTTACATCAAAGAGTATAAGTATAGATCTAGAGTAGAGAGTATTAGTAAGTATTAAAAATAATTATTAAAAATGCAAATACAATGTATGTAAATGTTGGCCTAGTTTAGTTATAGTAATAGTACTACTAGTAGTACTAGAGATGATAATGATAGATCTAGATCTACTCTAGATCTTGATAAGTTCAGTTGATTCTAGCTACTACTACTTAACTACTACTAGATAGATCTAGATTCTATCTTTCTAGATCTATGTCTATGATAATATGATCATAATGTTGCCTAATAGTTAAATAGAGCCAGTATGTGAATGTGTGTCTCTAGCTTTTGATTCTAGATCTAGAAATCTATAATAAGTATTCTAAGTAAGTGAAGATCAGTCTTTAGTAAGTCTAAGTCTAGAATCTAGATCTACCACTTACGTTACTACCAGATCTAAATTGAATGGATCTGAATCTCTGGTCTGGCTAGTGATGTTGATTTAGATCTAGATATAGCATTCAAGATCTAGTTTTAGTTTACATCTCAAATATCTAGATTTAATCTATGTAGTATGTATAGATCTAGAACTATGTAGTCATCTATTTCTAATCTGGTCCAATTTTGAAAATCGTTTTCATTCACTTTTTTTTCCTGCTGCCAAATGGCCTTATTTAAGTTTACCTGTAGGCTTAAATGATCTACATTCAAATTGACATAAAAATTGACATAAACAAATATAGATCTAGAATAATCATTCTATATGAAATAAGGATAAAACGTCTAAATCTATCGTAATTCTATCTCTGTAAAAATAAAAGAAATCTAGATTAATGATGGCCATTCCAACCATATTGCTCCTGGCATTGCTTCCAGTGCTTTATGAATTTCTACTATAATTTAATTTTTAAAATAGATAGCCTATATTGATCTAGATAGATAGATTATAGATATAAATGATCTAGACTTATATATAAACCTTGTTATATTTAAATTCAATTTTTTTAAATTTTGAATGGGCATTCGATTCTGTGGGGGAGAAAAAAAATGGGCGCAGGAAGCATGGCGCGAAGGTGTTTTTGTTTCTTTTTAAACTATTAAATTGTTCAATAAACCTGTACCAATGATAAATAGGGGCCAACATAGATCCTTAAAAAAAAATCGAAAAAAAAAATATGTTGACTTAGAATTTAGTGTTACGTATCTAGGTAACAATGCCTAGATACTATTTTTTTTTTTCTTGACCTGTAGGTTGTCTGCCCCCTTGTGTAATAAGTTTTTTTTTCTTTTTTATTCGTCAAGCCACACAGACAGTGACCGGTCCTTGACCTGTGTGTGTACCTCTGGTTGAAAGGAGGGTGTTTTTTTTTCTGTCTCTTTGAAGAGCGTTCTAGATCTGGGAAATTGATGACGTATTTGGTTCGAGAAATTCCTAGATTTGTCTTGAGATCGACGCGCGGTAGATTATATAAAGACCGCCCGCGTGACGTTGACGGACAGACATACGGAGACAGCCGTGGGACAGAATAGCGGAGACATTGCGCGACCCATGCGTGGTATACCAATTGATCGTGTAAGTTAAGATTTTTCTTTTTTTCAAGGCCTTGCTTGTATTTGTAATTATATTTTCAAACTATTGTATTGTAATATTTTTACATGCCATTTTTGTAAAAGGGTTTTGGTCAACCCTTCCATTTTGTATTGAGTTATATTATGATTAAACATTAAGTTGATATTTTACCTTCCGATTTCTTGTGTCATTTTTTTTGTTATTCATTGTAAGTCTTTGATTAAATTCAGACTTAAGATAAGTGACACAACTACCTTTTTCTATTGTCACGTTCCCCTAGACAAGCCATTTAAAAGTAGAATTCAATTTGTAATACGTGACAAAAGAAGTTTGGGGGCTCGTCCGGGATATTTTTCTGAACCTATTTTCGTCTTACTTGAGTAATTTTGTAAAGGCGAAGTTGACTTTAACAAAAATTTTTTTTTTGTTCAAAGAGTCGGAAGTAAAGTATCAATAGTATTGACCAAACTCTTAAGGTTTTTTGTTGTACTGATTTTGTACTGTATATTTACATTGTATACATTTATTTTTTTTTGCTTGTAATAGTTGCTAGTTAGTCATGGATATTCAGGTTTTTCTTGCAAATCCCTCTGTGAAAGAACTTGATGCTTTTACTAGGAAGGAACTGGTCCTTATTTCTAAACATTTAGGGTTAAAAATAAAATCAAATGCCTTTAAACAAGAAATCAGAGATAACATTGTAATCCATTATGTAGACGAGGAAGTATTTTCTGAAGACCTTTTAGAAACCCTTAGACCCGATGAGGGTAAATCAGATTTAGAACTTCAGATAAAATTAAAACAAATGGAAATAGAAGCCCAGAAGGAAATGGCTAGAGAGCAGAAAGAAATGGAAATGAAATTACAAATAGAGTTAAAAAAATTAGAGTTAGCTGCTAATGTAAGACCAGATTCTTCCCCTGCCAGTCATACTGCTGAAGCAACAAAATTTTTGAAAATAATTCCACGCTTTAATGAAGCCACAATTGACAATTATTTTCCACAATTTGAACTTGCTGTGAAAAATTTTAATGTACCTGAAACTTTGTGGCCCACTTTGCTGCAAACAGTTTTGACTGGTAGAGCTGCAGAGGTATTTTGTTCTTTGACCATTGAACAACAAAAGGATTATAATGTTGTTAAGGCCTTAATTCTTAAGGCATATGAACTTGTTCCGGAAGCTTACCGAAAGCAGTTCAGGGATTGTCGCAAATCGGATGGCCAAACCCATGTAGAATTCCTGCGGGAAAAGGAGCGACGCTTTGAGAAATGGCTCACTTCCAGGGAAATCGGCACCGACTTTGCAAAATTCAAGAACCTAATGCTGATGGAAGAGTTCAAGAGTTGTGTGCGGCTGGACGTCCGTACGCATATAGCTGATCGTGGCGAGGAAGATGTGCACAAGGCTGCAGTGTTGGCAGACGATTATATAATATCACATCAATTTGCCAAGTATACGACGGATGTCAAGCCAAAACAAGTCAAACAGCCTGAGTCCATTGCTAGCAACTCCATCAAGAACAGCAGTACAAATGACAGAAAACCTACTACAAGTAAAGCTACTTGTTCCTACTGCAAACGAGAAGGCCATAAAATTGACGATTGCTGGAAATTGAGGAAGAGAAACGAAAAAGCTCCTTCAAAAGTCAGCGCTTGCACAGTACAGTGGTCGGCGAGGTTTACTCCCTCATCATCAAGTCATATCAAGAATACCTCGACACCACCTGTTTCAAATGTATTGACTGTACAAGACTCTCCGAAAATGTCTCCACGATGTTCTAATGACTCAAACAAGAGTTTTTCAAATACATCAAGCCGATGTTCCAATGACTCAAACAAGAGTTTTTCAAGTACATCAAGCCGATGTTCCAATGACTCAAACAAGAGTTTTTCAAATACATCAAGCCGATGTTCCAATGACTCAAACAAGAGTTTACCTAGTACATCACACCGATGTTCCAATGACTCTATCCAGAGTTTCCATAATACATCACCCCGATGTTCCAATGACTCTATCCAGAGTTCCCATAATACATCATCCCGATGTTCCCATGACTCTATCAAGAGTTCCCATAAGACATCCCCCCGATGTTCCAATGACTCCATCAAGAGTTCTCCAAATACATCCAAAAGATGTTCTACTGACTCAAGAAAGAGTTTCTCCACTGCGTCTCCTAGAGATGTCAATGACTCCAGCGAGAGTTCGACCCAAGTCCAGTCTGCATCAACCAAAATTGATGTTTTATTAGAGGATTTTAAGCCTTTCATTTCGGAAGGATTTGTATCACTACCCGGTGATTCTACAAGTCTACGACCTATCACCATTTTGAGAGACACAGGTGCCTCACAATCGCTACTTTTAGAGGGTATCTTGCCCTTGTCAAAATCATCATCGACTGGGAAGAGCATCCTGTTACGAGGCGTAGAGCTTGGATGTATAGATGTGCCTCTACATCTAATCGACATAAAGTCAAATCTCATTACTGGACCGGTTGTTGTAGGTGTCCGACCAACATTACCATTGGAAGGCATCTCGTTGCTGTTAGGCAATGACTTAGCAGGTGGAAAGGTGATAGCCGAACCCATCGTCACTCAAACACCCGACTTATCTGCCACACCCGAGGAAGACCTAGAGTTATATCCAGCGTGTGCAGTAACAAGGGCAATGAGGTTGAAAGCATCTCAAGAAGAGAACGTCATCAAAGCCAACAGTAACCACGATGATGTGGACTTGAGCACCACATTCTTTGCTTCTCTTGAAGAAGAACCAACGCCAAATTCTGAAAAGCCGGCATCAACTCGAAAACAGTTGATTGAGGACCAAAAGAAGGATCCAGAGCTCGCCAAACTCCGAGAAACCGCAATGACATCACAAGAGGCAGAGCTAGCATCAACGTGCTACTACATCCAAGATGATATGCTCTTCAGGAAATGGAAACCTCCAGACGCATCCAACGAAGAAGAATGGAGAATATGCCATCAAATCGTGTTACCAGAAAGATACCGAGCGTACATCATGAATCTGGCTCATGACACACCAATGTCAGGTCATCTCGGCATCCACAAGACATACCACAAGATTATGTCACACTTCTTCTGGCCACGTTTGAAGAAAGATGTCATCCAGTACTGCCGATCGTGTCATGCCTGTCAGATGGTTGGCAAGCCAAATCAAAAGATCCCTGTTGCTCCTCTGAAGCCGATTCCAGCCTTTGAAGAACCTTTCAGCAGAGTACTTATTGACTGTGTTGGTCCTCTCCCAAGGACAAAAGCTGGCAACCAATACCTGTTGACCATTATGTGTGCTTCAACTCGTTTTCCTGAGGCTATTCCTCTAAGGAACATAAAAGCATCGAACATTGTAAAGGCCTTAATCAAGTTCTTTACTCTATTTGGTCTACCAAAGTCCATCCAATCGGACCAAGGAACGAATTTCACGGCCAATCTTTTCAAGCAAGTCATGACTCAGTTGGGCATCAAACACTGCATGTCGAGTGCGTATCATGCCGAGTCGCAAGGCGCTCTTGAGCGATTCCATCAGACTCTCAAGAACATGATCCGAACCTATTGCTTTGAGCACGAAAAAGACTGGGACGAAGGAATCCACATGCTGCTGTTTGCAACCCGTGAATCCGTCCAGGAATCATTGGGATTCAGCCCTTTTGACTTAGTCTTTGGCCATTCGGTGCGCGGTCCCTTGAAATGCATAAAAGAGACTTTGTTGTCACCAACAGCCACTGAAGGACTTTTAGAATATGTAATTAAGTTTAAAACTAGACTTTATGATGCTTGTGTTCTGGCCAAAAATAACTTACAAAACACCCAATCCAGCATGAAACGCTGGTATGATAGAAAGGCCCGTGTTAGAGAATTTTCTCCCGGGGATAAGGTGCTTGTATTTTTGCCCATACCAGGTCAACCCTTGCAAGCCAGATACTTTGGTCCCTATGAAATTGAGACCAAAATTAGTGACCTCAATTACACAATCAAAACCCCTGACCGTAGGAAAAAGACTCAGCTATGTCACATAAACATGCTGAAGCCTTATGTATCTCGGCCAGATCACTCAGAGAAGAGTAATTGTGTTTTAAATACAGTAAAAAGTTGTTCAAATAGCCATGTTTCTCCTATTGATGATGATATTGTAAAGGAGAAATTTGGACAATACAAAATACCTAATTCTTTTGTATTACAGAATTTGGATGTAAAACTGTCTCATCTGTCTTCGACAGAAAGGCCAGTTATCATGAAACTCATTAATGAATTTAATGACATTTTTTCTGATGTACCAAAACAGACTAATGTTATAATGCATGATGTAGATGTTGGCGAGGCTAATCCAGTCAAGCAGCATCCTTACAGGGTCAACCCTGAAAAACTTGCCATACTTAGGTCAGAAATCAAGTATATGCTTGAAAATGACCTCATTGAACCAAGTTCCAGTAGCTGGAGCTCCCCATGTGTCTTGATACCTAAACAGGACAAGACTTATCGTTTTTGTACAGACTACCGTAAGGTAAATGCTGTCACAAAGACCGATTCGTTTCCTATCCCTAGGATAGACGATCTCATAGATCGTATTGGTGACGCTAAGTACATCACCAAAATAGACCTACTTTCAGGTTATTGGCAGGTTCCCCTGACTGATAGGGCAAAGGAAATCTCCGCCTTTGTCACCCCTGATGGTCTGTACCAATACAAAGTGATGCCATTTGGCATGAAGAATGCTCCTGCCACTTTCCAGAGAATGATAAATGCCCTGCTTGCTGACATGGAGAATTGCCACGCATACATAGACGATGTAGTAATTTTTAGCCAAGATTTTTCTAGCCATTGTAAACAACTGCATTGTCTTTTTACTAAACTTTTACATGCAAAAATTACTGTAAACCTGAGTAAGAGTGATTTTTGCCAGGCTTCCATCCAATACTTAGGCCATATTGTAGGACAAGGCCAGGTGAAACCTGTAATGGCCAAAGTAGAAGCTATCCAAGCTTTCCCTATTCCTGCTGATCGGAAACAACTCCGAAGATTTTTGGGAATGTCTGGATATTATAGAAAGTTTTGCGAAAATTTTTCTGTCATTGCCAGTCCTTTAACAAACCTCCTGAGAAAGAACGTCCGATTTACTTGGACGGATGAATGTCAGAAAGCCTTTAACCAAATTAAGCAGATATTATCTAGCTCCCCTATTTTGATGGCTCCTGACTTCGGAAAACCTTTTAGGTTAGCTATTGACGCCAGTGACACAGGTGTTGGGTCAGTCCTTTACCAAGAAGATAATTTCCAAGTAGAGCACCCTATTTGTTTCTTTTCCAAGAAATTTAATAGACATCAAAGAAATTATTCTACTGTGGAAAAAGAATGTCTTGGGTTGATTCTTTCTATACAACACTTTGATTTTTATATCAGTGGGTCCAGATGGCCACTAGTTGTATTTACTGACCACAATCCCCTTACATTTATCCACAAAATGTCTGGCAAGAATCAACGACTTCTCAGGTGGAGTTTATTTTTACAAGAGTACAACCTAGATCTTAAACACATAAAAGGCAGCGAAAATGTTATCGCCGATGCCTTATCTAGATTGTAAAAAGTATTTTGATGTATATATTTTTTTTATATATATCATGATAAATACATTCTGTAATGTAAATATCCTTTTTTTTAATTATTCTAAAAAGATTTCCATTTCGTGGAAATGTAAACTTTTTATTTTTAGGAGGGAGGTGTTACGTATCTAGGTAACAATGCCTAGATACTATTTTTTTTTTCTTGACCTGTAGGTTGTCTGCCCCCTTGTGTAATAAGTTTTTTTTTCTTTTTTATTCGTCAAGCCACACAGACAGTGACCGGTCCTTGACCTGTGTGTGTACCTCTGGTTGAAAGGAGGGTGTTTTTTTTTCTGTCTCTTTGAAGAGCGTTCTAGATCTGGGAAATTGATGACGTATTTGGTTCGAGAAATTCCTAGATTTGTCTTGAGATCGACGCGCGGTAGATTATATAAAGACCGCCCGCGTGACGTTGACGGACAGACATACGGAGACAGCCGTGGGACAGAATAGCGGAGACATTGCGCGACCCGTGCGTGGTATACCAATTGATCGTGTAAGTTAAGATTTTTCTTTTTTTCAAGGCCTTGCTTGTATTTGTAATTATATTTTCAAACTATTGTATTGTAATATTTTTACATGCCATTTTTGTAAAAGGGTTTTGGTCAACCCTTCCATTTTGTATTGAGTTATATTATGATTAAACATTAAGTTGATATTTTACCTTCCGATTTCTTGTGTCATTTTTTTTGTTATTCATTGTAAGTCTTTGATTAAATTCAGACTTAAGATAAGTGACACAACTACCTTTTTCTATTGTCACGTTCCCCTAGACAAGCCATTTAAAAGTAGAATTCAATTTGTAATACGTGACATTAGATTATCGAAATCTTGTATAATTTTACTTAGATCTAGAGTCTAGTATTCAATGTTTTTGTAGGTCAATATCTATTATTAAATTTAAAAAATGCGAGATCACGAATCAATGGAGGCCTACGTAAGCATTTTTAGCACAGCGTGCTTTCCCGCAGCTTTCATTTGGTGGGGCTTCGCGAATATGGAAATCACTCAAGGCGTAAAAATATGTTGATTAGCATCAGTTTTTGATATTGATTGATCATGATTGTATTGAACTTCGTTGACGGAATACCCAAAGAAATAAGAATCCGAGTCATTTCTGGGATTTCATATCTGAGAGTTAATATACCTAAATACACATAGCAATGCAAAATCATCAGTTGTCTTGATATAAACTGCAAGCTCATAGCTATAATGATGTCTTCATCACAATTGAACAGAACGATAGCCTTTGGACATAACATCATCCAAAGCAGGGCCGGCCTTATGTAACTGGAGGCCCTAGGCGAAATGAATTTGGTAGCCCAAAATGAAACAAAAAATAAATAATAAACACCGAAATAATAAAATTATGCAATTTTAAAAAAAACCTACCTGGATCTAAATCTAAGCCAATAATTAACTGAAATTCACATAGAGCAATCTCCGTAGCCTGCGACGAGGGTTCCGTAAGCTTCTTAAATATATTCTTGCAGATGCCATAAACTTTCAACAAACCATACTCGATAAGTTTCAACATTTTCACCAAAACGCAAGGGACTGCTAACATAGGTAGTCTAACAAGAGCTAGGCTATTGACATCGAGAGCTCTGCTATGTTTAAGAATTGAGCAAAGTTTGGAAATTCGGTATAAAAAAAATATTTAAAAATTTAGTCCTCTGTAACTAGTTCACTAGTGAGAGAGACAAAGTATAATTTTTTTATTTATATAATATATAATTTTATTTTTCAAACCAAACAAACATTACTGAAAGAATTGCCAACGTTTCAAAAAAAAATACACTCACTGATGCTAATTGTAATAAGAATTAAATTATAGCACACATTGAAGAAATATGAGGAAACTGTACATTTGACAACATGGTTGATAATACTTCCCATAGTGAGTGTGGTGTGGAACAATAATCAGGATATTATTTACATAACATACAAATGACAAAACAAACAAGTGTCAGTATGTACTCACACATTGAAAGATTTAACAAGTAATTCAACCAATCCACCCACCCCTCTCCGTTTTCAACTCCAGACTGTATTTCTAGTTTAAATTTTCTTAAGTAATTATGATCATTAGCATTTATTTAGGTTTTCTTTACAGACATTACACTAGTTGAAACTTACATTTTTCAAACAAACTTTTCCTATTGTAACTGTCTAAAAAAAAAACATTTATCTTTTATTTTGTTTGTTTTACAAGTTTTGGCTGTTCCTTTAGAATGAAAGATGATTAGATTCTTGCGCAAAACTCCTCCAGCAGAGGAAACAGGCGAGGTTCAAACTCAGGACTAGCATGACAACAGACACACAACAGACAACCTGGCAGCCATCTTTACCTCTGGATAGCAACTTTTTAGCTAAACTCACTAAATAAGTATTTTCAGCAAGGTATTAGTCTAAGAAGAGAAGAAAACTAATATTTCCATCTTGCACATACAATTTTCATGAGTTCAATAGACATCTTGGACGCTGAGCTACCTGTATTTGAAAACAAAAATCAACTCAGTAGATAAGCAGCACAAATGGATTCCAATAATCAGCACTTCAATCAACTGAAAACCAAAGCACATATATATATATGTGGAATATGTGGAACAGGCATGTGAAGTGTGGAACTCAGTGGAATTTTGAAAAACAGCCAATATGTTGGAACCTTCAACAATTAAGTTGTTGGTCCTAACCCTAACTAACAAAAAAATTTAAAAATAAACTGTGCTATAAGAGCATTGCCTGCCTAAAGAAGTTACCCTGATTCATGATTTCACAAAGGATAAAGTCTAACTTGTTAACTGATTTATGATTTCACAAAGTATAAAGTCTAACTTGATACTATGCATGGATATATAGGATATAGAAAAAATAAATAAAAATGAGAGTGTGTTCAGACAAAACATTAACAAATCAATGGTTAATTAAAAAAAAAAATTTACAGCATACTCAAAGCATAAAAAATCTTAGAATATTTACAGCTTAAAATCAAAAGTTTAATATACATCTGTTTGAAACAGATTTCAACACACAATTAATTTGTTAAATAGAATTACTTATACAAAATATTAAGCCCATTTGAATTAGTTTTATTCATAAAATTAATTTTGAAAAGAATAGTGATTTAAAACAACATTGAAAGTTAGTTACTAAAAACTTTTGATAACAATATAGAATATCTAGATATAGCAATTATATTAAAGAAATGTTGTAGCCAATTTGAGAAAAAAGTATAAAAAATACAAATACTGATTTTGTGACTATGCAATTTCCTTACCAAATTAATATATCTTATAACTCCTTCATTTCTTCTATGAAAAGCTTGTAACTGTCGCAAATGTGTTTAGGTCAAAAGAAATAGTACCGTAGCTATTAACGCTGTTCCTGAATGTAAGTTTACCCAGTTAACAGAACTTTAAAATGCTAGATGTTTATACTTATGTTTACAAAAAATCAACCTAGTCTGCTCCACTAAAATTAATGTTTAAAAAAAAAAAAAAAAAAAAAACTTATTTATATACACTTGAGATTTCCTTATGGAACCACCCTGTGGTTACCCTCCTCACCACCACCTTAACTTTTAAGAAAGGCAACAAGTTTTAAAAGAGTCACATGACATGCACATTTAGTAACCACTGGAAAACAGTGTCTGGTAGTTATGACTATGAAGGATTCTAACAATTTCAAGTTTAAAACACAACGGTTGGCTGCTAGTATCAGTAAACTTTGTTAGAATGACATCTAAACATTCACATAACAAGGTTGAACTCAACTGCTACATTTCTTCCAATATTGAGGTTGAGGACAATGGAGAATGATTACAATCAAGATGGTACAGGTAGGAGCTAATAAGTACAACATCATTTGAATATAAAAGTATAAAAAACCCATCAAATATCACACTGATTATACATATATATATATCACACAGAATTCATATTTTACTTAAAAAAAGTTGTGGTTGGGTTGTTTTTTTTTATTTATTTCGTTTTTATAATTCCTGATGCCACAGAGGACTAAACTTGGGTTACAGCAAGTGAGCTATTCAGAAAATCTGAGCACTTTGCCATAAGAGTTGTTAACTTAAACAAAACTGCTCTATTGGGCTATCCAAAACAAAATGTTAAAAGAACATTTGTTGTCCTTTTTGAGGATGTAAATCTAACAGTTGTTCTCACTACACTATGCTATGCTTGAGTTGTATAAATTATAGTCTGTTATACATTATCTTTTGGCAAGGAAAATGCTGAGTTGAAGATTTGGATTGAAATTAAAACATAGCCAAAAAAATGATATAAAACTTGATGAATATGGCAAGGAAGATGATGGCAGTTAATTTATAATCCACATTATGCCTCAATAAGGAAAATCTATTTTTAAAAATATTAAAATTTTAGATTTGATATAATAGAAATGAGCAAAGTCAACATCAATAGCATTTTATGAGCCATCATCTCACTACTTTGATACAAATGTAATGCACAACTAAAATGTTGTTAGTTGAAGATGTGCAGCATAAAAAGACAAAACAAAATCAATGCTTGTAACAAACAGTATTAGTCATGCATAATTATATAAACAATGATTTTCAGGAGAAAAAAAAAAGCAAATAATTTGCAGCCTTCAAGAAATAGTTTATAACATATAATGAAATGAAGTCGCAACAGAATCATACTTTATTGGTCAGAAATAAGTATAGCTGAACATCTGGAAACCAAATCATAAATTTTAAAAAATATCAAACACATTGAAATAAATTATTGCATTTCTACACCAGGTGTACAGTATAAACTTTAGTCTAAATAAATGTATGCAGATAAAGTTTATTATTACAAGACAGCTTGTTTTCTAAAGAATACTTCCGAAAGAATCCATAATAAAGAAAGAGACCCTAAATAAAATGGTAACATTTACATAAGCTGCCAACAGGA
The DNA here is from genome assembly GCA_030265305.1 of Biomphalaria pfeifferi. Lineage (NCBI taxonomy): Eukaryota > Metazoa > Mollusca > Gastropoda > Planorbidae > Biomphalaria > Biomphalaria pfeifferi. The sequence continues at coordinate 797,262 of JASAOG010000130.1, read as the reverse complement.
CCTTTAATAGAATCTTACTAACTGACTGTGTAAAACCAAAAATTATATAACCATTATCAATAAACAAAATTTTTTATTACAGTTTTAAGATAAATAACTGTGTACTTTAGATACTCAAGTTAAATATAATGTAAATTAAAAATAAAATCAACAATTTAGAAATTATCATAAAAAGAAAAAGCATAAGAACCAACTTTTACTTATTGGAATGATCCTTTTTTGAAATAATTAACTGAATACTGTTAATAGGAATAGTTCTATTTTGCAAGCTGAAATATTTTAATGTAAGAGTATACCATATTTCTTCTATAAGATTTGTTTAATAGCCTAATATATCAGTAACAAATCAAAAGGTGAAAAAAAAAAATTGAGAGGTGGCATTTAGCTTAAATTTTCAGAGATCAAAGCTATAAAATGCCTACCAAAATAATTATTACGACCATTGTATGCATAGATATATTGCAACCCATTGAGGAAAAGTAGAATGCACAGAAAAAGCTGTGCAAAACAAAGCACTATCAAAACATTGTTCACCATAAATTAACAAACAGCCCCACCAAGTGTCATGTTAATTTGCTTTGTTTTCTAACAAGAAATTCCAACCAAATGCAGACCAAAATCTGTAGGACTTTATAGTTTGTTTTTTTTTAAAAAAAAGGAATGTTAGAATGAAATAGATCAACATTGTCATCTAAAGTTTGTTCCATTTCTAATCCTGCAAACAAGGGCAATCAAAGCAATTACTCTTTGGACCAAGACTTGGTTTTTCATTTACTTTTCAAACATAAGGAAATTTGAGATTTATGGGGAAAATGAGAATAAAGATAGCATAAGAATTATGCAAACAAAAATACAAATATACTAGACAGGTTGATACCAAAGTTATTTCATGTGTAACTAGAATATGTAGCATTTTTCTTGATTTTCACCCCCATGTTAGCACAAAAGTCTGCTGTAAAGGGAATACAGTTAAGGTAAACACACCACTGGCAATCTGTTAAGGGAGCCACATAGAACACCAGGACTAAAATTGTAAACAGGCCAATAGCGCCGCCTAGGCATACAATGATACTGATGATTTTTCTTCGCTTGTCAAATTTGCCAAAGGAAACATAGGGCATTAAAGCAAATGCCAGGAGAAAGCCAAAAAAGAAGCCAAAAAGATGAGCCCAGTTGTCTAGCCAAGGAAGAAGTCCAAGAAGGAAGAAAAAAAGGACTGGACCGAGTACTTTCATGATGGCAAGTCCAGGATGCTTGTACATCTGGTAACTCTGCAAGACTTCAACAAGTAAACAAGCAGCAATGCCAAATTGAGAACCAGAGGGGCCAGCCTGTGGACAAACAAAAACATTTGTAGCTAGGCATATACTTTATACATTGAAGCTGGCAAGATGAGGTGTTCACAATTTAAAAACTATTCTTATGGTAATTATACTGTACTTTCTTAACCAATCATGCATCTGATAATTAAAAATCTTGTCCATTTTTAAGCCTTCTAAAAAATGCTGCAATAAATATTCTTAAAGTTTTGATGTAATTATTTGTACCCCTTCTATTAAATTTTCCGTTTTATTGTCATTAGCAAATTGTCTTTGTCCCTGTCTATGTCTGACCTAGTTTGACAATATTAATGCTAGTTTTAATTTGAGGTAAGAATATTATGTAACTTATCAAATAGTAGTTGTTAACACTTAATAAGCTTTCATGAATATTTATTGCAAGTATAATAATTTAACTATATTCACTAGTAACATGAAACAAACTCAAGACTTCTTATTCCAGAACATTAAGGACATGTCAAATCAATTTAAATCTGGGTGAAAGTCAAGTGTTTCATAAATAACAGAGCTTGGTGTTCTCAAGTAAATACTTTATCCTTGCACTTTAGACATTAATACAAATTTTATTTTTGACTGGCTGAAACCTGTGCTTCATTAAGGTTGCAATAGTTGGTATATATATGTTTATTTGCCCTGAACACTCTGAAATCCAGCATTACAAAGCTCCTCCACCCCCCTTTAGACATTAAAATGTCAAAAGCATGTTTGGTAGAAATGGCAAAAAAAGTCATATTTGGTACATTTGACAGCTGTGATTTTGATCTTGAAAATGGCTTAGTTGTCATAAGCTTAAGTTAAGTAAGAAATATGTTAAATTTGTGTAATTTATTGTCCACAACAAGTAAGGAGAATTAGTGATTATCAGGGAGTCAGTCATCAGGACCAAGAATTTTATATTTTGATCACTAGACTTAGCAAATAATAGTGACACCTGGTGAGAATTTTTTTATGAGAGTGAACATAAATGTCAGTTGCTAATGTTTTAATTGTATTTTATAATAGAACAGAATATTCTAATTTTGAGCTACATGAGATCTTTGATTCATGTTTGTATTGATGTTTTTTCCTATAGGAACTAGATGAAAGGAAACATGAAATCCACATCTATATATTATCAATCACCACAATCAGTTCTTCCAAAACACAAACTTTCATTGAAACATTCTCACCTCAACTTGATAGGGAATGAAAGTACAACTGGCCAAGTTTCCAGCCACTCCAGCACCAATGTAAATGATAGAGATACGAATAGCTCCCATCAATTTCTCCAGATCTCTCATGATCCACATTTGGAAAACAATGGACAACAATAAGTGAAGAAGTCTGAGGAAATAATGGAGCAATGTAAACAAAGAATATTCAATCTGCCCTTTATGAAGCAATCTGCCCTTTTTGATTCAATCTGCCCTTTATGAAGCAATCTTCACCCAACCTCCACTACAATGAGACCAAACCCATGTAACTAAGTAATAGCCGTTTTCTCCTATAAGATTAAATATACTTATGCATACCCTCCGTGAAGGAAGAGAGATGTCCACAGTCTATAAAACTGGTCTGGATAAGAAGGATTGGCAAAAGGAATCATGCCGCATATTTCTTCAAAACAGTTCACCTAGGGAAGAGACAACCACTTAACAATGGAATCATGTCTTATCAATCTGCTACTTGCTTCATATTGCAACTAGAGAACTAAGTTACAACTTTATCAGGCTAAAAATATGTTTTAAGGTTAAATAAAAAAAAACACAACAATTTGATAAAATGAATAAAATAAAATTAATGGTTTACATTTAATTTTAAAGTATGAAATGCATTATTTGAATGTTAAAATCCTGCACTATCTACAATAATACATGTTTCATTCAATGTAAAAGGATGTTCAAATAGATTTTTAACTTTTTTTTACAAAGGTTATATCAACTCTGTCTGGTAAAAAAGTGTGTACATGTTATTTCTCCCACACCCATTCTCACACCAAGCTTAACCCAATAGCTCCTATTTTTGGTTAGGAAAAAACCCTTCCCAGGCTCTAAGCAAAGAGGGCTAACCCAGAATTTAAAAAATCCTAAAAAATAAATATTTTGAAAAAATAATCAAATTTAAGATCTAAATCTAATTAATAAACAAACAACTTTAAAGAATAGAATGATATGTCTAGTTTAAAAAATATATACTTTTAATTATAATAATAATAATCATCATCATCACAGGTGGGGGAATAAACACTGGGCTGTTTGTTTGAAAAATTATTTAAACAATAAAAATCTTCCTGATTTGAAAAAAAAATAGAATCCGTAATCTCAACAATGATTTGTAATCAGGCTTGTAACGAGACAAAATCTTTAAATTAAAAATTTAAAGCAAGTATATTGAAAAGAAGATTTTAGAAACATTCTACAACAGTTAAGGACAAAAATGAGAAACCATTTTCGACTGCAGAAGGAGCAAATGGGTTAAACTTCGCACAATTATTCATTGACATAGAGAAGACATGAATCAATTTTTTTAAAAAGTAACAAATTAGACAATTAATTACTGGTAATTTATTATTTTGTTTAATAGCAACAAGGAAAACTAATACTTCAATATTCGCATATAGGGCTAAATTTGTTGGGTTTAATCACCTTAAATAATTGTTAACGCTATTTATCCCCCAAACATTCTCTGATGTTGACACTTTAAACAATTATTTATTGTACCTAAGAAAACATGAGTCAATAAACAAAAATACTCAATTGTCAATTAATTATTGGTAATTAATTATTTTGTTTGATATCTAAATGGAAAATAGCTTTTACATTATAGTTAGATATAGTTTAAAGGATGGAGTTCTTCCCCTTTAGATTAGCTTTATTTTATTTTTTTGAAAAAAAGGATTTTTTATATTTAGCTTGTTTAGAACTTTTATTTTATCATGTCTGACCTATTTAAATTGAGAATTTAAATAACTTAGAATTACAACATGTTAAGCTGTTTAAAACTATGCAGTTTCTATATCAAGAATTCAAGATTTCAGATGAGGTGAAAATGTCTGAACTCAATCAGGTTACAAACCCAGGGTTTTCAGTTTAGCATCTAGGAACAATTTCACTTCACAATTTTACACAATCAAAAATGTGACTTAAATCCAACATCTTTCTAAGATAGTAAAAATATTTTTTTTAAATTTACCTGAGAACACAGAGTAGCCTCCTCATGAAAGAAACCTCTCTTAAGATCACAATGCTCCCTTGTTGTTATAATACACTCTCCTTGGATACCAAAACAACATGGCCGGCCTAGTATTTCACAACTCATATGCTCATCTTTGTGGCTAGCAAGCGATTGGTTGGGCTTGGCTGTTTCCAAACACAGCTGTGAATAAATACAGCATTCAGTGTTATGAATCAAAAACTATAACTGAAAAGATTTTGTCTGAAAAGGTATAAATGTAGAAATATGAGTGCATTAAAAAAACACAAAAGACTATCTAGAACTAACTCATAAGCTACATGTACATACTGACTGCAAACAAAATTACAGAATATAAAAATTAGAGAATTAAAACTAAATGAATTTTCACAAATAAACATAGACTTTGAGGGATAAAAGTTCTTAATGTAAATCATGTATCAAATTAGCATGCTGATCATTAACTGTGCATCAATAAATAAATTGATTAAGTAATGTAGATCTTAGTACTCAAATGTATGACTTACAGGCCAATGGGTGATGTCATCAGGCCACTCAAAGGGTGGTGTGGAAGAAGGATTGTTACAATATCTGAAATGTTTCATTTCAAAAATGTTTTAAAAATGAAGAGAATGTAACATGATTAGTGGCTGAATCAGCAAAAAGAGGGCATATAAAGTACAAACTGAGTAACAAAATTTTTTTTTTACTGTTTATAAAATTAGCTGTCTCACATTAAAATGTTTACTGTTCATAAAACTAGCTGTCTCACATTAAAATGTTTATAGATTTTTATAATGGAATTCTAATTCAGTCCAAGAGCCATTCTTTCTTAATGTAATGCAATTATTTATACTATAAAAGAGAATCTTCCAACATATTCATGTGAGATACATTTAGAAAAAAATACATAAAATTGGCTAGCAAGCTTGTGTAGCATTTGTCTACTTAGTACCCGACTTCCTAGCAAACAATAGAGAGTGAATTCTACTGTTTCCTGGCAAACAACTTAATTCTGCTAAATAGGAAAGAAAAAAAAATATTTTTAGAAAATAAAAAGTGAGATATTTACTTAGGATCTTGGCCACAGACAGAGCCACTGGACCTAGTAGAAACTCCAACAGAATCATTGCCAGCCCACTTCTCCCATCGAGACAAAACATTCTGGTGGGGAATTCAAAATTGAAAATTGTTTCAAAATTGTCTTTAAATACAAGATTCATCAAGTCACTTTAGTATTTAAAATGCTGTGAATTATATTTTGTTACACAAGTTGGCAGCTTTACTTTCAACATTAGCACAATATACATCATTTTTTTTTAAATGTAGATGCCTACAGTGCAGATGATGTTAAGATGATTGTTTCCAGTGCCTAATTTGGTATGTGACAAGTTTAGAGGTTAACAGTCTCATATTTTGCTTAACAAATCTGAGTAGGCCAAAGTTGAGATGTCTACAGTGTAGATAATGTTAAGTTCATCTTTCCTAGTGCCTAATTTGGTATGTGTCCAGTTTTGAGGTTAACAGTCTCATATTTTGCTTAAAAAATCTGAGTTGGGCAAACACATGGACATAAAAAAAAACAACTTGTCTTCAGTAGGATTCACACTTGTAACCTTTGGTTCATAAGTGAAGAACTCAACATGCCTACATAAGCCATGAAATAATATACAAAGCAGAAAACTTCTTTATAATACTATTTATGCTATTGTAAAATATATTATCATTTATGTATTACTATTTTTGTTTTGCTCAACAAATATTGTTCCGTCTATGAATAGTTCATTTTAGAAAACTATTAATAAGAAAAAAAATGTTTTACATATTTAATGTATACATTTGTTCAAAAAAATCCTATTAATGCAGTCTTGTACTAGAAGTAAATTGATTAGACAATAATAAAGTTTCAGCTGCAAGGTGGACTAAGAAACAGAGTGTTTCCACTTTAATAGTCTTTAAACATCACTGGACTATACAAGGAATTGTATTTTAATAAGCATTGGATATAATATAAGCATTGTCCCGGAGGAAGGGGTGATATGTGTGAAATTAAACAGTTTTAACTGAAATGAAACAAATGATACTTACACTGCACCCTGACTGCACAGTCTGCACGCAACCAGAGCCATCATTCCTTATACAGCAAGCTGATTCTCTCTCCTCAGCTCTGTCATAGCCTATCGCTTCATTCAAGTTTTCATCCACTCTCATACAAGGAGAATATTTGGCACCAAGGTGAATGAGGTCAACCTAACAGTTAAAAATACATTCTTTTTACAAAGCTTATATCAACTCACTCTGTCTGTCTGTCTGTCAAAAAGTGTGTACACGTTATTTCTCTCATACCCATTCTCATGTTAAATTGAAACTTGGCACAATTATTCATTGGAAGACATGAACGATTAGTCAGTTAATTATTGGTGATTAATTATTTGATTTGATTTCGAAAAAGACATACCTTATACAGTATATACATTATTGATAGATATGTTTAAAAGGTGGAGTTCTTCCCCTGTAGATAAACTGTTTTGTTTTTTTAAATAGAATGTAAAGTAAGTAAAGTTCCCCTTTCAGACCTTATGATCTATAGGATAGATGATGTAAAGATCATCTGAGGACTCAAAGCCACCCAACGATCCTGAAATTTAAAAATTTACGTTTTCATCAAGATTCGAACCCATGACCCTGGTTTGGAAGCCAAGCCCTTTACAACTCGGCCACTGTGCTTCCTTTTTTAAAAGAGGATTTTTTATATTTAGCTTTTTTGTTCATTAAGTTACTGTTAAAAGAATTGATTCAAATACAACATCACTCCAACTGAAAATGGACTGCATTAACTTTACCTTCACTTAAAGTGACAAAAAAAACTAGATTAATATGTATATGCAAAGAAAGTATTCACAGACAATAAAGATTATTATTATGTCAACTTTAAATATGTACATATGGTAATTATAAAATAGCCAAGTAAGAAAGTATAAATAAAAAGTCCTGCTAGTACATAAAATACAAATAATTACAGTAAAAAAACACTCCAAATGACATATATACATCTATACCATTTTTTAAGTGGCATTCACATGCTTGAACTAATTTGAAACATGTCAAGCCATTTACCCAAATTACAACATGTACCAATATTAATTACTATATCACACCAGAAACTATAAAGATTCAAGGAAGAAAACAACTTAATTACCTGCCGAGGCCCTATCCATAAATTATCATACTCTACATGCGTTTCAGTCTGGATAGCAAGATTCGGCATACGAACCTTTAGAATAGTACATGGACAAAAGTTGTCAATATCAAATAAAGTATAGGTCGTATGTCACACCTTTACAAGTTTTAATACCAAAGTTAAGAATTAAATTGAATTTATCAATAAAATATAGTTCTTACATTTTGTGACACTATAGTTGTCTGAAATCCTATGGGTGCTATACCATAGACAGCAAGTGAAACTACAAAGACAACAATTTGTACAAAAGTCACCCAGTAGGTAAAGAAAGGCCTGGAATAAAAAATACAAAGTTAAAGCAATTTATTTGGCCTTTTAACTGAAATATACAGGTAAACACAGAACAGGGTACAAAAAAAAAGTATGCACCAATCTAAACCAGTCTGGCTATTCAACATCCCTTTCAAATTTACCCAAGAAATCAAGATCGATATTCATAATTTATTATAGGTATCTTTATTATATACAGTTTAATAAGCTGGGATGACAAATTAAAGGTTATATCAAGTGTGAATTGTTTTAGACGGATTTTTACTTGGCATTTGAAGACTTGAATTTTCTTTGCTATAAAAACAAGATAACTTCTTCTCATGCATAATGGACCTCAAGTCTAGAAAAAAATCCATTTTTTTATGCAATAAGTGAAATATTGCAAATAAATTGTAAAACAATAATACTTAAAAAGCTGAACATCCATCTTGGTATGTCTAAATGTTTGGATCTAAGGCTCACCCCAAAGAGGGACAATATTTTAATTTAGCAACTATTACTAAATAAATAAGCAAAATTTCTGAACAAAACAATTACTGGCTAGCAATGTTTAAGTACAGTAAAAAAAAGTTTATGTTTCTGTGGCCCACAGTTAAGGAGGGTGTTATGTGGCTAGTACAGCGACCAACTGCCTTTACTTTCCTCAAGTACTCATTAGAACTGGGTGGACTCAGAGGCACCCAAAGATTCTGAAATTAAAAATCCCAGTCTTCACCAGGCTTTGAACCTGATATCTCGGTTCTGAAGCCAAGCACTTTACCACTCAGCCATCATGCCTACTTTAAATACAGCAGTTGTTTCATTTTTCTTTAAAAAACACTTTGTTTATAGGAAAAAGGAAGCACTGTCACTTGTTGAATTTGACGCTGAGTGATAATTTTTCCTTTTTTAAAAATAATTGTTAATAGCTTTTGTTACAGATCAGTGTCATTAAACTGTTACCTATGATTATATATTTCAATTAACTGTGTAAACTGTCAACATGTTTCATCAAATTTTATCTGTGATCAATCATTACCTGTGATCATCAATGTCATCCAATTGTTGTTTTATTTCTTTATTCATTAAAACTGTACTTTTTAAGCGCTGTCTTGTCACATTGTTCAAAACTCCCATTCCAATTTGCCGTTTATCATGTTTCCTAGCAGTACTTATCACCTACAAATCAACAAAACACTAAATTAATGTACCTAGAAATAAATAGATTTTCTGAAGAAATAATTCCTATCTAAAAGCCAGCTATTAAAAAAAAAAAGAAAATACATTTTGTAACTATCACAGAATTAAATGTTAACTGGGCGTAAAAATCCATTTAAAAACTCACTATTGATAAAACAGAGCAGATAAATGCTATTCTAAAGATTAGAAAAATCTTCTAAACTCAGAATAAGATTTATGCAGTACAAAAGTAGTTAAGTCTTCTTCTTCATAAATAGAAATGTAAAATTTTCAATCTGTAGTAGAAAAAAGGTGGGACTATTTATGTTGTTTGTAACTGTAACGTACTACTAATAAGTTATTAGTTGAAAGGATATATGGAGTTATCAGGGTCAAAGTTCATAAACCAATTTTAAAACAATCATCCAGGAGTAACAAGGAACTAACTGCAGCTATTGTAATGGCAAGATGGCCATACTTTATTGTTAAATGTGAATAATAAGTTTGTAGATTCTAAAATTGGTATGAACACATTATTTAAACCACCTCTAAATATTTGGAGTACCTAATTTCCTAAAGAAAGAATAAATTTATCTCAAATACTTTGAAAGTTATACGACGATAAATCAAAGAAAGGAAATATAATTTTACTTTTTCCTTTATCTTTTGAAATCCAAAACCATCCACCATATCGGCACCTGGAGTTGAAGGTAAAGCTTCGGGAGGCTTTCTTCTCCAACCTGGTCCTGGGCCTCCTGCTGGGCTGACATGAAAAAGGAATAAATAAAATGGAAAAATAAATCACAAGTTTTTATATAATAATAATAAATCCAAACCACATCTATGTTAAAATTATTATTGAAAACATTGAATAACATAAAAAAAAATTCTTTAAAAAAAAAAAAAAGTTTATATTAAGTTTAATTGTGTCAATTAGTTTGGATCAGTTATGTAATAATATATACTAGTCGACAGGCGGCGTAGCATACGCCGCTATTTTGCAGGGCCACCTTAGGCCACTGCAACCTATGCGACCGCAGTGGGCACCGCAATTTCATAAGACCTGCTATTATTCAAAATGTATAAAGTATTAAATTAAACCATTTTATAGCTTAAAACAGATTACCCGCGCCCTTTTGTCGATTTACCAGGAGCTCCTGGAAATCTCCAGAAATCGCAAAATATACGAAAAAAGTCCTTAAAATATACGGAAATATATACACAAAAATTGTCATTTTGGGGTGTCATTCAATATGGAAAATGTCAATCTTACGTAATCTGGTGAAAGAAGCTTCTCGCGCCTCAAATAATGAAGAATTACTTGAGGTCAACAATTCTCAAATAAAGATCGAAACATTTGGTAATTCTTGCTATTGAGCGTGATCAGTGTAGGAAACAATTAATATGATATACTGTATGACTTTGCTAAATGCAAGGCTCGTAAAGTAATGCTGTACGTAGTAAAGAATGAATGAAATGCATAGACGAATTTATTTTCTAATACAAACTCTTAAATTTGACTTATTATCCGCTCTCTACCCAAACTTGGGTCGCAAAATCCGTTTCGCATAGGGCCCCTTAATGGCTAAGTCCGCCCAGCTATTTACATACATATATATATAACAATATATATATACATAGTAAATTACTTTGATTAGATCCTAGTCCAAACCTCCCGCAGGACAAAGGGGGATGGGAGCGGGCAGGGTTTGATAAATTTAAACGACAGTCTAGCGCGCAGGCAGTCATCCGTAGTGTGAACACTACTCTTGTTTTCTCGTGGACTATCAGCAGAAATAAGAGAGTGATCTTTCCTTTACTTCTTGTTTAAACTGTTGAGGGAAGAGGAGAATTATATATATAGATGCTTGACCTAGACATAATAAGTCTGCGCTATTAAAATACTTTTACCAATTGTTTATGCTTAGCTTTAAGCTTTCTCAATGCCCTATGATCCTACCACTTGCACGGACCAGTTGTAAAAAGGGGAGGGAAGAAGGGGGTATCTTGGTGAATGTTTACATGATCGTTTTTTTAAATGCATTAAAAAAAAAAAAGTTATCCCATCACATCTGACAAGTATGATTTCTTTCCCTTGTTCAAGATACCAAACAAAATAATTAATTACCAATTGTTAATAAACTAATTATTTTTTTTGTCATTTATTCTTGTGTTGTCAGGTAAAAGGAATAATTGTGCAAAATTTTAGCTTGATCCAAAATTGGGTGTGGGAGAAATAACCTGTACAAACTTTTACCTTGCAGGCAGACAGAGTTAGTTGATATAAGCTTTGTAAAAAGACACCTTACGTCTTTCATAATCAAAATGTCTGCATAATAATTAAACTTAGACAAGAAAACATGTTTTGTAACACAAAGGGAGACTAATCTTCATCTAAACTTACCCAGAAACTCTGGTTGCTGTTACAGGGCTCTCATCAAAGAAGACATCATCCACTAAACTAAACGCATCCTCTGAGTGTTGCTGTACATGAGATGTTAAAATAGATTTGGATAACATTTTATTTAAATTTAAAATAGCAACTCTGTCAATAGTGTCAAGTTGCTTTGTTGTTTTTTTTAATTATTTTTAAGACAGGAAGGTTTTTAAAACTAAGACTGAGAATAAAATTACTGTGGTCAATCAAAAAAAATAAAAATTTAGTTGAAAAAGGTTCAACTAAGAAAATATTACAGATACAATTAACTGACTATTGTGACAAAGATTTGAGTTCATATTGCTTCAAAAGCTTTTCAAGGTACTACTTAGAACAAATGATATGTCTTACTTAGAACATTTTAGTAACTGAAACATTGGTAACAATGTCATTTTACATAGTTAATATTCAAACATGAATTTACAATGAAAATATTTTTTTTGTCATTTGCGAAATAGTCTGACAGTTTGAGATTTAATAAAAACGAAAAATTACTTTAGAAATATCATTGAACTTGCATAACAATATTAGGCAGTTTTAATTATGATTTACACACTTCATAAAATGTAATTGGCACAGAAAACTAAAATTATTAATGACTTACTGCTTCCAAAGTTGGCTTCATACTTCCCCTGGCAAAACTTTGACCTCTTGAAAAGCTTTGGCCTTGATATTTGAATGATTTTCTTCTTTGAGCTTCTTGTTTATTTGCCTGTTGTTCCATTCGAATTAAAGAAGAAAAAAAAGAGAAAAATTTAGAACTATTTCATTGCATTTAGACACTGAGTATAAACTAGTTTCATCAGTGATTTAAAAGTATAGCTAACTCATATGTAGGTTCATGTATTTTGGTCATTTCCAGCTTCCCAACACCTGCTTCATTCCACATTTTCAGGGATTAAGACAGTGCTAATAATTGTTTATTTTCAGAAGAGAAAGAAGCCAAAATGAAGGAAACACATTTGCAACTTTACACAATTATTCCCTCAGATTTTGTTATAACCAAATGTCTGAGTTTAGTGAATGATGAAGAATTATTCCTTGAAAAGCAGATAAGGAATCTATTGGGCTGCTTTTTGGATCAAACTTTTTTTGTGAATGAGTTTTCATTATTTTCACTTCACTAAAAGGCTTATTTATTTTTCCCATTTGTAGGAATGATCATAAAAAGAATAGTATATTTCATGGATGACCACTTCACTCACTGCAACATGGCTTGACTGAGGTCCCCAGTATTCACAAATCCTAGTTGCAAAACTTGTGCTAAAAACCTGATAACTCTACACTGGATCGTCAAAAGGAAAACACAAACCAGTGGTTTAATTACAGACTATATAAATATGCTCAGAATATGTCCTTGACTATACTAATGAAAGCCACAAGAATATTTTAGATGTGAAAATGGCATTTAATACTAAATTAATAAAGCAAAGGGTATAATGAGATTGAATATATTTGGATAACAACTGACATGAGAGTAAAATAGACATACTTTTGTGAGAGATTACAAGACTTCTAAGATAAAAATTTTTACTATTTATGCTAAAAAAAAAATACTTACATTCAATGCAGCGATGCCTTGCATTGTCATAGCTATTACAGATTTCTTTCGCGTATCTCTTCGGCCTATGGCACCCATAGCACTGTGAGTTGAATACCTTGACATTTGCCTTGATGTACGAGACAGAGGATCTATAACAGACGGCCTCCCATCTGTCATGTCTTGTTGATCAAAATATTCATCTTTCAACCCCTTACCAATGGAGCTTGCTATCCTCATTCGTCTTTTTTCCCATCGCATTTGATTCATTTCATCCTCTTCACTAACACCAAAGAAAACTGCAATACTTTTCCTTGCTTTTCTATAATTAGAAATATAATGTTAATCATAACCTATTTTGTTCCTATTTTAATCCATTTCTTTTATTACATCAACCAGAATTCAAGTATGTAATATATCTAATACAAAATATTAAAACATTACAAATAAAATACATTTTTTGGAGAAAACAAGAAAAAAAAAAAGCTCTCTTACTGTCTATAATTTTTTGTTTTGCTTTGGCTGGGACTAAGGTCCTCAGACTGAGAGGGCAGTCTTGAATCCATTTCTGTTGTCTTACTCAACAATTTTACCTGTTAATATTTGTAAGATTAGGCATCATGAATGTTCAGCAAATATTAATTTTTTATATAAAAAAAAAATATTTAAAGAACAGAAATATTTTAATTACATTTTTTTTTTAAATTATAATTTGATAAAATTTGTTTAAAGTAGGTTATTTAATAAAATCACAATATATTACCAAGGACAAAACAGTACTGTTTCAGTCAGGTGACATGCTTAAGTAACGTGTCTGAAAAGAACATTGAAATTTTTTTTTATATATTAACTTCTATTCAATACCGGTTATGCCGATTGATTTGTTCCCATGGTATACACTGTTTATTTTGAGTAGCTAACCCCCCATTTTTTAAAAATTCATCCTTTGCATCTTTCTGCTAAATCACATAGTTTTTTTTACAAGAACCTCACTCCTTTTTTTTTTTTCATTTTCAATAAAACGGCCCTTTATTTGACAGTCACTATTTATTATACTTTTGGTCCGTAAATTCTAGTACTTGTTACATTACCTACTTTTAGCCAAGAGTTTCAGAATCAATTTTCTCCCCCCTCCCTGGTTATGGATATGTTTTTTAGCACATCGTTTGTTATATGTGCTTTAGATTGTTATCTCAATGATTCCGGGGATCCAACCCAGGTCGCTTTTATGCCCCTTTCCACATCTTCTTTCTGGAGGGTTGGGATAGGCTGTATTAATCTTGAAATCTGAAGGAACATCCAAAGGATGTAACAAAAAAATGAGGCCAAGATGTGCCCGTTAATACTTCAAGGACTATCTATTCCTCTAGGCAGCTAAACCTAAATTGGATGCTTGATGATAACAAAATAATAAAAACCTGCCCACCAAAAAAAAAAGTCCTAAATACAATCTCAGATTATTCGTAAGCTTCTCAAGTCAATATCAAAATGTTTGATAGGCTCCAAGTTCCTTTATAGGTCATTACAGATTTCAAAATGAGATCTATCTAATACAAGTAAAGTACCCACTTCAGACCTTGCGATCTATGGAGCAGATGAGGTAAGGTCATCTGTTTCTGTGGCCTACAGTTAGGGCCAAGCCTAACAAATGCGGGGCCCTATGCGAAAAGGATTGCAAAGGGCCCTTTATGGGTAGGGATAAGGATAATAAGTGAAAATTAAGATTTTTTATTAGAAAATAAATTTGTCTTTGCTGCATTTTATTTATTCTTTACTAAGTACAAAATCACAATTAAATTAGCTTTACAATACGAGCCTTATGTGTAGCGATATCATACAGCATATCAAAAGTATATATAAACTATATCTATATAGATCACGCTCAATAGCAAGAATTGTCAAATTATTCAATCTATCTTCATGAAATGTTGACATCAAGTAATTCTTTATTGGTTCAAGGTGCAAGTTTCTTTCACCAGATGCCAGTTACGGGTATTGTTAAAAATATTCTGAATGCAAAAAAGTAGTTTGGGAAAGCAGTGCATCTTTTATTAATAATTATAATAATAATCTTTATTATCCATGAGGAAATTTGTTTTACAATAGAATAGTGCATTTAAAAAAACAATACAAAATTAGAGCAAACAATTTGTACGATAGCACACAAAATATACATTCATACCCCAGTTTCTCTTTAACATTACATGTGAAATTTACAACACAGTTTACAATTTACATATTGTTCAACATTTTAATTGCCAAAGGAACATTTATAGTGTTTATAATGTGTCTCTATTTGTTTTTGTGATCAGTGTCTTATACTTTTTAAATATCTTCTTTGTGATGGTATAATGTTAAAATCAAGAAAAGGGTGATTTTTTAAATGATTTTTTTTCAGGAGATTTTAATAATTTCAGATTTCCAGGTCCTAGAATCTATATCTAGAATCTAGACATCTAGTGATGATAACATGATGTATATTTTTATACATCATTATAAATTAAAGTAGATCTAGATAAAAACAATAGATCTGGGTACTCTGTACTCAGGTACTGATACTGTCTATGATTGTATGATGTAGAGGCACTAGTCTAGAAGTCTTGAGTAGAGACCTAGAGACTAGACTACTCTAGAGGCAAACACTTCAAACTAAACAGCATAGGCATAGACCGGCATAATATTCAAGATTATCTTACTATCTAGATCGAGATCTATATAATCGTAATTATATTAACTATATATATTTATAATAATATATTACCAAGAGCTTTAGATCTAGTTGAATCTAGTATTAGTGTACAATTTCTAGTGTTTTCTAAAAAAAAGTTTGACAGTTTGATTTTCAATTTTGAGGCAACTGTACTGTCTAACTAGCTAGGCCATACGTAATATTAAAAGTTAAATGGAAACTCCGATTTCTGACAAATTTTGATATAATATATGTGTTTTTATTTACAGATAATTAATATTATTCTTTTTTTTAAATTTGCAATATAATAACTTTGTAATAGATGTTTTTCTGACATATTTTTTCTGCGCATCCAAAATGATCAGATTTTTATCAGGTTACTATGTAATGTCACACCAACCTATTAATTTAATCTATCTATTAACTTATTGTATAACGGGAGACCATGCAGTAAAGTTTACATTCTCATAAAAAAAATATATATCTTCGTCTATGCAGTTAGATCTAGATCTTGCAAGCAAAGAAAATAATGCGTGTTGAAAGTAGATTTACATGCTTGACTAACTACGGCGGTGTGTATTTTCTCACCTAACCCTAAACCTGACCACTCAACACACACAAACACTATCGCTTGGTTGTCTTGTCATGACCAACTACACTTAGTTACACTGACCACTTTGTTAGAATCAGTCAGACACACGAATTAGATACGTTTTAGGACAGGGAGCAGCTTAGATGAAAATTTTACTATTTTATTATTGAGTTGGTTATCCTATCCTAATGCTTTTATATCTCTCTCTATTTATATAGCTGTACCATAGCAGATAGCTTTGGATAGCTTCTGTAAGAATGAAGCGGTATGATTGTTTAAATCATGTAAATGTAGTTTCTCTTTCAGAATTGTTCAGGGAAGTGACGTATGCCTACCCTAAAAACTAAACTAATATCTCAAACAACCCCATTTTTTTGAAAATGTCAAGAATTTACTTTTTTACTGTCTAATTTATTAAAATTAAATATAGAGTAAAGTGCGAAGTTCGAGCGCATTAAGCCCGCTGGCAGCAATTTTCAAGTTTGGATTTTTATAGCACGGTAACGGTCTGACCTATGAAAAAATTGATAGTATCTCTGAATTCCTCGTCCTTTTTTCTATGAAAATAGATTGGATTTAACTAGGCTTAGTTAAAATTAAATACGAAGTCAAAGAGGTGTAGGGTAAGTATCGCCAAGCGTACTTTTCCTCGAGCGGATTTTTCCCCAGTTAGTAAGCTCGATCGGGTTGATGGAAGGTTCGAACAGATCAAAGAAAATATATCTAAAAACATGTTTTAATATTTAATATAAAGTCATTTTCTTTTTACTCCAGCGCAAGAACACCATCCATTGCACCATTTCCCACCCTCCACAACTTCAAATAGTCTCTTTAAGCTGATGAGCAATCAGACTTAAAAATAGCCTTAAGCCCATTACCCATTTCCTTCACTACCGGGTAGTAAAAAAGAATAACTCCACACCGCCTGAGTTTGACCTCACCATGAACTTAGCCTTTACAAGGAAAAGAAAATAGTATGTGTAGGAAGGGAAGAAAAAAGGTGCATGCGCAGTAGCAATATAGTAGTAATTTGGTAAATATTCAAATAAAAAAGTTATAGCAATAAAAAGTGAACTGTTCGAACCTCTTGACAAATTGGGGCTGCTCGAACTTTGCACTTTCCTATAAATTGTTAAGGCTTAAGCATTTAAATATAAAATGGTAAAATGTTTACTATTACAGCTTTTACGCAGAATTTAAAATAAATATTTCAATAACTCGAATTTGAAAAACCATCGGAGTTTCCCTACTTTTTACTCTTTAGTTTTAGTTTAAAAAATAAACTTGTTTAAATTAAATTAAAATTAAACGTCGTAACTTAACTTAAGTTGTCTTAAGACTAAGTTAGATTCTAATAGATCCTACTAGAATCTACTTACAATAATTTACCACTATATAGATCTAGGGCCAGATCTATTGGTGTCTAGATCTATATAGATCTAAGTTAAATCTAGATTCTAGATCTAAACCCCTATAGACTATAACCATAAGACTATAAGTAGTCTAAGACTAAGAGTCAAGAGTCAATGTTTTTGTCGTTACCTTTTTCCGGATTGTATGAGGGTATCAATACGAATTCGTGAACGTCGTACTGCCTTCATTATGATTATTCAACTTTTATGATCTAGTCTAGAAACTATAGATCGACATTCTAGATCTAAAATAGAATAGATCTAGATTATATAGATGTGGGGGTTTCAATATATTTTTAAAAGGTATGAAATAATCTGACCTGGGCCTAGAATCTAGTCTATTCTAGACAGATAATATTTATAGGCTTATTTAGTTATTAGTTTTTTGTTGTTGTTTTTTCTGGCCGGAACATCCTCTTTTTTAAAAAAAAAAGTATTTCAAATATAGATAGATCTAGACTCTATATCTACTTTTTTATCACGTGAATTATTGTATCTGTTGTAATATAATGTGACGGCTCAATCTCTCTCTCTCTAAAAATGATTTTTTTTTTTCTAAATGCGCGTCATAATTTCTAGTACATAGAACATTGCAGTAATGCCCGACCTTATTCGACCTGCGGGTCATTTTAATTTCCGACACTCTTGTCGCGGGCCATATGAACAAAAAGTTACAGTAACTAGATGAAATTGACCTGAAACAATTTGATTAAATGTCCGCGGATCTATTACTTACTAATCGGATATTTCACGGACAGAGTTCCAATATAAGGGACTGGAAAAAATTTAAGAAGCTATTATATATAATGTCACCCCCCATTCTAAAAATCTGACCCATGAAACTATAATAGCCTTATACATACCAGTATCAATTACCAGCATCACATTTAAAATCCTAGAACACATAATATGTATGAACATCATAAACCACTTAGACAAACATAATGTCCTTACTCGATCCATACCAACATGGCTTTAGGAAATATAGGCCTATAGATCATGTGAAACACAACTAATAGGACTAACTGATGATTTTCAAAAGTTTTATAGATGATAGTGAGCAAATAGATGCTATCTTACTAGATTTTTCCAAGGCTTTTGACAAAGTTAACCACAATAGTTTGCTTAAAAAATATATTTTGGCATTGATGGTCCATTGCATATCAGTGGATTAAAGATTTTCTGATAGGGAGAGTAATAATAACTGTAATAATAAATGGCTCTAAATCAACACCAATAACAGTAAACTCAGGTGTACCTCAAGGAAAAGTCTTAGGTCCAATACTATTTTTAATTTACATAAATGAATTACCCAATTGCTTAGGCCTATAGTTCAGGAACAAAAGTCAGATTATTTGCAGACGATTGCATAATATACAGAAAATAAAAACAACACAAGATACAGAAATTTTATAAAGAAATTAGATGAATTACAGAAATGGGACTCAAATTGGAGCATGTCTTTCCACCCAGAAAAATGTCAGTTATTTAGAGTAAAAAAAAAATACAAAAAAAAAATTAATTCCACTTATCTTATTCATTGTAAACCAGTAACACAGACTAAAAACGCAAAATACCCATTGGTGTTATAATAAATAATTTAAAAAAACTGGCATAGAATCCCCATATTGATGAAACTATCGAAAAATCAAACAAAACATTAGGGTTTAAGGAAATGTCTATAAATAAAAAAAGAACATAAAACTAAAATGTTATTTAACCTTGGTTATAGGCCAATAATAGAATAGGCCTATATGCATCCTCTGTTTGGGACCCCTCAACTCAAGAAAACATTTTTTGAACTGGAACAGACACAAAATAGAACAGTGAGATTATATTTTAAATTGCTGTGTATTTGCTTTACGCACTTTTATGTATAGGGCTAGGGTTTACTGGGCGTTAGGGTTAGGGTTTGGAAAAAAATCGCCCCCCCCCCCTTTCCAAAGTTCTGGATCCGCTAGTGGCCAAGAATATTAATTAAAATGAGGTTTCGGTGTGCACACGGTTCACTTTACACAGTCATTTGTTTTATTTGCCTACTCAACAGAAAATATTTGTAAAATATTACACACATAGACTATGATTACACATTTTTGTGATGTTTCAAAATGCTTGTTTTGTTTCCTTGATATGCAGAATTATATTTTGTTTGTATTTGTAAAGTTTTCTGATATTGGTTGAGTATCCCATATTACCCATTCACAGAGGATAATACGGGGCACTAAAATGATTTTAATTTATTCCTATAACTCAAAACGTAATGCTTCAATCTATCTGATCTTCAGTAGAAAGTTTATTTCATATATGCTGAATCCTTTCTATATTAGCAGGTGGTAAAAATGAATCAATTGTGGGTTTTTATAGTATCTCATATTACACCACTTTCCCCTAAATCTTCTTTTGCCTTCAAGATTCACTGTCGCCGTCAGTGTCACCTCACGACAGTCTGTTGTCTATTTCAAGAACGGTTGCCTTAAAAAAAAAACAGCACGAATGTCTTCCACTCTTAAGAATAACTCCTCCACTGTTTCTCAGACACCTTTTTGACCAGACAACCCACATAGAGCACCAACACTTCTTGTCACCTTCTGGCCCGTTCATAGGTGATAATCACTTTCAATATTCTCAGCAGAGCGACCTGAGTTCTATCCAAGCTCTAATGGGTATATATCCTGACATTAATTGGGGGAAAAGTAAATGCGGTTGGTTGTTGTGCTGGCCACAAGGGACACTCTCGTTAACAGAAACAGATGACCTTAACATCATCTTCCTCATAGATAGCTAGATCCGAAGGGGGTACTTTACTTATATAATACAATGAAAATAATTTTGTGTCTCTTGAAAGTAAAATGACCGGCTTCCTTTCCCGTCCTTGTCAGGCCGTCGCCAGTGCGCTTCACACTTATGAGAACCGTTGGTGTCGGTCCGTGATCTATATTTGCATACTAGCATACACCAGTAAACAATACAGAACTTACAATCTGTAGCGACAGTCGCATTTTATCGTTTTCATACAGAACTACTTTACATGATTTGCACTCACAAAGTTTGCTATAACATCAAAGTTAAAGTTTCGACATCTCCTGCCTTATGCCAGTCAGTCAAAAGCTAATTGAAAGTCTAAAATATATTAAAAATCAATTTAAATTGATATTATTTCATATAATACAAACGTTACTTAAAAAGAAGATGATTACGTCCTACTATTCATTCATTTAGTCATGCATAGTGTTACGTATTTCTGAATCTTCTGGCTAAATGTACTAGTAGGCACACAAATAAAAACACTGCAAAGAACTTGACGACTCAACTTTCAGTTTCATATAACTTTAATGACTATTAACTCTAACAATTCGTCCCTGTAACATGTAGCGTAGAAGACTGTACAATATCTGTCAGTTTACAGTTAGCTATACTTCGTTGCAATTCATCTCTTCTCAACTTGCATCGAGCCGTATTCCACAGAACAAACCAACGACACACTTCCCAGTGTCGCTCCAGGTCTCCCTAACTGAACCAAGTCGTACTCAAGTCTATCGAATCAGAGCCGCACACGTCTTACATCGACTGTATCGACTGTAACGGCTCAAGTCCACTGCAGTTCGCTGTATAGACTTTAACGACAGTAGTCCACTCCAGTTAACTCTACCCTAGTTAACTTGCATCGAGTCGTACACATTTCTCTTCCACTAGAGCCGCACACGTCTTACATTGTCTGTATTGACTGTCACGGCTCACTCACGACTGACTTTCACATTAACTCTCTGGCTTATATTGAGTCCCTAATCGCTCCTCCAAAGTTGCACAAACACTGCTAGTATCATCTGGAACAACACGTGAGGACACGTCACATCCTGTCTTTGTTTTTACATGTAGATTCCAGAGAACACCTGCTGCAGTGTCATCAAGCCGGGTCACACGTACTGACCTGTATCTGTCACTGTTCATTAGTAACTGTCCCTTGTTAGATCTGTTTGTCCCCTGGAACAACACGTGAGGACACGTCACATCCTGTCTTTGTTAATATGCGTAGATTCCAGAGAACACTGGCTGCTGTGTCATCTCGCTGGGGTCACACGTTGACCTCTACTTGTCACTGTTCATTTGTAACAATATTAAGCAATGACCTAAATTCTGCCAAGTCACTGGTTTTCCTGGCTAGCTCAGGCAACCCATTCCATGCTCTTCCCACCCTTTCTTCGGTACGTTACTGGATACTGATGATGATGTTACGCTGCTTAAATCTTTGGATATCTTGCGCACCAGTGAACGTATTCCATTTGTTTGCACTTATTAGCACCTTTTAATGTTAATTATGATACAGCCATAGCCTGTGAATACAGCTACTTGCTTTTAAAAATGCAAAAATAAACTCGAGACTTTAAATCAAATTACTTTTAAAACAAAACATATAGATTAATATCAAAAAGCTCGCGACTGCCTTCTGTATGTTCTATAGATTTAAAGAAAAAATCAAATTATAGCCTAATTTAGTCAACCTTTAAAATCTTTATTTATTTCTCGATTTAAAATCTTGAATAGAAATATAATTAGTATATTAGACTATTAGTATACTAGTCTATAGTAGGCCTATATCTAGAATCTAGATAGTATCATATTAAGATACACTGTGACTATACCATAGGCCTATATATTATAGTATTTACTAGGATTAGATGTAGATCTTGTGAAGATATCAAGAGTAGGGCCTTAAATTTGGACTTAACTTCAAAATGACATTGTTGAAGTTTTGATGATTGAGGGATTAAATTGACGTTTCACTAATGACCCACTTACCTGGAGCAGGAAAACGTTATATCACAGAAGATTTCGTGGTCCATCTGCCCACCATGACCGAGATCCCAAATCCTAATTTACCCATTAGACTCATGAAAAGAAGAGCCAAACCTTTCGATCCTTTGACTGGCCTGAAATTACCGCCATCTCAAACAAGAACAGAAGACTGGACTTATGTGCCCCGTCCGAGATATCCACACTTGTGAGTAAGGTATAATAGTATGGCTTCTGTAACATGTCAAGTACCGGTACGTAGTCGACTTAGTACTTATAATCACTGACACACTTTCACATGACAATCTATATTACACTATGCGCTGATTTCTTTATTAATAAAGTAATCGGCCAGAGACCGCAGTAACATATTGCGCAATATGTGCATTGCAAGCAAGCGGCCAAAATTTATTCCAAGGTTACCTTTGTTTATATATTTATAAAACCATATGCATTTTTAATCAGTGTTCAGCTGACAGTCTTAATTTAGTAGTTAAAGATTCCGCAAAACTATACTTCAAAATCGTAGGCCCCTATTAGATAAAATATATTGTTCAAGAGCCAGGCTTTGCACTGCATGATTGCATTCAATTAGAGATGGGATTTTTTGATAACAAAACTATTAAAATTCACTTTGCAACCTTTAGCTGAAACAAGATTGGAAAGACGAATAGTCTCATTGAAACACAAGTGCCTACATTAGTGGATCTGGGGCTAAATGAAAACGTACGCATTTACGAAAGGCATGAATAGGTCTACTAAAGCTGTGTGGTGGACTTGGTAGTAAACTAGACATTTTAAATGTAGCTCTTGTTCTTCTGCTTTCTCCTTGTTATGTTTGAGGGTTCTGATAACTAGTCCTATATTTATCTATACCTATTCTAGCCTGATGATAAAAATGTTATTGACACTGAAAACAATTTTAAACAAGAAAAACATTTTTAAAAAAACTTTTTTAAAAAAAAGCTTAAAAGCTTATACGAAGTGTAGTTCTAATTGTAAAAACTAGTTTGGATCAGTCATGTAATTAAGTTTTTAATAGATCTAGACCAGGAGTGGGCAACCTTTTTCTTTCGAGGGCCACATTAGTTTAGTTTCCAAATCTTCAAGTACTTATCTTGTTGCCCGCTGTTCGTAATTTGCCCATCCCTGAATCTTGACAAACAACAATAAGCTGAATAAGTTTGTGCGATTAGAAATATTTACCAATTCGTTTAGCGCTATTTCATACTTTTAACTTTCTCATTGCACTATGATTCTATCTCTTATATGGACCAGTTGGGAAGATGGGGTGGGGGGGGGGGGAGAGAAACGGATATCCGGGTGAATTCAACCGTCATCGTTTTTAAAAGCATTTCTAAAAAAAAAAAGGAGAACGACCTGAATTCAAACTCGTGACTCAAGCCTCATCAAGCCGACATTCTAACCACTCAGCTAGTGAGATGGGCATGAAAATAGAAAATTATGTGCAGCAAAGAAATCTATAACATCAACTACATCGATACTTTCTAGTATTGTTTGTTTCAAACTTACTTTAAAGCCAATAAAGGGGACTAATTCCGTTTATACCATCACTTCAGTAAAGTACAAAATTTCTTTCCCTTGCTTGAGATACCAAACAAATTAATTTATTACCAATATTTAATTAACTAATTAGTCTTTTTTTTTTTCATTAATTCTTGTTTTGGCATGTACAAAAAAATAGTTCTGAAAATTTGATAAGAAATAGGGTTTCGGAGAAATAACGTGTACAAACTTTTTACCGAACAGACCAAACAGAGTGAGTTGTTATAAGCTTTGTAAAATCTTGGTATGTAACATACTCTATAGAACAACAACCACGTTAAATGATATATTTGAAATGTTAAAAGAACATACGGACATTTTATAAATCTTATACAAAATAAGTAGCGTTAAACGAAGATTATCAAAAACAATCATTTAGATTTTAGATATGTATTTTAAATTTGAAATGGGTTCCGTTGAAGTACTGGTCCTGTAGGATATGTAGGCCTACTCCAACAACAACTATAGTCACAAAGTTTCGCTATTTCTTCCCTAAAAAAATTGTTGTATGTCCTGATGGAGTCCCCAACCAATCGGAGTACCTAGACGGTTGACTAGTTTGTCTATGCCTAAGGCCAGCCCTGCATCAACTTAAACTCATTTGGATTTTATAAGGTCTTGGAGTTGCGGATTCACTGGCCTCTAGGCTTAACCACAATAATTAATTTAAAAATTCAAGTGTCAAGTTTCGTGCATTGTAGAGTTTAGAGTGAAATTCAAAATTTGTGCGCGGAAAAAGTCTAGAAAAATTCATAGACACCACGAAACAGTTTGTCTTATGTAAGTTTATCATGTACTAAGTCTTAGTTAAAAAAAAACAACAACACAACTAGGCCTATATGTCTTAATATAGCGCCATGACAGCCTTACTGAAGGTTATGTAGTAAGTAGATCATTAATATAATTTATACTTTCTCTTAAAGCTCTCTTGAATCCTGCCAAATGAGACGCTACTGCATGGGAATTGCCTACAATGTACCGAAATCACTAGCGAGAAATATCTGCTCCCCAGAGGATCCAGATCCAAGAGTTTTACCCTATGGTCTACCACAGGAAACATTCGACGTCAGACGAAGAGCGAACTGGTTCGGTGAGCAAATGGCTGCCTGGTCGTGCGGTTTGCGCGCTGGACTGTCGTTCGGATTTATCGACGGTCGAGGGTTCAAACCCTACCCGCTCCCATCCCGCGTCGTCCTGCGGGAGGTTTGGACTAGGAAGTAAACTATCTTCAACTCTGAAGGAACATCCGAAACATGTAAAACATTTTATAAACAAATAAAGGCCATGGCTTAACTTGCAATTACTTAAAATACTAGATTTATATGCCAAGCATAGTGACTGCAATTCGGAGCTGCAGAAATGCTTTATCGACATGGACACAAGCACTGGCGGATCCAGGGGGGGGGCGGTAGGGGCGATCGCCCCCCCTCCCCCGAAGGGGGGAGGGCGGACGAATTTTAGTATAGAATTCACACAATTTGTATACGAATTTATTACTTATTTTAATAATATAAACTATTATTTATATTTAAACCTATTTTTAGATTATTTTGCCCCCCCCATCTAGTATGTTGGTCGACATGGTGGGGTCGGGAGGGGACAATGGCATCAATTCCGCCCCCCCCCCCCCTAAACTTTCGAGTGGGGGGGGGTCCAATTTATATGTAGAAATCACAGCTTGCTAACAGAATCAATTGAATATCTATATGATTTAAACTTGCTATTGGTATTTTAACCGATCTTTATATTATGTCGTTCCCCTCTTGGCCGATGGGGTGGGGATCGAATACCTCTATTGCCCTTTCCACCTAAAACCTTCGGAGAAATCATAGTTTGTGAACAAAATTAGTTGAATTAATATATACATTTTATACTATGTCGCTCTCCTTCAGGTATTTTTGCCGATTCAGTGGGGGGGGGGGGGCGATTGCATGTACTGCCCTCCCCACGCTAGCCCTCTGAGTGGGGGGTGGTCCTATTTTTATGGAGAAATCATTGTATGTGAACAAAATTAGTTGAATATGTATATAATATAAACTACGTGAACCCATTCTATATTATGTCACACCACACTCTAATCTCAAATTTTATCATTAGTAAATATAAAATGAAAAACGGTTGTACCAGGTGGGAGGAGGGATACATGCAATCACCTTCCCCCCATGGGACAAACCAATACTTTTTCTTTTTGTATTATAGTTAAGAAATTACAAAATAAAAAAGAAATCTGACACTTATATAATTTATACATGCTATAAAATTAAATTCTTATATCTAGTCGCCCCAACCCTGTTCTTTAATGCCAAATGCAATCATTAGCAGAAATTATAAAAAGGAGTGAGGATTAATCATTTTCACTCTATCGCCCCCTCTCCTTTCCAGACAGAGTTTATGTAATTTCCCATGAATTTATCTTAATTATTTTAAGAAAGACTTTACTTTGGAAAAGTTTTAATTCAAATGAAATTTTTCACGATTGAGATGGGTTCTAAACCCAAATAATTTTTTTCGTAGTCGCCTTTTTCCAACCTTTACTCAATCTGATATTTTTCTAGTTAAATAAGTTTTGGACTATAACTCACAATTTATGCTTGTATTTTATTGAATATTATTTATCGAATAATTTTTTTTCGGCGGCGATCCTCAAAGCCTTAATCTAAAGATGTTGGGTATCTTATCTTTTCAAGGAACAAATCGGTTTTATTTGCAATGTATTAAGGGCGTAAAAATTTATATTACAGTATTTTTCAACATTATTCAAAAGGTCCTTTATAATAAGATGAATAATGAGCTTTAGGTCAGGAGAATGCGTTCATTCAGTGAAGAATGGAAGAAAACGCTTTTCGTGATTCGGATTCGATCCGAAACCCACTGATAAATAATGAGCTATAATTGTCAGGAGAATGCGTTTCTTCAGTGAAGAATGCAAGAAAACGCTTTTGGCGTCGGGGCTTCGCCCCGAACCCCACCGATAAATAATGAGCTGTCGATGTCAGAAGGATTCGTTTCTGCAGTGAAAAATGCAAGAAAACGCTTTTTGCGTCGGGGCTTAGCCCCGAACCCCACTGGGGGAATCTTACAGCGCTCCCCCAGACCACCAAGCTTGCCAAAGAAAGGCCTCAACATGACTTTTTTTTTTCCCTAAAGGTTGAGAAACACTGCTCTATTTTATTCTCATATATATATATATATATATATATATGCTGTACGCACGTTTATGCATAGGGTTAGGGTTTACTCGGCGTTAGGGTTGGGGTTTGGAAAAAATCGCCCCCCCCCCCCCCACTCCAAAGTTCTGGATCCGCTAGTAGACACAAGTGGCGCGTAACTGCGAAACAGGTGACACATAACTTTTTCTATACATTGATTTATAGTGCAGAATGTGAACAAATCACAAATGTTGAGTTTGAGAAACTTTTCTCATTTTAATAACTACACATATATTTTTATACTAAACTGACAATTTACCAAGCATAGGCCTGTAACCTTATATGCGTATATAAAGGCTGATATAAGTCTTTTCTCTTTTAAGCGGCCCCCGTAAGGGTAAAAAGCCTTTATTATAATAGGTTTGTGCAAAATATCCGTCTGTCACACTCAGATCTCGAAAACTAACAGAGATATGGAAAATTTTATTTCACCATGCGATGCGGCTTGAAAAGTTTAGGTGAAACGGCTACTTTTGGTTTTCTAAAAGCAAAACGTTTAATTTATAAAATTAATTATGCAAGCGATTTTTTTCACAATTACGTAAATGTAAGGGAGGCAATGTTCTAATATGTTAACAAAGAATTACAATTTATTTGTATTTTAAGTATCACTAAGTTGAATATAGTTATAAAATGTATTAGAAATGTTCACAACAAATATAAATATTAGTTAAAGGTGTTTTTTCTGGTCAACTAGCGGCTAACCAGTTTGTTATAAAGTTAACAGCAATGCCTGGTCGTGCGGTTAGCGTGCTGGACTGGTTATCTCGACGGTCCCGAGTTCATACCCAGCTCGCTGCCATCCCCCATCGTCCAGCGGGAGATTTGGACAAGGAAGTTAATTATTTATAATTTTGAAAGAACATCCAAAACATGTAAGACATAATTTTTTTGTTACTAATGCAAATAAATCTTTGAAACATTATTACTCTTGACAATCAAAATAAAATCACGTCTTGAATATTCCTTGCGAATAGGCGGATACGACAGGGATCCGACGGGGGCCGTCTCTGAGTTTGTGTGATAACACAAACTCTCTTTGTAATCTTGTTATAATTTCTTTGTTTGGCAGATTACTGGAAAGAAGATCACTGTCAGTACGCAGGTGCTTATCAGAACTGGGAGAATACTTTTGGCGCAAAGTATTTTTACACGGATCCACTTTGTTGAATCTTATCGTCTGCCACAAACGTTCAGATGAAAACTATGCAACTTTGAACTACTGTATTGAGAGCTAGCACTCAAAGCAGGTGAAACATTGAAACACAGATTAAACTCCCGTGGTCGTAGCACATGTTCAACTACTTTGTTTTCTTTAATATTGAACATTTTTATTGTTTATTGTTGCTACAACATAAGGCAGTCAAATCAAAGGAAAGCTAATTTAGAGCAGAAAAAAACAAACACCATAAAGCTAAGAAAGTAAAACTAATTATAGGACAGAAAGATAGTTAGGCTACTCATATGCTGGGAAAATTACAGCGAAGGGCTTTTGGAGATGTGGTCAGCTGCGTAACAATGCTACAATTTGAGCAGAAAGGTTAAGTTTTTGTATCAGAAATTTCCATAAAATAGAGGCAAATCCATCAATAGCAAGCTTTTTAGTGTATCCGGTGTACAGAATACAGAGTTATTGATTAACTACATTTATAAACAGAGAAGATTACTGCAAATAACCTTCAGTGTGAGAATCTCTAATAACGTATTCCAAGATGGCCAAACAGTTAAAAAAAAAAAAAGAAAGAATTTCAAGAAAACATAAGTTTTTCACAGAGATAGGAAGAAACGCTAAAATCTCGTTACATTGCCAACCACAGAGCAATAAAAGGGCTACTTGATGGTGACATAGCACTTATCCAACAAGTTCTGAACACCAGATACTTTAGTGTGACATTCATGTTTTGAACAGCTGATGCTTTAGTTTAGTGTGACATACATATTCTGAGCTTTATCGGGCAGAGAGGGGGGGGGGGGGGGACAACGAAAATTTACTTTGAAATAGGGCAAAGTAATTGTAAATATATATATATATATATTACAAAAAATTTTTATTAAATTTAATATATAAATATATTACATAAATTTTTACTATTTGAGCTATGAATGGACCTTATTTTTAATAACTTAGCTGTATAACATTTAGATCCTGAGCTATAAAGGGGAAATAGCCCTTGAGTGTTTATGAGCACGACATGGCCTAAATTGTGCCGATGTGCCAAAAACTAAAAATATCAAATATTTTGTTCTGAACATCAGTATATGTTTCAGTGACATAGGTGATAAACAACTAAGTGGATCGAGTACTTTTAATCTAGAGTTCGATGATGACCAGTTTGTCATCCAGGGGGCTGAAAGCTTTGCACTGGGGTTTTATGCCTCCTCATGTGGTTGGTGTGAGCCCGGAATGTTCGGCTGCACACTGGTCAGGTTATTCCAGCTGGAGCTAGTGTCATTGGCCTCTCTTTTCTTCTCTGGCGTTTTTCTTCTGCCAGCGTTGTTATCTTTTCGCCAGTTTTCACAGCGCGACGCCATGATGCTCTGTCATGTGCCTCTGTTTCCCAGGTGCCTGGGTCTATGCTGAACGACTTCAGAGAAGCTTTGAGGGTGTCCATGAAGCGTTTTCCTTGATCACCTTGCGAGCTCTTTCCTTCGCTTTGTTGGCCATACAAGAGTCGTTTAGGGATGCGGCGGTCTTCCATTCTGCAGACGTGCCCTGCCCATCGCAGCTGGGACTGCATCAGGATTGTGTGAATGCTTTGCAGACCCGCTCTTAAAAGGACTTCAGTATCTGGCTTTTTTTTTTTCGAGTACTATGAATAAATTAAAACAACATATAAAAAAAGGTACAAAAACTACATTGTAAAAATGAAATGTATATATAAAATAATTAATTCAGGAAGAAAGTTGAAATGTGTGAGTACTGTATTTTATTTAGTTTTGATACATGCTCAGCTTTCATTATCCAGAAATGTAAAACTTTTAACTACTGCTGATATACATCTGTATATACTGGTATAGTAAATATTATAGTATACATAAAAATAAAACTAGAGATGTTACAACTACACATAATGGTCACTCACTACCTTAAATTTTTTTTTAAAGTCAACAGATATACATCTTTGCATAATCTACTTTCAAACTGAAACAAGTTTTATAATGAATTTAATCAGCACATCCTTAAACGGATTAGTTCAGCTGAGTCAGTCAATCATTAACTACAATCAGGGCATACATTGTAAAAAACAAAAACATATAGACATATATCCCAACTAGTTCTGAATGTGTTACGTAAGTCTATATTGAATGAAAGAAATGTAGAATTAGTATATATACTGAATCTTAGTGTATATTTACTGGTTTGAGTTAGAAAAAGTATTTTTCGAATAATATATTTAAACTATTATAAAACAATAGTTTCGTGATGAAGCATTTCATTTTAATATAGAATGATTCAGTTTTTATTTTTGATATTTTTGATAAAATGATTTCAGCTCAAAAGTGAAGGGAGATAACAAATAGAATTGGTGTGGCTGGAGGTAAATTACTATGTATGTGTGTGTGTGTTTATTTAATTCTAGCATCATTCTCATTTGCAACAAAACATCTTCATCCATCGCGGGTCCCTTTCGTTGAGTTGCTTACCAAGATTTATAAATATATTCAACATTATTAATGTACCAATTGCAGTAATTTTTAGTTTCAGAAAATCCTCCTTAGAACAGTTTGTACGCTAGTAGTAAGATATGACTCAGCACCATCATGCTAATCATACAAAACACAAATCACAACAGCCCTAATACAGATGGTAAAAAGTTACTTCTAAACTAAATATTGTATATCATTGTTGTATCATTCCCCGTCTCCAAACCTCAATCCACATAGGAATCAAATACTTCACTCAAGCAATCCATTTGATGAGGAGTAACAGGAAAACAAAACAAAATCAACAACCCTTCAATTATATGTACAGAAATAATTTGGAAAGGCCCAACAAAACTAAAAATAAAAACAAATTTTGAAAATCTGTTCTATATATAAGTTAGCAGTGCTTTTTTTGGTGAAGGTACGGACAGGTACCTTTTTCAATGTGAGGAAAAAATGATTACTTTTCTTGAAATTTAACATTTATTACTAATTTATTAGTAGTTAAAAGTAAGGCGATCCATCACTGAGTACCGGCACCTATTTATTTACAAAAAAAGCACTGTAAATTAGAATGTCTATCCGAATTTCCATCACTTGGAACCCCAAATATTCAGAAGCCAGTCACCCAGAACATCAAATATCCGGATGCCAGTCACCCGAAATCAAATATGCTGACTTTTACTTCAATTTTAAGTTTACGCATGGTGTCTTACCACCATTAATATTTTCTTTATATTGCTGGTGAATAATCTTCCGCCTTTGGTTATCCAGATAGGCCCTGTTCAAAAATTTATCTGGATAATCACTGTTCTATTGCATTGAAAAAAGTTAAAAAGAGAAATACACTAAGGTCCACAACACAACCATATAAAAATGAGAGATTAATGAAGGTTGAAAAATGTTCGTCATTGAACTCAATACCTATCCATACATTTGTAAATAAAAGTTTTATGCAAATGAGATTTCTTTCTGGGACACAAATCAAATGTTTTATAATCATTTATAAATAAACAAGATAGAATTTTAAAAAGTACAAAATGAAATGAGAAAATATACTGTCATTCTCAATCCATATTGACAAGAAAACCTGAATTACTTAAATGAAATACAACTACAGTAGTACTCAAAGCAAAAGAACATTCAGAGATGAGCTTTGTGTTGTCTTCTTGATAAACAATAAAATGATGCACTCCACAACTAGGATTGCATTGGACAAACTTACTAAATAAGACTATACAAAAAATGTGATTAAAGTGAACAAAGTATATTAAAGGAAATAAAAGAAAACATTTGGAATTTTATGAATTGCGAGGAGATTTTAAAAATAAGTAATAATTACTTTTCAATGTAAAAATACACCAAATCACAGCAACAGAGTTCAATAATATCATCTTAATTTACACATTTTTTGTTTTAACATGAATACTGAGAACAAAAAAGTGTTAAAGTGAACAAACAGAATCATTAGGAACAAAAATTATAGGAAGAAAAAAAAAAGATTAAGCACAATTAAGCAATAATAAAGAAAAGAAAAATGAAGATATCTGACATAAAAGAAGTAAAGCTCAAAGATAGAAAGTAGAGACTGTGAAAAATGCAAAGATACCCAAAAAGGCACATCACAAAAATTTATCACAAAGACTAAATAAGTAAGGAAGAAAAAAAAACTTTAAAAAAAAAATTAAAAAATAATAATAAATACTTTAAAAAAAAAAACAGCTTATATTAAGCGTTGTAGTATCAATTAGTTTGGATCAGTCATGTAATTAAATTTGTAATAGAGCTAAACTAACAATAATAAATCTGTGCAATCAGAAATATTTTTACCAATGGTTTTTGTTTAGCACAAATTCATACTTTTAGCTTTCTCAGTACATTATGATTCTATCAATTGTCTGGACCATTTGGGAAAGCTTTGGGGAGGAAGGGGGGGGGGGGGAGAGAAAGAAGGGGGTATCTGGGTAAATGTTACCATGATCGCCTTTTAAAATAATAATTTTTTTTTTAAGTTGAACGACCTGGATTTGAACTGGAGGGCTTTAGCCTCCTCAAGGTACCACACAAACCACTGTACAAGAGAGGAGTTTATGACGATAGTAGGTTTTATAGTTACCTATTGTTAGTTTCAAACTTTAAAGCGAAGTATAAAGGGGACTAATTCGAGTTATACCACCACATCAGTTAAGTACAATTTCTTTTCCTTGTTCAATACCAAAACAAAATAATAATTACCAATTGCTACTTAACAAATAGTTTAACTTTTTTTTTCATACTTGTATTGTCAGGTAAAAGAAAAAAATGTGCAAAATTTCTGCTTAATCTGAGATTAGGTGTGGGAGAAGTAACATGTACCAGTACAAACTTGTTACAAGACAGACGGAGTGAGTTGATATAAGCTTGGTAATAGATTGAGGGTGACACAGCTATATGTATGTTCAATGATAAGAGCCAACATTAAATAAAAACCTTTGTAGTTTTTTAACTTGGTTAATTATGTAGCACAAAATATGAAGGTTTAAAACTTAATAAAAAAAATTTACATTTATCTAAAATATTTTTTTAAATAAATGTTTATTTCAGCTCAGACCTTAATTTTTTTATTAGCTTTGTATAGAATGAAAATCAAGACAATAGTAAGAACAAAAATAAAAAGGATTCAATTATGAATTAAGATATGTCTCAACAATATTATTTAATAGACATACTTAATAAAGAAATATTTAGTACAAGAAATACTAGACAAACAAATATTTAATACAAGAAATACTTGATAAACAAATATTTAATCCAAACACTGATAGCACAGTACACTGTGTGTATGTTCAAAAACAAAATCAATATAATAATAAGTTAATGAGAAGAAATAATGCACAGCCATTAGAAAACAAGATGTTTGTTAAGGAATACAATAAATAGATTTATTTATGTTTAAATTTCAGAAATTGTGTAAAATAAAATTACACCAAAGTAACTTTTGCAAAATCAGTTACAAAAACATTTCATGAAAGAATATAATTAGATAGTTATATGTACAAAGAAGCCCACTCCATGTAGTCTTAATGTTTAAGTTAAATAATAAAATCACACATTCTGTGTTAAAATTTTAATGCGATTGGAAAATTGTAATATGCTAATTCTAATTTACCAAAAAAGGTATGTTTCAGTTGTATGATACTTGGTATTTAAAAAATGTTTCTTATACATCTTCAAAATTCAAATTTCAATCTAAAATGCAAGCATTTAAAAAGTGAATTTCATTCATAATCATACATCCATTTACATATTTTCAAGTATATATTTCACATATAAAAAATATAAAAATGACCACCTTAAAAGGACTCATACATTTGATTCATTGATGGTGAATTCATAAGATATAGAAATGTGTAAATATTTACAAATTTATAATGTTTAAATCACAACAAGTAGAACACAGATATAGGGGAGCTAAACGTCTCTTTTTTCATAATATTCTGGTAAAGGCATGTTTACCTCATCATACTTTGGTGGCAAAACCATGATCGATGTAGGATCATCTTCATCAACAGGATGCTCCACATAGGCTGGAGCACTGTGGCTGTGCAGAGGATGGAGGACAATGGAGATGACTGATTCATAAGCAGGAGGTGCCTCCAACATGGTTTCACTGGCACCCAGCTGATCTAATGATGGGCTGTAAATCACTGCAATGAAAATATGAATAGCTTAAAACTGTATGACGTACTTGCTATGTCTATTAAAATTAGTTAAAATGTATGCAAGTTTGTGAAACAGCACTAACAAAAATAACAACCTACAGATTATTAAGCGCTAAGCTGACATTATCTTTCTGAATACTGGTGCCAGTGGTTATAATGGATTTTATGTAACATTATTTAGGATACATAGCCTTTCAAGCAAATCAGTGTTAAGGGTAATAAAATCAGAATTCACTGAGTCATCATATTTGGAGCATGAACATTCTCATTGTAATTCAGGCAGAGTTAAAACAAAACTTTGAGGCTGCAGAAAATGTGACTACATTCAGGGCATTTATTCCCATCAAAATAAGAGTATGGGATGTGTGCTTTAATTTTAACACAATAACAACACTTAGACGTTCACTTTGCGTTTATGTAGTTTTTGTTTTTCATGTTTAACTAGAAGACAGATGTTACAAACAAATATAAAAAGCTTCTACCTGAACACGTATGAAAACACTGAGATGCTGGCATTGTTTCTCTTCCTTGACATCTTAGCCATTTTCGAGATATCAAAAGTCTTCCAAGAATTATTGTGCCAACAAGAATGATAATGCCAAACACTACATGAAAAGAGTAAATGAAAATATGTTGTTGTTTTTTTTAACAGAATAATTGAAATAATGAAAGAGTTTAAAAAAAAAATACAGATTTAACAAATATAAAATAAATGGAGCAAAGCTATGAACTTCTAAGTAGCTATACTTATTTAGATTTCATACAGTTTATCTTCTTTTTGGTTAATATGCATTACAGGGTACATAGCAACATTAGAAATAGATTATATAAGATTTATTCTACTGTGTAAAAGGTATATGACAAGAAAAGAAAATGCTTTTAAGAACAATGATCAGATGACAATACGGCAAAAAAAAAAATACATGAAAGTTTTCATTTTAGTAAAAGTTTGATTTTATTATTAAAAGAAGTTTAAGTTGTACGGAGTTCAGGTAGTTCAAATGCATTAAGTCTTTATTTCTTGGACACTAGGAAGAGATAATATATATCATCTGTATGTATTATAATAAGCCTTGTTATGCTGGATTGCATTTATTGTAATATTCTTTAATTATGGTTAGCTGATGAACATATTATTTCAATCAAAATACAGTTAAATAAGGAACCAAATTAAGTCAAACTTCCAGGTCTACCCTGATGTTAGTTTATCTTATAATTTACAGACATTCCTTCAAAAGAGAAGATAATTACATCCTCACATGTCCATATGTTAATCTAGTCAAGCATGTGAATGTTCTAATGGAATTGTTGGTCTATATTTTTGAAAATTTTTCTTGCACAGTGATATTTTAAAATAATCATATAATTGCCTTTGAAATAGAGCAGAAAAAAAAATGTAAGTTATTATATAGGAATTAATCATTGCTAACTTGAATGTCTTCAGTGTTGAATGCGTACAATTTTTAAAATTTAGTTTTATAAAAATCAAAACTCATTCGTGCATGGAAGCAATCCTGTCATTAACATAATTCAATTGTATTGACTTTAATTTTAGATTGTAAGCAAGACTCCACTGAGATTTATTCAAATGACAAAAGAAACTTACCTATTCCCATAACACACAGCATGACAGTTATAGGCTGCTGTTTGCCCACTGCTTCAGCAATAAACACTGTTCCTAGAACTAGCATAGTGAGGCCGACAAAACCAGCACAAGTGAAGCCTATCATCATCTGGCGCCAAAGTCGAGGTCCATCAGGTAAATCTTTATTGTGTCCAGATCTACAGCTGGCCAAAACTCTCTGCTGCTGGGCAACATATTCAGCATAAGGTCTAGACTGAGCTCTTGGTGTTACTGGTGACCTGGATAGATTAGCAGCTAATGGGAAAGATAAAAAAATATTGATAGAAACCAAAATGCAACCGAAATTAAAATACTTACAAAGGACACATTAAAAAAAAAATCTTTAAACTACAGACTAAAAGTTACAAGGCACAAAAATTAGTACTATCTCAAACAGAAAATAAAAATACAAAAATACAGAAATATATAGCATAAAGACACAATTTTTTTTTAAGAATACTAAAGCTCTGAAAAATGCATTAAAAAAAAAACTTATAGAGAAATTTTAATCTGTGCTGCCTATAAACTAAAAAAACAAGCAAAATATAAAACATTAAAAATAATTTTTTAAAAAGACAATACCTCTTTTATACAACTTATATAGCAATGTTTTCTCTCTTAATAACTAATGAATGTTAAATAAAAAAAAAAATGTTCCCAGAGAAAGATTCTTGGTTAAGCAGCCTGATTAAACGGATATATAGATCTACTACACTAACACTTTATAATATTCCAATACAGGCCTTATATATAGATTGTGCTAATTTTCATGAACATTAATCTATTCTTCAATGAATGCAGCAATATCTGAAGGTATTCTCTAACCAAATTTAAATTCCTTTAATTTTTTTACTTTGATAAATTAAAACAGTCAAACAAGAGTTTTCCCAGCGTGGCCAACGAGCTAGTAATTTGCCAGGATCAATATAATCAAACAGTGTTTTAAGGTTGTCTGTTCCAAATATTTCCCTCTAATATCCTGGTATCTGGGTCAATCAAGGAGGATATGTTCCATGGTGAGATGAGAGTCACAGTACTCACACAGAGGGGATTCTCTACCTTTAGCAATAAGGAGTGTGTGATGTAGGTGTGGCCAATCCTATATCTGGACATGGTCAAGCTTCCACGCTGTGTCAGACCTTTAGTTGTGGACCGCCACCTTACATCCTCCACAATTCGTCTTAGCTTGTAGGGGGTCTCAGCTTCCTACTGATCCAACCACTCTCAGTAGGTGGCAGAGGCTATACTCTGTCTCAGGTCCGAGCAGGGAATCTGGGTTCCTGACATTTTTTTAGGGCTCTCTTTGCTTCTCTGTCTGAAGTATAATTTCCCTCTATTCCCACAAGGGAGGGGACCCAAATAAAACAAAGCATATCCAAGAAGAGCTCTATATTTAAAATTATATCTATCAATAATGTAGAATTTATTTCCCTTTTGAGATATGAAACAAAATAATTAATAATGATTAATTAACTAATTGGTTAATTTTTTTTATTGATCAAATGTATTTTGATAATGTTATTTTAGGATCAATAAATAATTGTGGAATATTTTAACTAGATCTTGATCTGTGGGAGATAAATAAGTTCAAAATTTTTACTAGACAGACAGTGTGAGTTGATATAAGCTTGGTAAAAAGAATTATGGCTTACCAGACTGTCGACTGTGAGGAGGCTGAGGAGGATTAGGTACAGACTGATTCATTGCATGAAGCCTATAAAATAAATTTAATTTTAAAAGAATATAAACAAATCTGACTTTGTTGCGTTTTTCCGGACAGAGAGAGAGAGAAACAATTTTAGAGAAGTAGATTAACTTTGTATATTATAACTATCATTGTCCTCTAAAAAGTTACAAACTAGATATTAATTTACTTTTGTTCTGCATGATACTCTAATTTTTACGTTTGCATCCAGCTTTTAATTTCCGCTTGAGGCGGTAATCTCTAAACTCTTTCAGTGCGAATTATTTTGATTGAAAAAATGGAGTTTTCCAGGATGAGCAATAGTTTTCAAGGGGGGATTTGGTTACTTAAACTAGGTAACGTTTTTAAAATTTTATTAAATAATCTAAGGTATTTAATTTTATTTCAAAAGGAAGATGAAAGGGCAACAAAAGGGTAATAAATAAAATAATCTATTTAAGAAACCCATTTTTTTAAAATGTATTTTAAACTGAGCAAGGAAAAGGAAATATATAAAAATTCCTTACAAAAGTCGATATACTGAAAGATTTAGCCTTTTAATTAAACATTTAATTAATAAATATTAAAAAAATCACACTAAACACATTTTATCAATTCAAATTTCATAAAAGATGAACAAATGCACTAAGACATTGTAATATTTAAATTTTTTAGGTCACTGGAAATTAACTAAAAAAGAGGAACCACTAACACAATGTTGTCTTCTTAAATAAATAAATGTATTGGTCCTGCATCCTATTTACTACCAAAACAAAGAACAATTTAAAAAGTTTACATAAAAAATGTTTAAATACAAAAAAAGATAGTGATATAAAATAATAATAAATAAACTTTATAGAATCCTAAATGCTGCTGGTAAAATCATTGGCAAAAAACAAACCCCATTTGGGCAGTTGGGGCAGTTGTTTGAGACAAACATCTATAAAAGAGCTAACAAGATCCTCAAAATAAAGAATAACCCTTTGTGTCAGGATTTTGTGATTTTACCATCACAAAAGAGATACAAGACACCGATGGCAAAGACAAACAGACACAAACACTCTTTTGTTCCCCTGGCAATGAAATCATTAAATAAGAACAATCTGATATAAACTTTGTCACATGTAAATTGTGAGTGAGTCTGGTGTGAATGTACACTTTGGTTTCTTATAGTCATAATGTTTTTTGTTTGGTGTAATGCACAAATTGTAAGACAAATTTCCATAAAGATTATTATTATTATATATTATTATATATATATATATGGTGGGGGGAGGGGGGTTGAAAAAAATCCCCCCCCCCCCCCCCCCCAAAATCCTGGCTACGCCCATTATCATAACACTAAACAAAACTAAAGAGTACAAATACTGTGTAATAGTAATAGTCTGCTGCAGAGGACAGACACAGACTGCGAAAAGAAAATCTTAATCGACCACTGGCGGACAATGGTTATGCTTGCCCTGAACCTGGCATAATATGTAGGTCACAGCTGGGGCTGTGTAGCCACTGGATATACTGCATTCCTCATTAACTCATTTATATTTGGATTCAAAGACAAGCCTTATTTTTATTATAACTAGATCTATGATTATGATATAATATATACTAGAATCTAGATCTAGTCTATTGTCTATAGATCTAGACCTAGCATTTAGGATAGTATAGGCTATACTATAAGTTTAGTTAATTATTAGAATAATTAGATAGATCTACTCTACTCAGTCTCTAGAATACTCTAGTACTAGTAGTAGTAGTGGTACCGTAGTAGTAGTAGTAGTCTAGAATCAGTCTAGATCTAGACTAGCTAGAGTATTAAAATTAAATTAATTAAAAGTATAACATTCCCATAATGGCAATTTTGAATGTAGTTTAGACAAGATTTAAATGACAATGATTTAGATTAGATAAAGTAAGTCAATTTATGGTAAAGTAATGGTATTACCCTAGTCTTGACTAGTATATTAGATAGATCTAGATTATTCTAGATTCTGATCATTCAATCGTTCTGTAGACTCTAAAACAAACTCTAGTCTAGAATCTAGTAAACTCACTCACATGATTTTGAATAGAATATTTAATATATTAAATCTAGATCTATATTATTTAGGTCTATATAGATATATATACTTAATACTAGACTATAGTCTAGTGTCTATAGAGTATAGTATACCTACTCCTAGATCTATTATTTGATAAAACAAAACAAATGTTTAGAAATAGACCTAGAGCTAGACTTCAATATCTGATTAGATATTAGACTTCTAGATCTACTAGAATGATTAACCGCGTTAACGCTTTTGCCTTTAGTTAGAGATCAACATAATCATAAACATTGATCACGATCTCTTTTTAATGTTTCGTTTTCTTATTGACCATGACTGAAAGATAATTGTTTGATTTCTAGCTAGGATAATAACAACAAACAGAGTTGCCAACTCTATTAAAATTGTATGCAAACAAAATGCAGTAGATCTATGTCTAAATAATGATATTGTAGATCGAGAACAAGAGGCAATGCTATGGTTAGTGCAACCTCTTCCTCACTTTTTCAAGATAATTCAATAGTAAATTCATAATCGTTAGACTATGTATATATATATATATATTATGAATATTTTATATGAATAATTTGTGCCATTACTTTATGTTAATGTTATTAGAAAAGATCCCTTTAAGTTATAATATCACAACAAATTTCCATAAGGATCAATAAAGCAGTCTTAGTCTTAACATGACATAAGTGTTGGTTATTTCTTGATCAAACTACTCAAAGTCCCTTCTTATAATATATAAATAATTTGGGTAAATTCACCTGCTATTTGTAACATTAAATGTATATCTTTTTACAAGCTTATATGCAAAAATTGTTTTTTTTCAAAATGGGATACTAATCTATAAAACTTAAAAAAATTAGGCATTAAATTGTAAAAAAAAACAACAACACATTATTATTATTTCAATGATCTGCTTATACTGTGATACGAATACAATAAATAAGCAATAAATTAAATATCTTATTTTGTATACTGTATTTAAATTAAAAAAAAAAACCCACAAATTGTGAGTATCATAATGTTAATTATTAGATGCTATATTCGCATGTTTTTTTTAAAATTGATTGGATGGGATATCGAGATTTACATGATTTCTTATATTATAATTCTAAAATTCTGTGACCAGGGTCGATCTAGATCTTTATATAATACCTAGATTCTAAATTAGATCGATTATCGATTATATAAAAAATGCAAATTGGCAAACACTATATATATATATAATCTGCTCATGTAATAAGTACTTTATCAGTTGAACGACAAGATTGTGCGAAAACGATATGCATTGTATTTAAATAAATATAATCATGCAGTCATCATTTGATATTTAGAACAGCACGACTCCTAAATCTATATATCTTATATTGTAATTATTTCCCCTATTAGATTAGATCTACTTGCTATAGACCCCTTGTTTACATTTATATCCATTTTTTCCCCACCTACTTCACCTAGACAATCTAGCCTATATTCAATCTAGATCTAGACTTTATAGACTCTATATCTAGATTAGATCTGGATTTTATCACCCAGGTTTTGTTTTACTATTTACATGGACTCGACAAGTAGACCCTATACTACTAAATTGGACTACTACAATTAGTTGAACTAGTCTTAATCTTGATCAATTTTTTTTTTATTTGTGTGGTCTAAGTAAGAATAGAACAAGCAAATAAAATAAGGGGCTATTTTTTTAATTTATAGATCTAAATCTAATGGATTCTAGATCTAGAATCTAGACCTAAACAAGAGTCTAAACTGTAGGGTAGTGTAGGCCTACTTTATTAAACATATCGGCCCTTGCCAGTCTAGAAAGAGTAAGTTCTCGAATAGAAAATTTCTGTAATTAGACAACATCCTTTTCCGGTTTGACGTCATTATTGTATCAAAACATTTTGTAATTCAGTAAACAGAAAAAGAGTCAAGACAGATCCAAATATTCATAACATTAAATCTAGTCCCGATAGATATCTAGTCTATATACTTCTAGGCCAGACCCAAGGCGAAGCATGTCACTTAATAATTCTCATGCTCATGGTGGAGTATTGATATATGCTGGTGAAAGGTACATTTAGATCTAGTCTAGAGTCTAAATTTAAAATTAAAATATTTTAAATCTAGTCAATCATTGACTCAGTAGACAGTACTACTACTACTGTACTACTACTACTACTAACTGTAATTAACTACTACTATGATAAAAGTAACTATGTCGACTATAATATTAATGATAACTATCTTCTTGGTAATTCTGCAGGAGTTCAAGGGGCAGTCATCTTTGTTACTATTTTGTTATTGTTTATGTTCCAAAGAAATCTCAAGATAGAGTCTTTAAAAATACCAAGAATAAACATTACTTCTGTGTTTTCAAAACAATGCTATTTTTTCTTTTTATTTTGACTTGGTGTCAATACAATACATTACTTATTGTTCTCTTCTTTTTAATTGTTAAATATTGTCTATTCTTATAACTGAACACCGACTTTTGGGAACTAGGTCAAATTTTTATTTTATTTTTTTTTATTTGGTGAAGGTTAAACTTACACAAAAACTGAAATCTGCAACTAAAGGACTATAAAAATAGCTGTGTTCCTTTGAATTTACCACCCATAGTCAAGATTTTATTTTAAAATAAATTGGGTCACTTCATGCTCCTATTTTGAACACAGTTTTTGGGCTTTCTCCTTTAGTTGAACAGTGAGCACTGGTGTTGAACACCACTATGTAATTGCTAATAAATTATATCTGTGTTACTTAAAAATTATTTAGATTGTAGTAAAAGAAGTATATTCACTTTTGCAATATGTATTTATAGTCTATTTCCTCATATACTCTCTCTCTTTATATATATATATATATATATATATATATATATATATATATATATATAGGCTATATATATATATCATATATATATTACTATATAGTTTATTTATTTAAATACCTATATAATCTATGTGTACAAACAGACAGAAATAAATTTTTATAGATTATAGAGCTATAAATTAATTATTTTAATTTAATAAACATGATATTTTCTACTAGGCTACTTGTATTTTCTCTCTGTCTTTCTTTTAACAAACATGATATTTTCTACTAGGCTACTTGTATTTTCTCTCTGTCTTTCTTTTAACTCCCATCCAAGGACCCTCTTCTTTTCATAATTTGGATGTTCGTTTTGTGAAACCTTAACATCCCCTCCCTCCCATAGATGCTTATAATTCTTTTCATGACTCTCTCCCCCTTCCCTTCACTGCCTGTTGGATAGTTAGTGACACCACACGCTGAGTGTATACCTCTCCTCACCGCCAGCTTATCTTGCGTGATCACATGCAGTGGGCATGGTCTCTGGCTTCAATTAGCAGCCCACACTTTTTCTTTCATTCATAAGTTATATATTCTAGATATCTCGATCTAGGTCATGTTTATTCATTAAAAAAATCAGATTTATTAATCCCAATAATATTTCTTAATACGATTTTGCTGTGTTCAAAAAGGAGAATGAGCTGAATTCATTATTATTTGTTTGGACACCCCCTTTTTAAATTTTATTTAACAGCGAACAGTATAAATGTGATTGGAATGTCTTTCTAAAGATGTTTGGAAGCTTATTTTGATATGCCCATCAGTCTACGATCAAACAGGCTCATAATATAGCCTTCATCCCTTATATGGGGGAGGTTAAAACAACAGCTTTACATACATGGTTACCGAGAATCTAAATAACTGCCATCTGCTTTGGAAAAACGGAACAAAATTACCGGAACTTATCTAAAATTGGACATGCGCAGTCCCGAAACATCATTTTTAGCCCCAAACATAAAAACAAATGAATTACAGACAAAAAAGCGACCCGTTCAGAAAGGAGAATTCGATGGAGTGTTCAAACTATAAGAGCCTCCTCTATATGTATTCTGATTTTTTTACCACTATTTAAGTATTTTTATTGTCCTTTATATATGTCTTTTGAAATGACCCAGACTAAATGTATGGATCTTAAATTTAGATAGAGATCTATAAATTTAGATCTAGATTCTAGATCTATAAATTTTAATCTATAAATCTAGATCTAGATATATCATAATATATCTAATCTAATATGTTGTTATCTTTGTTGTTTTTTTTACAAATGTTTGTACTTTTTAATACTCATTTTTCTATTAACTTGTTTTAAATGTAAATCTAAGCCTATTAGAATTTCGCCTTATGCTTAAAAAGGTGGAGTCTTGTGGGAGCGCTGTTACCTCCCCCAGT
This sequence comes from Biomphalaria pfeifferi, assembly GCA_030265305.1. Classification (NCBI taxonomy): domain Eukaryota; kingdom Metazoa; phylum Mollusca; class Gastropoda; family Planorbidae; genus Biomphalaria; species Biomphalaria pfeifferi. The sequence goes on along the minus strand of JASAOG010000130.1, from coordinate 752,884 downwards.
CAAGCATTAACCTGTTTTGGTGTCTATTAGAGTATTAACTATTAGATTATGAGTCTAATTAATAGTCTTATTAGGACTAGATGATAACGGTATAGCTAGATCTAGAATATTTTTTAGCTACAAAAATAAAAACAAACAAAAACCCAAATCTGAGAGAAAACCCAAGATACAAGATTACAGTCTAAACAATAACAAAGATGGCTGCCCCGGAACTCCTGCAGAATTACAATCTTCTTGATTATCTAGTCAATCCAGAATCTATTCTACTAGATATATATTCTATAATTTTTATAATAATATTTCATATGATAAATATATAATATGTAAAATATAATAATTATAATTAATTAGCCTTAGGCCTTACCAGTATTTAATATTTTTTGAGGAGTTGGCAGCCAGGTATATACATATACAATATACATAATGAACTTTCAGATGCTCTGCATTAACTTGTCTCATATATATATGATCTAGTAATAGTATATATAGACTTATAGACTAAAAGTATTAGTATTATATATAGTATATATACAGAGATTTACATAATTTTTTTCTCTTCAGAATACTCATTTACTATGATGGTATTGAAATGACATTTGAAGGTCCTCCATCTGTTACTCAGATGAAGGGAAAGAAAAAAGGAAGAATATTTCTGACTACACACAGAGTATGTATGTTTTGTCATTTTATTCCTCTAACTTTTTTTTATAACAGTATGCATTTTATTTAATATTGTTGTAACTCTAGTGGCGGAGTGATAGGATTAATATGTGTGCGACCTAGTGACACACGTGACTCAGGCAAATTACACAGGTCAACTGCTATCAATGGACAAGGGTCTGTACTACTAGTACACGCAAATATATGACTAATGGTATTGATCATGTGGTCAGAAGTTTTCGTGGACCAGAGACAATGTATAAGAAAAGGCAGTTCAGTCCAGGACAGCAAGGCAGTAAGGATGGTGCGTTACAATGTGAGTCCTTGAGAATGTAGCTGTACGAATCCATGAGTAGACAGAAAGACAGGAGAGTTTGATAATAGCAGTTTTGTTATGTACATCAAAGCAATTGAAGTTAGTGTAGCCCATTGTATAGTATTGGCTGTTGATGTATTTAGTTATTAAACGACCACATTGTTATTTGGAACTCGCTTGTTGTCAAGTTCTTGTGTTACATGTGTTGTGTTGAGAAGTGTGTATAGAAGTCCTGGTTGAGAAAATCATAACAATATTTATCGCAGATGATTATATAATGGCTTTGCAAATGCAGAAAATGAACATTCTGTTTAGGTTTTTTTTTTTTTTTTTTTTTGACAGTTTGAAATATGATGATCATTGATTGCATGAAATTAAGGGTATGCTAGAATTAAAATGACTAATTTAATGTAAATTAAAAAAAATAATTTGTGATATTTTCTGAATGGAATTTATATTAAACAAGTTTAACTTGTCACTTTAGTGACAATTGTTAACTAAATGTTTTCACTTAATTATCTTGTTATTGGTTTATGTGCAAGACTTAGTGGAGTTATTATACACAGAGGTTGTGGTCTCTCATGTTTTAATGATTCTATATCTAGTGACTTACACAGTTATGTGATTTGTGTCTGTAAGACTTATTGAAATATGATTAGATATTTAAACACCCTTGAATAATTTAAATAAACAAATTGATTTGTATAATGAACAGGTACAACATCTTCGAATATAGACACAAAAATCATGAATTGAATTCCACATGAAATAAAAAATTATGCTATTTCTAAATTGACTCTTAATGAAGTATTTCTTCTCTTCCCCTTTTATATTATATACTCCATCTAATTTTTTTTTCCTGGAAGATGTTTGAATGTGAAAAATATGGAAAGAATAGTAGATCTTTTGGCAAATTATACAACTTTTTTAAGAATAGTGTTCATCTACTTACATGTCTTGATGTTATCTAAAATAGAATTGTATTCTTTTGACTTTGCTTCCTTTCCTTTTTCAGGTGATATTCAACAGTTTAGACAGCAAAGACCAAATGCAATCTTTTTCATTTCCTTTCTTGCTTATGAGAGAAGTCGAACTAGAGCAACCAATATTTGGAGCTAACTATATCAAAGGAAGAATAATAGCGGAGACTATGGGTTAGTTTGCAATTATTTTTTTTTAATATTAGCTTTTAAAGTCATTTTTTTCTTTGCTAATATTTTTTAAAAATTTGTATTCATATTTCACAGGAAACTGGGAAGGAGAGGCTAAGTTTAAAATGCATTTTACTCATGGAGGTGCTATTGAGTTTGGAAAGGCCATGTTACATGCTGCATCTCTAGGTACAAAATTGTGTATGATCCACTCTATTTTTGAATGCAGGACTATGTTCTCATATTGCCCTTTTTATTTTTAATATGAAAGTTTTCAAAATAGTTTGCATATCAAAATAATAATCTTAGTTATTTATTATTTTTTGGGGGGTAAATTCTTCTTCATTTCTGTAATTAATATATCTTTAACATAGTGTCACTAAATTCCATCTAGATAAAAATAAGAAGAAATTTAAAACTTCAAAGTTTTTAAAATTACATTTCAGAACATTGGGCTTTAAACTCTATACACTCTAAATTAGGAGCCATGCACAAATTAACTTGGTTACATGCATTCTCTGTCCTATTCTTTTACAGCATGCTTCTATTTTTTTTTTAATGATAGCTTCACGTAACAGACCAGCCAATCCTCCACCATACCAAGGACCACCTAGTTCAAATTACTATGCCGCACCTCCTCCAGCTTATGAGCCTCCGAGAAATTCCTATTATTCTTGGGTGCCATATGAAACCTTTCCTACTGCACCACCTGGTAATGTATCCTATACAATATTTTTATAGTACTTTAAAGTATACATTTTAATTATTGTCTCAGTTTCTTGTGTATGATATTATTGATCCATACATTTACCTTTAAATTTGTTATATGATTTATTTGTAATGATGTATTCTGAAATATACAAATCAATTTATATAGTGCTTAAATATTTTTATTTCCTAACAGCGGATGGTGTGTATATGTACCAAGCCCCTCCACCTTATCCAGGAGTAGATCCAAACCTTGCCTATCCACCACCATCAGCCCCTATGGCTAATGGTCATGGTAAGTAATGTGTCCAGATTTCAAAAATATAAAATGGAGTTAAGCCTTGTTGTCATCATTGAATTTCATTGACCCAATATTGTGTTTTTACTGTCAAGATGCTTGTCAAAACAAATCAGTTTCAAATGCAAGCAGAAAATTCTTTTCCTAATTATAATACTTTTACTTCTATCTACAACTATAGTTTATTATAAATACAACTAATTCTAGTTATAATGTAGCTCTCAAGTAAAAAAAAAGATTGTTAGTCTAGAGCTATTAAGTGTATCTTGGTTTCTAAGATTCAAATTTAGTTTCTTGCATCTTACACAACCTTATGATTCTATTTTAATCATTTATTCTAGTTCTTTAATATGCTTTACTGTGTTCAAGAAAGATTCTATTATATGTACTCCATATTATATTACTATTATATTATTATTTGTGTATTAGCACAATTTATCCACTTATGTATATTTTTGTAACACAAAAGAGCTTACAGTGCAGCAGAATAATCTGTTAAGATAAAGAAGAAAGTAGAGCATTTTTTTAGTGATCATTTTCAGTAATGGTATTTTTTTATTTGTTCCTTGTATTTCTCTCATCCACTTGTCTAGATGCTAAAGCTCAAGAAGCAGCAGCCAGTGCTTATTATGATCCATCAAATCAGCATAATTTGTATGCACCAGCTGCATATGGAATGGCCCCACCTACATATCCTGGACCTCCACCAGCTTACAGTGAATATGAGAAAAAGTCAAACTAGTCAGATGATCCATCTTTTGATCATAATGTATTGATCGTGTAATTTTTAGATATTAATGATTATTTTTACTGCTATATTTGTTTAAAAACATGTAGAGTACTTTCCTTAAACACTATTTATTGTTGAAATGTATTATACAGAAAATACAAAAAAAATTGAATGTGTCATAATTACAATGTGACTTAAAAGAGATCAGAAACCTGCCCACAAAACTTGTGTCTCGCTTTTTTGTAAAGAAAGATTGTCACACCTTTGAACTAAGTTCTTCTACATACTGATTTCGCTCAATAGGATGATTATTTTAAACATATACAAAATTAGTGCAACACTATCGTCTTTCATCTGAATCCCAAACATGTCTTTGGTTTTTAGGGCTCAGAAAAAAAACTATTACAATAGAAAAATTGTTTCTTTGGGATAACAACATAATTGTTTTTTTTTCCAATCATCACAATTGACAAAATTTAGCATTCTACCTACAGAGTTTATGAGACATTTCTGATAAAAAATTGCATAGGTTAGTAATTAAAAATCTCTTTGATTAGCAACATTTTTACATAATTTTTTGTTTTTAATTTGAAGTTTCACTTTGTGTATTGATTGACCAATGCATTGTATATATCTTTCATTCTGTATTGTGTTTCATGCCTACATGCATTTTTTCCCTTCTCTTGGATAACTTTATTGTACACTAATGCTTTATGAATGGCTCCATTACAATTGTAAAGTTGAATGTTTGAAGTGATGCTCTGAGAATGACAGTGTACAAATAACCTTGAAAATACAATGTATAAAGGCTTCTCAACATTTTTTTTTTAAAGATAATATGATGAATTCTAAGTGATTCAGATTTATATGTGCAGTGAATCAATTGAAGATTATGTAAATCTTAACACTTAGGTGAGAGTTTTAATTAAGCTCATTTTAGAAGTCATTGTAATTTTTTCTTTTTGAGTCAGTTAATTGAAACCCAGGACCATAGCTAGAGCAGGGGAAGTAATTAAGCTATGTCTCAAAGCAACTTCAGTCACTAAAATATTAGTTACGTCCTCTTAGGTACATTTAAAATATAGTATTTACTATGTTTTGGCTGTGTTCAAAACTTGAGGCTGATTTTGTTTTCTATACAATGTGATAGCCTGTACATTTGATTCCATGTTTGTCACATTTTTTTAATGGCCTTAATGAAGTGCAAATGTACATCCTGATGGGTTGATCATTTAGCTAATCTCTTCAAGCATCACAACATTTGCTGACTTGCTTGTCTGTTACTCTCAAAACTTTCCTCATAGTAGCATTAAGTAGGATAATGTTTTCTCAATTTTATTGACCTAGGCTATTTGCTAACTGGATTTATTTTGTTGTTTCTTTGTTAGCTTTTTGTGTCAACCCAAAACAAATTTGTTATGAGTCTTAGAATAGAGGCTGGTGTATTTATGGTTGAGTGTATCATAGAGTATGAACTCCCTTTGATAGGGCTTGCTTGTAACTAATTTGTGGCCAAGGAATGATGCACTGAGTGATTCCACCATCAGGCAAAATAATTTTGTTAAGAGAATGAGAGATGTTTCCATTCTCTTTGCTTTGTGTATGTTTTGACCCTCTGAGAAGGAAGTGGTTCAAGGCTAGAAAGACCAAACTCTAGTTTACAGCCTTGACTAGAAGTTTTGCTTTTTGACTAGTGCAAGTTAAATGTTCTATTGACTAAACGGCAGTTCAAGTAATTAATTTGTTTTCAACATAAAACAAAGTTAAAGACTAATCTTTTAGGTTTGAAATTTTACAGTAGTTATCAGTATTAAAATTGAAATAACTGATAATTGTTATTACAGTTTTAGGGATTTATTTGTTTTTGTACATACAAATTTATTGGAACTGTCTATGGGGAAAGGCTATGTATGCTTTGTATCTTGAAGTTATTGTTATGTTCATTTCTTTCCCCCAAGAGTAAAGAAAAAACAAAACAAAAAACACTGACTATATCACTTTGATAATTAACTGTGATGTTACAAATTGTCATTAGACTACTACTGTGATTTTTGTATTGGTTATTAAAATAGGGTTATCCATTGCTTAATGTACTTAACTTGTATATTGAGATGTGAAGAAAAAATGTTTTACATGTTTCGGATGTTCCTTCAGAGTTGAAAATAATTACTTCCTAGTCCACGGGAGGTGGCAGCGGGCAGGGTTTGAACACGGGACCATCAATAAATCTGAACGACAGTCCAGTGTGCAAACCGCACAACCAGGCAGCCATGTATATTGTATATCTGCCTGCTAATACAATTAGGCTTTGAAAACAAGTGAAATGGCATGAACATTACTAAGGCTATATTGGTAGAACTCCATTTCTATTTTCTTCAAATATTCATTAAGCAGTGTATCTCACTGTCATTGCAAATTATATAGTTCCTGTTATGCATTGAAAATATAATTATGTGACAGGTCCAGGTTTTGGTAAACACCTTGGTCTTCATTGATTAAAAATAAAACGGGAAGTCATGTGATCACAGAATGTTTCTCTTAGGTAAGAACGTGAGTTCTTTTAGGGCAAACACCATGATGCAGTGGAAGCAGTGTTATTTATTAATGGTGTCAAGATTTAGAAAGAGTATAGGAAACACACACGTGCACAGGGCAGATAAGCCAATATAGGCAAAAAAAATTAATATATTAATTATGAATATTGCCTACTTCTGTTCAGACCACTATATTTAAAGACTTTTTAGTTTAAGTGCAATTTAATCAAACATTATTGGAATACTGCACCTACATGGTGGGTCAATATTGTCATGCTTTGTCTCACATATAAAAGTAGTTCATTCTTTCAAAAGCGGAATGGATTTTTATTACAAAAAGAAAAGACAATTCAGTCACAAGTGATTAGGTCATCAAGCTTAATTCATTTCAATTGCTATAGCCTAACGCCTCTCACGCTACAGCATGCTTAGGTCCATTAGGCCTGTCTTTTGTAGTTGTGGGTGAAGAGAATATGTTTCATTCATAGCAGCAGATGAATTCCAAACAGTTCAAGGTTCTTTTATTTTATTTCTTTTGTAGCTAACCAGTTATAAAATGAAAAGGAAAGATATACGCATATTATGTCTCAGAGGTTTGTTATGTACTCTCAGTACAGCCAGTCACTGTAGTTATTAGCCCTTTTTTTGGTCTGAGCGTATTTCTGAAGTATTTCAACAGGCGATGCACCATTGCACCAAAATGAAATGCAGATAAATGGGAGGACAACTTGGGAATGGAACTTTTAAATTACGTCAGGAACATAGGATAATTTTATTGGTCCAAACAAAGTCTCAGCACGCGAATACGTATTGAAGATATTTAGATTTCCTTCCTCTGACGCTAAACTAACTCTTTACCGAATTATATCGCAAACATATCTATAAAAACAAGAACAGAAATATCTCATTAAGACTAAGACGGCTTTATTGACCCTTATTGAAATTTGTTGTGATTCCAAGGACTCGTTTCTCATATGTAGACACCACAACATAAACATTCACGTAAATACAACAGAAAGAGTTCATTCAGCGACTGCACACATTTTGGTCTTTTTGATAGAGTCTGACCGAGTGAGGTACGAACGAGTTTTTGTACCGCTTTGTTCTTGTTTTGATTGACAGTAGTCGCCCACATCGCGACGACCTGTGGCAGGTGGCCGTTGTCTTCCAAGATTTTCTCGATTTTTCTTAGACATTTTTGTTCAAAAAGTTCCTTTAAATGTGGTAATGTTATGAGTGTAATTTTTGATGCCCTTTTTATGATGTTTTCTAGACGTCGCAACAGTTTAGATGAAGCGTTGACTTGCCAACAAATTATTCCGTATGTTAGCAGATTTTGTACAGTCGCGCCGTAAAAAGTATCTAGGATCTTCTTGTTTAGTTTAAAGCTATTGTATAGAAAAAAAAAAGTCACTGGGCTGTTTTCTTTGTCAGAGTTCCAAGATGGTCTTCCCATGAAAGATTGTTATTAATGATAACACCTACATATTTCTATGCCTTCACTTGTTCTATAGATGCAGTGTTTATTTGCAGTTCACGTATAGTTGGTAGAGTTTTGTTTGGTACCAGAACGTGTTTTCTCCATCACGACTTCGCAACCAATCAGAGAACAGGGTTTCAACAAAAACTGTGATCTCGTGTCAAACGTAATAGAATAAACAATGCACAAGACAATAGCAATCTCTGCAGGACTGTCTTACACAATGCTTTAAACACTGGGATTTATCTGGGAGGTGGGATTGACTAATCAACTTTGAGTTGAGATCTGGCAAAGTAATTGTAAATATATATATTTGGCATTATTTGCAACATATTTTTATTAAATTAAATAAATGTATACTATTTGAGTTGTGAGTCGACCTTTTTTTAAATAATTCAGTTGTGTAACTTTTAGCACTTGACCTATAAAGGGGAAGTAACCCTTGAGGGATTATGGACACGAAATGGCCTTAGTTGTGCCGAAGTGCCAAAACCCCAAAATATCAAATGTCTTACACAATGCTTTTAATCACCCTTTAAAATTAGGCTAGTAGGATTAACGCAGATTATCCAATCCTATGAATAAATTCTTAACCTGTGATTGTGCATACAAGAGATTTAGAATTCACAACCAAAAGAGGCTCACGAGTGGTCTTCAGTAGATGTTGCTCTTCAGTGAACAGAGCTCAAACGTTAACTGTCAACAAATTACGTTGTTTGGATATAGGACAATATTAGTGTAGGCTTAAATGTATTACCAAATGAAAACATTTGAATTTCGTATTTAAGATATTATTACTTTCATCCTGTTTTGAAATCTAACAAATGTATCTGTGTGGGAAAAGTTTTTATTTATAATTTAAAAAATTAAAATAGCTCGCACTCAGAAGACTAACAGTAGCAGTTGCAGCTACGACCAACCACGATGCAGGCGATGGTGAAATTATTTCGCATTTAATTTTTGATATTAAATCTAAGTGACAAACGGACAGACAGACATCACAAAACCAATCTGTTATAAGTTACACCAAACATAAGATCTATCAATAAACACATTTTGATAGCAAACAAAAAATACTCTGACAGATGAACTGAATAACGATACCCCATTCAGCTCCTATACTTACACCATGGCTTTCCTAAAGATACAAAGAAATAAAAACTTGAGGACCGTGGAGCTGTCGTCCCTAAATTTGTGTGAAAGACTTCACCATGTACTTAATTTATTGGTCCTTGTGCTTGTGGATACTCCACACAATATGGGCTTACATTAAAGCAACTGGTTTAATCCATATCTCACAAAATAGAACAAGCACACTCATACACACAAACATAGCTACAGATATGGATTTGCAGAGGCGTAGCGCTAAGTGTAGTAAAGTGCCATTTTGCTGTCGTTTTTATATTATTGAGAACGCCGAGGTATTGCTGGTGCATCACATCAATTGGCGTTCTCTGTGCTTGTGTCGACAGCAAGGATTTACTGTGTGGAACTTATAAGTTTAAATTTTTGCTGCCTGGTCGTGCGGTATGCGCTGGACTGTCGTTCGGTCGTGTCAATGGTATCTCTCGTCGTCCTGCGGGAGGTTTGGACTAGGAAGTAGATTATCTTCAACTCTGAAGGAACACTGGAAATATGTAAAACATTTTTACCGTTGAGTTGAAAGTCTACCTTTTGAGTGTGGGTTTCCTTAAGTCTACCTTTTGAGTATGGGTTTCCTTCAGTCTACATTTTGGGTGTAAAGTGTAATGTGTACTTTTTGAGTGAAGTCTACCTTTTAAATAAAGGTTACATTTTATATGTATAGAGAGTTACATTATGTTATTTTTCATATAGCATAGGCCTACATGTTTACATACACAAGAAGTGTGATTACATCAATAGTTTTCATTCCAGAAGTGTAGAAGGTTTTCTGTAATCTAGATTGAACTCACTATTTCCATTACAAAGAGTTTTTTTTTCTGGATAGTGAGGGATCTTTTCTTTACTTCTTGGTGTCCAAACTGTTGAGCCATGAAGAGAATTATATATAAAGTAATTAATTATTTTGTTTGTTTTCTTGAACAAGGAAAAGAAATCGCACTCGACAGAAATAGTAGTATAAGCTGAAGTAGTTCCCTGTAAGAATCGAGCCTTCAGAGAAACCTTTTCTACATGCATTAAAAGAAAAAAAAACGATCATGTAAACATTCACCAAGATACCCCCACCCCCTTTCACAACTGGTCGAGACACGTGATAGGATCATAGTGTAGTGAGAAAGTGATAGGATCATAGTGTAGTGAGAAAGTGATAGGATCATAGTGCAGTGAGAAAGTGTTAGGATCATAGTGTAGTGAGAAAGTGATAGGATCATAGTGTAGTGAGAAAGTGTTAGGATCATAGTGTAGTGAGAAAGTGATAGGATCATAGTGCAGTGAGAAAGTGTTAGGATCATAGTGCAGTGAGAAAGTGTTAGGATCATAGTGTAGTGAGAAAGTGATAGGATCATAGTGTAGTGAGAAAGTGTTAGGATCATAGTGTAGTGAGAAAGTGTTAGGATCATAGTGTAGTGAGAAAGTGTTAGGATCATAGTGTAGTGAGAAAGTGATAGGATCATAGTGCAGTGAGAAAGTGTTAGGATCATAGTGCAGTGAGAAAGTGTTAGGATCATAGTGTAGTGAGAAAGTGATAGGATCATAGTGTAGTGAGAAAGTGTTAGGATCATAGTGTAGTGAGAAAGTGATAGGATCATAGTGTAGTGAGAAAGTGATAGGATCATAGTGTAGTGAGAAAGTGATAGGATCATAGTGTAGTGAGAAAGAGATAGGATCATAGTGTAGTGAGAAAGTGATAGGATCATAGTGTAGTGAGAAAGTGTTAGGATCATAGTGCAGTGAGAAAGTGTTAGGATCATAGTGTAGTGAGAAAGTGATAGGATCATAGTGTAGTGAGAAAGTGTTAGGATCATAGTGTAGTGAGAAAGTGTTAGGATCATAGTGCAGTGAGAAAGTGTTAGGATCATAGTGCAGTGAGAAAGTGTTAGGATCATAGTGTAGTGAGAAAGTGATAGGATCATAGTGTAGTGAGAAAGTGTTAGGATCATAGTGTAGTGAGAAAGTGATAGGATCATAGTGCAGTGAGAAAGTGTTAGGATCATAGTGCAGTGAGAAAGTGTTAGGATCATAGTGTAGTGAGAAAGTGATAGGATCATAGTGTAGTGAGAAAGTGTTAGGATCATAGTGTAGTGAGAAAGTGTTAGGATCATAGTGTAGTGAGAAAGTGTTAGGATCATAGTGTAGTGAGAAAGTGATAGGATCATAGTGCAGTGAGAAAGTGTTAGGATCATATTGCAGTGAGAAAGTGTTAGGATCATAGTGTAGTGAGAAAGTGATAGGATCATAGTGTAGTGAGAAAGTGTTAGGATCATAGTGTAGTGAGAAAGTGATAGGATCATAGTGTAGTGAGAAAGTGATAGGATCATAGTGCAGTGAGAAAGTGTTAGGATCATAGTGTAGTGAGAAAGTGATAGGGTCATAGTGTAGTGAGAAAGTGATAGGATCATAGTGTAGTGAGAAAGTGATAGGATCATAGTGCAGTGAGAAAGTGTTAGGATCATAGTGCAGTGAGAAAGTGTTAGGATCATAGTGTAGTGAGAAAGTGATAGGATCATAGTGTAGTGAGAAAGTGTTAGGATCATAGTGTAGTGAGAAAGTGATAGGATCATAGTGTAGTGAGAAAGTGATAGGATCATAGTGCAGTGAGAAAGTGTTAGGATCATAGTGTAGTGAGAAAGTGATAGGATCATAGTGCAGTGAGAAAGTGATAGGATCATAGTGTAGTGAGAAAGTGATAGGATCATAGTGTAGTGAGAAAGTGTTAGGATCATAGTGCAGTGAGAAAGTGTTAGGATCATAGTGTAGTGAGAAAGTGATAGGATCATAGTGTAGTGAGAAAGTGTTAGGATCATAGTGTAGTGAGAAAGTGATAGGATCATAGTGTAGTGAGAAAGTGATAGGATCATAGTGCAGTGAGAAAGTGTTAGGATCATAGTGTAGTGAGAAAGTGATAGGATCATAGTGTAGTGAGAAAGTGATAGGATCATAGTGTAGTGAGAAAGTGATAGGATCATAGTGTAGTGAGAAAGTGTTAGGATCATAGTGCAGTGAGAAAGTGTTAGGATCATAGTGTAGTGAGAAAGTGATAGGATCATAGTGTAGTGAGAAAGTGTTAGGATCATAGTGTAGTGAGAAAGTGTTAGGATCATAGTGCAGTGAGAAAGTGTTAGGATCATAGTGCAGTGAGAAAGTGTTAGGATCATAGTGTAGTGAGAAAGTGTTAGGATCATAGTGTAGTGAGAAAGTGATAGGATCATAGTGTAGTGAGAAAGTGATAGGATCATAGTGCAGTGAGAAAGTGTTAGGATCATAGTGCAGTGAGAAAGTGATAGGATCATAGTGTAGTGAGAAAGTGATAGGATCATAGTGTAGTGAGAAAGTGTTAGGATCATAGTGTAGTGAGAAAGTGATAGGATCATAGTGTAGTGAGAAAGTGATAGGATCATAGTGCAGTGAGAAAGTGATAGGATCATAGTGTAGTGAGAAAGCTAAAAAGCTAAACAAAAACAATTGGTACAAATATTTCGAATCGTAAAGACTTATTATGTCATGGTACATATAATGGCATGACTGACCCAAACTAATTGATACAATTACACTTAATATAAGCTTTTTAAAAAAATGTTGTTCTTGTTTTGTTTATTATTACTTAGACGTAGCATCTCTATCAATTGATTTCCATAGTGGTGTTGCTATCCTGCCCTCAACCGCAGCACTGTGGTGTATTTCTACTTAAGCTGCATTTGTCTGTAGCCGTCGGTAGATGACGCCAACGCTAGTATCGTAACTGGTATCACATCTGCATATTCGAATACAGTAGACAAAATATTTTAACGTGAACAAAACTAAAACTGTAATGCTTATAAGAAGGCCGCATATATGTTATATCTCCTGATTAAAAATTTTCCCTTTCAGAGTATTTTAGACCTTGCGATGTATGGGGCATACGATGTTTAGGTCATATATACCCTATATATCTCCTGAGTGCTACACCGTTAAGTATTGTTTCATGTTTCGAACCGATATAAATCTTGTTTCTACCTGATTTCCAGGTCAAACCAACCTCTTGTTGTGTAAATACTGTCAATGCGAACACTGCTGTTGAATATCAGCTCGAGGTTCTCACACAGGGGGAGTAAGGAACTCGGCCATATGGACCCAAGAATATGACATTTTGTGTTGCTTGAGTAAAAAGGGCGGGAACCTGACCCCAGATACCATCTCTCCCACCTCCCGGTTCACAAAAAATAAATTAATTTAAAAAAAAGATTGTAGCATTACTATAAATATGAAAGCTGCACTTTAACAAATACAATTGCAATAAAATATCTACAGATATATCATTGTGGGACTAGAATCTGAGATATATTTACAAAAACACAAAGCAAAAATAAAAAAGGCTGTAATCTTTGTGAATGAAAAATGTTTTGCTAAATTGTTGTTTCATAGTTATTTACATTTATTTTGTTGGGTGTTTAGTTTAGTATTCATGTTTCTTTTGTAATTAATACAGATGGCTGCCTTGTAGTGCAATTAGCGCGCTGGACTGTCGTTCCGTCGTCTCGATAGTTCCGGGCTCATATTCTGCCCGTTTCCTTCCCTCGTCGTCCTTCGGTAGTTTTTGACACTAGGAAGTAAATTATCTTCAACTCTGAAGGAACATACAAAACTTGTAAAACATTTGTTTTTTTTTAATTACAATAGGAGGATGGGGATTGCTGGGGTGCAAAATATTTGACAATTTCATAATCTCACTGCTTCTCTGCTTCGATGGACAAATCAGTGTGCTCCTTGATGTTATCTCTTTTCTTTTGTTTCATCCTACTCTTCAATCTGGTACCGGTACTTTACAATAAACAAATAGTGATCTTCAGACTCGAAGACAAGCCTCATCATATCTCGTTATATATATAATTCCTGGGGGACCATTCCTTGCTCCCAGCACTTAGCAGTTCACGGAGTGGCTTGATTAGGGCATGCTTTCCAACTTGAATAGCTTCTGCAGGAATACCATTTTCCTCCTGGTGCTTTCCCGTGTGCAAGCATGTCATTGTCTGTGCTCAGTTTCGTCTAATTCGTTCCAAACTGAAATATATATAACTTAGCGCCACACCTTCAGGGAAGACATAAGGACAGGGCTGGAAAGAAGCTTCAAAAGGACTACTGGAGACCGATTACTACAGAGACATAGATCAATGTGTATGCATGTTTTGTATGTTCAAATCAAGTATGAAAGAGAATTTGTATTGATGAACTAATGGAAGAAGTCGCGTTGTCTTGGAGATTATAACAACCATTACGCCTACACCTGTTAGTTTCTAATTTACTGAATTTATTTATCATACACATTTTAGGCTTAAATAAGTTTTTGAAATGTATTTATTTTTGTTCTGGCTCCTAAATAAGACTTTAGCCATTCCATTTGTCCTCTTATAGGCGTGCATGTGTTTGGTAATCATAGGCCTATATATATGGCATACCTGCACCTCTTTCAATGTGGGAAAAAATATGACATTTCTTGTATTTTAAGGTTCATCATCATCATCATCATCAAACTCCATTAGAGTGAGGGCTTGAAAGGCTCAAATCCTCTCTTGCAAAAGCCCTGGACAGAAACCCTGCTGTCTTGCGTAGTGCATAAATGTCGCCATACAGGTCAAGAATTTTGGGTTTCCCAGACCTGTCGAGACGGAGATCAGCAAGTCTAGGGCAGTCAAACAGAATATGAGGCACGGTTTCCTTTTCTTCCCCGCAGCGGGGGCATCGTGGATCAAAATTTGACCATAGCCGCGAGAAATATGAGCCAACTGGACAGTGGTTTGTCCTGCACTGTGCTATAATAGCTTGCTCAGGCCTGGACAGCCTCCACCACGGGGAAGTGCGGTCAGGGCGCTTCATGCGCTCCTAGACTCCACGGGCTTTTTGGGACTTGTCTCAACACTCAAACCACTTTTCCATTTGTTTTTTTGTATTATAGCCAGGGCTTGATGAAAGCTTACAGCCTGTTCAGTGGGTGGAATTCGCCCTCCCTGGTGGGCCAAAGAGTCTGCAATTGTGTTGCCACACCTAAGTGACTCGGTACCCACTGCATTATTACAGGGGTGCCATATCGTTGTTTAATGTTATGTGAAGCCATGATGACAGTGTTGATATTGGGGGGCCATGGTCCGGGGCTTTGCAAAGCCTGTAGTACAGATTTTGAGTCGGTGACCACAACAATCTGTGTTGCTCTCAAATGTACCCCGCAGAGTTGAGAGTCAATGACTTTTAAGGCTTCACAGACTGCCATGGTCTCCGCATCAAAACTGCAAACACTACCCTATGGTTCAAAGAGTTTGACTGTGTAAGAGCCAAGAATGTCGATG
The DNA here is from genome assembly GCA_030265305.1 of Biomphalaria pfeifferi. NCBI lineage: Eukaryota > Metazoa > Mollusca > Gastropoda > Planorbidae > Biomphalaria > Biomphalaria pfeifferi. The sequence goes on along the minus strand of JASAOG010000130.1, from coordinate 737,547 downwards.
TAGGCTACATAGCCTGCTCTCCCAGAATCTATTGATGCCGACCCATCAGTGTATGCAAAATAGCACTGGGCTTGAAGGTATTAATGGTCTCCAGAGCTAGGATTTGAAGGTCGTTAGATGAACGACTTTGCTTAGGGGCATTAGGGTCTACTAATTTCAAGCGTATGTCTGGAGTCGTTGGGCGACACCAAGGGGGAAGGGGATGAAAGCGTTGAATGTTTTGTCGGTTGGTGGAGAGGCCAGCTTCATCAGATAGTCTAGTGGCATGATGCATAAAAGACTGCATCTGGATACGTCTTCTGCATCTCCAACCATCCACTAGTTTTCTAGCTGGGAAGTAGTCATCCAGCCTTTTATACCGCTCAAAGCATGACCTTTCCCTCCTAAGGTTTAGTGGACCTATATTAGCCATTATTTCAGCCGCATGTACTGAACTTGTCCTAAAGGCTCCACAGACAAATCTTAGTGCTTGGGACTGTATTTTATTTTATTTTATTTTAAGGTTTATTATTAATATATTAGTATTTAAGAGTTAGGAAATCCATTACTGAGTACCGGTACCTATTTTTTTTTACATAAAAAAGCATTGTACATGTATATATATATATATACAGAGGCGGCCTTAGCAGTGCGCGAGGCCCTGGGCGAATGTCAAATGCGGGGCCCTGCGCTATAAGGGTAGACTAGATATATCGTACCATATCAGGCTAAGGGGATCATCCGCCACTAACACTGAATGCCTTTTTTGTTACTAAACATACTACCTTACGTAAGTACTGTACTATTGGCCTTTAAACTACATAAACTCGAAATGTTCTCTAGCTTAACTTCTGAATCTGATAAGTCCACAAAACGCCATGTAACAGACATCTGCTCTTTGTGGCTAACATCAAGCGTGCAGTCAAGGATGACGGGAAAATATGCCTTCAGGTCCATAAGCTCATTTTGAATCCTATATATAATGTACTGGTCGTGAGCCTCAGCTTTTTAATTCGTCGAAGTTCTTGCATAGTTAAGTCAATTTTGTCAAGTATCTCAACCAAGCCTCAAAACTGGCCGTTGTTCGGCGCATAAAGTTTCTCTGTTCTCTCACGCAAGGCGCTGTTTTTTGTTTTTTGTCATTTTTTAATGCCAAGGTGAATTGTTAAACAGTGAAAGCCGCTTAGAATGTACAGGTCATTAGATGATGTCTATATCAAAACTAAAGTGTATTTCGAAACCAAAAATGTCACGTTAAAAGCTTAAAAGGTAATTGGTATCATATAGATGCAGGAAAAGGCTTCCAAAATATTGAGCAACAAGTTGTAGTTTATGAAAACTGGTCTGGTTTTCGAACCTGACGGTGACAAGTGAATCTTCTATCGCGGGGCCCTTCTTAGGCGTGCATTACTGTATATATACTGATATAAAGATGACACTGTAGAGTTATTATTAAGTTGTATGCCTATGTTAAGATTCATGTGCAGTTTTAATAAAAAGGTTGCAGATCTAAAAGTTTAGGGTGAAGTAACTTAACTTCTAAACAATTTGAAACCTTGTTTGATTCTTTCGGAATAAATATCACAATTAAAAAAAAGGCAAATAGAAAGAAAACTGTTTGGGTGGCGATCCACTTTTAATGTGAGCACACACACACACAGAGTGCTGAATTCATCCTTTGAAACAGTGTTGATATTAGAAACAATACAACATTTTTAATCGTCGGGTGATAAGGAAAAGAAAAAAAACATTAATACGATATCAATAAGAATAAGTATATTTGGGTATCTAGCGCCTTCACTTATTTTCTTGAAAGTCTGTTCTTGCAAAATGAATTTTCTTCTACTTTGGGGTCACCCCCCTGGTGTGTGACACCCGGTGCGGCCCGCACCCACACAACCCCATAGCGATGCCACTGATAAAAGGTTACATTTTCGTATTTTATCGTCCAGGGCAAGCGTGAGTCAACAGTGTGAAGTATTTTATTTTGTGTACTTGTTTTTGGTACTTTTTAGCACTCAAGAATCCCATTTTTAAAGCTCTGCCTTTTGTAGAACAAAATAATTTCAGTTTGAATGAAGCATTAACCACTTACTCTCAGTGGCACAATGTAAAAGTTATTTTAAAACAAATGGGCCACAACAGCATATAATTATGCATTTTAAAATTATAGGCTAGTGCATTTAATGAAAAAAATATTGGCTTTACCTAAATCTGTTTGTTTTTTTATTTGGTTGGGAACGTAGAGATTCAGTTTAGCTTCCTTGTTCATTTTAGCGTCTTTGTTTAGTTTAGCGTCCTTGTTCAGTTTATGGTGAAAATCTCCAACATTATGTCATAAATTATGTAGGCAAGTGACAACAGGATACTGACAAGGAGCAGCACAAAATCTGCTAAGCATATGGCAAAAGAAGAATAAGAAAAAAATATATATGAGTCTAAACAAGATGAAACTGAATGCAGGGCACGTACTAACCAGGACATATATCTATCTTATATGTAGACCCATCTATATTGACAGAAATAGAAAAGAACTCATTAGGTAGGGCAAGTCTTAAAAATTATCTATATACAGAAAATCAAAAAGACAGACAACCAAAAGAAAGACCACGAAACGTATGATGATGTAATGGACGAAAAGTTCAGCATGGATCTGAATGGATCTCTATGTAGGAGCATGCAAGGAATCTCGCCCTTGACCTATTGGCCTGGATGCGTTGATCTGAATGGATCTCTATGTAGGAGCAGGCATGGAATCTCGTTCTTGACCTATTGACGTGGATGCGTTGATCTGAATGGATCTCTATGTAGGAGCAGACATGGAATCTTGCTCTTGACCAATTGGTGGGATCTCTATGTAGGAGCATGCAAGGAATCTCGCCCTTGACCTATTGGCCTGGATGCGTTGATCTGAATGGATCTCTATGTAGGAGCAGGTATGGAATCTCGTTCTTGACCTATTGACGTGGATGCGTTGATCTGAATGGATCTCTATGTAGGAGCAGGCATGGAATCTCGTTCTTGACCTATTGACGTGGATGCGTTGATCTGAATGGATCTCTATGTAGGAGCAGGCATGGAATCTCGTTCTTGACCTATTGACGTGGATGCGTTGATCTGAATGGATCTCTATGTAGGAGCAGGCATGGAATCTCGTTCTTGACCTATTGACGTGGATGCGTTGATCTGAATGGATCTCTATGTAGGAGCAGACATGGAATCTTGCCCTTGACCTATTGGCGTGGATGGACGACGAAGAACAATGTTTACAGCCCAATTTTAAGATTTAAGAAAAAAAAATCAATGTTTTACCAGGCTCTGTTTCGCAGTTATGTTCGTCTGATCCATCTTTACAGTCGTGTCTATCGTCGCACTTTTTTTCGGATGCGATACAAACGTTGTCGGCACATTCACAATTTTTTTCGCCGACACATTCTGGAAAAGAAAAAAAAAGAAGAAGGAGAAAATTTTCATTCGGAAAGTTTTAGATGTTTCTAAAAAATAATTAGAGTAGAATTAGAATTAAAAAATAATTAAATTAATTAATCCATCTGTATTGACTACCTAAAGAAAATGACCTCGATTAAGATGACTTGATGATGTATAGGCAGGACTATAAACAGCAGTCCTGGAGTCGTGACGAAAATTTAAGAAGAGATCCGAATGAAAAGATATGTTAAAACAGGCCAGATGGCGCCACTGGTGTGGAATGAGCATTGTTAACAAGTAAATGGAAGCTAAGATTAAAAAGAAAATAAAGTGTACTGCAATTTTTTTTCGTCGTATCCATCATCACAGTCAGTGATCATCACACTTAGTAGTCACTGATACACACTTATCTTTGTCACATGTGAAGTAAAACAACTTATCACATTTTGTCTGTTCTGAAAAAAAGAATAAAATTTGAATTCTACACGAAAAGTTGCCACAGATCAACTAGTGACCTTGTTATACTAGAAATAATTAAATGTGAGTTAGTTGAATTCAGAACGTCTGACCCTTCATTCTTTCTGAAGATGTTTATTGTACAATAGAATAGGATCTCCCTGGAGTTAGTGAGAAAAATGTATGTTCTCCAATCTTGCCAGAAAGGGGGTCTGTGGGCGCGCAGTGAGCTCCCCCAGCGGGATTCGGGACTGAACCCCGCCCCCAAGCACTATTTCCGGTATTGAAAGCCATACAAAGTATGTGGTTGCGAAGGGTAGCCTTTGGCCGTGTCCATTAGTGGGAGGGGCGGGATGGGAGGAACCGGAAGCGAAAAGTAAAAAAAAAAGGACCAACTAAAAATAGCACAGAGCCTATCAAGTATTAATAGAAAACTGAAAAGCAGAAGTAGAGTTAGACAGGATCAAGAAGACTGTTTGCTTTGGAGGAGAGTTAAAGGGGGGGGGGGGGGGGAGACAAAAGTGATTCTCGAATTTACGGGCCGTTCCACGTTATAAAAGGTAAGGAGGGTCCATGGCAAAATAAACAATATATAGCCCGGGGTTAAATCAACGGGCTTAGCCAGTGGGTAACACTAGTAGTCATATAATGTAATAAAACTAGGCCCTAATTGTTACTGAGGAAATTTGGTGGGATGAGGGGTGGGGTGGAGAGAAATGATACCTCGAATTTACGAGCTGGCCATAGGAATGTATGAAGGAGCATTTAACTTTATTTCATTATATTGTTATAAGTTATAAAGAAAAATGGGTTAGGTCTATGGTCAACTCACTCCTCTTAGGCATCATTTTGTCTTGGAAAGTGCAGCTATCAAAGGGAAGTAATTCAGCAAGCTAAACGTTTTGAAGATGCTCAATGAAATGGGAAGATAACTTTAACACGTTTTAACATTGTAGCAATTACCTTTTTTTTATATCAGCAAAATCCTAACATAATAAACAGAAACAATAAAAGAAATGATATCACACACTTAACGCACACTAATTAATTATCATAAATCAGCAGAAATGTATCTAATCGTCAAGGTAACATATCGAAAAGCGACAGATAATTACGGGTTTCTTGGAGTCCTATTCTAATGTCAAGGAAACAAGGGTTAAAACTGATCGTTTACGTACTGAAAACATTTTGCAATGCATGCAGATGACTATCATTAATGATGAGGTAGACCTACAAGAACAATGTGTTCGGCTCCGACGAATGGTTTAAGAGAGAGATCTAAATGAAATGATGTGTAAGTACAGGCCTGAGACTTCCATGAGACACTGGGATGGATGGATGGATGGATGAATTGATGGATGGATGAATGGATTAATGGGTGGATAGATGGATGAATGGACGGATGAATGGATGGATGAATGAATGGATGGATGGTAGGATTAATGGATGGATGGATGGATAGATGAATGGATAAATAGATGGATGGATAAATGGATGGATAAATGGATGGATGGATGGTTGGACTGATCGATTGATGAATGGATGGATAAATTGGTAGATGGGTGGATGGATGAATGTATAAATGGATGGATGGATTAATGGATGGATGGAGGGACGGATGGATGAATGGCTGGATGAATGGATGGATGAATGGATGGATGGGTGGATGGATGAATTGGTAGATGGGTGGATGGATGAATGGATAAATGGATGGATGGATTAATGGATGGATGGACGGACGGATGGATGAATGGTTGGATGAAAGGATGGATGAATGGATGGATGAATGGATGGATGAATGGATGGATGGGTGGATGGATGAATGGATAGATGGATGGATTAAAGAATGGATGGATGAATGGATGGATGAATGGATGGATGGATGAATGGATGAATAGATGGATGGATGTATTAATGGATGAATGAATGGATAGATGAATGGATAGATGGATGGATGGTAGGATTAATGGATGGATGGATGAATGGATGGATGGATAAATGGATGGATGGATTAATGGATGGATGGACGGACGGATGGATGAATGGCTGGATGAAAGGATGGATGAATGGATAAATGGATGGATGGATTAATGGATGGATAGACGGATGGATGTATTAATGGATGAATGAATGGATAGATGAATGGATAGATGGATGGATGAATGGATAGATGGATGGATTAAAGAATGGATGGATGGATGAATGGATGGATGAATAGATGGATGGATAAATGGATGGATGGTAGGATTAATGAATGGATGGATGAATGGATGGATGGATAAATGGATGGCTGGATTAATGGATGGATGGACGGATGGATGGATGAATGGCTGGATGAATGGATGGATGAATGGATGGATGAATGGATGGATGAATGGATGGATGAATGGATGGATGAATGGATGGATTAATGGATGGATGAATGGATGGATGAATGGATGGATGAATGGATGGATGAATGGATGGATGGGTGGATGGATGAATTGGTAGATGGCTGGATGGATGAATGGATGGATGAAAGGATGGATGAATGGATGGATGAATGGATAGATGGATGGATTAAAGAATGGATGGATGGATGAATGGATGGATGAATAGATGGATGGATGTATTAATGGATGAATGAATGGATAGATGAATGAATAGATGGATGGATGGTAGGATTAATGGATGGATGGATGAATGGATGGATGGATGAATGGATGGATGAATTAATGGATGGATGGACGGACGGATGAATGAATGGTTGGATGAAAGGATGGATGAATGAATGGATGAATGGATTGATGAATGGATGGATGAATGGATGGATGAATGGATGGATGGGTGGATGGATGAATGGATAGATGGATGGATTAAAGAATGGATGGATGGATGAATGGATGGATGAATAGATGGATGGATGTATTAATGGATGAATGAATGGATAGATGAATGGATAGATGGATGGATGGTAGGATTAATGGATGGATGGATGGATAAATGGATGGATGGATTAATGGATGGATGGATTAATGGATGGATGGACGGACGGATGGATGAATTGGTAGATGGGTGGATGGATGAATGGATAAATGGATGGATGGATTAATGGATGGATGGACGGACGGATGGATGAATGGTTGGATGAAAGGATGGATGAATGGATGGATGAATGGATGGATGAATGGATGGATGAATGGATGGATGAATGGATGGATGAATGGATAGATGGATGGATTAAAGAATGGATGGATGGATGAATGGATGGATGAATAGATGGATGGATGTATTAATGGATGAATGAATGGATAGATGAATGGATAGATGGATGGATGGTAGGATTAATGGATGGATGGATGGATAAATGGATGGATGGATTAATGGATACAAAAGTGGATAGATAAATGGATGGATAAATGGATGGGTGGTTGGATGGATGAATGAATTGATGGATGGATGAATGAATGAATGAATGGATGTATAGAGATGAACATAATTTAGTGCTAAATTTAAGATTTCAGAAAAAAAAACCATCTATCTTGTACCAAGTGTTGGAGCTATGCAATCAAGTTCGTCGGAGTTATCCTCACAATCATTTTACCCAATCACATTTCTTCTCTTGTAAGACATTTACCGTCGGCACATCGAAACTGAATGTGATCACACACACGACGTGTTGACTGAAACAAAGAAATACAACTTCACTCTTCTTAAGAAGTATTGGATTCGATTTACTGTAATAAACCCTCAATCAACTTACTTTTTCTGTGTCTGTGTGGTCAAAAGTCTGCTTGCGTTACTTCCTTGACACCAATTCTCGGATCAACTCTTTGCACAATTATTCATTGGAATAGACAAGACATGAATTAATAAAAAAAAAAAAACAAATTAATCTTACCTAATTACTGGTAATTATTATTTTTTGTTTGATACGACAAGGGAAACTTATCCTTCAGTATTCACAATCAGGGCTAAATATGTAGGGTTTCGTCCCCTTCGATACAAGTTATTTCTCACACACTAATTGTTGGGTCGAGTTGAAACTTTAAACAATTATTTATAGTGCATAAGAAAACATGAGCCAATTTTAAAATAATTTTAAAATTAACCTTTTAGTAAATTAATTATTGGTAAGTAAAAAAAAATTCTAATAAGGAAAATAACTTCTATGTTATTGAGAGATATAGTTGTGGGAGGCGCGGTGGCTGAGCGGTAAAGCGTTTGGCTTCTGTACCGAGGTCCCGATTTCGAATCCCGGTGAAGGCTGGGCTATTTAATTCCTAGGTCTTGGGACGCCTCAGAGCCCACCCAGCTCTAATGGGTACCTGACATTATTTTCGGAAAAGTAAAGATGGTTCGTCATTGTGCTAGCCACATGACACCCTCGTAAAACCGTGGGCCACTGAAACGTATGATCTAAGGGAACGAACTATGTACTTGCTACTAAAAAAAGAAGAAGAAAAGTAAAGTTCCCCTTTCAGACCTTGCGATCTATCTGTTCTGTGGCCCACGGTTAACGAGGGTGTCATGTGGTCAGCACAACGATTAACCGCATCACTTTTCCCCAACTAATGTCAGATACCCATTAGAGCTGGGTGAACCCAGAGGCGCCCAAAGATCCCGAAGTTAAGAATCTCTGTCTTCATCAGAATTCAAACCCGGGACCTCAGTTTGGAAGCCAAACGCTTTACCGCTCAGCCACCGCGCCTCCTTTATTTTATTATACACATTTTAAGACGGAATATTATCGTGTCAGTACCAAGATTCACTGCTTTGACGTCCCGTTTGATTACATCCACATAAGGGAAGTGGGGACGACCAGTTTTCCTCGAGCCAGCCGCCCAGTTGCCTGCTATAAAGGATGACTTTTGGAATTCGATTGTCCTCCATCCGGAGAACTTGACCAGACCAGGCAGGCGTCGTTGTCTGAAGATTGTTAAGATGCTGGGAAGACTCGTTCGCGCAATATAGGCTATGCTTTATGTATATTTGTGCGATTATAAATATTGTTTTACCAATGGACCTCATTCACCAATCGTAAATAAACATATTTAGCCACGCCATAATATTGATAAAACAATTAGAAATACGTATCACGTGACAGCCACTATGGATTACATAATTTGTAAAGAAGATATATAGAATCACGTGGCTAAATGTTGTTTGTTTACGATTGGTAAATGAGGTCCATTGTTTTTGTTTAGTGCAATTTCATGCTTTTAGCGTTCCATATCCACTTTGATCCTATCACTTAGTCTTAGACCAGTTGGCAAGGGGAGGGGGAGATACCAACGTTCAGTGTGATGACGTAGTATTCTAATATTACACATGAGACTGGCTACTGTTAGTGTGTCGCGAATGTCCTAGAATGCTGGGTTCGTTCTTCCTAGAGTCACACTTGACACGTGACAAACATAGATATTACTGATTGACTTAACGCCACTTTAACAGACAAAATATAAAGTTTATTTAATGACCATAATAATACCGCACTTCTTGGCAGTTATATGATCTAATTAGAAACAAAGTCACATCCGCATAACAGCGGTATTAAATATATCCAACATGTCAAATTCTCCAAAATAGACTTCAAGTAACGTCCGCATCACTGCCGGTAACAAATACTTCAATAATAATAGTACAGAATAATAACTACTAGAAATACATGTCTCAAGTGACCACTGGCTTCGACTGCCCAAAAGATACTTAACTCAAAAGTACTACTTGACTCTCTAAGTCACTACTGTCCGAACCGGACCAAAAGATACTACTTACTGCCCTGGACCAAAGGATACTGCTAGACTGACTAAAAGTCAATTCAGTCATCCTTACTTCCTGTTTCTATATCAGGAGTTTCACGTGTCTTTTCACCCTCTTAACCCGAGGTGAACGTTTAACAGGCAATGTCAACTGAGACTGTGACAGGGGAGAAAGAATAAAGTATCTGGGTGATCGCTTTTAAAATGTATTTTTTAAAAAGTGAACCACCTGAATTGTGCCAAATTTCAAGTTAATCCGAGATTGGGTGTTGGAGAAATAACGTGTACAAACTTTTGGCCAGATAGACACACAGACAGACAGAGTGAGTGGTTATAAGCTTGGTAAATATTTGTACCTAAGTATATTGGTGAAAAATGAAGTTTATTTACAAAGCTTATGTCTCTCCGTCTGTCTATCTCGTACACATTCTGTATACGTTATTTCTCCCGCTTCCCATTCTCGGATCAAGTTGAACATTGCACAATTATTTCTTGTCCATAATTAATTAATATAAGTATGCATAATGTTACGATTCTCTCCTACTCATGCCTTCTGTAAACAATGCTAAACACAACACAACACATCAACACATCAATAACTTGACAACAAGGATCCAAATAATCTGGTACTTTAATAATGGTCAAATCAAACAGCCATTACGACACAATTGACAACACAATCAACTACTACCCCGTTAGACTGTATATTACTGTACTCAACTCATAACTCTACTGTCTCTTCCTGGACTCGTACGTTTCACTGGAGGACTGCACCAGGACCGACTTCATGGCTGACTAACAGTCCCGGTCTCAACGCTCTCCGGTCATGAACTGCCGCTTTCCTACACACTGTGTCTGGTCTGCGCAGGCTTATGATCAGATGACCATAACACGGGCGCTAATCACGTGCAAAGTTCGCCACAATCGTCCTGACCCACCAGTAAGATTCGAGTGTACAATTGCCATTATTACAACGTGATTCTTTCGTTTTGCAGGTGACAGCTAAAAGTGAAATGAATAAATAAAAAGGTTTAATAACTCTAGATCTATAAGTTGTCAGACCATATCAGAGGACTATGCTTCATCTCGAGCACTTTTTCATATGGCTGTGGAGCCCTATTTTGCAGAGACACTCCCGTCCATATATATTGCATGTCAAGGTGGCTTTTACTTTGGTGGTAGAGGAGCTGGCCATTTTCCGTATGACACGCTTTTCTTCAAGAATCGAGGCCCATGTTTTCTCGCTGTCTATAGCTTTCTTTGTCTCTCTCCAACTAGTGCGGTCTAAGGCTATGTCTTCCCAATGGTCAGTATCAATGTTTACTGATTTTAAATCCCTTTTTATCACATCATCGTAACGGAGGTGGGGCGACCAGTTTTTCTTGAGCCAGACGCAAGTTGCTCGTACAGAATGATTTTTGGGATGCGATTGTCCTCTATTCGGTGAACATGTCCGAGCCAGCGCAGGCGGCGTTGCCTGAGGACAGTAAGATGCTGGGAAGGCCCGTTCTCGCCAGGATCTCGGTATTAAACACTCTTTCTTTCCATGTTATTTTTAAGATCCTTCGAAGGCAGCGCAAGTAGAATGAGTCTAGTTTTCTCTCTTGTTTTTTGTAGGTTGTCCACGACTCGCTGCCGTAAAGTAGCATGCTAAGAACGCATGCCTTGTAGACCTCCATTTTGGTTGCTGTGGTGAGCTTCTGGTTTTCCCAAACTCTTAGTAGGAGTCTAGCGAAGGTCGAGGCAGCCTTCCCTATGCGTTTTTTTATATCTTCTCTTCTAGTGACAGGTCACCTTGAATTGTAGATCCAAGGAAGCAGAATTCATATACGGCATCTAGCTTGTTGAGGATGGATGGTGGTGCTGTAGCTGGTGGTCCCATAACATTAGTTTTCTTTGTGCTAATGGTTAGGCCATACTCTTTGCAAGCCTTAGAGAAGCAGGACATTAGTGACTGAAGCTCCTCTTGTGAGTGTGCCATTACCGCTGCGTCGTCCGCGAAGAGCATATCTCTTATGAGGGTGGTTCTGGTTTTAATTTTGACCATCAGTCAAGCAATATTAAGAAGTTTGCCATCGAATCTGGAATGAAGATATATACCTTCGGTGGGTTTGTCGATCGCGTGGTGGATTAGCATTGAAAAGAGTATTCCAAAGAGGGTTGGGGCCAGGACACATCCTTGTTTGACTCCGCTGTTTATACTGAAACTTTCGGAGCAGGCGCCGTTGAACTGTACTGTACCCATCATATTTTGGTGGAAAGATACAATAATATTTATCAGCTTGGGTGGACAGCCTATTAACTGTAAGATTTAAAAGAGCCCTTCTCTGCTGACTAGATCAAATGCCTTTGTAAGGTCGATGAATGCAATGTACAAAGGCATTCTTTGCTCTCTGCACTTTTCCTGAAGTTGACGCTAATCAAGTTTCATTTAAAAGCCACAACTGTTCCCTCCCATGTTGCTTTAACCACTTTGCAGAAGCAGCATGGCGCATTCCTGGGGCCTTCAATGAAGGACTCCTGGAGACTCGAGGCGTTCTGATCCCTGTCTCTCGACCTTGCGGATGGGATCCATAGGGAGGCTTCCATTTACATTGGGCACATACTCAGTTGTAGAAGCGGAGGATATCATAGTGGATACTCCAACTACTAAGGGGATTCACTCGTGATTTTCTCTCGAGGTTGTGTCTTAAGCATTAAAACCGCAAGGCAACGAGGGTCTGAAGTCAGAGTACCCCTCTCCTAGAGAAAGTGCATTAGTTGGTTGATGAAACCCATCAGCCCGAAGCTCCAACTTATCTATCTATCTATCTATCTATCTATCTATCTATCTATCTATCTATCTATCTATCTATCTATCTATCTATCTATCTATCTATCTATCTATTTATCTATCATTACATCTAGTATATATGAGCTATTTCTATTTGAAAATCTCTTGCTCTCTTTGTATCCCTCCCCATCTCAAATGAGCCCCCACCAGATCCTTGCTCTAGACTCAGAGAGCTGTTAGCCACAATTGTCCATACCAATAAAACAGGAGCAGATTATCTGAGAACCATCCTTGCTATAGATAGATCGTCTCTATGGAATGAAACGCATACTAAGTTAAAATGTGTGCAAAGAAACGTACAATTTGAGTAATACTTTTAATAATATCACAATCAACACTCATTGTAAACCTGGTAACAAGACCCAGTGGGGCATTATCAAGGCTAGAGATTTTGTCTATTGGGCAAGATAGTCGCAGAGTCAAAAGGATACTTTAAATCAGTATGAATACGTCATCTAACCTTGCTCTTACGTTGAACTGTACCCTATGAATGGACACTATTTTTGTATTTCAAATGTCTTTCTTATCGTGACTAGATTAAATAATGGTGTCTCTGAACTATGTCTTTGTCTTAGTCGTGTCTAAATGTCATGTTAGTGTCTGAGTAAAAAACAATAGCGCTTTTTTTACAAGGTATGTTAAAATGTTAGAATGTTTATTTTTTTTAAAAAATAACACTATCCTCCCAATACTCACCCTAGTGTTGCAATCTTTCAATTTCTGGCCAATTCTCTTGGAATTGAATGTAAACAACAGAAAGCAGCAAGCGTTTACATACGTGCAGTGAGAAGCTTTAACCCTAACAGACGTACGGTACGATAATAGGAACAACAGTTCCGCTGACAATGAAACGTCGCTAATTGAACTCAAAGTCTAATCCTGATTGCCAAACGTCTTCCATTGAAAGTATAGAAGGGAGGGAATGGCGTGGTCGTCTAATAGTATTAACTTGCTTGTCACAGGTAATTCGTGGCCCAGGCCTAATACGATTGACCCGTCCTTTTACGTACATTCACATCATTGAATATACTTTTAGAAGTAGATCTTTATTTAGCGATTACTGTAATGATTTTAAAAAAAATTCTATTGGCTCTAACCTATCAACTTTTGTTATCTAGCACTATAGGAGAACTTAGAAATGATATATTTTATGTATGTATACAATCTTGTTGATTGTTATGGTAAAGACGGCGACGATCATAAATGTTAACAAAAAATTGTTGTAGCACAACGCTGACAGTAAAAAAAAAAAAGCAATACTATTATGCAACCCAAATTACAAGTTCAATTTTTACAAAGCTTTTATTAACTCACTCTGTTTGTCTGTCTGTCTATTACTCTGTCTGTCTAGTAAAAAGTTTGTAAACGTTATCTCTCGGATCAAGTTGAAACTTTGCACAATTAATTACTCATTGGCATGGACGAGATATAAATCAACATTATTATTGTACCTGACAAAACAAGAATAAAAAAGAAAATTAATAAATTAGTTAATTAGTAAAGTCCCTTGCGAACTATAGGGCAGATGATGTTAATGTCAGTAGTTTCTTTGACCAACGGTTAACTAGCAAGGTCTCTTGTGGCCAGCACAACGACCAAAGTCATGCACCCATTAGAGCTGGGTGGACTAAGTGGGCTCTAAATATCCCGAAACTCAAAATCCCAGTCTTCATCGAGATTCGAACCCTGGACCCCATGTTCGGATGCCAAGCGCTTAACCACTCAACCACCGCGCCTCCCTATTGATGTAGGCCTACGGGACATTAAAAAACAAATTTCTACTATCTCTGTCGCCCTGCCTTGTCTTTCCCTCCATTTTGTCGCTACTCATTCATCCCTATCTGCATCAACAGTTTAGGTTTCTAATTGTACAAAGGATAAATTGATCAGTTTGTTCCTCCTGCCTCTCTCCCAACCTAGCCTGTTACTAAATCTTACTGTTCTAGTATCACAGATGACTCCACTGAGCACTCTTTGCAGTAGTCTTTTGTCTCGGTGATTGTTTTGTTAACTTTTGTATGCATCTCTAAAGCAACTTCCACTTCAGGACACCCTGACCAAATGCCTGGTGACAGCTAAAACCTTGTAAAAAAAAGTTGTTTGCAACACTTGTGAAGACTGGAGAATGTCATCCTGGTAAAATTTGTACATCTTTATCTGAAGAGAAATATCAACAACAAATGTCTACAAAACTATAAAATAGCAGTATATTTTTAGAAGCAACTTTATTTAATATTTTATCTTTGCATCTTGCCATTGTATGCCAGTAATAGAGCGTAGGTACCATGGTGGAAAGTTGGACAAATCTTAAATCAATGATTGCCTTGAGAGTCAAAACAAAGTTTCTTGAGGCTCCTGTCACAAGACGCTAGCAACGTGCTGGCGCCTGCTTTAACTGGTCGTGGTCTAGGGTGATTCTGGAGGCCCGACTGTTGACGCTGGAACTTAAGTGGCTTTAGCCCTGTCGCGATTTTGGTATTTGTCTATATAATTAAGATATAAAACTAAACACATGAATATAGTTGGCGCATAACTTTATTTACATACAATATAGAATCTTCCAAATAAAACGATTACATACAGGTACATCAACAAAACTGGCGACTAAACTAAGATCTCTAATAACTATGAACTTTAGATTTCACCATAGTTTTCTCGTACAATATTAGGAAGACAAGCAGAAGCGGGAAATGCGACCGACCGCTCTACAAAACCCACGCTAACTGTCCGTTCGTTTCAAGAGCAAAAATCCCTTCAATGTGGACTACACAGCAACACAGTGGTTACGTCACCATGTATCATCAGTGAAGCATAACCTCAGTGGTTACGTCCACATGCATCATCGGTGACTCATAACCTTGGCCTCTGACCAGTGATGACGTAGGCCGCGATCTGGTCAGAGCCAAGGCTTTGTGTCTCCAAGGCGCGCGCCAACTGCCCCTTTTTCCCCAAATTTCCCAGGTCACCCCGCCCTCGTTGTAGTCTAGGTCCCCTGGTCACGTGACAACAAAATAAACATTAAAGCACAAAAAAAAAATACTTATTTCCCCTTCCAATAATAAAATAAATCTAATTCAACTAATTAAAATATATTAAAAACATAAATAATTGCATTAGATCTAAAATATAAATAACAGTAAACAAACTTAAAACTTTCCACAATAACTAAGGCCATGGTAGTGGACTGTGGTTGTTCTGCTACACACACACAAACGGGTGCGGGCTCACAGCGGTTTGTGACAGCTCCACCCCAACTGCTTCATACAACAAGGCTGCCCAAGATGTTACCAATGAATTATTAATTTGCCACACCTGATTGCTCCTCAGGGCTCTAATCCTAAAACCTTTGGGACCAAAGAGCGAGGTCGAAGGTCGATCACCCTGAAAAAACTTTTTTTTCTATACTTAATATTTTTTTCATTTTAATGATCTTGTTATAATTTAATTTTGTAAATTAATTATCATATTATAAAACACTATTACAAAAAGATTTTGTGTTATCACACAAACTCAGAGGCGGCCCCGTCGAACTCGCCCATAGACCAGGAATATTTAACCCATGGCCTTGTTCTGACCGTTTAACGTAATCAAATTAAAAATTCATTTGGCGTTATTTTTCACTTGAAAGCAAACAGGACAGCCCGTCATCCAATCTAACTCTTCTGAAATCGGGATTTGAAATCAAGCTCCATTGAAAGCAGAGCTGCGTTAAGCAACTAAAGACAACAAGTAAACGTTCCCGACTCCCCAACACTTTCGCTTCAGATATTGAAGTACAGTGCATTGAGCATGCAGAAGAATGAAAGTTGAGCTCTACGTTAAAAAAATATTTGCTCGTGATTTCAATTAAGCGCACTTTCCGATTCGGAAACTAGGAAGCATGGTCTCGAATGATGCCTCGTTTTCAAGGGAAGTTTATAAACGTCTGACCAGGACCAGTAGTGCTTTTGGACGTCTCCAGGAGTGAATTGGCGGAATAAATCGCTCCACCTGCCAACAAAAATCGGTGTCTGCTAAGCAGTGGTTCTCTCAATGTACTAATATTATATGATATTACGTCATTGTTTGTTGTTTATGTTTTGTGCGAAAGCAAAGGATCGGAAGGAAATAAAAAGTGAGTTCTATATGTCTACCTTGATAAAGACAGTCTCGTTATTATCATTATTAATTAGTAACGTCTACAGTAATTTATTATTAATATGTGAAAACAGAACATGGTGTCAGATTTGGTTTCAGATCTTGTGTCAGATCTAGTGTTAGATTAGGTGTCAAATCTAGTGTCACATTGCTTTAAAGTGCTGGCAACAGGTAGATTAAGATCTAGTGGTTTCTAAATTGCTAAAAGTGCATTTTATGTGTGGTGTCGTTAGTTCATTTGTTTACATCTAGATCTAGAATCAATACGAACAATGGAATTATTCGATCCTCCCAAACCTTGTCACCAGACGGTCATCTGTCTGAAAGATGAACAAAATGGAGACACAAAGTGTTGAACTGTTGATGGTCGCCACTGAAAAGAATACGAAGACCGAGCCAGTGAAGAAATTTTTATTGTTACACCTGATCGATGAACCCACTCGAGACATCTACAATACTTTTCAAGCATGTGAAGATGAGACTGTAGACAAAGTAATTGAAAGGTGTCAGAATCATTTTTTGCCTTTTTTGCCTAAGTCCAACACTGTGTATGACAGATTTAAATTCTTCTCAAGAAAGCAGAAAGACAGAGAAGCGTTTGAACAGTATTATACTGATTTAAAGAATTTGGCAAAAGAATGCAAGTTTGACAACCTTCGAGATGAACTCATCAGAGATCGATTGGTATGTGGCATACAGTCGGATCGAGTGAGAGAGAGACTTCTGAGAGATGTAGACCTAACTTTAGAGAAAGCAGCAAGCATAATTCGAGCTGACGAGCATACCCAGAACCAAATGATAGATATGAAAGGACTACACGTAAATGCTGCTTATAAATTAAAGAAGACAGAAAATAGAAAGCCAGTCAAAGCTCACAGGGAAAAATGGCAAAGAATCATGAAACAAGTTTCAATAGAGATTGCAGATCTTGTGGTGGATCTCATGGAAAATACAATTGCCCAGCATTCGGACACACATGCCGAAAATGTAAAAAGAGAAATCATTTCGCTGTAAAATGTCGTTCGAAATACTTCTAGGCTGTTGATTTACTGGAAGATGAAAGTCAGTCAAGCCAAGTAAATGAGTTTTGGTTTGAGGCAATTGGTACTGACAACAATGTCAAAGTTTGAATGGTTGATGTCAATATTATGGGAAAAATAGTCAAAATGAAGATTGACACAGGAGCACAAGCTAATGTGATATCAGATTCAACGTGGAATACTTTAGAAACTGATGCTCAGTTAAAGCATTCAAATACTACCCTACGAGCATTGGGGGATGAAGCATTAGAACTGAAGGGAGTGGCATTGGTCACATTTAAAGTCGGCTATGTAGAAGTTAAGGATGATCTATACGTGATCAAGTAAAGTATAAATCCTATACTGGTTCTGAAGACATCTATAGCTTTAAAACTAATTGAGGCAAAGAGAAATGTCGAAGTACACGATGTCAAGCAACAAAATGAAGTTCCACAAGTGTTGATGAAAAAATATTAGCAAGTATTCGAAGGACTCGGTACATACAAAATGAAGTATCACATTAAACTGACGTCAGATGCAAAACCAGTTATTCAATGTGCGCGCAGAGTTGCACCATCACTCTATGAAGAATTGAAAAGAAAACTCGCACAAAAAAACATGATGGAGTGATCACAGAAGTTGATGAACCAACAGAATGGGTTCATAACTTGGTTATAGCAAAGAAGAAAGATAATTCTTTGAGGTTGTGTTTAGATCCTCGAGAACTGAACAAATATATAATGAGAGAACATTTCACTATACCAACATTTGATCAAATCAATAGTTCACTGGGAGCAGCAAAAGTGTTTAGCCTACTTGATCAAAAGGATGCATACTGGCAAGTGGAGTTGGATGAACCTAGCTCTTATTTATGTACATTCAATACTTCGTTTGGAAGATACAGATTCTTGAGAATGCCTTTTGGTATATCCTCAGCTAGTGAAGTATTACAGAAACGTGCTTATCAAGTATTCGGAAATATCCCAGGTGTACATATCATGTCAGATGACATGCTGATTGCAGCGAAAGATGAAAAAGAACATGATCAATTTTTTGAAAATGTTCTGGAGAGAGCTAGAAAGAACAATGTAAAGGTCAACAAGAACAAGATACAATATAAACTTTCTGGTGTTAGTTATCTCGGAAGAAAAATTGGAGCTGATGGTATTCGTCCAGATCCAGCTAAAATCAAAGCAATAATGGAGATGCCAGAACCAACAGATCGAACAGGAATTCAAAGACTGCTAGGGATGTTGAATTTTCTGTCAATTTTCATTCCAAACATGTCAACAATTACCAGTCCATTGCGGGAATTGCTAAAGAAAGATGTATTATGGCAGTGGAATGCAGAGCAAGAAAATGCTTTCCAACTAATAAAGAAAACACTTAGTGAAGCTCCAGTTCTGCAATTGTTTAACACTGAAAAACCAGTTACTATTCAGTGTGACGCTTCTTCTAAAGAATCGGGAGCATGTTTAATGCAAGAATAGAAACCAGTTGTGTATACGTCACGATCATTGACAGAAACAGAGTGCAGGTATGCACAAATAGAAAAGGAAATGTTAGCTACTGTGTTTGCAGCTGAACATTTTCATCACTATATTTTTGGAAGAACTGTAACTGTACAATCAGATCACAAACCTTTGCAAACTATTGTGACGAAGCCTTTACACAAGATTTCACCAAGACTTCAGTTGATGATGTTAAGACTGTTGAGATATCAATTAATAGTAACTTACACTCCAGGTTCAAAAATGCAAATAGCTGATACGTTATCGCGTGCGTACATCAATGGTCAAGAACAATCAAATTCAAATGATGACATGGTTATGAGAATTCATAGCGCAACAGCACAGTTTCCGGGAAGTGATCAGAAGATTATTGAAATTAGAAGGAAAACTGAATCTGATGCTAAATTAAAACTTGTAATTAATTATGTCAGAGAAGGTTTGCCAAAGATAAAATCTCAAGTTCATGAAACAGTGAAAGTGTATTGGTCATTTAAAGACAGTATTCATGAAGAGAATGGAATATTGTTTTATGAGAACAGAATTATAATTCCTTCAAGTATGAGAAATGAAATTCTCGACAAGTTGCACATAGGTCATTTTGATCTTGAGAAAACCAGATCGAAGGCAAAACAGAAAGTGTTTTGGCCAGGATTGTCCAAGATATTTTTTAGACAATAATTAAAATGCTCAACATGTGCAACGTTCAAAAGAAATAATGGGAAGGAAACATTGCTCCCTCATGTTGTACCAGACA
Source organism: Biomphalaria pfeifferi (assembly GCA_030265305.1). Taxonomy (NCBI): domain Eukaryota; kingdom Metazoa; phylum Mollusca; class Gastropoda; family Planorbidae; genus Biomphalaria; species Biomphalaria pfeifferi. The sequence goes on along the minus strand of JASAOG010000130.1, from coordinate 717,688 downwards.
GACTATGGAAAAGGTTGCGACAGATTTGTTTGAATGGCGAAACAATGACTATTTGCTAGTTGTGGACTATTTCTCTAAATTCCCTGAAATAAAACGACTGGAGAACAAAACAGCAGAATGTGTTATCAGGGCAATGAAAGGTATTGTTGCTAGACATGGCATACCAGAAGAAATAGTGAGTGACAATATGCCATTCAATAGCTATCAATATTGAGAGTTTGGGGTTTCAAGATAACAACATCAAGTCCCAGGTACCCTCAATCAAATGGACAAAGTGAGGTGTATGTTGGTATCGTAAAGCAGATATTCAACAAAGCATACAAAAGTGGGAAAGATCCATATCTCGCTATGCTCGAGTATAGAAATACTCCGATAAGCGGACTGCTTTATTCGCCATCACAACTGCTGATGAGTAGAAGACTCAGGGACATCATTCCAACTGATCCCAAACTATTGAAACCATCGGTAGCTGAAAATGCAGAGACATTACTCAACGAACAACAGATGAAAAGCAAAGTGAAATACGATGCAAAAGCAAGGTTACCTAAAGACTACTCTGTCGGGGAGAAGGTTAGAGTTCGTCTTGGACAAACATGGCAGAAAGCAGTCGTTATTAAGAAACATCCATCACCCAGATCTTACATCATAAAGACAAATGATGGAAAAACATTCAGACGAAATCAACGATTTTTAAACAAGAGCTGCGAAGAAGACAATGAACAGCAAACTGTTAGAACAAACGAAACAGACCATTATAAACCAACATCTAGAGAACTTGTTGTGCCGGTCAATACAACCAGAAGTGGTCGAGTTGTCAAAATTCCTTGTAAATATAAGTCATAAGAACTTTAAAAGGAAGGATGTGATAATAGCTTCAAAAGGAAGGATGTACTAATATTATATGATATTACGTCATTGTTTGTTGTTTATGTTTTGTGCGAAAGCAAAGGATCGGACTGAAATAAAAAAAAGTGAGTTCTATATGTCTACCTTGATCTAGACAGTCTCGTTATTATCATTATTAATTAGTAACGTCTACAATAATTGATTATTAATCTGTGACAACAGAACACTCAACCCTTCTATATGGATCTGAGACATGGGTACTATTCAGAAAGCAACTAAGACTTCTTGAACGCTCTCACCAAAGATGTTGTCGCTCCATCATGGACACACAGTGGCAATACCGAACTACAAACAGCGCGATGCTCTAGCGACACCATAGAGGTACTACTTATGGACCGGCAGTTAGCTGGAGAAAGCACAATCCCGTATGGGGGAACAAAAGTTTGCAAAAGGCATTCTTTTTTTTTGTGATTTGAAAGATGGTCGACGTAACATAGATGTCCACACAGAAACGCTTTAAAGACCAGCTTAGGTACCAACTTGCTTTAACTGACAACATGCGCGTCAGAACGAGATAGTGAGAGACTTTTTTAAAAAAAAAAAATGCTGCGGGATACACATTGGAACGGTGTGACGAATGGCTTGGACTGTTTCCATCCAAGAACTCGCATACTGTTGCATTTATTATGTTTTGTTACCAGGTTTCCGCATTAACCAGATTCGCATTCACTAACGAAGTCTGCAGTGATTCGCAACGTTGATATTCCCCAGTCGCAAGCTTCATAGTTTGAAAGATTTCTGTTGTCAAGAGGCATTTTATCAAAATGTCCTATACAGATGCTTACTGGGGGGGGGGGCGATGCCGCGAGCGCTACACACAGAGAGGCACCTACATATGTTCATGGTAAATGGGGAAGGGGGCGCCAATAAAGCATCTTGGCCCGGGCGCACGTTTTGCTCACTACTCCTCTAGTTCTAGACCAGATGAATCTACTTTCAGCAAAGGATGAATGGTAAAGTTTAACCTTTTGCCCCTTCCCCCATTAATTGACTAAATCTTATTGATCTAACAACACAGATGTCCTCAGTGTATATTCTTTTGTCTAATGGACTATAACCTCGGTAATTTAACAGTTAACTTTTGTCTATATCTCCCTAGGTAGGGTCAAGCTAACCAATTTCCACTTCAGGACACCTTGACCCAATGCCCGATGGTTCATAAATCAGACTGATCTCCATATAGTTTTTCTTTATAGAGGGCTTATGGGTCGAGTGTCTAGTTCTGGCCTCTAGATAGATTATGCAGAAGTCTTCATACATGATCACACTGTGTAAGGGCAAATTTCCCTAGTATCAATATTTAACCACCGGGAACAAATGTTGTGATATAGATTAGTTGAAAGGGTTGGTGCATAAAAAAAAAGATATAGATACAATTAAGAAAAATGAACGGAGATACAATTGTGACAGATATCAAGACAGTTTCGCTTGAGAATTGGCGCTAAAAAGACGCATTTGCTTTTAGAATGCATTTTTGACTGAGTGTATCAGTGAAGTCGACATTGTACTGTTATTTTATAGTATGGATCTCAACTAAGACCATTTAAGACCTGCAACATCACAACCTGAAGGCAGTTTAGACCAATAGCTCGTTGCCACATCACAGGTCTGTACGACATGAAAGCGAGATATTGGTCTAAACTGCCCACAAGTTTTGACGTTGCTGGTCAGTGTTCAGGCCATCTATATCGCTTGGTCTTGCTTCAACCTGTATTGCGTTTTTTGCATTAGTCTCTAGAGTAAGTTCCCCTTGTTTATGACGTATATTTTCAAAAAGTCTAGTTACAATACCGTATAATCAAGACTAGATTGAATCAAGTAATGTCAAATCAAGTGATTGAAACAATGGCATACGCTGATTATATCAGCCCAGCGCTATAAAACAATTGTATCATTGTGATGTGTGTTGTTCAGAGTTGAAAAATTATATGTTGGTTTGTGCCTGAACAGCTTGTAGTAGGTATAGTTTTAGTCTGGATGAGAGTAGGTTCATTGTTTGTCTATTATTTTCGTGTCTTCCACATAGAGAGAAATTTTAAATTGTTTCTTTTGAAAGGTTTTATTCACATTCTCCTAGGCAGTCAAAAATAGATTTTAAAATAGATTACCTTTTAACGTCTTCAGTGTGATTTTTGGTTTGATAAAAATAACTAATAGAATATTTTAATGACAAAAATCTAACTAAAGAAAGTTTTCGTGTCAGAAATACAAGTCACGTTTTGACTCCCACACAACGACAGACATTAGCGCTCTAATGCCTCCTAATGTTTCTTCATTCAACAAAATTATTACAGTAGAAGTTTTTGTGTGGACACCGGCGATAGGTAACGAGCAAGTGGTGAGGACCCAAAAAAAAAAAAAGTAAGTCTGATCAATGGTAACGTTGTCTGAAAGGGAGTCCAAATTCCAGTTTGAAATCTCCTGCAAGTCCTAAATAGCAGTTGGTCTCTATAACTATCGCTACTCCTAAAACTAATCTACTCCTTGATGTGTGCTACAGAGTGACCATACTTCTAGTTGGTACGATGACCATATTGTTGGTTGTCCAACATTGACTATATTTTTGTTGCTACAAAGGGCCATATTGTTTGTTGTCCAAGATTGACTATATTTTTGTTGCTATACAGTGACTATATTGTTTGTTGTCACAGATGGACCATAGATTGTCTTCCTAGAGATTAAAGTTATCTTCAAAATTGTTTTGATTCATTCTCTAAAATGTATTGACTTACCTTGAACCAGTTCGAAGTCATTTGTAAAGCTACTTGACACTTAAAGCCAAATGTCACGTCATCCATGAACCAGCGATGTCTTGGGAATACACAAAAATAATTGTTTCCTCAGAACTCGTTATCCTGCTAGTGGAGACATCTCTGGAGTGTAAAACAAGCAAAAGCCTTACTGAGCAGGTCACTGAGAGATTTCTATTTACAGAACAAACCAAGTCATTCGTTAGCCTCACTTAACAATTTGTTTTTCTCTATTTCTTCAAATCATTTGTTTCTTCAGTACCAACAAGAATTGTATGGATACAGCAACTGAGCAAGTCATTTTTTGCACTGCTTTCAAATCAACGGGCGGCTTAGCAGCTACACAGATGGAATCATAAAATGGCATAGTTTATTTTGTTACAAAGCAACGGTAAATATTTAGATCTCAAAGCTAGATGATGAATGTTCTTGTGAAAATGAATCCCTTTGATATGATCTATACATGCTTTCCCCAACGAACTAGTGGATACTTAGGTCTAATCTTTTTAAGACCTTTAGCATGTAATTGTGACTCTATTTAAATCTATGCTAGTGATCTTTTCACCCGTAGCTCATCTCTCTGCATTGTACAGTGCTTTATGTAGACTTGAAAAGGCCTTAAGCTATTTGAAATAGGGCCTTTTGTAAGTAAAAGTATTATATGTCAGATCTAATTATTTTTGGGGCCATATCTATAGCTTGTGTTACCTTTAGAAAGGCCCAGTTTATGTAAGGCTACACAAACACAGGACTGAATAACTTGTGTCAATAGCATGAATGGTGAGACTTAATGTATTGTTTTTTGTTATTGATGTTCTGAAAGAGTTACATTCATTTGTTGATGTATTGCCAGGGTACGAATGTGAAGCTTGCTTATGTTATCACTTAACTTTCAGTATGACAAAGTGAGCTATGTGGCTAGAGTTAGTTGGTTTCTTAGCGTGAAAGAGAACAGCCGTTTTGGCTGTCACTGAGTTGTTTTTTCTCTCTATAAAACGTGTTTTTTCTTGGATAGCTGGAGTCTTATTGGATTTTATTAAGTAGTATCACTGTATTTTCATTAATGCTTATTAATGATCTGCAGTGGTCGAAGTCGAAGTTATTCTATATACAGTTATTGAGCCGCGTAAAGAAACATACAACGCGCTGCAATATGTGGCTTTGAAATATTGTCAGCCCCCTGCATGTCCCTCTAAGCATGGGATTGTGTTTCTTACGCGTGAACGTTTGTAATACAAACACGTCATTACAAGTAATATTTAAATTAAACAAGGTTACAAAGAATGTTTGTGGGTGTAAACACTAACTCAAAATTGGCCCCCAAAGTGGTCCACTCAGACAGGTAAATAGGCAGGTTACAATATTTTCATCATGAATCTAAGAAGCTAAGAACTATCAACTATCACAACTCTGTCTTCGCCAATAAAAAAAAAGAGATTCTTGGATAGTGTTGCAATACTAGTGGCACCGTTGGGCCAATTGACAACGTGAGATCACAGGATACGGAGATTTATTACTTTGATCATGTTATCTTATAAATTACAATAACTGATATTAATTGAATGATTATGTAATGGAAGGTTTTGGAAAGGGACAATCTTTCATTCAAGGACTCAAGGAAGAAAATGTTCCCTTTAGTTAAATGTCTAAGCATATTTGTTCTGTAATGTATGGCACTCTACTTTTATCTAATAGAATGAGAAATGTTGCTTTTTAAATTGTTGGTTTATATAGTATTCGATTTATAAATATAGTCAATGCATTCCTTCTTTTTTAAAACAAAAGGTCAGTCTAGGACTAGGTCATTCTAGGACTAAATCAGTCTAGGACTAGGTCAGTCTAGGACTTGATCAGTCTAGGACTCTAGGACTAGGTCAGTCTAGGACTGTGAAAGCCCAAGTGCACAAGTGTGCAGGCTGTACTATAAATATATCACGGTCAGGGTTTATGGAGACATCATCTCAAGTTGCACATAAATCAGGGTCCTTAACCGATCTTTATATTATGTCTTTCCCTTGTTGACCGATTGGGAGGGTGGGGGGCGAATACCTCTACTGCCCTTTCCACCTAAACCCTTTGAGTGGGGGGGGGGGGGCGGTCCTACTTTTATGGACAAATCATAGTTTGTGAACAAAATTAGTTGAATTAATATATACATTTTATATTATGTCGCTCCCCTTCTGGTATTTTGGCCGATTCGGTGGGTTATGGGGGTATGCGATTGCCTGTACTGCCCTCCCCACTCTGCCCTCTTAGTGGGGGGGGGGGCGGTCATATTTTTATGGAGAAATCACAGTTTGTGAACACAATTAGTTGAATAACTATATAATATAAACTACGTATTGATATGTGAATCCATTGTATATTATGTCGCACGACACTCTAATCTAAAATTTTATGATTATTAAATATAAAATAAAAAAGGGTTGTACCAGGTGGAAGGGAAGATACATGCAATCGCCTCCCCTCCCCCATCGGACAAACAAATACTTTTTCTTTTTGTATTATAGTTAAGAAATTACAAAATAAAAAAAAAAACTGTCACTAATATAATTTATATATGCTATAAATTAAATTCCTATATCGAGTCGCCCCACCCCTATTCTTTAATGCCAAATGCAATCATTAGCAGAAATTATAAAAAGGAGCGAGGATTAATCGTTTTCACTCTATCCCCCCTCCCGTTTCCAGACAGAGTTTATGTAATTTTACATGAATTTATCATAATTATTTTAAGAAATACTTTGCTTTGGAAAGGTTAGAATTCAAACGAAATTTTTCAGTACAAGAGTCACGATTGAGATGAGTTCTAAACCATAATAATAGTTTCCTAGTCGCCTTTTTCAACCTTTACTCAATCTGATATCTTCCAGTTACATAAATTTGGGACTATAACTCACAATTTACGCTTGAACTTTATTGAATATTATTTATCGAATAATTTTTTCTTCGGCGGCGATCCTCAAAGCTTTAATCTAAATATGTGGGGTATCTAATCTTTTGAAAGGAACAAATCGGTCTTATTTGCAATATATTAAGGGCATATAAATTCATATTAGAATAGTTTACAACACTATTGAAAAGGTCCTTTTTTAATAGGGAGCTTTAGGTCAGGAGAATACTTTTCTTCAGTGAAGAATGCAAGAAAACACTTTTGGCGTCGGGGCTTCGCCCCGAACTCCAATGATTAATAATGAGCTGTAAATGTCAGGAGAGTGCGTTTCTGCAGTGAAGATTGCAAGAAAACACTTTTGGCGTCGATTGATTAATAATAAGCTGTAGATGTCAGGAGAATGCGTTTCTGCAATGAAGATTGCAAGAAAATGTTTTTGGAGTCGGGGCTTCGCCCCGAACTCCATTGATTAATAATGTGCTGTAGATGTCAGGAGAATACTTTTCTTCAGTGAAGAATGCAAGAAAACGATTTTGGCGGCGGGGCTTCGCCCCGAACCTCACTGGAGAAGCATACAGCGTTCCCACAGACCCCCAAGCTTGCAAGAGAAAGGCTTTAACATAACTGTTTTTTTTTTTGCCCAAGGTTGAGAAACACTGCTTTTTAAAAATTATTATATATATATACGCACGTTAAAGCATAGGGTTAGGGTTTGAAAAAAAAATCGCCCACCTCCTACTCCAAATTTCTGGATCTGCTAGTGGTTCCCCCTGACACACCCCTCTCCCACCAACTAAATAACAATTAAACTACTTTAAATCTAATTTGTTACTTTCGTTTTTTAAAGTTTAGAATAAAATCGTGTAAAATGTAAATGGTCGTAATACTAACATAAAAAGATCTAGATCTAATTCTCTTTTTGGGTGACGTCATCTTCTAGTCAATGTAACACTAAGAGGAGTCTCAGTATCTTTGTTTTTAAGACGACTGAATGAATGGGTTCATTTAACAACTAGGAAGATTGTTCTATTAGATGACTTTGTTAAATGATTAGTGAGCTAGAAGAAGTGGAATTTATCGTTTCATTTCACATACTCGCAATATCAGTTCGTGTGTTGTAAGCAGGTCAGGAGTTCAGGAGGTTAGACCGATGTAGATTTACATTTAGCTACAAGCATTTGGAAAGTGGTTGAAGATAGATAAAAATAATAATCTTTGGTAGCTAGAGTTTGTTGTTTGAATTGTCCAACTTTTTTTTTTCAACATCGGGGCCATGTGACATTTTTGCCACGCGTATCAATGACCGCAGCATCCAAGAACAAAAAAAAAAGCTTCGAAAAAAAGCGGAAGCAAGCCTTAGCAGCTTCATTGTGCACTGTTGGCAGACCTTTGGATGGGGGCAGATACGTTCTGTGGGCCATAGGTTGAGCATCTCTAATTTAACTTTTCAAAACTTTAGACTTTTAAGATATAGACTACTCTCCTATTTGAGAGAGAAAAAATCGGTAAAGAAATTTTTTTTTACGCTTAGTACATTTGAAAGAAACAATGGCTGTATATTAACTCTTTCTCTCCTGATTGACGATACCATGATTGTACTTCTATTTGGTACGGGATGTTAACTTTTTTTTTTTTTTTTTTTTTTTTTTTTTTTTTTTTTGGGCTTAGAAACTTTAATTTGTATTATATAAAAAGGTATGCTTCTATCTACATCAATTATATCATTTTCTGATTAAAAGAAAAACGTTATTGAGGTTTAACCCTAACAGGCTAGTCAAATACAAATGAGAGAAAATAAATAATTTTTAATAATGAATAATAATAATGAACGCTGAAAATGAACACCAAGAAATACATTAAATATGCAACTCAAATAAAAAAGATTTCCTGTAAATTTTCAACACAATTATCTAGCCATTTTGTAAGGCATACATAACAGCGCATGTTCTGTTGTTAAATAATAAAACGTCGCTTTTGTCTTACTAAAAAGTTATTTGATTGTTCATAACCAGGCATATTATTTTATTCATAGGCATATTATTTTATTCATAGGCATATTATTTTATTCATAGGCATATTATTTTATTCATAGGCATATTATTTTATTCATAAGCATATTATTTTATTAGGATAGATCATGAGAGTACAAAGAGAAACAATCAGGGTCATCATAACATTTTCCGGTTGTTGACCCTGAAACAAAAGGAGATAGAAATGATCACCGATGTCATGTCAAAGTAATTGTTATTTACTGCTCTTTCTTTGCTATACTGGGAAATAAAATACAGAAAAGATTTTAAAATGAGATCAGACGTCTTCTGTTTGGGAGTTCAATGTTAGCCACTTAGAAATAAATAAGTGTACTCTGTTTCCGTTGTGCAGAATTTCTTTAACACAGAAGACTTTGTAAATGAAACAAATAACATTACATCTGTCCGCCTGTCTGTTTATCAATTTTAGATAAATGTAGATAACTTTTAGTGTTATTGAAGTCATTTGATTTCATCCTATGCTGTAGCGTGTTCAAAATAGGTGTAACGTCTAGTTTTAGACTTTTGAAAGTAAATTATTTTATGTTTGACATTTTTAATACAATTGTTATGCCACAATTAGTTATTTGTTTCGTAAATGGGGAAAGTTTGACTTGAGTCAATGACGCGACTAGTAAAATCTAGATGAGGTTTTGAGGAAGAATAGCGAAATATCAACCGATGTAAACAGACTATTATTGACGGCTTTAGAGATAAGGAGTTTTTTCGTTATTATTAGGCTTGTTCGACATTCAGTATCAGTGTTTGTTTTATTTGTACCGACTCCGACAACGTAACACCTTACAAAAGTACACTATTTTCAGCAAATTATTTATGTTCTACATATAGTATTCGTGAATGTAAATAGGAGACAGGCCGATGTTATGTACATATTATTACACTTAAATATCAATAGACTTCCTATTTACTTATTAGAAAAGTTCAATAAAAATATTTTCAAGTTATATGTTTTATATGTTAGCTGCTAATATTTTACGTTGAAAAGTTTATTACTATTTCTAAGAACTAGTTGTGTACATTGTATGAGCATGTATTTCATTATTGAAACATGCATTTCCGTTTTTTTAAACATGATTCAATAGGAATGTTTTAGGTTATTATAGTAAGTAACTGCACAGTAACCACAATACATACTTTGGAGTTCCGTATTGGTTCTTTTCATCTCTTTGTCTATTCAGAGCAGAATTGTTTAGATTGTCCGTTCAGACACGTGACCAGGAGCAGTGAATTCGATGTGAGTGATCGCTGGTACCCATGCTTTCAATGATGCGTACTAAGCTAAAGTAATATTGGGTTGTACTTTATGTTGTACTATTTAGTTCATGGTTTTTGATATTCACACTTGTTAGACCGGAGGCTTGCTTCGTTCCTAATATTATCATTGACTACTATAATTAATCACTAGTCACACAGGGCCGGCCTTAACAATTGAGGGGCCCTATGCGAAACGGATTGCACGGGGTCCAGTCTGGGTAGGGATAATAAGTGATAACAAAGATTTTGTACTAGAAAATACATTCTTTACATTTTATTCATTCTTTACTAAGTACAAAATCACAATGTAATTTACTTTACGAGCCTTACATGTAGCGATTATATAAGAAGATAAGATAAGTATATCATCACAGTTAATAGCAAGAAGTGCCTAATTGTACAATCTATTTTCGTGAATTGTTGACCTCAAGTAATTCTTGAATAGTTTGAGGTGCGAGATACTTCTTTCACCAGATGCCACAGTTACGGATGTTGTTAAAAATATTCTGACTGCAACAAACTAGTTTGGTGAAGCAGTGCGTCTTTCATTAGTGGAGCTAAAATTTCTACTAGAATTGTGGCGGTTCTTGGTAGAATATGCCTTAAAGATGACAATTTAGTCTATTTTTCAAGAGATTTAATAACTCCGGACTTCCAGGAGCTCATGGAAAACCATTAGGCCGCGTGAAACCTGTTTATGTTATAATGGTTTAATTTAATAATTTACACCTAGAAATAGCTCGGGGCCTATGAAAGTGCGTGGCCCACTGCGGCCGCATAATTTACAGTGGCCTAAGGCCGGCCTTGGTCACAGATTCATTTGTCAAATAAAAAAAACGCTATAATTGTCATATTGAAAATATTCAAACCGGTTCCTTGATCTGGTTAGCCTAACCAAAAGATGAAGCAAAAACACTCACCACACTGGAAGACTCACCACATACAGAATCTCCCAATATACTCTTTCCAGACACACCTTCCACACACAATCCGCACACACTCTCCTCACATACACTCTTTCCACACACTCTCAACGCACTCTATCTACACACACACAAACACTTAAGTAGAAGACATGACATGCATTGGTCTAGTGTACACGACTTAGGTCATGTCCTTAGCAAGAAAGACAATCTTTTCAAAGCCACATTATGAAAACTACTTGAACATATGTGTGTGTGTCTGTGTATGTGGGTATGAACCTTTGAGCTCAGCATTTACATATTTTGTTATTTTTATTCAGCTACTTTTACCTAGTGCTATCTTCATGTTCTGTGTTTCAATAAATCAAAATACAGAAGTAGGTCAATAAGAAATGGAAGTAAAACTGAAAGTAGACAGTTGAACTTCAAGACATCAAGGTGAAGAGGTTAACAAACACAATTCAAGCTGTAACTGACACATTTTCAAACTAAGTCTTCTTGAAACAAAAAAGTTCAAGAAAAAGACAAGCAGGTCATCAATCAATCTTGAAATAACTAAGGGGGATAATTGGCTCTTCCTCTCATGTTGTCCAACTATTTTAGTTCAAGACTCAATTTGCTAGCATCCCCCCCCCCCCCCCCCCCCGCTCTCGATCTGTCACAAAACACAAACACGTATGCACACCAATGTTTGCGCATATGCAGACAAATTGACTGTGTTCAGATGTGTATTGAATGGCTTGAGTTTGTGGGCTCTCATCCAATTATTAAAACATGTCTCTTGGAAATAAATGTATAAAGCAAAACCACTTTCCACTCAGACCAATAGATTTGTCCCTAGTGACAAGAAATGACAGATGAGCTCATCATGGAGATAACCAAGAGGACATGCATTTCAATGGTTGGTGGCCTCGTCTCTTTTGAAGGATTTCTAAATTAGACAAAATCAGTCTTTAGTACAGTAAGGCATAGCGTACTTGAGAGAAGGTATTTGAGAAAAGGTATTTAAGAAAAGGTATTTAAGAAAAGGTATTTGAGAAAAGGTATTTAAGAAAAGGTATTTAAGAAAAGGTATTTGAGAAAAGGTATTTAAGAAAAGGTATTTAAGAAAAGGTATTTGAGAAAAGGTATTTAAGAAAAGGTATTTTAATATGCTGCTGAACACAAGGAAGTGACTCCATATTGGTGTTTCACTTTCTTATTGAGAAGGTATTTGAGAAAAGGTATTTGAGAGAAGGTATTTGAGAAAAGTATTTAAGAAAATGTATTTAAGAAAAGGTATTTGAGAAAAGGTATTTAAGAAAAGGTATTTAAATATGCTGCTGAACACAAGGAAGTGACTCCATATTGGTGTTTCACTTTCTTATTGAGAATCTAGATACATGTTTAAAGTGTTTCATTTGTCTTAATACGACGTGCGGGCCATTTTGATTTTCGACACTCGTGTCGCGGGCCACATGACCGAAAGGGTGCAAAAACAAAATAAAATTAACATGAAACTATTTTGATTAGAAATTCGTGGATCTTGGACTTACATTAATAAATGGGATAGTTTAAGTTTTTCTTGTTTTTTTTTTTACGACTCAGACAATGGGTTCATTTCTTTTCTTAAAATCTGAGTAACATTGTATCTAGCCTTACCACGAATCATTTTCTTGTCTCTTGTTGCTAAATATTCCCATCGATCCTCCAATCTCTAGACGTAGTTTTACTATCTTTTATTCGCGGCTAAAACCAAGAATGTTTTATAATGCTGTTTATATGTTGTGTTTTTTTTTTAAACCGTCACAATTTCTTTAGGAAACAAACATGTTGGCTTATTATCATGTTCCACACAAAAAACAAAAAAAAAAAAAGAAAATATCCGTTCACTTTGGTGGCTTTATCCCCCCTTAGTTTCATAGTTCAAAGTCATAGTACCAATCCATAAGAGGAAAATGAACGGCAATGAACGCCCTTAATTGGTACATTTTTCTACCTTTATTTAGGGTAAGATTTTCTATACTATGTGCCGACTTTTCGACGGGCTGGATGGAACCACGTCGTAGGCCGGATCTGGCCCTCGGTCCATATTTGGGCATTACTGCACTAATGTGTCCATAAGAAAGTGATCTTATAAAAAAGAAAAAATGAAAGAAAAACACCTACAAATAAAACAAAACAACTAAACAAACTTATTTTGACATTTCACAAATAGTCTCCTTCAAGACCAAGGAAAATAATCAGTTTTCGGTATTATACTAAAAGGGTGACAACTCAAACATATCAACGTTTTCTAGGACTTCTAGCATAGATAAACAACTTTCTCTTCTGTGTACAGGAAACGAAAACGTGTTATATCTGACTACAACAGTGCTACTTCTAGTTTTGTAATGTATCCTATTATTTTGTCGCTTATTCATGTTTGTGTGAAATATAATATAAAGAAAAATAATCTTATTTAATTATAATTGCATCTCTTAAGCACTTTTAGTTGTATTAGACCACTGGATAGTACAGGGTCTATATTTACAATGAAAAACGGTATATAAACAGAGAACCCATTCAATCACTATCATGTAAAATTCCTAATAGATCAAATAGAGTTTTCCGTTGTATCGTTTAAGGGCCATTAATCATGTCTCCACATCAAATCACATATTATTTTTTTAGAGTTATATCCCCTTGCCGCAGAGATTTAGCATGAGATCTATACTAAGGATGATCCTGTTAAGTTTTTAAACACAGTTGTCTGCTATATGTTTATTTTCTTTTTTATTATTTTTTTGTTTACAAAACTTATATCAACTTAACCTTTCTGTCTTTCTGGTAAAAAGTTTGTACACCTTATTTCTCCGACGCCCTATCTCGGATCAAGCTGAAATTTTGCACAATTATTTTTTTTTTTACCTGACAACACAATAATCAATAAAAACAAAGTAACCAATTAGTTAATTAACTACTGTTAATTATTTTGTTAGGTATTTCGAACAAGGGAAAGAAATTGTACTTGATTGAATTAATTACCTTAATATGTCGCCACTCTAACTTGAAAAAAAAAACAAAGTATAACCATACAATTTTCTCTAGTCATAAGTACTTCACTAGCAGAGTCGGAGCGAGGAAGTGTGAGCAGGGGCGTAACTAGGGATTTGGGGGCCCGGGAGGATTGACCTCTTTGGGGGCCCCTTGCATTTTGACATTCGACATATGACATGAAATAATGTACGCAAAAATATATAAGCCCAAAATCAAATTGGTTCAGTATATCAGTAAACTTAAAATAAAATAATCATTAAGACTCTTTTAAATGAATAATACCGTTGTTTATTAGTTAAATAATGCACAAGTGACAAATCTCAATTGATATCGCTTCACATCGTGCATTCTGTGCAGCAAAGACATCTATAACATCAACTACATCGATACTGTCTAGTATTTGTGACTTCACTGACATTAAAACTTTTCTTGCGTCATTGTGCTCCTGAGATAGTTTTTGATGAACTTGAGCTTTAAGAATGATCTCACATGACGTAATGAAAGTGGCCTGAGTTAGCGGTATTCGGAGGAGGTTGCAAGGTTTGAGCACACGTAATTACCATATGAAGCCTGTTTCCTCAATATGTCTATTGGTGATTGTATAACTGGTGTGTTGATGAAAAGTGCTCAAGCATCAATGACATCATTGAAAAAGCGATTTGCCATTTATTTCATCATACAAACAGGAAAAGTACCACAGTTTGTTATAAGCGTGTCTTCATCTAATAGGTGTCTTAATTCAAGAAGAAACCCAAAGGTATCCATTTTCTTTCCAGCCTTTGGAATCTGTCCAGCACTTCTGTCGCAACACGTTTGAATTGCAGTTCTATTGACAGTCCTACATTAGAACTCAACTTCCCATCAAGTCTTTTCTTTCTTCTGGTTGTTTTGATTACAGGGAATCCATAGTATTCACTACCTTCTTTTGCTTTTTCGATGGATTGGGTTTTTGTCAGTTTCTCATCATTTTGCAGAAAGCATAAAAGGGTACTAATTTCTTCAGCAGCTTGCCGTATATGCAGTCCAGACTTTTGTAGTTTCTTCTGAACTATATTAATTGGGCGCAGGAGCTTTGACCAGAATTCCAGATAAGCAAAAAATTCTTAATTTTCCACTGCAGGAAGAAGATTCTGTGCTAATATTATATGATATTACGTCATTGTTGGTTGTTTATGTTTTGTGCGAAAGCAAGAGGATTAGATGGAAATAAAAAGATAGTTTCCATTGGATCGAGGAAAGATGAATAGAGGAGTAATAACTGTGAGAAGTTTAATTCTGAAATTATAGACTCCAAACCCGAATAATGGACTATTCTAGCATTATTAAGAATAACTTTTGGATCTGTTATACTCGATTCTGTAAATTTTGCTTCAAGGTTAATTAGTGTAGCCATAAAATACTCGCCATATAGTCTTTTATTAGTAAAGGTAACAAGATACCTGGAATTCGCTGTATATCATACAGTTTTATTCGTGGCAACAAAGTTTAAAATGTAAAACCAACTTTAAACAAAAACTTTGATCTCTGTGGGAAATTTTATTTTTAAAATGTCAACAACGTCAACGTACTGATAGACCTAGATCTAGGTTTAGTCTTTGTTATAAATTTAATCCATAAATGTTAAAAAAAAATACACCCGTTGAGACTATTTGTCAAACAAATATATTAATTAATGTATTTACAAATAAATTTTGGACACCCATTTGGGGGGGGGGGGGGATCTTAAAATTCTCCATCCGCCTCCCCTCCCCCTTAGGTACGCCACTGGGTGGGAGGCACTAGTTCGAACTCAGGTCATTTCCCTCCTTTTTTTTTCGATTTTCTAAATGCTTTAAATTACGGTCAAATCCACCCAGCTATCCCTTTCTCCCCCCCCCCCCCCCCCCCCGGTGCGGTTTGCGCGCTGGACTTTCGTTCAGATATATCTTTATTCCCGGGTTAAAACCCTGCCCGCTCAAAGTTATATTTTTAAAATTATTATTTTTTAAAATTATTTTATTATATTTGAAATTTAATAATGGAGGCATTGTCTTTTAAAAAATATATTTAAAACATGTTTTTCTTGTTTAAAGTTATTTTGGCATATATATTTTATTGTTTACCTAATTTAAGTGATACAAAAATACAAGCCCAACTTGCTGAGATACAATTGTTGACATCTTATAAGCACCGTGAGACTAAAAGACACTCGTCACTCTTGTAGTTGATTCTAAAAACATAATAAAGGTGGCCACACAATGCTGTACCGTGCGTAACACTGATTGAATTATTGGATATGCAAACCCTGTTAGCAATGCTTGCCTATTTCTAAGGACCCATACAAACAGTGATGCCCAACCTACGACTTTCGGGCCATATCTGACCTATCAAGACTTTCCCATTAAAACTTATGCCCACAGTTCCCAATGAAGTCGTTAAACTCAAAGTTTTTGACACCCTTCAGTTAAAGTTTCAACATCCTTGTAAATGTAAACAAGACGTACTTTATAAGATACCTCTCAACATAGAGTTAAAGTTTCAACTTCCTTTTAATGGGTCACATGACGTGCTTATAAGGAGACCACCGAACATATAATTTTTGTTCTATTAAAAGTACTTTCGGTATTGAATTACAAAAGTAAAACTGACATTTTGATTAAGCCTCGCATGTTTGTATCATAGTGACATTCAAATCCATTGATAGCTTATTGTACGAACAAGAAAAACAAGATAGATAAAAAAGTTTTTTTTAAACTCCATTCCTAGAGTCTCATTGGTTGGTTCCATTCAGTCTGTTTCTCTGCGTCTAGTTAGGTGTAACAATTCTGTCTCTTGTGAATTCAATATTGTGATTGATAAAAATATCCTTGTATGATTTATTAATGACAGTGTATAAAATTGATATTCATTATTTCTGTTCTATATTCATTTCAATATTTTGTGGTGATAAATGTGTGACGAAGAGCTTTGGGGAATATACCACCACAGTCAGTGATATACACATTCCAATATAAGGCTACTCGATAAGATCAATTAGCTAGACTTCAATGTGAGATGAACTGTAACACTAAAAGGTTCAAAGTAATAGTTTTAGATGTCGGTTGAACTGTAACAAAACATTGAGATGCCGACTCATCCTAACGCAAAGATGAAGTGAGCAATGGTCTTTAGATCAGGCAGTACCATTGCTTTCGTTGTCTTCCACACCAGACTGAGGTGATCCACTCATGAATTGCTGCCTCGCGCTGTAGTGAGTGGTTTGTATTTACTTGGTTTAGTCTCAGTCAAGTGTGACCTAAGCTCAGCCAAGAGTGACCCCAGCAATAGTAACCTAAATTCAGCAATGAGCGACGATCTGATAATGGTCAGAAACCTGCTGTTACTTTCAACATATCTGTACAATAAAAGTGCATTTGTGTGTGTCCTTTTTTTTTTATATGTGTGTCTTTGTTCATTCGAACCAAATCGATACATCCTCCATGAAACTCTGACTGCATACAATTCTTTATGGTTTTTGTGTTGATTTATTACATAATACATATTAGTACTAATATTTATGAAATGCGCAGTATTTTAAGCGTAAACATTGAAGCAAAACATATATCTATATCAAATGTTTATTACATAGCACATTATGTATTGCACACTAGTGGAGACTTTCACGAGAAACTCAA
Source organism: Biomphalaria pfeifferi (assembly GCA_030265305.1). Lineage (NCBI taxonomy): Eukaryota > Metazoa > Mollusca > Gastropoda > Planorbidae > Biomphalaria > Biomphalaria pfeifferi. The sequence goes on along the minus strand of JASAOG010000130.1, from coordinate 700,240 downwards.
AAATGTCCAAAACACTGAATTGAATTTGACTGTCGCCAATTCGATTGAAAAACAAGTAAAACATCAAAAATACCTTTAAAAAAAATTAAATCTTATACGAAGCGTAATTTTATTATTTAGTTTTGATTTCTCATGGAAACGATTTGAAATCGAACTCTTGACTCACGCCTCTTCAAGACGACGCGCTAACCACTCTGCTAGTGAGGTACTTATGACTAGAGAAGATTGTATAGTTATATATTATTTGTTTCAAGTTAGATCAGCGACCTATAAACGGGATTTATTCAGCTTATACCACCACTTCAGTCAAGTACAATTTCTTTCCCTTGTTCGACATACCAAACAAAATGATTAATTACTAATAGTTTAGTTTAGTTTAGTTTTGGATTTTTTGGCATATCGGCACAATTCAGGCCATGTCGTGCCTAGTTACCAATAGTTAATTAACTAATTGTTTATTTTTTTTATTGATTCTTCTGTTGTCGGGTTAAAGAAACAATTGTACAAAAGTTGAGCTGGAGAGGGTGTGGGAAAAATAACGTAAACAAAAATGATCATACACTTTACAAAAAAAAAAGCGTATCAACACTTTATTGTGTACACCGGATACACCAAGTGGTGCTTGCTATTTATAGTTTTTTTCCGTCATGTATGATAATCTCTAATAAATGAAACATTATTTCTGTCACAGTCAACATAGGAATTAATGTATGTAATGATTTACGCATCGTATAGCTGCAGTATAGCACATTCAACACGTAGTCATCGTTGTGTATGATTTCTTTACAGTCGCTGAAACAGACATTGTATCTACACAAACGATAACAAACAATTCTTCACTTCTAGCCTATCCTAGCAAGACTGGACCATTGCGCATCTATAAAAGTACCCTCGTGTTGAAAAACAGAATCTGTTCTAAGTTTTCTGACCAATCTGACAGGTCGTAAAATGCAATATGTATTCAACTATCTATTATTAAGTCTGGTAATTGTGTTGCATGTTGACTAGGTACTCTCTTATAGCAAGTTGACATGCCTAGACATGATGGATTATAAATCTACGCTGTTTTACTCTAAGCCTAGCCGGTTTTAAAAAATGGAACTACGAAATAGCATAATATAATAGCAAGGTAAATTGCAATAGCTAATTGAACCATTTCTTTGAAAAAATAACATGATTGTATTTCATTTTATTATTATTATATTATCATACTAGTCGACCGGCTGCGTACGCCGCTATTTTGCAGGGCCGGCCTTAGGCCACTGCAACCTATGCGTCCGCAGTATGACCCACACTTTCATAGGCCCGGAGCTAATTCTAGGTTTATACATTATTAAATTAAACCATTTTATAACTTATAAAAGAATCCCCGCGGCTTCCTGATTTACCAGGAGCTCCTGGAAACCTCCTGAAATTGCGAAATATACAAAAAAGTCCTGGAAATATCAGGAAATTATTTAAATCTTTTGAAAACTCATACTAATCTCCTGAAATATATAGTCAAAAATTGTTATTTTGGGGTGTCTTTAAATAAGGAAAACGCCCATCCTACGCGCGATAAAAAAAAACGGCATTAAGCAATACCGGTAATTGTGGAATCTAGAGAAAGAATCTTGTCGCGCCTCAAACTAATGAAGAATTACTCGAGGTCAACAATTCTCAAAGATACATTGAAACCTCGAAAATAACGTTTGTTAACTCTAGACTTGCAGAAAAACAAAAGATTGATCTTTCCATTACTTGGTGTCTAAACTCTTGAGCTATGAAGATAAGTATAAATATAGATTATTTACTTTTGCTGGTTTATATTTCAAAAGGTTAAAAGAAGAAAAATATTTTATAATTGAAATAATTTATACAAAAAGCAATATTTTTATTGACTAAAACTTTTATTTCTTAAAAAATACGCACATTTTTATAGTTCAACTATTTCAAGACTCTATATAGAACTAAAACTTAAAAACAACAACAACTTTGTATGAACTCTAGAAATATTTCAGAGGAGCCTGCAAAAGAAACAAGAAAATCAGATGCCATGAAAATAAATTCACAGTCACATTGAAGTCAACATTCTCCTCCTAAACGTCAAGGCTGATGAATATCAATTATAAAAATCAATCACCGGAAAACAAAACCAACATATTCAACATGTGAAAATGTCGATGATATATGACAAACTGTGCCAGGTTCTATCAATTCACAGTTTCTATGTTGAATGCAAAGCAATTAATAGGATCGAATCCTTGGAACGACTAATATCGATCCTCTTTTTGTCTTCCTACATCATTCGTTTCACAATTATCGACAAAGTTCCGTCGTGTCTTTTGTTTTCAAACTTTCCATCTGGACATCCACCTCAAGTCTAAAGTAGATTAAATTTTTGAATGGCTTAATATCACATACAGCATATGTCGATATTGAAAAACCCACGTCGAAAGAGTTTTGAAGTGAAATAAAAACCTCAATTGGATATAAAACTAAAACAAAAGTTGAAGTACAGACAAACAATTCCACCATCACGATCTATTTGTATTTTTGTAGTGTTTTGTTTCTAGGACAATTTATGTCGTTAACAGAATTTTATTCTTGCTGACTTTGCTTTGTAAACTAATGCTATCTCTTAGTAAACTAAACAAAACCCATTGTATAGGCAATTAGGCACACTAATATCTTCAGCTCTTCAGCATCTTTATTCTAATGCTAATTGTTCCTTCTCAAAATTAATATTTGCACTACGCGATGAACAATTAAAAAAAAAATGCTAATGAATTATTAAAACGGTTAAGAGAAACACTGAATATAAATATTAAGCCAAAGTCCTAGCTGACTGAATCATCTCTTGTTCTCTCACTTGGATTAGATTTTTAAAAAAATGTAAATAACACGGTACGTAGGACAACCAAATTATTTTTTGCGATGGAAATGGCATCAGATAAATTTCCCAATAAGATTTTTTTTTTCGCAGTTTCGTCCCAAAGCGTTTCAATAAAACCAACACATAATTGCATGAAACGAAACTTCATTTTCTTTCCAAGCTCTGAATAACACCTTTTCAGACTTAATTCTATCTGATCTTTTTTTTCTTTTCAAATTACGAAATAGCTGCGTGGGTGTATGTGTCTTTGTATTTACTAAGTTAACTCTGATGTTATGTAGATCAATCATAATCTACATATACAATTTAGAAGCTGGGAGTCTGGCAATAAAACAACAACAAAGACAAACAACAAACAAATAACTTCAATGTAGCGAAGTACGAGTATAAGGGATGCTAGGATTCACGGGGTCAGAGTGTATGTGAAGGGACATTCAAATTAATTCAGGGTTGGCTACTGTTACACTCCAACGGAAAATACATCTGATGACATAAATGAATTAGAAGAAGAATATCTAAAAAAAAAACAAACGCGTTTCTCTTTGATCAATTCTAACTTCCATTAAAAACTTGGAATCGTTAAATGGAAAAAAAATATAATTGCAAAATGGGATGATCACGTTTTAAACTCTGCACTACGCTGAGAATTGCATAAAAGCCCCATCGTTAAAAATCTCATTATAATCTGGAGCCGATATTCAATTTTAAAGGACAAAAGTTAAAATGTATTCAAAGTTGTAAACAAAATGAACTTTATAACAAGAAGATATAAAAATACTTTTTTAAAAGACTTATATAGGGGAAAGAACTGCACATTCACAACCATATATTTCAATAATGTAAGAATTATTTTCTTTTCTATATCTCACAACAATTAATCAATAACCAGTACCTTACCCTACCTTACCTTACCTTACCTATCCCTTAGTCTGTTGGACCGTTGGGACCAGTAACTATTTTATTAATTGGTTAGGGCACGTTCGGACATTACGTAACGACTAAAGAGGTAAGGGGGAATATACACATTTGTTACGATTTGTTACAAGGGGTAAGGGGGATAGACACATTTGTTACGATTTGTTACAAGGAGTAGATGGGTCGTAACAAAAAAAAAATTCAAATGCAAGAACAAAAAATTTCAGATCATTTTTATGACTTTAACTCTTGTGTGTTTCTGTTTGTCATGTTATCACAGTGCCTTGAGCGTACATTAGGATTGTTAACGTGCTTTATAGATTTCAATTATTGTAACAGTGGTCCCTTGACTTTCGCGGGTTCGATTTTCACTTAACACAGTGTTGGGAAAGAAATGCAGTGTGCATGTGTTATTCGGCGGCCGCCCGATGTCTATGTACACTATTTGGGGGGAGGGGGACTGACTAGTTCATCCATGCGCCGGTAGACGTCGATACTTTTCCCATTATTTCTGTAGATACCAAGGATGGTAAATGTAATTTGGGAAAATGAGAATTAATAAATAAGTCTTTTGTAAAAGTCGAATTTTCTTGTCTTGTTACTCTACGGAGCGGGAAGGGGGTGAGTTTTGTTACGCTTTGTTACAAGAGGGTGCGGAGGTCAAAATAAATTTTTGTTTTTGTGCTACGTAATGTCCGAATGTTGCCTAATTTTTTTATGGATTCATGTTTTGTCAGGGGCAATGAAAAATTATGCAAAACTTCAACTTGATTAAAAAATGGGAAGTGGGAGAAAAAGTGTGCACAATTTGTACTAGACAGACAGACGGACAGACGGAGTGAGTTGATTTAAGTCTTGTAAAAAATATGTTTGCGAAATAAGTGTTACTAGACCTGTGGCAATCATAGGAACTATTTATTTCAAAATGATATTAGAGTTTGTATGGCTAAAAGGTATTCAAATAACTAAAACGATTAGCTAGTTTTCAATATAGTATCAATTAAGAGTACGCAACTCAAGCTGTTGTTGTGTACTTGTTTAGAGAGTATGTTAGTTTTGTTAGACAAATATACTGTGTATTGTTGTTAGCGACGGTTAAAGTAGTGACGTAGTAGGACAGACTAATGACATAGTAGACTAGACCAACAGGAGAGCAACATGGCGATAGTATAGAAGTAGTTTGTTTTGGATGTTAGTTGGAATTAGCGACGTTTATGAAGACTAGACGGACTTCCCAATGATAAATAAAGGTGTCATTTTATAACAGTGAAAGTTGTTATCAAGTATATTTATAACTTGTAATGTTCTGTGGCTAATGTGAAGTAAAAATTGAGATACAGTCAGAAGTCAAATAATATTAGCCCACAACACTGTAAATCGAACAAAATAAACAAGTCACAAGGAATAACGTCAACTGACGTTCATTATTTATTTACGAAATGTCCATGGGAATGTCTACTAGAGTCTAATGTCTGCATTCGAATTGATGTTTTTTTTTTTGTCTTTGATGAAAGAACAGAATGCGTACAAACACAATAACAATGCAAGTAAACACACAGGGGCTACATCTATTGTCCAGGATACTTTACTTTTAAAGACATCATCTTGGAATATCGATTGAAACCTCGCGTTTCTTAAGACTTTCTTAAAATGCCATTTCCCAAATGAAAAACAAGTTTGTTTGTTTTTTAGAGCAGAAGCTATAATTTAATTCGCGATCCCTGGCTACTTATTGCTAAATTGTCTTCATTAGTTTCCATAGTCAACACATTGTGGATTGAGTATTTATTACTTTTTATGTCCTGATATTAATGCATGTAAAAACATTTTCGGTACTAAATTATGTGCTTATGTATTGTAACTTGTTTATAGGTACTTATCCAATACTGGGCACACAAAACAAACACAACTTTGGTGCTTCACGCTATGTGTCTCTATACAGTGTCTATACAGTACGTCTCTTCTCATAAACGTCTCAAGTCTTGAGGAGAATCATTTTCCATTTGTCGTTGCTATTGAGTGCTACTGAATTGTGAGGTGTAGAAAATAATATGTATTATATTTAATAATGATTATAAGAATACGTCTTGTCTTAGCAATATAATTAAACTTAGCACAAATACATCCTACATGTATTGCTGATCTCGTGTCTTCACCAGAATCCCACTTCTGACACCAATACTCTCAATAAATGTAAACCTATCCAAACGTTTCTGTACGCCTTAGTCCTCGCTTGCACATATGAACAGAATTTCAGTGACTTTTAATTCAATAGTATACACACGTTCCACTTACTTTTAGTTCTACTAGTCAAAGTAACAAAATTTCATTGATGAAAAATTCATTCTAAGTTCTAATTGAGATTTTTTTTTTTTAAAGCTAAGAACACTTTTACTTTTTTTTAAAGTAGAGAGTATGTCAAGTACCTCGTTATTTTATTGAAACATTCGTTTTAATTGCATTAACATAGAGCCTTAAAATATTTTACATGTTTAGTTTATTTTGGTTCAAAATCTGTTTTGGCATGATCAAAACGTTTATTTGAGCCAAACATAGCCCAACCCTAAAATGCTGAGAAGACTAATTGAGATCAAAGATACTTAGGAATTAGTTGGCCAGTTTTAAACACGAAATACATTAAAGTCTCATTAGACGTCAAAGAGCCAGACAGGCTCAGTGGTTTAAAAAATACAACAACAAACAACTAATTATATGGAAATTTGAGTGAGGTGTAATTGAAATGTGTGTCAGTTTAACAGTCTTTGAAATCACGTTGAATGCTTGAAACTAGAAATCACGTTGAAACTTGTTGAATGCTTTGAGAAATGAGAAACTCTTTAGAAAATTAACAATGTCAAAAGTAGGAAAACATCTTAGTGACTTAAGTGAGTGTTTCTCCCATAAGCCCTGTTGTATTAAAAAGCAAAATCTTAAAATCAAAATAACAAACAACATAGCTTATCTAAGGGAAAGAACGGCATGATTACTGTCAAATGAATTGTTTCACTGATTATTTATTATCATAAAACTATGTACCTCTTCAAGGGCGAGAAACTATTAATGTTATTTGTACGCGAAAAAGTCTCAAGTCTACACTCGTAGATAGATTTCGTACATCAACACGAGGTCTTCAACTGAAGCTATGAAGTCCTATTCACCTGTTTAGTTATAGGTTTTATAATATTTTAATTATTAATATTGATTATTATATAATAAAGTATTATTAGTTTTATTCCTTTCATTATGGTTTCTTATAGTTATAATGTTTTTTGTTTGGTGTAATGCACAAATTGTAAGACAAATTTCCATACGGACAATAAAGATTATTATTATTATTATTATTATTATTATTACAATACCTTTATTCAGGTCGCTCCTCATGGACTTAAAGTGTCAGGTCCATGTACTCCGTTCATCAGGCTTTGGCCTAAAGTGTTAGGTCCATGTACTCCGTTCATCAGGCATTGGCTTAAAGTGTCAGGTCCATGTCTTCTGTTTATCAGGCTTTGGCCTAAAGTGCCAGGTCCATGTCCTCTGTTTATCAGGCTTTGGCCTAAAGTGTCAGCTCCATGTACTCCGTTCATCAGGCATTGTCCTAAAGTGTCATGTCCATGTACTCTGTTCATCAGGCATTGTCCTAAAGTGTCATGTCCATGTACTCCGTTCATCAGGCTTTGGCCTAAAGTGTCAGGTCCATGTACTCCGTTCATCAGGCATTGGCTTAAAGTGTCAGGTCCATGTACTCCGTTCATCAGGCATTGGCTTAAATGTTAGGTCCATGTACTCCGTTCATCAGGCTTTGGCCTAAAGTGTCATGTCCATGTACTCCGTTCATCAGGCTTTGGCTTAAAGTGTCAGGTCCATGTACTCCGTTCATCAGGCATTGGCTTAAAGTGTCAGGTCCATGTACTCCGTTCATCAGGCATTGGCTTAAATGTTAGGTCCATGTACTCCATTCATCAGGCTTTGGCCTAAAGTGTCAGGTCCATGTACTCCGTTCATCAGGCATGGCCTAAAGTGTCAGGTCCATGTCCTCTGTTTATCAGGCATTGGCCTAAAGTGTCAGGTCCATGTCCTCTGTTTATCAGGCATTGGCCTAAAGTGTCAATGTGTCCAGCTTTCACTCTCATCCATCCATCAAATTTCATTCTTTTATATCTTCTGGTTTCAACATATTCATAAGTAGCAGAAAGTTGAAACATTTCTTGACAACTTTATTCATACACATTGGTTAAGCTAGACTGAGGGCTGTTTTAAAGAACTTAAGATCAACAAATGTTTCCTTTTGAAATCTCTGGCAAAATTACCTTCACCCATCCTTTAGTCTGCTGGGCAGTTTGGGCACCACAAAAAATCTGTTGACGATCTTTCTCCATTCCTGTGTTTTGCCTTGGATAGAATTTCTTTCAATGACAGGCCCGTCCATTCTTTTATGTCGTCTTCCCATTGCTTTCTCTGTCTGCCTCTTCTACTTTTTCATGTACTGTTCCCTGAAGGAAGGTCGTTGAGAGCTTTGATAACCTTTTGAAATGACGATAGAGATTTAGTTAAAGAGTTAGCAAGTCATCCTGTTTCGAATCTCTTCGTTTTTGATGCGGGTTTTGTATGTTCTCGGGCGTATTTCTGAAATTAGACAATCGTTTTGACTGATCAACGTACATGTAACCCCCTTGTGTGTGTGTGAATGTCTAAGTTCGAATACATTTTACAAACTCCAAAATTCTAAGAGTAACTCCCTCTCCCAAGAAGTTAATAAATTTCAACTTAAAAAAAAAACTTGCTTTTATTCACAGGACTCATCACAGCAACTTCCACGCGTCAATCTCCTGCGTCTTGTAATAAATGTATCTCTACATCGAAGTAAAAAAAAATCCCAAGAGGTGGGGAGACAGAATTAGATTCCCTCCTTTCACTGCTCTGTCGTCTGTCACGTAGCGTCTGCTGCCTCTACGTCATCTAGTTAACAGCGACCTCTTTTCATTTATCTGTTTTAAAAACGGATTCATTTCAATTGAAATATCGCCACCATCGACTCGCAATTTTTTTTCGCCAATAGGAGAAGAAGAAGAAACTCATTGGATTAGACCCCGGAGAACTTGCTAAATAGACACGTTTTCCGTCGTGGAAAATGTCTTTCAGTTTTTAAAAGGGCGATCATTCTTTCTTCCAATGTAATCCAATTATTTAAATCTTGTATAGCTAGGCAATCACAGTGCAGTTTTCAAATTGTCTTAAGCTATAGAGTTTCTAAATAGTCGCGTTCCTGTGAAATTGTATATGAAATTGATATGATGCAGATAAAATACTCTATTTATGTAACGTTTACGGCTCTAACAGTGAGATCTATTTACGGTTGAAGTATTGAGATTAGGAAAAGAAATGGCTCATTATGGTATGCGGCTTTTTTCGGGTAAAGGTTCAAAAGAGCGGTTTAAAAGGTCTGAAATCTCTATCGTAGTTGAGGAGCGCGTCTTCCAAAGTATAGCATGCTCAGTGAGCTCTGGCCACTACTCTTTCATGGACATGTATGGGGAGCAGGGCCGACCCTAAAAATGCGGGGCCCTATGCGACATGGATTGCGCGCGGGGTAGGGATAAGGATAATAACTGAAAATGAAGATTTTCTATTAGAAAATACATTCGCCTTAGCGTTACATTGACAATGCTGGCAATTCCGTTTTTTTTTATCACGCGAAGGATTGGCGTTTATCTTATTGAGTGGCACCCCAAAATGACTATTTTAAGGACATTTTAATGAGTTTTTAGAAGATTTAAATATCTTTAGGAGATTTCCAGGAGCTCTTGGAAAATCAGGAGGCCACGGGAACTCTGTTATAAGGTGTAATGGGTTAATTTAATACTTACACCTAGAATTAGCGCGGGGCCTATGAAAGTGCGGGGCCCACTGCGGCCGCATAGGTTGCACTGGTCTAAGGCCAGCCCTGATGGGGAGAGGTATCAGGGATAAGGTTTTCGTTTCGTATTTGGGCTTTCGGAAAACACAATTCAGCTCAATTCAAATGTTTATTAAAAATTCCTGGTCTACTTGGGGATTCAAACTCGAGTCGCCTTATTAGGTAGTCAAGCGGTTTTTACCACTCCGCCACACATTCACATGAAATGAGCTTCCTGTTGTCAGCTACATCGGGATTCGATCTCGAACCACCTTGTTGGGTAGCCAAGCTGTTTATGCCACCTCAGTCACACAATAAATGGCGGTTATAAAATGTCATTGACCTGTCAGTAGATACAACTCTCCAGACAGAGGTTTCCAATGCCCCCATGACACCTTAATGGACACCCTTAAAATGATGGTGTACAGCAGACGATAAATCTTCAGTCTCCTGTACTATGACTTCATTTCAACTAGTTTCAGAAGTCACCCATTTAAAACATTTTTTTCGTCCTGGACTTTTACCCTAAAAACTTCTGCCCACACAACATAATGAAGCCCCAGTCACATTAGACTGACTTTTTTTTACAAAGCTTATGTCCACTCACTTTGTCTGTCTGTCTGTCTGGTACAAAATTTGTTCTTTTTTTTCTCCCACACCCATTCTCGGATCGAGTTGAAAATTTAAACTATTATTTACTGTATCTAACAAAACACGAATCAATTAAAACATTGACTAATTTGTGTAATGATTATTGGTAATTAATTATTTTGTTTTGATTATCGAAAAAGGGAAATAACGTCTACATTAATGAGATGTATAGCTGTAAATGTGGAGTACTTCCTTTTAGATATCCTTGTTTTTTTTTATTTTCGAAGGTTTTCATGTATGCTGCACGTGCTACAAGTGTGGTACCCCCCCCCCCCCCCCCCACCCCCGCCTCCTCCCCAAATGAAAAACAACAACAGTCACCTTTGGTCAATATAAATTGAAATGAAACAAAAAAAACATTGTTAATCCCAGCTTTTAATTTAAATCAACATGACATAGTTGTATACAGGCACATAGATAATTAAAAACATTTTTCTACTTATCTTATTGATTCAAATGGAGAGAAAAGTCAGAAGAAGATTGTGAGGTTCAACAAAAACTTGTAGACACATAAGATGGTCTCTACTGGAAGTCCTGTGTTTTGTCATTAGGAAGTTTGAGCTTATTTTCATGTTCTCTTTTAGTGAGCTCAAATTACTAAGAGAATTGGACCACAGAGACCAACACGCTGCTGCTTTGCCTTGTGTTGTTTTCTTATCTTAATTTGCTCGTAGCTTCCAGCGAGTTTTTGAGTCACTAACATAAATCTAAGACTCTGCACGGGCCCACGTTGAAAATATGTTTCTAAATGTGGCCATGAAAAGACTGGAGATTCTGTTGTGTTCTTTGAGTCACACTCAATTTTTTCCATCTGATTTTTTGTTCACAAATGAAAAACAAATGTAGCGGGTTGTTTTTTTTACCAATACATACAAAGAAATATACTTTAAAGGCTTGTAATTACTTCTGTTTCGAACCAAGTTACAAGATAATTGTTTATTCAACAAAGAAATCGATTATTTCAACTTTTTAGGACCCTGTTGCAGGACCTTTATTTACAGCCCTAAGGTTTGTAGCCCAAATCTTGGACCAGTGTGTCTTCTTCACTGCATAATTGATGGCTTTGATGCTGAAATCAATAGAATGTTCTTCTACGATATTGCATAGGCCAAAAAAGTCGATACCATTAAAAAAGTAATCGATACCATCCTTTGTTTTGCTATGTAGGTATAATTATTAAGAAAAAAGTTTGCTTTCTAATTTGTGGGAATATAATAATAACAACGAAACGACCAAGAACTAGTTCTCTTCTCTTGCAATTTAGGCACAAAATGTTTAATAATAATAATAATAATAATAATAATAATAATAATAAGAGCCACAGAACATTACAAGTTGAAAATAGTTGATAACAACATTCAGTTCTATAAAATGATACTTTATTACCCACTGGGAAATCCGTCCAGTCTTCCTAAAACGTCGCTATTTCTAGCTACTATTCAAAACACAACCTACTTAAACATAACATAAGAAGAGGTATATACCAGGGTGACTCACTATCTCCACTCTGGTTCTGCCTAGCGATTAATCCTCTATCTACATTACTCCAAGACTCTACAAACGGTTTTAGGGTTGACACTAAATGTACAAAATGTGTGTCCCAATTTTTATACATGGATGATCTAAAGCTATATGCAGAAACCGAGCAAAAAATTACACACCTTAATCAAAACGGTAAAATGCTTTAGTGACGATATCTGTATGTCTTTTGGCCCAGATAAGTGTGGCATCATAAGCATTAAAAAGGGCAAGGCAACGAACACCAACATTGAATTTGAAGGCATCGAGGAATTGAACTCTGCCTCTCTTTATAAATATCTTGGAATAAACCAGAATGCCAAGATAAACCATAAGAAATTAAAAGAGGACTTTCTTGGTACATATAAACAAAGAGTTAATAAAATCCTCAACACCAAACTGTCTGGCAGTAATCTCATCACTGTAATAAACAGCTGGGCCGTCCCAGTGCTCCTTTACACGTTCGGTGTGATCAAATGGACTGACACCGACCTACATGACATTGACAGACTCACTAGAAAATTACTAACCAAGTTTCGATGCCTACACCCCAAGTCCTCCACCATAAGGTTATACCTGCCTAGGAAGGATGGGGTCGTGGATTGCAGAACATCTTCAAATTTTGTAAGATGCAAGTTTTAAAAATACGGTCAAAAGTGCTCGCCTCCAGCAACAAATTAGTTTCCTTTCTACGCAATTTTGACTGCGAAGCAACTCCTCTGAATGCTGATGTCAATGTCGGTTTGGACGACGTAGGGCATGAGATTCGCCAATGGGAAGAAAAAACACTCCACGGAAAATTTCCGGCTTCATTACATGGGGACAACATCGACAAGGCTGCTTCCTTAACATGGCTCAAAGCAGGTCATCTCTACCCTGAAACAGAAGGCTTTGTTACAGCAATACAGGACAGAGTAATCAGGACAAAAAATTACGAGAAGCATATCCTGAAACTCAATGTTGTCGACAAATGCCGAAAATGTGGGCGAGTCGATTGAACACATTATGGCAGGATGTCCAGCCCTATCAGAATCAGCCTACCTAGGTCGCCATAACCAAGTTGCAAAGTTAATACACCAACACCTGGCTTTGACGTACAAATTGATCGGTAAGGACACTCCCCCTTATTATAAATACTCTCCGCAAGAGGTTCTCGAGTCTACTGAACATCTGCTGTACTGGGATAGGCCTATTCTGACCGACAAAACGGTATATTTCAATCGCCCGGATCTGCTGTTCATCGATAAAAATGAAAAAACCGCTACCATTATCGATATCGCCGTACCACTGTCTCATAATTTAAGAAAAACTGAGCTAGAAAAACAATAAAATATGGGAACCTAGGCTTGGAGATTAAGCGTCTATGGAAATTGTCCAAAATAACAATATACCCCATTGTTATATCAACCGAGGGGATAATAACATCTGACCTCACAGACACCTTCAAGGCCCTTAACATTCCTAGGAACATCTTCGTTGCCTGTTAGAGGGCGGTACTGCTGCAGACCTGCCACATCACCTGAAAATTCCTCAGTGGAAACTGTTAAAGGGACTACGATGAATTTTGTTTCTCTTTAGCGAAACTCGACCCTGGCAGCGCCAGAGAATGACTACTCGTTCATTTCTAACATAATAATAATCTCTATTGGATACTTGTGTCAACCATTGTATCAAAAGGTTTGAAAATCAGTCAGCATGGTGTTAATTATATCTTCGCGTGTGGTAATTTTAATTAAAGTTTGTGAAACTGCTTTTAAAGACGCCATTAAAATTCGAGTATCATGTCAGGATATTATGATATGTATTCACTGATTACATCCAAAATAGTATAAATAGTAGTTTCTATGTAACAAGATTTTAAAAAATGGGTAAAATATTATTTCCAGCAAGTTCTAAAAGTTCTGAAAACCGACAAACATTCAGTTTTTATCATAAAAATTATGTCATAAGGGGTTTAATAATGAAATTAATGAATTTATGCAAAAAAAAAAAAAGAAACAAAAATATAATTACAAATAATTATAATAACTACAGCAATAATAATAATTAAACTTAATCTCTGCAGATGTCATTGAGCTGTGTATAGTCGTAGTGGTCACTGTGGATGTGGTCATTATGGTAGTGTTGGTCACTGTGGATGTGGGGCTACGTTTAGATTTACAGTTATTTATAACCACTTTACCGTTCATTGCTCGAGTATTCGCTATTTCGCTGGTTTTTCCAAGGAGGCGTATGAACACGCAATATCGCGAATATAGGTGGAAATCTAAGTAAGCCGTGAAAGAGAAATGGCCAAAATATTTCATTAAATCAATTAAAAGCTCATAACCTTTTACTATATTTCTGGCTATTATTAGCCCGTTGTCAGCAAAGCAGAGTGCATAGATCTTTATGAATTCATCTTCAAATTCTTTTTCTCTTCTAGTAATGAGTAGATATATAGTATTAATGGAATAATGTAGTAGACCCTTTGCATCCTCTTGGTATTATAGTAGTTTTGTGGAATTTTTTTTATTAGTGCACAGTTATGTATTTCTTTCACTAGATGCCCAAAATCTCATTTTCTTATTGTGTATAAATATAACGTTTATTTTTTTTTTAATTAATTACACACAGCGGCCAGTGGGGGGGGGGGGGGGGGGGGGGGATGTAGCATATTCATGTTTTTCTTACATATAGTACATGTATTGTCTTGTACACGTCCAAATGAATTCACTTAAATCTCAACTAGGGAATCACTCTGTTAAATAAACTGGTAGAATAGCAGATGTAGGTCTAGCTGAAAAAACAGTATACATCGACTATTAATACAAAGGGAGGTTTTATAAGTAGAACTATGTGTTTCATATATATATATATATATGTCTTATCTCTACTTCGTGAATTTGTATCTTTTGATGATAGTCTGTGTGTATTACGTATAGGATATAACGTGCCTGCAACTACAAATGTAATATAACTTTAAAAAATAAATATAAGTTTGGAATGTGATACATATGTTTTAAACATTTTCGGCAGAGGTGACTTTATGCAGGTAGTGACAAACTCAGACTAGTTCCACATATTTGTTTTTTAGCTTGCAATAACCCATGCGGTAATTTTTTCCAGCGACAACAATCCCTGACATGAACAACTGTTGGAAACAAACAAGACCAGCTTGACGTGATGCCACTAACTATAGTTCTCTCCCTTGAGCAGACACCTCTCTTGTGTCTCCGGTTCTTGTCTTGATGGTCATTTAGCCAGAGCGTAGGG
This sequence comes from Biomphalaria pfeifferi, assembly GCA_030265305.1. Classification (NCBI taxonomy): domain Eukaryota; kingdom Metazoa; phylum Mollusca; class Gastropoda; family Planorbidae; genus Biomphalaria; species Biomphalaria pfeifferi. The sequence continues at coordinate 685,133 of JASAOG010000130.1, read as the reverse complement.
TCTGTTCTGATAGTGGTCGTAGTATCATTGTTGAACGGTTCTAGACCAGACCCCCCCCCCTCCCGATGTCGGACTTGATGGACGGATCACCCATTTTTACCATCCATTACACTGAATCTAATAATTTACCACAGTCTCCGATACGTCATTTCCTGATTTGGATTAGGCCCACTGATGAAGATCACAGGTGAAGGTTACTGGAAATTTCCGGTTGTTAGTAAAATTATGGCTTAAAATACTTTAAAATAGTGTTTCATATGACAAGGTCATTCCCACCATATGACTCTAAACGTCGGCGGGCTTGTATTCTGAAATTAAAAGAAAAACAAAACAGATATAGTGTCCTTGTTAGCAAGTGGTCGCATAATTTAGGTCCAGACGATTCGTTGGGGGGTCTATTAATTTTAACAGACATAAAAATATATTTTAGTAGGATACCCTACTGCTTTATTCTTGTCCGATCATTCTGACAGTTAAATAGTGCCAATATGTCATACAACTGCATTACAACCTTAACCCTACCTTTTTCTTCACATTAATTTGCACTTCTCTATCTTCTTGAACAAGTAGGCACTGAAACAGCGGTCTAAATAGTCAGTCAATATGTTTCTTAAATTAAAATATTTAAATTTGTAATTACAATTTATATCAAATTTATGGATAAAGACGCTACATATTTTTTTTATAGTAAATACTACTTTTTATACAAATATAGTTTGGCTATGTAGGATTATGAGAGAAAACAAAACATAAAGTTCTATATTACAAAGTCGGTGTGTAAACATTTCTAGCACACACTTACTGTGTAACACAGTTACGTAGCACACACTACACATGGTGGTGTTTGGCAGTATCTTGTTGATATTATGCAAATCCACTACTATTTCATCAACTATGCTACATTAGTCAAACAACATTACAATTAACAAGATGAACGTACTCAACACTTTCTACTACTGTCAATGATGTATTTATTAACACTTGGGATGTCTGGTCTACTGATCCGTCGTTACATATCTATCTCTAAAACTAATCAACTTTCTTCTAAGCTATCGCCATGTTGTTCTTCCGTGTTCGTCTAGTCACTTACGTCATCCGTCTGTCTGACTACGTCACTACTGTTATCGTCGCTAACAACAATACACAATATATTTATGTACCGAAACTAACATACTCTCTCACTAAACTAGTGTACAACAGTGGCGAGATGTTTAAGCGGCCACATGACACAAGCATTAGCTATAAATATTACCAAAAAAAGACAAAAATTGAAAGGTGCAGAACTTATCTGTTTTAAACAAGAGTTTTTTTAGGTTTTGTTTTGTTTTAGACAAGGAATGGGTTTGCTGCCTGAAATGTACACTAGATCCAATAAACATACAACAAAATCTTATCTGAACTCACAAAGCAGTATCTATTTATAGAGAGGAGAGAACGAATGAGAGGGCAGATAATTTCCCTGAGACAACTTCCCCTGATAAACAATAGTCTGAATAAAGAAGTAATAAAATTTAAAAAAAAAAACTTTTCAAAAAACAGTTATTTTGAATCAATCATGTAATTAATTTTTAATAGATCTAGACTAACAATAATATATTTGTTCTATTGGAAATATTTTTATTAATTGTTTTTGGTTAGTGCATATCACTTTAAATCTGTATATCACTGCACTGCACTATATCACTACGGAAATCCTACAAAATTCATACATAAAATCGTAATAGTTACACGATGACTCATCGTGCCAAGTAATACACAATGGTAAGCTGTCCAACCCATTTCAAATAAAAACAGGAGTTAGACAGGACTTTATGCTTTTGCCCTTGATATTTTTACTGGTGATTGATTGGGTCATGAGACAGACAGTCTTAGATAATAAAATCGGCATACAATGGACACTTAACAACATTTAGAGGACCTGGATTTCGCCGATGACATCTGCCTCGTCTCCAAGACACAACAAAATGCTCAGACCAAACTGACCAGACTCTCAGAAATAGCGGAAAAGACTGGACTTCTGATCAACCTAAAGAAAATAGAAGTTATGAGCATCAACAACAGACAAGATAACCCAATCCTGCTACAGGGAGAGAACTTCCTTGATACGGACCACTTCACATATCTGGGAAGTAGAGTTGGTAAAGACGGCTGAGCTGATGATGATTGATGATATACTAATTCGGATAAATAAAGATAGGTTTGCCTTTTCAACTCTTCAAGCAATCTGGCGCTCTAAGGCACTATCTCTACATAACAAGATATAAATCTATAATACAAGAGTTAAGTCTGTCCTTCTATACGGTTCAGAAAATGGAGAGTCACTAAAACAAATATGGAAAAGCTCCAGACCTTTGTTAACAGATGCCTACGCCGGATATTAGGAATTTAGTAGCCAGAAAATATAACTATTGTCACTTTGTGGGAGAGAACTTGGCAAACCCCCATAGGCCAAGACATCACAAAGCTAAAATGGAGCTGTATAAGAAAACACTGCGAAAACCAGCTACCAATGTCGCAAGGATGGCACTTGATTGGAATCCGCAAGGAAAGAGGAAAGTGGGCAGACCCAAGCAAACCTGGAAGAGGTCAGTCACCAGTGAAGCTGAGGGTACAGGAATGACATGGGATCAGAAAAAGAAAGCTGCTCACAACCGAGTTCGGTGGAGAGATGTGGTTGCGGTCTTATGCTCCCCTGGGACTGCACAGACTTAAGTCAATTCATATACTGAAATAGAACTAATTAAAGGGGTCATTGTCCAGTAAATAGTTCGTTGGTCAGTATTCTGGAATGGCATTGACCATCAGAATCTTCACTGTGCTTTACTTATTCAATAGTAATATTATAAGTAAGTTAATATTTTACATGGAGAGTTGATTTATATTTTATGTTTGTTCGTGGCTTCATTCGTTGAACTGGGTTTCTAAAGCATTAAACTATTTTCCACATTGTTTCTACAGTGTGGTTAAGTAATGACATCTCTGAACTCGCATGTCTCTTGTTATTTGGGAGAAACGCTACATTCCAAAACATGTCTTGACAATTGTAATGGGATGTATGCTAAATGATGATTATGATCATTATGATGATTTAAGATGAGGATTAATTTCGTATATTCAAAAAAATAAAAGTTTAAAAAATACCAATATTTATACATTAAAAATTGTATATGAGTTTTACATAAGCAACCGGCGGTGTGTTGTGCATGTACATCTGTAAATAACAAAGACTATTGGTTTTAATGTGAGTGTTCAGCCAGAGGATTTAGAAGTGACTTCTGTCTCATTCTCTCTCTCTCTCTCTCTCTTGCACTTTCTTCCTTTTTCAATGTCTCTGTCATTCTGTCTGTCCTTGTCTCTCTCTCTCTCTTCATCTCTTTCTCTCTCTGTGGTTATATTTATGTCTCTCTCACGGTCACTCTCTCATTCATTCAGTCGCTCTCTTATTCTCTTTCTTTCCTTCTCTGCTTTCCCATCTCTCTCTCTCTCTCTCTCTTCCTATCATTCTCTCTCTCTCCAAATCTCCTAATCCTGTTCCAGCTAATATTGCAATATCCAGCATCAAAAACAATTGATCTGTCTGTGGGGGTGACCTCACAATATTGTTATGTGCGTGTGTGAGTGTGTGTGTGCGTGTACCAAGCCAAATGGTTTTGTGATTTGTTTTTCTGTGACGTTGTTTACAATGAATGATAGACATACAACAATGCTGCCAGTACATCATCACTTGATGGGAAATCAATACAAGTTACAGACGAGCAAAGGGGGGACAAGTGTTGGACTAATTTCGTTTTTATTTCTTCCAGAAAATAGGATTATCAGGGACTATACAAATTCGGTGCATTTCATTTTTTTTTTATTTTGGGGAGGGGGCGGGCTTTAGAGATATGAACTATTGAACATGTCATGAGCTCTAATCAGGGCGTGAGAATGATTTATTCACGTTTACATGTTTTATGTGTGTCCACGTATCTAACTTAAAGTCAAGAAATTTTAATGTGAGCTGGCGCTCCAAAGTCCATATTTGTCCATTTTTATTCTTGTAATGTATCTAGTGCTAGAAAATATGTATTTTGGTGTCTTTCCTTTATTCTTTCCATTTTATATAGATCAGTGCAGAATAGTTTGTAATTTCCGCTATTTCTAACCTTCTGCTCCTTTTAGTTATTTGTGTTTTACCCGTAAACGAAAAGTAGTTTTTAAAATTGTTAAGTGTAGACACCTTTTCTTATTTGTTGTCCCTGTTTAGTTTTATTTATTTCTGTCTGTAGCTCCAATGTTCGATAGGTAGTTATTTGTTAATTTCAGTTTAAGTGTAGGTCTATAACCGGTATAGAGTCCCTATAGGAGTTTAGAATATACATAACTTTTATCTTCCTTTTTTGTATTTTTGTAAAATTTACTTTGTAAGATTCCTTTCTTATTCAATAATACCTAGGTCATTTATGTATTAGAATAGATTCAATAATACCTAGATCAGTCGTGTATTAGAATAGATTCAATAATACCTAGGTCATTCTTATATTACAATAGATTCAATAATACCTAGGTCTTTCATGTATTAGAATAGATTCAATAATACCTAGGTCATTCATGTATTAGAATAGATTCAATAATACCTAGGTCATTCGTGTATTAGAATAGATTCAATAATATGGGTTACCTAGGTCATTCATGTATTAGAATAAATTAGGTAATGGCCACCCCCAATAATAGGTAAGACACAATGTGTCGGTGATTACTATGTATCTAAAGTACATAGTACTTTTTATGTTGTGTCTATTGTATTTATGTGTATGTTTCGTTGTGTTGTCTTTATATATCAAATGAGGTCCATGTAATCACAACTTTCCATAAGGATCAATAAAGCAGTCTTAGTTTTAGTATGTATTTTATGAATACGAATAGTATCTGCAATGGATTTTTAAAAATATATCCAGCATTAATAAGACACGTTTAAATCATTAATAGTTGTACTACATATAGTCTTCATTCTACTAGTTGTACTACATAGAGACTTCATTCTACTAGTTGTACTACATAGAGACTTCATTCTACTAGTTGTACTACATATAGTCTTCATTCTACTAGTTGTACTACATAGAGACTTCATTCTACTAGTTGTACTACATAGAGACCTCATTCTACTAGTTGTACTACATAGAGACTTCATTCTACTAGTTGTACTACATAGAGAGATCATTCTACTAGTTGTAGTACATAGAGACTTCATTCTACTAGTTGTACTACATAGAGACTTCATTGTACTAGTTGTACTACATAGAGACCTCATTCTACTAGTTGTACTACATAGAGACCTCATTCTACTAGTTGTACTACATAGAGACCTCATTCTACTAGTTGTACTACATAGAGACCTCATTCTACTAGTTGTACTACATAGAGACTTCATTCTACTAGTTGTACTACATAGAGAGATCATTCTACTAGTTGTACTACATAGAGACTTCATTCTACTAGTTGTACTACATAGAGACTTCATTGTACTAGTTGTACTACATAGAGACCTCATTCTACTAGTTGTACTACATAGAGACCTCATTCTACTAGTTGTACTACATAGAGACCTCATTCTACTAGTTGTACTACATAGAGACCTCATTCTACTAGTTGTACTACATAGAGACTTCATTCTACTAGTTGTGCTACATAGAGACTTCATTCTACTAGTTGTGCTACATAGAGACTTCATTCTACTAGTTGTACTACATAGAGACCTCATTCTACTAGTTGTACTACATAGAGACTTCATTCTACTAGTTGTACTACATAGAGACCTCATTCTACTAGTTGTACTACATAGAGACTTCATTCTACTAGTTGTACTACATAGAGACTTCATTCTACTAGTTGTACTACATAGAGACTTCATTCTACTAGTTGTACTACATAGAGACTTCATTCTACTAGTTGTACTACATAGAGACTTCATTCTACTAGTTGTACTACATAGAGACTTCATTCTAATAACAAAAGCAATAGCTCCTCTATTGAACTTCAAATAGAATACAATAATTTAAAAAAAATAACTACACACATTTTTGATCCAATTGAGAATTGAAACCGTCAGAGGAAAAAAAAATACATTTTCTGATTCGGCCAGCGAGGGATTATTTATTCGATTATTTATTGATATGCTCATTATATGGACATCTAGATTGAACACTAGACCTAAAGTTCTGATTTAGAACTAAGATCTAGTCTAGATCTACTACTAAAAATATAACAGTTATAAGCCTTAATAAAATGAAAGCAATATGACATGACGATGGCCTTATCAAACAGTATTAGTTTTTTACTGTTTCCTACGAATAAGAATAAAAAAAAGTTTGCTTCAGGTAAAGAATGTACAAACCATGGTGTGAGGCTAGTAGATAAATAATTATTGATAATGTTAAGTCATCACTTGAAACTTATCTAGTTCCCACAAAGAAAAAGTAAAACTAGAAATCCCATTACAAACAAGGGACATTTCTACTTAATATTTTGATTCTTATCTTTACACACAAGTACATTTTATCAGGTTTTATTTTTCGAGTGCTTCCCCTTTCAATAAATCTCTTTCTCTATCGCTCATACACACTCACACATACCCACGCACACATACCCAAGCACACATACCCACGCACACATACCCACGCACACACACACGAGCGCACTTTTACATCAATTATCTTTTCACTTTTGATGAAAACTCTTGTATTACAAAATAGTCCAAGATTCCAACACTAGTCCACAAAGCTGAATATTCAGGTACCAAGCCATCTATGAGTATATAGGAAATGAGGTTTATCTTTCATTCTTTGTCCCCCCCCCCCCCCCATTTTCCTAACTGGTCCAGACAAGTGATAGGATCATAGTGTAGTGAGAAAGTGATAGGATCATAGCGCAGTGAGAAAGTGCTAGGATCATAGCGTAGTGAGAAAGTGCTAGGATCATAGCGCAGTGAGAAAGTGCTAGGATCATAGCGTAGTGAGAAAGTGCTAGGATCATAGCGCAGTGAGAAAGTGATAGGATCATAGCGCAGTGAGAAATTGATAGGATCATAGCGTAGTGAGAAAGTGATAGGATCAGAGCGCAGTGAGAAAGTGCTAGGATCATAGCGTAGTGAGAAGGTGCTAGGATCATAGCGCAGTGAGAAAGTGCTAGGATCATAGCGCAGTGAGAAAGTGATAGGATTTTAGTGCAGTGAGAAAGTGATAGGATCATAGTGTAGTGTGAAAGTGATAGGATCATAGCGCAGTGAGAAAGTGATAGGATCATAGTGCAGTGAGAAAGTGATAGGATCATAGTGTAGTGAGAAAGTGATAGGATCATAGTGCAGTGAGAAAGTGATAGGATCATAGTGCAGTGAGAAAGTGCTAGGATCATAGCGCAGTGAGAAAGTGATAGGATCATAGTGCAGTGAGAAAGTGCTAGGATCATAGCGCAGTGAGAAAGTGATAGGATCATAGTGTAGTGAGAAAGTGATAGGATCATAGCGTAGTGAGAAAGTGCTAGGATCAGAGCGTAGTGAGAAAGTGCTAGGATCAGAGCGTAGTGAGAAAGTGATAGGATCATAGCGCAGTGAGGAAGTGATAGGATCATAGCGCAGTGACAAAGTGATAGGATCATAGCGTAGTGAGAAAGTGATAGGATCATAGCGCAGTGAGAAAGTGATACGATCATAGCGTAGTGAGAAAGTGATAGGATCATAGCGCAGTGAGAAAGTGATAGGATCACAGCGCAGTGAGAAAGTGCTAGGATCATAGCGTAGTGAGAAAGTGCTAGGATCATAGCGCAGTGAGAAAGTGCTAGAATCATAGCGCAGTGAGAAAGTGCTAGGATCATAGCGTAGTGAGAAAGAGCTAGGATCATAGCGCAGTGAGAAAGTGTTAGGATCATAGCGCAGTGAGAAAGTGATAGGATCATAGCGTAGTGAGAAAGTGATAGGATCATAGCGCAGTGAGAAAGTGATAGGATCATAGTGCAGTGAGAAAGTGATAGGATCATAGTGCAGTGAGAAAGTGATAGGATCATAGTGCAGTGAGAAAGTGCTAGGATCATAGCGCAGTGAGAAAGTGATAGGATCATAGTGCAGTGAGAAAATGATAGATTCATAGTGCAGTGAGAAAGTGCTAGGATCATAGCGCAGTGAGAAAGTGTTAGGATCATAGCGTTGTGAGAAAGTGCTAGGATCATAGCGCAGTGAGAAAGTGCTAGGATCGTAGCGTAGTGAGAAAGTGCTAGGATCATAGCGCAGTGAGAAAGTGCTAGGACCATAGCGCAGTGAGAAAGTGATAGGATTATAGTGCAGTGAGAAAGTGATAGGATCATAGCGCAGTGAGAAAGTGATAGGATCATAGTGCAGTGAGAAAGTGATAGGATCATAGTGTAGTGAGAAAGTGATAGGATCATAGTGCAGTGAGAAAGTGATAGGATCATAGTGCAGTGACAAAGTGATAGGATCATAGCGCAGTGAGAAAGTGATACGATCATAGCGTAGTGAGAAAGTGATACGATCATAGCGCAGTGAGAAAGTGTTAGGATCATAGCGCAGTGAGAAAGTGATAGGATCATAGCGTAGTGAGAAAGTGATAGGATCATAGCGCAGTGAGAAAGTGCTAGGATCATAGCGCAGTGAGAAAGTGATAGGATCATAGTGCAGTGAGAAAGTGATAGGATCATAGTGCAGTGAGAAAGTGATAGGATCATAGTGCAGTGAGAAAGTGATAGGATCATAGTGCAGTGAGAAAGTGCTAGGATCATAGCGCAGTGAGAAAGTGATAGGATGATAGTGTAGTGAGAAAGTGATAGGATCATAGCGTAGTGAGAAAGTGCTAGGATCAGAGCGTAGTGAGAAAGTGCTAGGATCAGAGCGTAGTGAGAAAGTGCTAGGATCATAGCGTAGTGAGAAAGTGCTAGGATCATAGCGCAGTGAGAAAGTGTTAGGATCATAGCGTAGTGAGAAAGTGCTAGGATCATAGCGCAGTGAGAAAGTGCTAGGATCATAGCGTAGTGAGAAAGTGATAGGATCATAGCGTAGTGAGAAAGTGATAGGATCATAGCGCAGTGAGAAAGTGCTAGGACCATAGCGCAGTGAGAAAGTGATAGGATTATAGTGCAGTGAGAAAGTGATAGGATCATAGCGCAGTGAGAAAGTGATAGGATCATAGTGCAGTGAGAAAGTGATAGGATCATAGTGTAGTGAGAAAGTGATAGGATCATAGTGCAGTGAGAAAGTGATAGGATCATAGTGCAGTGAGAAAGTGATAGGATCATAACGCAGTTAGAAAGTGATACGATCATAGCGTAGTGAGAAAGTGATACGATCATAGCGTAGTGAGAAAGTGATAGGATCATAGTGCAGTGAGAAAGTGATAGGATCATAGCGTAGTGAGAAAGTGATAGGATCATAGCGCAGTGAGAAAGTGCTAGGATCATAGCGCAGTGAGAAAGTGATAGGATCATAGTGCAGTGAGAAAGTGCTAGGATCATAGCGCAGTGAGAAAGTGATAGGATCATAGTGCAGTGAGAAAGTGTTAGGATCATAGCGCAGTGAGAAAGTGCTAGGATCATAGCGCATTGAGAAAGTGATAGGATCATAGCGTAGTGAGAAAGTGATAGGATCATAGCGTAGTGAGAAAGTGATAGGATCATAATGCAGTGAGAAAGTGATAGGATCATAGTGCAGTGAGAAAGTGATAGGATCATAGTGCAGTGAGAAAGTGATAGGATCATAGTGCAGTGAGAAAGTGATAGGATCATAGTGTAGTGAGAAAGTGATAGGATCATAGTGCAGTGAGAAAGTGATAGGATCATAGTGTAGTGAGAAAGTGATAGGATCATAGCGCAGTGAGAAAGTGATAGGATTATAGTGCAGTGAGAAAGTGATAGGATCATAGTGTAGTGAGAAAGTGATAGGATCATAGCGTAGTGAGAAAATGATAGGATCATAGTGCAGTGAGAAAGTGATAGGATCATAGTGCAGTGAGAAAGTGATAGGATCATAGTAAAGTGAGAAAGTGATAGGATCATAGTGCAGTGAGAAAGTGATAGGATCAGAGCGTAGTGAGAAAGTGTTAGGATCATAGCGCAGTGAGGAAGTGATAGGATCATAGCGCAGTGACAAAGTGATAGGATCAGAGCGTAGTGAGAAAGTGATAGGATCATAGCGCAGTGAGAAAGTGATACGATCATAGTGCAGTGAGAAAGTGATAGGATCATAGTGCAGTGAGAAAGTGATAGGATCATAGTGCAGTGAGAAAGTGATAGGATCATAGTGCAGTGAGAAAGTGCTAGGATCATAGCGCAGTGAGAAAGTGATAGGATCATAGTGCAGTGAGAAAGTGATAGGATCATAGTGCAGTGAGAAAGTGCTAGGATCATAGCGCAGTGAGAAAGTGTTAGGATCATAGCGTAGTGAGAAAGTGCTAGGATCATAGCGCAGTGAGAAAGTGCTAGGATCGTAGCGTAGTGAGAAAGTGCTAGGATCATAGCGCAGTGAGAAAGTGCTAGGACCATAGCGCAGTGAGAAAGTGATAGGATTATAGTGCAGTGAGAAAGTGATAGGATCATAGCGCAGTGAGAAAGTGATAGGATCATAGTGCAGTGAGAAAGTGATAGGATCATAGTGTAGTGAGAAAGTGATAGGATCATAGTGCAGTGAGAAAGTGATAGGATCATAGTGCAGTGACAAAGTGATAGGATCATAGCGCAGTGAGAAAGTGATACGATCATAGCGTAGTGAGAAAGTGATACGATCATAGCGCAGTGAGAAAGTGTTAGGATCATAGCGCAGTGAGAAAGTGATAGGATCATAGCGTAGTGAGAAAGTGATAGGATCATAGCGCAGTGAGAAAGTGCTAGGATCATAGCGCAGTGAGAAAGTGATAGGATCATAGTGCAGTGAGAAAGTGATAGGATCATAGTGCAGTGAGAAAGTGATAGGATCATAGTGCAGTGAGAAAGTGATAGGATCATAGTGCAGTGAGAAAGTGCTAGGATCATAGCGCAGTGAGAAAGTGATAGGATCATAGTGTAGTGAGAAAGTGATAGGATCATAGCGTAGTGAGAAAGTGCTAGGATCAGAGCGTAGTGAGAAAGTGCTAGGATCAGAGCGTAGTGAGAAAGTGCTAGGATCATAGCGTAGTGAGAAAGTGCTAGGATCATAGCGCAGTGAGAAAGTGTTAGGATCATAGCGTAGTGAGAAAGTGCTAGGATCATAGCGCAGTGAGAAAGTGCTAGGATCATAGCGTAGTGAGAAAGTGATAGGATCATAGCGTAGTGAGAAAGTGATAGGATCATAGCGCAGTGAGAAAGTGCTAGGACCATAGCGCAGTGAGAAAGTGATAGGATTATAGTGCAGTGAGAAAGTGATAGGATCATAGCGCAGTGAGAAAGTGATAGGATCATAGTGCAGTGAGAAAGTGATAGGATCATAGTGTAGTGAGAAAGTGATAGGATCATAGTGCAGTGAGAAAGTGATAGGATCATAGTGCAGTGAGAAAGTGATAGGATCATAACGCAGTTAGAAAGTGATACGATCATAGCGTAGTGAGAAAGTGATACGATCATAGCGTAGTGAGAAAGTGATAGGATCATAGTGCAGTGAGAAAGTGATAGGATCATAGCGTAGTGAGAAAGTGATAGGATCATAGCGCAGTGAGAAAGTGCTAGGATCATAGCGCAGTGAGAAAGTGATAGGATCATAGTGCAGTGAGAAAGTGCTAGGATCATAGCGCAGTGAGAAAGTGATAGGATCATAGTGCAGTGAGAAAGTGTTAGGATCATAGCGCAGTGAGAAAGTGCTAGGATCATAGCGCATTGAGAAAGTGATAGGATCATAGCGTAATGAGAAAGTGATAGGATCATAGCGTAGTGAGAAAGTGATAGGATCATAGCGTAGTGAGAAAGTGATAGGATCATAATGCAGTGAGAAAGTGATAGGATCATAGTGCAGTGAGAAAGTGATAGGATCATAGTGCAGTGAGAAAGTGATAGGATCATAGTGCAGTGAGAAAGTGATAGGATCATAGTGTAGTGAGAAAGTGATAGGATCATAGTGCAGTGAGAAAGTGATAGGATCATAGTGTAGTGAGAAAGTGATAGGATCATAGCGCAGTGAGAAAGTGATAGGATTATAGTGCAGTGAGAAAGTGATAGGATCATAGTGTAGTGAGAAAGTGATAGGATCATAGCGCAGTGAGAAAATGATAGGATCATAGTGCAGTGAGAAAGTGATAGGATCATAGTGCAGTGAGAAAGTGATAGGATCATAGTAAAGTGAGAAAGTGATAGGATCATAGTGCAGTGAGAAAGTGATAGGATCATATTGCAGTGAGAAAGTGGTAGGATCATAGTGCAGTGAGACAAGTGATAGGATTATAGTGCAGTGAGAAAGTGCTAGGATCAGAGCGTAGTGAGAAAGTGATAGGATCATAGTGCAGTGAGAAAGTGATAGGATCATAGTGCAGTGAGAAAGTGATAGGATCATAGCGTAGTGAGAAAGCTAAAAGCATGAAAATGCGCTCAACAAAAACAACAGGTAAAATTATAATCCTCGCACAGATGTATTGTTGTTGGTCTACATATTATACACACTAATTGCATGACTGATCCAAACTAATTGATACAACTACACTTGGTATAAGCTTTTTTTTTTTAAAGTATTTTTTTTTTATCCTTATTACTAGTCTTACAAGTACTCAACAATGAAAGTCCTCGAAGCACCGAGTTATGGTTCTTTTAAATCACATAGGTCCGCCAGGTACCTTTAGCACACATTGATTTCATAGTTAGAGGTCTCTACTAGGAGAGTAGCGGACTAGCAGTGGAACCAATTCACTCATTGAATCGTTCATTACCACAGACTTTGTACTGACAACAGATCTGTGAAGTTAACTTTCCAGAGTGCAATATTGTCTTTGATTTACTCTCCAATTTAAATTGTTAACAAAATATTTGCCATTCTCATTGACCATTATTCCTGTACACAGTCCAAAGATTTAAAATGAAATGATTATTTAATAAATTTATAACAACAGGAAATAGTCGCAATACTTCTAAAGTGACACCATAAAAAAGATTGAAGGGCTGAGGAATGGAGAATGAACGTCGATTGATCATGCGAGGTGCCCCAACGGTTTAACAGACTATGGGATAGGTGAAGTTGAAGGTGAGAGAGACATATAAAAACATATACATAGGAACAGGTTATTTTCTATTGATGTAACACAAAAAGACACTTACACTCACACACTACGATGTATCCCAATAGCTAAGATTGATAGACGACGTGCCGCTCCCTGCCTCTGCCAGCACGAACACATAGCTCTCTGAAGATGTAAGCAGCGCTGAAACACCATCCTCTGTACTTTAGGACCAAACATATTGAAACACTATCCTCTGTGCTTTAGGACCAAACATATTGAAACACTATCCTCTGTGCTTTAGGACCAAACATATTGAAACACAATCCTCTGTGCTTTAGGACCAAACATATTGCAACACTATCCTCTGTGCTTTAGGACCAAACATATTGAAACACCATCCTCTGTGCTTTAGGACCAAACATATTGCAACACCATCCTCTGTGCTTTAGGACCAAACATATTGAAACACCATCCTCTGTGCTTTAGGACCAAACATATTGCAACACTATCCTCTGTGCTTTAGGACCAAACATATTGAAACACCATCCTCTGTGCTTTAGGACCAAACATATTGAAACACCATCCTCTGTGCTTTAGGACCAAACATATTGAAACACCATCCTCTGTGCTTTAGGACCAAACATATTGAAACACTATCCACTGTGCTTTAGGACCAAACATATTGAAACACTATCCTCTGTGCTTTAGGACCAAACATATTTTTTTCTCAAACTGAAATTTCAGTCCAACATAAAGAGATCAAGAAAAATACTGATTTGTAAACAGAAAGAAAATATAATGTCTGATTTATTTAATAATTTAAAACGCTGACTCTAACTCTGTCTGTCTGTTTGTCTGTCTCTCTCTCTGTTTCTTTCTTACACAGTCACCCATTCGCACGTTTATTCACAGGATACGTAACTCGTCTATCATTATGGGGGTTCCGACAAAAAAAGTGTTCAATGCTCTTTGCTAAACATTACATTTCATTTACAGTCCGAAGACAAAACCAGACCATCAATACTAGCACGTTACAGGTCCATCCATTCATGACCACACGTCCTGATCCAAGTGTGGGAGCGCAGCAGACGAGCTCTCAGACCCTCGAACATTAGAGTCGTAAGCAGCCTTACCATTTTTATTTTACCTATACTTAGACAAACATATTCATACATCAAGAAAAACATACGAAATACTTTTAAAAGAAAAAAAGCTTTTACGAAGTGTAATTGTATAAATTAGTTCGCATTAGTCATGTCATTAGATTTTTAATAGATTTAGACTAACAATCTGTGCGATTAGAAATATTTTTACCAATTGTTATTTGTTTAGCGCTATTTCATTCTTTTATCTTTCTCAATACGCTTTGATCCTATCAATTAACTGGACCAGTTGGAAAATATTAAAAAAAGGGGGGGCGGGACGACCTGAATTTGCTCACGCAGACATACTATTATTAAGCACTCTGCTAGAGATTTTGCTAGAGATTGTATTGGTATCTATTGTTTGTCTCAATTTTACTTTAAAGAGGCAACCTATAAAAGAGTCTAATATACTTTATACCACTACTTCAGTAAAATACAATTCTTTTCCATTGTTCGAGATACCAAAGTTAGTTATAAATTATGAATAGTTAATCAACTAATTGTTTTTTGTTTTTTTTTATTCTTGTGTTGTCAGGTAAAAGAAATCATTGTGCAAAATTTCAGCTTAATCCGAGATTGGGTGTAGGAGAAATAACGTGCACAAACTTTTGACTGGACAGACAGACAGAGTGAGTTGATAAGAGCTTTGTAAATAGGACTATATAAGTAGCCACTACAGACGCTTCCCTTTATGACTTACACAGAGTTTTAACCTCTGGTAAGAGAGAATGGGTGCACCATAAAATTTAATGGTTGAGGAAGAGGCTTTGGATGAGCTAGTCTTCAAAAAAAAAAAAAAAGTGAGCTTTCTTCGTGGACGTCATGAGCGGATGATCCTTAAATAAGTTGAAACCACCAAAACAAATCTGTGGCATCTAACATTTTCATTTTTGAACTTATAGCCATTCTTTAGACAAATATAAATTTTATTTTCAAGGTGGATAAATGTACATGTTTCGGATGCTCCTTCAGAGTTAAAGATAATCTATTCACTAGTCCGAACATCCCGCAGGATGACGGGGGATGGCAGCGGGCTTGGTATGATCCTAGTACCATCATGACGACCGAACGACTGTCCATCGCGCATACCGCACGACCAGGCAACCCACCAAGCTATGCCGAAGCACAAAACTTACAAATCATTTTACAGGCCCATATTTAAAATTGCATTTGTCTGCATTGAATAATACAATGTAGCTACTTTAAGGCCAATAAAATATTGTTATATAAATGCTGTAAAAGCTTACCTCGCTATGGTTGATCTGATTCTATGTGATAGAGGCAAAAAATAAAAATTTAAACCGTAAGAGAATTGTCTACCTTGAAGATTAATATCTAGCAAGCACAAAGAACGGGAGGTAACAATGAGAGAAGGCAAGGGAAAAGAAAACCGTATTTTTCAAAACCTAACAATTTAGATGTTTTAAAATTAGCTGGTGTTTTTAAAATGTAGCTGTCTGGTAACAAATAGAATCTGTGTTACATCAGACTTTATTATTTGTTTTATATTATTTTTTAAATATTATGACAATTTGCTAATTTCTTTTCTGACAAACTAGGACAAGTTCGTAAAAGCTCTCCTTTTCCCCTAGTGCCAGCAGGACGCAGTAGGCACGTAGCCCTAGCACAAGGCGTTACATTCGATGATTAGATCAAGGTCCACTGCTACATTTCCGACGTCATTATTTTCACTTGTTAAAGAACGTCTGAAGGGTATAAGGTACAAGTGAATGGAAACTAAAAAGATAAATATAGAACTAAGTAAAAAGTAATAACTTAAGTTTGTACTTCATACATTGTATTGCTGCACGTATTGTCAGAAAGACCCTAGCATACATCCTTGAACCAAAGTGGGAACGCATCCAAACTCACACTCTTTGTAATTCCCAGCCTCATGTTGATCTAAACCAAAGCTGCATTGTTGGACTTCCTTGGCAGGTGTAACAAATACCCACATTTCTTTTGGTACCCACAGCCTGGCACTAAGTCCAGGGAATGCGATAGGAAAGGAAGTACGCAGGTTAATAAACAAAAAGGAGTGAGACATTTTTTTGTTTGTTTGTTTTGTTTTGCTTTTGATTGCCCATTTGAAAAGCTTTGCTTCGTTCATCTGTGATTGTTAGAACAACTTGCCCCGTACAGTTTCTTCTAGGATATCTCATTCCTGTGGCGTAGCTAGGGATTTAGAGGCACGGGGGAGGGGCTTAACCTCTTTAGGAGCCCCTGCAATTGGACGCTCGACATCATGACATGAAATAATGACGTATTATTTAATGCAAAAAAAAATGTCGTACACACATTTGGCGACCCTCAAGTGGGGGCCCGGGGAAGATCCTTAAATTTGGACCTCCCTGTCTGCGGCTGGACTAACTATACAGAGAGACAGAGTGTTGAAGATAGAACAATGGCTTCAACATCTTATTTTATATAATACAGAAGTCACTTGTTGAGCGTGATTACGTCCTACATTTTAACCAATGACTTCTGCCAAGTCACTAGTTTCCATGGGGTATGAAACATCTAGAATATGCTAGAAAGATGATAAAAAAATAAAATCATATAATCATGTAACTAATACAATTAAAGGTTAAGCAAGAGGAGCAACAAGCAATAGTCTAGATCACCACATCAGTTAGTAACATCAGCGTTAACACTCACACATATACATATACACAATAAACAAAATTAAACGCTCATTGACTTAACCCAGGGAGTGGCCAACCTTTACGTTCCAAGCGCTAATTTTTATTACTTTCGATTCAGATGCGCCAGTTAAAATTTTTACAAGATTCAATCCTTAAAAGTATTGGTCATTTGTACATATTTGGGTCTCTCTGGTGTCCACACATTTGTTTTTATAGAAGGAGATGTAAGAAAAACAACAACTTATTTTTAAGTTTTTTGTTGACATAAATTTTAATGTATTATTTTTGTGTGACCTATATAGACTATATATTTTTTTTATAACTTTGCTTTCACCAAATCTGTAATATTAAGAGTTAATTTCCTGACCTCAGTTTGTTTTTGATCATGTTCATGAATAAAAATGCTTGCTCGCTCAAGTATCAGACAGGTATCTGACAGGCATAAACAAGATTATAGTTCCAGCAACTCCATCTTTGACAGATTAGTTTACATTAGTTAACTTTATTTAGTTGAGGATTTTCTAGACATGACCTTCTGGTTTTTCTTTAAGTAACTTAAAGCCAACAATGTTATTTTAAAAAGTTGAAATTATCATCATTTTTTCAAATAACGAAAAGCTTAAATAGGTAACATATAAGGAAATGAAAGAGGATATATATTCACATCTTTGAACATTCAAATAGAAATTGTCATATCTAAATTAAACCAGTGTTCTTTATTTTTTGGTCTGATTAGTTTTATAAACATTTCGGTCGATTTGGGCATCGTAATAGCTAGTAAATTAAATTCCCTTGAAACATTTTTTTCCCTAAAAATTGGTTATTATCAATTTTTGTAAACAGGCTTGATTATTCTTCGTTTTTGTCTCGTGGGGAAATGAGCCACTTGTAATTGTGCAATGCGTCACTTTTGGCGCATGCCCCGTAGGTTTGCCACCGCTGACTTAACCCATACATTTGTACTTGACACGCTTAGGTGTCATTTAGATGTATTCAGCTGTCTGTAGTGTTATCAGCAGCAGACGCCTTGGCTGGCTTGGCCACGTTCGTAGAATGCCAGTTGGTCGAATAACACAAGACATTCTGAATGGCGATTTAACAGGAGGCAGGAGAGCCGATGGTCGTCCACTTTTACGGTATACGGATGTATGCAAACGCGACATGAAGCTCTTCAAAATCGACACTAGCAGCTGGGAAAAAGTAGCACTGGATAGATCCACATGAAGAGCATAAAGGAAGGATCTCGGATTGCAGATGCCATACACAACAGAAGCAGAAAGAAGGGTGATAATGCAACGGCGCCTGGTGATTACATATGCCCAACCTGTGACCGCAGCTTTGTATCAAGGATTAGCCTTTTTAGTCACAAAAGAAGTTGCAAAGGGAAAAAATATTCTCTCGAGACGTAAAATGCCACAGGTATAGTATAACTATAATTTATATTATTATTATTAATATTTTTCATTATGATGTAGATCCAATGACTTTGCAAAGCTTTCATAGTAATATTTCCGTTTTAAGTCTGTGTGTTAATTTTATTTTACTCAGGCCGGGAACATACAATCAAGAGAGTAATGCAATAGTTAGGCACTGGGAAATGTTCAGTGCTGAGGAGAAGGCTAATGGCTCAAACTAGAATTCATTTACAAATATATTGAAAAGAATATTTACAATAATGATTTAGATGTTTTACCTGCTAGGTAGAATGCTTAGTGCAGGTAGAAGGGAAGAAGGATGAAAGAAAGAGAGAGAGAAAAAAAGAGAGAGAGAGAGAAGAAAACCATGTCGATGAAAGAGAAAAAAATCTTGAGTGTGCATTTTGTTTATACGATCTGTTCAATGTTTCTTATTATATCTACAAATATTCTATTCAGATAAACCATAGACGGGGTGCAGGTCGGGGTGCACCTGTTGACACCATCCAAGAGTCATGTATCTGCCAAAGATTTTGCAGTCTGGGTGTAAGATGTAAATACGAAGCTCCCCACTTAGTATCAGGTTTCTCTTTGCTTTGGCACAAGTCAGAATTCTTACCATCAGATCCTTTGTGCTTGCTAACTGACTCTTTCAAGGTAAAAAAAAGTCACTAGCCAGAACAAAAGACCAAAATAAAAAAAAAAACAGGAAAACATTTTGCTTCTGAACTAGTGTTTGTCTCATTCAACTCTGGATAAAAAAGAAAATGTCCGAAATAAAACTATCAAACTGTACATTTGTCCCAGTTGACATTGCCTGATTTAATGTTCACGTCATGTTAAGAGTTTAAAAGACACGTGGAATTCCTGATGTAGAAAACAGGTAGTAGAATGAATAAATTTGACTTTGAGTTCAGTCAAGTCAGACAGTCAAATTAAGTCAAGTGTTATCCTCTGGACGAGGCAGTCAGAGATGATTTGAGTAGTAGCGTTTTAGTCGAGTTGTAACTCGAAGTATGTTTTGGGCAGTTGATGCCAGTGGTCTTTTTGAGACGTGTTTTATTATTCTGGATTATTCTGTAAAGTGTTACCCGCTAAGATGCGGACGTGATTTGCAATATACTCTGGAGACGTTATTGGATATTTTTGATACCGCTGTTTTGCGGATAGAATTTTTTTGACTTGTAGCACTGACAAGAAGTGCAGTATTATTATTTTTGTTGTCAAATAAACTTTGTATTTGTCGGTTGAAACGGACTTAAGCCAATTTGTAGTATTTATGTTTGTCACGTGTCAAGAGTACTCCAGGAAACACGATATTCGCATTCTTCAACATTACACCATTTAACCATTTTTACAACATTGGCTTGCTTATGTTCATGAAAATCTGACACAAAGTTTATTGCCAAGTTGGTCTGAACCTGGTCGTCATTAACTTTTACTCTTAGTATCACTTTCTTTCCATTGTGGAATTGTTCAGAGACTCTTGTCTTCTGGATCTGTTCACGTCAGCCACTTTTATTACATGATTACACACATAGGAAAAACAGCAACACTTATTTGAGGATAACTTATTTGAGGATAACTTATTTGAGGATACCTTTGAAGAAAAAAGAAATATTATATATTTTAATTAAAATACCTTTATTCAACAACTTACACCTTCATGGAATCTGGAACTTTTTGGGTGGGAAGAAACATGTCACGGATCTCGAAAACTGCTCTAACGATTTTTCTAGAAATTTGACAGTTGCTGTAAATTGATGGAAAAAATTACTAGTTCGTAGGCCGCAGCTGAAAATTTTAGTTATAATTTTTCAAATTAAAATTTGTCCAGAGAACGAGAAAATGGTTTGAACGGACTAAACGTCTTAAGGTATTTCAGCATGCAGGCAGTATCAGATGACGGGCATATAATTCTAACCAACTGACTTCAAGAGTTATATAAATTAATATTCAGGAACATTTTTGCGCTTCGTCTTCTTAGTCTAGATCTAAATACCTATTATTGGAAATATATAAAGTCTAGTAGATTTATACATCTGCTAAACTAGGACTTTTTTTCTCGGAAAAAAAGGGGTGGGGGTGTGGTGGGGTAAAACATGTTCCATTTTTTTTTTTTTAATCTAACTTTCATTAGTGAGTAAGAGAACAATAATCCAATCTGTAAGAGATGTATTAGGAAGTAGTGTCTTTTTTTTTTTAAAGTGCTTTTTTATATAGGTTTTTCTTGTTTCAGGTGTAAATATAATATATTGAAATGTCTTATATTAGTTTTAAAATGGATGGAACACTGATGATATGGAAACGGTGAATGAAGAACCAATGTGTCACTAAAGATTGATATTTCTGTTTGTAGTGATATAGCACTACAATCACAGGCCTCTACTATTTTATTTTATGAAACTAATTTATAGTTCCCATTTTCAAGATCCGCGCAATCTGTTTTGTCCACAAAACACAAACTCGAACCTGTCGAAGTGTGTGGAATTCTGTCGCTGGTTCTAACATTGAATATGTATGATTTTATTGTGGATCTAAATCTAGCATTAAATTGAAAACACCCACTTGCTTTATTAAGTGCGTAAGTAAAACAAATCTTTGTGTAAACATTTGGTTCAGTGCACATAACACATGAAAACAAAACTGACAAGGCTTTTAACATTTTAGTAATGAAATGTTTACATAAAACATGTGTTAGAAAGCTGCTAGTAGAATTGATTGGAATTTCATTCGTTTGATAACCATACTAGTCACAGTAAGTTACGGCTCATTATTACACTTGATTAGCTATTTCACCACGGCTAAAACTACGTGACTAGAACTATATGTGGCTAGGTTTATAAGTATCTTCTTCGTTTTTGCAGTGAACACGTTCAGACTCTAACCAGGGGTGGACTGGGTGTCTATATCGTCCCGGGCATTTCTTTACAATCCAGCCCATATAGTGTATATCATATGACGGGCATCTAATTATAACCGACTGACTTCAAAATCATTATGTTAAGTTTAATAATGTGTCGATAGACCTATGTTGCTTTTAAATCGCTCATATTGAACCAACAGTGTCATAGTGGCATCCATGCGGTACTTTCGTTGGCCTACCGGCCCTTTTCAGCCTTTTGGGTTACGGCCCGAATGCCCATCTAAGCAGTACGCCCCTGACTCTAACACATTGTACGTCATCTGACCCGTAAGCCCCCCCCCCCCCCCATCTCAAATAAGAAAACTCATCTATACATAGGCATCAACTTTTATTTCACTCCACTTGACTTAGGGGGAGGGAGAGTATTGCTTCCCAAAGTTCCCCACAATATTCACATGATCAGATTGCAAAATTCATTACTTTTGTTTTAATATCCATTGACAGTAAGACATTTTAAATGGATTTTCCTATTAGTGAAAGACATGTCTGTGTTCCACATGAAATAGCGTCCAGACAATATTATGAAAAGTGTTTGTGAACTTTCAGAATGTTGAAACAAATCTGTTTTGCCTCATAAAGTAGCGAGTACACAATGCCCTCTTGTTTGTTTTGCATGTTCTCGATGTTCCTTCAGAGTTGAAGATATTCTACATTCTAGACAAACCTCCCGCAGGGGAGATGGCACCGTGCAGGGTATGAACCCGGGTCCATCGAGACGACAGTCCAGTGAACATTCTATTCTTTTCACTTATTTTTTTAAAATATTTGTTTCAAAATGTAAATCGCATATGCTAACGAACTTGAATGTCAATCCTCCACAGCTGGTGTCTTTTTGATTGAACACGTAAGAATGACAGTTGCGATTTGAAACAGATTTTATTTGGTCAGAAATCAAATCTTTAGAATGAAATATCAACAGGAGAATACGATTTTGTTAATCTCCATAGCCACATCATAATCTTATACAGCTGTAACAGATCTTGCACACACACAAACTCCCACACATACACACACATATATATACACATATATTTATATATATATTTTTATATATATATGTCTTCTTGTTCACCTTTGGCCAAACATAACCTATAACCTAGTTAGATAATACTAATATAACTGTGACGACATTTAAATGTTAAGTTAAGATGCTGATTCACGTACATACAAAATAAATGTATAGTACACAGTATAAGTAATACACAAAGTCCTGGCAGTCCACTGTAAGTGAATGTCTACCTAAAACTGTTTAGTGACTTGCTACAACAAACTTGACAAGAACTCAAACTGTGTCTCCTCTTCAACTTGTACTGAGTTAATTCACCTTTTTACTTTAACACTCAACTGGACTTCATTGACCTGTACTTCCAATCAGACCAACCTTATCTTTCTTTCTGTGTCTGTCTCTGTCTCTCTCACTGTCTTACTAACCCTCTGACTTGACCTATGTGATTAACAGTTTCCTTTTCATGAAGTGAACATTTCTTATTAAAAACAAAAGAAACAAAAAAAAACAACAACTATATTAGTAAAATCCTGACCTCCAAATATCTCTCTCAATAATGCCGAATTTGTTTCCCTTTTTAGAAATCAAACATAATGATTAATCACCAGTAATTAATTGACTATTTGGTTAATTATTTTTTATTGATTCATATTTTTTTTTAGGTACAATAAATAATTTTTTAAAGTTTCAACTTGTTCAGACCCACAGAGACTGCCTTCGAATTAGTGTGCAAACATAAACTCATTTTATTATGTTTTTTGTTGTTGTTGTTGCCAAATAAGCTTTTCCCATAGAGTCTCTCTCTCTCTGTTCTATGTGTGTATACTTTTATGACGAGGGTAATTCTGTTTCTGTTTGGTCAGGCCTATATATTTGTCTATTTAAGACTGGAACTCTTGTAACGAAGTTCAATGTGTTGTTTTTTCTTCAATGTATACAATGGAAGATTGACGTCTGCAATACACATGAACACATGTGTTACTTCCATTTTTTTTTCTTTATTTTTGGGTAGGGAGGATCTAGATTTTAATGACTTGACCTAGATGTTTTTAAAGAACTGTATGAATGGAAAAGGGGAAAGCAGGTTATATCACACCTGTGTCACTCATTACCACTTTTCGACTTGTGCTTGAGGAGTCAAGGAGCACTTTGTAGTAGATCTACCACTGCATGTACTCTCGCGCCCTCCGAGGGTGCACGCTAGGCGCCCTTCTGCGCTAATGCTAGTCCGGTGTTAATGCGACAACGCGAGACCCGAGACGATGTGAGCGTCCAGTCGAGTCGCAAAAGAAAGTGTGTGTATGTGTTTGCGTGTGCAGCGAAGAGAGTTTAAAAAAGACCACTACGCCGGGCTGATAGGAATGCGGGAGTTTTCTCGCCTCGCGCCGCGACTTACCCCCCCCCCCCCCTCTACGTACCTTTTTGTTGTTGTTCACCTCCCCCCCTCTTCCTCGTTGTACCTAGCTGCTTGTGGCGATGGATGTAGCTGCGGAAGATACGATCACTTGGTTAGTTCATTTTGCACCCTTTGTCAAATTGGATGGTTAATTGAGCCAGGTGTTATTGACCGTTGACTGCTTAGTCAAGCGGAACATATACAAACAGATGTAAATAATGCTAACTGGATAGCTGACAAGTGAACCAGCCCAAACAGATAGTTACCTTGAACTAATAGAACCTAGTTTCCATGTGTGTGGACATTTTTTTAAATTGACGTTTTGTTCATTACTTATAGGAGTTCTTTGGATGCTTTATTTTTCAATAGTATCGATGGCGGTTCAATAGAAGTCAAAGTAAGTATGATTTATTCGTTTATCTCAGTTAAAATTAAAGTACATTGTGAGGCATTCAATAATAAAATGCGCAGATATAAGACGCTATCTTATTACGTTTGCTTAATATAAGATTTTTTTTAGACATTTAATACAATAGACTACTTTTGCAGCATGTAACAAATTTCCCAATTAATCCAGGACAATGAATGACCTTAATCTAGTTAAAGTCTTAAAATAACATGATGGATGACCAGGTTAAGAACACGAGGACATTTGTATGCGATCAAATATTATTTCATGGAACGTCTGTAGTTTCTATAAACATTAAATCTTTTCAAACGTCACGTCTAGAATAGCTACCTGCACTCCATTTGCATTTACGTTCGTAAATAAAATGGGGGTGGGCTGGGGGGACACTACTGTTAAAGCATGTGGTGAAGTTGTGTTCCTTTATAAGCAGACGAGAAGTTTGAAATATTTCTGTGTTACATTTGCGGAAGTGTTGACTGTCACGTGACATGACATAGAAGACAGGGACCTTGCTGTTTTTTTTTTACTTTGTCTTACTATTTAATTTGAAATGCTTGAAGATAGATCCAGATCTAGTATTTGATTGAGATAAACAAGGGGCTAGTTCCAGATCTAGTATTTGATTGAGATAGAGAAGGGGCTAGATCCAGATCTAGTATTTGATTGAGATAGACAAGGGGCTAGATCCAGATCTAGTATTTGATTGAGATAGACAAGGGGCTAGTTCCAGATCTAGTCTTTGATTGAGATAGAGAAGGGGCTAGATCCAGATCTAGTATTTGATTGAGATAGACAAGGGGCTAGATCCAGATCTAGTATTTGATTGAGATAGACAAGGGGCTTGTTCCAGATCTAGTATTTGATTGAGATAGAGAAGGGGATTAAAAGCACAAAAGGCTAGTTTAAATGGCGGGGGAGCTACTTTCTACAAGAACCTCTAACTTTTATTTGTGTCCATCTTTTGTAATTGGCTACTTGAAGGACGTAATGAACACCTTAGATATGGGACTCGAGTAATAGAACAATACATAGATCTAGATCAAATGTACAAGAAACACAGAACATTTGTGTGTGTTTTCTAAAGTAGATGGATTCTACCCAGTCAATACAGCTGAACATAGACTCTTCTTCTGTTGCTGTTATTTCAAATGACATCTAGTGTTGCAACTTTTGAAGTCAGACTTTGGTCTACATAAAGAACTGAGAGCTAATGTCATTAATGTCACCAAATTGTGTTCGTATAATAGATCTCTGTGTACACCCTCTCTCCAACTGTTTGCTGATTTTGTGTCGCGATCTGCTCTCTCCCCTCTCTCTCTCTCTTTGCAATCTCCCATCACTCACACAGTCCCTCATAGCCTCTATCTTATTGACACTGTCTTATTGTCCACTGTCTTATTGTCCATTTTCTTATCATTCCCTATCTTATTTTCAATGTCTTATTGTCCCCTGTCTTATTGTCCCTTGTATTATTATCTCCTGCCTCATTGACACTGTCTTATTGACCCTGTCTTATTGTCCATTGTCTTATTATTTCCAATTTTATTTTCACTGTCTTATTGACCCCAGTCTTATTGTCTTATTGACACTGTCTTATTGTCCCCTGTCTTATTGTCCCCTGTCTTATTGTCCACTGTCTTATTGTCCATTTTCTTATTATTCTCTATCTTTTTTCCACTGTCTTATTGACGCCTGTCTTATTATCCCCTGTCTTATTGTCCCTTGTCTTATTGTCCTCTGTATTATTATCCCCTGTCTCATTGACACTGTCTTATTGACTCTTTCTTATTATTCCCTGTCTTATTGACCCCTGTCTATTTCTTCTTAAATTAATTCGACCCCTAAGTCTCCGCAGATCAAGATTTGTTAAAGGCGACCGCCCCGCCCCACTCCCCAATAAGAGAAAAAGAATGTCTACTTCACTAGAATGTTGGCCCAACAATCTTAAAATGTTTGCAAACCTTTTCAAGGCAATGAATTGAGTTCTTGACTTCGAAATTTCCTTTTCCATTTTCAAGTCAGTTTTTACTATTAAAAAAAAATAGTTTGTAACATTTTGAACTTCGAGTCCTATCATGAATGGTAACTAAGACAAGTGCAACCAGGTGGTAAAGACCATCAAGTTAAGGACCATGGCAACTGCCCACGTGAACTTCTTTTGTCCGAGGAATTTGAAAATTAGAACGTGCGTGTTTGGGTGACGTAACAGTAGGGCACTGCGTTACAACTTACTTTTTGTTTTGTTTACACCTACGGAGACAAGATTAATTGGGAGTTTTACGTGATTTTTTTATTCAGAGTTCAGAACGAGAGCAAACTTCCTACATCTTATGTTAAATGTAACACTCCCTTAATCACCAAATGCCATTTCAGGTCATTATGTTAATCTTTCGGGTTAAACGAGTCGACAAAAGAAAAAGAATTGGCCGTTCATCTTCGTCTGAAACTCTCATGAATAGAGCTTAAAGTTCAAGGTTTTAGTTTTAGTTTTAGTTCTAGTTTTAGTTCAGTTTTTTCAGAGGGAGAAAGGACTCCAAACGTTCAGTAAAAGGAAAATATGTACAGCGTTTAAGTTCGAAGTGGATTTATCCTTTGTACCTTTTTTTTGCATAGGAATGTATATATATATAAAAAAACACATAAAACTGTGTATTCTAATAAAAAAAAAATTTCCCCTTTCAGACCTTGTTATTATAGGGCAGATAATATAAAGGTCATCTGATTCTGTGGCCTACGGTTAACGAGGGTGTCATGTGGCCAGCACAACGACCTTTACTTTTCCCCAACTAATATCAGGTACCTATTAGAACTGGGTGGACTCAGAGACGCCCGAATATCCCGAAATTAAAAATACGTCCTCACCAGGATTCGAACCTTGGACCCCGGTTTGTAAGTCAAGCACTATACCGCTCAGCCACCGCGCCTCAGTGTATTCTAACAAATGGAATATAAATAGATCTAAATCTACATATTCTGTCACATTTGACACCGACTAAGCTGTGGTCTCCCTTGGGGGGTCCATTTCAATTCTCCTTTCATTGTCTGCGCTTGTTTTCAGCAGTAACTTTTATTTGTCCTCGATGTTGTCTATCTTCCTTTGTATTTGTAAAATTCCGGTTTTCCGATTGTTTCTATTTCGTATGCTGCCAGGTGTTTTTCTATATGACTGAAAGGTAAAGTAAAGTCTGAGCTGATACTTGAAGCTTTTCCTTAAAGGAGTTTACTGTCTCTGTTAAGCTGTTCACCTTATAGCTCGATAAAAAAGAGATTGCCATTTAAATATTTTCTAGCCAAAAAAGAAGAAAAGAAGACACTAGAAACACAGAGAGAGATTGTCGAGCATCAGTCGGATGATAAGATGCTCGAAAACTAGAGGTTCTTTAGAAAAAAAAAAAGTCAAATTCAAATAAATGTCGCTAATAAAAATGACGAGGTGTTCATTGAAAAGTTCTGGCTACTTTTGAACCTGACATTGTCAGTGAAACAGGTTTGCACTTTTATTTCAAATGTCAACTCTATAACAACCAAAAGCAAACAATAACTCACGGGTTCACAAGCCAAACTGCATGTAACTAAATCTCAGTTGAAGATAAAAGTTCTCGAGTCAAAGCCATGGCTAGAGACAGACAAATACATAAATGTATTATTGGGTCAAGGCAGACAATGGACGCTCTGTGTCTTTCTCTTCAAGATGTCTATCTAGACACGTTTCTTGAAAAAACCCAAATCGTACAAAAGCCGTTGTTACAAATCATACAACTAACGTTACAGTAAAAAATGTGTTGGTCTTTCATATTGTTATTACTTGACGATGATCTTGCAGTCTTGATGAGCTTGTCTCCAATGTACAACTCTCCTGTCTGTGTTGTTTTGCAAGTCACGAAAGTCAGTCAATGAAAGCTAGATCTAAGTTTGTTTTTTTCTATGTTTTTTCCCCCTTATCAAGCTTGTTTATTGCAACGTCGTCTGCTTGCTACCCTTTCATTCAGATCCTTAAATCAAAATGTAAAATTCTATTCTCGAAACAAACTCTATTTATTTTTCAAGTGATCATATACATATGTCATTATTTTTTTATACACGCCATTGATGGTTACATAATGAATATTATTGAACACCGACAATCAATTATAATAGACATGATTGGCTCAAGATTGAGGTGTTTTGTAGGTCTAAAAAATCCACTGGCTCTGTGGGAAAATATGAGCATTTGTGTATGTTGTGTGTGTATGGTTCAATATTGTTGATTCATGGTTCGGAACAGTTAAGTCATCGTTTAGAACAGTTAAGTCATAGTTCTTCTTCTTATCCTATCTTATATATTACAGACGTTACTTCAAAAAAAGAAGATAATTACGTCCTACACATTTCATGTGTCAATCTAGTCATACATGTTAACCAATAACTTAAACTCTGCTAAGCCGTCGACTTTCCTGGCTGATTCAGGCAACCCATTCCATTCACTAATGGCACTAGGGAAGAAAGAGCATTTGCATTAATTAGTTCGGGACAGTTAAATCAAGGTGTAGGAGACCTATGCCTTGTTAAATCCTTCATCACATAATGGTGTGTAAATCCTCCTCATTGTTTCAGTACTCTATTTCACAGTTATATTTATGGTTTCCTAACAGCCGTCATCTATTTTTTTATTTTACTGTATGAACAGTTACAGTGACAGGCTTAACGTTTTATTTCGTACTTCAGTAGTTCAAGGTCACATCTTGACTTTCCTCGTTTCGTTCAAGAGATTACTTCCTAGTAAACTTGGATATAAACTTTAAATGACGTTTCTACGTTCTCGCTCACACATTCAGTTCCAGTTTATTCGCGTATTAGTTAGCTAAAGCTTTTATAAGTGAACTAGCATTTAAAAGTTACCCACCATTTATAGAACATTAACGCTTATGTTTTCTGTTAAGTGATTTATCTACATTTAGATCATGAGAAAATTAACCGGCTAATATAAATGAGTATTCTACCGGCACGACCGAGAGATAAAAGCATGGCCAGGTACGTGGTAATTTTTCACGACCAAAATTAATTTTTATGCTTTGAAACAAAACTTAAGTCAGTTAAGAACTTGGTTTTACCAATGCCTGCGGCCATTTCAACGATAAGAAAAGTCCCCCATTATTTCGATGTAGGGGAGGCAATCTCAGTACAGACGACCAAAACCAACAGGATTTGACCATTGGAGAAAGATTGTAATGCAACTACCAACATAACACAATTGAACGCAGATGTGATAGACCTCTTTGATATAACCAATTAACCCATTCACTAGTTATTCTACTGAATATTCCTTTCAGTTCATTCCTAACTAGTCATCTAGAGTTCACTCTGAGTTTAAGTAGTTACTACTAATAACCATATCTTCTGTCCCTTATTATGTTGGTTGGTCGAGGGCACCACATAGAATTTGTCCTCCGCCTCTGTTCATTCCTTTCAGTCTTTTGCCAAGAATAGTGTCTCTTGCATTTAAGGGCCAGCCTATTCTTTATTGTCTTCAAATCGTTTCTGTTCGCTTTATTTTCTCTGGTACTGTTCCCTGCAGGAAAGTCTTGGCGAGCCCTGAGAATCTAATTAAATGCTCTACACTCTTAGGGAAGCGTGGTGGATTAGCGGTATAGCGCTTGGCTTCTGAGTCGGGGGTTCCGGTTTCGAATCCTTGTGAAGACTGAGATTTTTAATTTCAAGATATTTGGCCGCCTTCGAGTGCACCCAGCGCTAATGGGTACCTGACATTAATTGGGGAAAAAGAAAAGGCGGTTGGTCGTTATGCTGGCCACATGACACCCTCGCTAACCGTGGGCCACATAAACAGATGACCTTTACATCATCTGCCTTATAGACCACAAGGTCTCATCGGGAACTTCACTTTTTTTTTTTTACACTCTTAGCTTGCGTTTTTTTTTTTTTTTTTGACGAGGGCAGAAGTTTCAGAAGCTCATCTTGTGGCTCAATCGCCGTTGTGATTCTGTTTCGGATTTCCTCGTTGATGATGTGGTCTTAGTATGTGATACCTGGACTTATCATTGTTTAAACTAATTCCAACATTAATAATTATACACATAAAAATACTCGCTTACTCCAATCTGTTCATTAGTAAAGTTGGGCGCTCAATAAATATCTCATGGTGTAGTGTGGTCAGCGTACTCAACCGTTGTCATGGGCACCACAATTTCATTTCTTTCTACATTCACATGAGACTATAAGCTCACTGACAGCAGACTATAGTTAGTTAATTTGACAAAATCACATGGACGACCTTGTGCATGAGGTAGCCGATCACCTTTAAAAGCTCGCTCCTTAAGGCCGCTTTTGGTGGCATCTAGACCTTAACAAAAAAAAATGTCCCACATGGAGGCGTTTGCTGATGACTTGTTGTCAAGAAAAGTCAAGAGCACCGGTTTCGCTTACTATAGAACAGTGACCGTCGCCCCAGATATATCTAACTGTATGTATACTTCATAAGTCAAAGTTTTTTTCTGACTGACTAAGTGACTAAGTATTCTTGATACTCAATTACATCTAGATCAGTGATGCCCAAAGTACGGCCCGCGGGCCAGAACCGTGGTGGCATCCGGCCCTCCGAACACGGCACAAAAGTAATAATTTCTCCCCCCCCCCCCCTTTTAAAAAAAAGTTGAAAATGTATCTTTACCTTTGTTAGGGCCCTCACTTTTTCTCTGATGGATTGGTACCATGACCTTTAACGAGTATGAGTTTGTGAAATGGAACTCTGAATGTATGATCTTCCCGGAAAAGTGAATGGATCTTTTTTTGTGTAACATGAAAATAAGCCTACATATTTTGTTTCTAAAGAAAGTCATAAAATAAATAGGAAGGCCTTCTTGGTTTGAGCCGCGTATAAAAGATTGGTTCAACTACGCCTACAGATTTGACCAAAAAGAGACAAATAAATAGTTGGTGGTCAAGGTAGCTACACTGCTGCTCTCATTTTAAGTAGAAATGAAGCAAAGTTTCAAATGGTTTCAGGTGAATTTTGATTTCATATTTTATCATGTTGTTGATGCGGCCCGCAACACGAGTGTCGAAAGTTAAAATGGCCCGCAGGTCAAATTAGGTTGAGCATCACTGATCTACATCAATACGACCTGCTAAAAATAAACACTTTTTTAAATGAGAAGAAAAACCTGAAAAAAAAACAAATAAAAAATAAAAAAACAAATTGACAATTATGCTCAGCATGTGAGAAATGAAAGGAGAAAGCTACAGATACGTAGGGCATTGGGAGATAATACAATTGCTAACAGCAGGAATCGAATTGTCTAATCAAATTATCACATCGATTCACAAAATTGTCTATGAGTGAAGGTCTGCATATATGTGTGAGATTCAGCATGTATGTGTACTAGCTGTGCCTAGGTGTTTAAATGAATGTGTAGACATTTGAATGTTAATTTCTTTAAGCGTCTATCTCCGACAGCTCTTCATGGTATCCAACTAAAATAAATATAGCATTTTTTTTTAAAACTTGGTGCTAGAATCATAAAAGAAATAAAAGCATAAGAAATGGTGCCACTTAATTGACCGATTTCATTTCAAACATAAAACAAGCACGAACCATCTAGACGCTTTAATTTATACAGATTTATGAACTTTTCTGGCAGGCTTCTCGTGGCCAATGTTTGTAAGGGTTAACTGAGTCCAAAAATCTGGCGAGCTTTTTTTTTTTTATTAACCCTTTAACATCGCTTGGACATTCAATCTCAGCATGTCTGTGGGCGTGTGAGTTGGGAGAGGAAGCGTTTTATTGACCGCTCTGGGATTCCTCATCGGGATACCTCCCTGACCACTTTTGACCTTAAACACCTCACAGAATAAGGTCAATATGATAGCTCTATGCAAAGATTATGAACAAACTCATATATAACGACTAATTCTGTGTATCCGTATTTATATAGTAAGAGAAACAAAGTCTTCATTTTCATATCAATATTTGTTCGTTTTGTAACTATATGCCTGCGTCTTGTTGCATTTTGGGAAACAACAATGACTTGACTAGTGTAGGTGTGAAATTACTAAAAAGGAAAATACAATAAACATAACAAAGCTTGTCTTCAAGTCCGAAGATTAATTGGGAGTGCAGTATTTCACGTGGATACGCAGTCCCCGCTGAGACCTACATATTTTGCCACAGGCAGCGCAGACATTATCGTTGTCCGCCGGTTGTCGATTTTGGCTCTCTTTTCGCCGTCCACATCTGTCGTCGGCAGCGGATTTTCTTTTAGTCTCCAACGTGTATACCGCGGACTTAGTAAATCTCCATATATCTCGTTCGGAAGCCGCCTGTTGCCAGGTGTTCTCGTCTATGTCAGTTGGGCATAGTAAAAACACAAGACGATAGAGCAACGAGTCTTTCATCAGAAAGGCTAACTGACTAAAAGCCCTTTTTCACTAGCAAGACTACAGGTATTTGAGATAGACTTATTTGGAAGATTGCTGTGCTTAAAATACCTGGAGAAGAAAACTTGTTTGCAATGGAAAACAAAAGTGCATCATTAGGAAAGCTGCCACTAGGAGCTCCAGAATGGACCTGAACGAGCAACAAAAAGCAATGAATAGTGGGGGTTGGTATGACACACATGGCGACAAATTGTTGGGCATGATGACGTCTCAATGTTCTGTAGTGTCAGCACAGATTTCAAATTTTCAACAAAAAAAAATGCTTAAAGAACAACGCGTAATAGTGGACAGACCTGTATGGATTCTGACCGGGTAGATATGTACCGTCACTCAACTCCTGTTCATGGTCCATGATTATAATTTTTTAATTTTGAAATAAAATAAAAACACATCATATCAAAAGTTGTTTTTTTCTCTAGATCATTGGCTAAGGTTATTTTTGATATCCTGTATCGCTATACGAAAGCAGAGACTAATTCTTTGATTAAATAATAACTTGAGATATTGCTTCAAATCGTTGGTTGATGTTCCTTACTGCATTGTGAGAAATGAACTCACTAATTGAGTTATGAGTTTGAAGATATGTGTAGAGCCTGCTCATCGGAGGTCATAGTAACATCAACATTGTTTGCCAAAGACATGTAATTTTGTATGACATTGTCCTTTGTTTCTTTTTTTTTCTTCAGAAATAAACGAACTCCTAAACACAACAAATTATTATCAATTCCTAATCTCATTGAATGTTTTCCTTTTTTAAAAAATTATTCCAGTAATCCTCATTGCTTAGGCTTTTAGGCAGCCTAGACTTTTTTGCATACACCCCAGCTGTGTCCCTAATGCAGTTTAATTGATTCACCATAACAGAAACACACACACACACACACAACATGCAAAATATAAAAAAATACTTTCTTAGAAATCAAATCTTACACAAGGAAAGACTGCACATCTACAGCCATATTTATCAATATTGTAAGATTTATTTTCCTTTTTCTTTATCAAACAAAAGTAATTAATTACCACAAATGAATTAAATAATTGTTTCATTTACGGAATTTCCATTTGATCGGACCTATAAATTTTTTTATCTTATATAAATAAATAGAACAGACACAACAGAAAGAGTTCATTGAATGACTACACGCAGACGTCTTGATTCTTTTTCACGTTTCCTGGTCAACGAGTGGCCATGACACAGTCAGACCTAGTACGGAGCGAACGAGTTTTTGTAGTGTTCTGTTCTAGTCTTGATTGACTGAAGTCACCCACTTTGCGGCTGGCGGTTGTCTTTTTAAGATTTTTCCGAATTCGCTGAGACTATTTTGTTCCAAAAGTTCATTTAAATATGGTAGTGTTGTGTGTGGTAGTGTTGTGTGTGGTAGTGTTGTGCGTGGTAGTGTTGTGCGTGGTAGTGTTGTGTGTGGTAGTGTTGTGTATGGTAGTGTTGTGCGTGTGATTTTCGATATTCTTTTTGTAATGTTGTCTAAGCGGCGCAACAGTTTAGATGAAGCGTTGCCTTGCCAACAAGTTATTCCGTATGATATTCCATGCAGATTTTGCGTAGTCGCACAGTAAAATAATATCTTTTTATGTAGTTTAAAGCTTTTAAGTTTGTATAGGAAAAAATAGTAGCTGTACGATTTTCTTTGCCAGAGATTCGAGATGGTCTTTCCATGATAGCTTGTTGTCAACAATGACACCTGGATATTTGTATGAGTTCACTTGTTGAAACGGTATAGTGTTTATCTACAGTTCATGTATCAGTTGTTTGTTAATTCTGAAATATATCATGAGTTATTTAGTTTTTGTGACATTTGGTTCTGAAACGTTGACATTCAATAACTGAGCAAAGTTTTAACATGATCCGATAATGGCAAGTGGGAGAACTAAGGTGCTCAAAGTTTATTCTAGACAGACAGACAGACCGACAGACAGAGTGAGTTGATTTAAGCTTTATGAAAATCATATAATCCAGTGGTCACGTGGTGTTCCAACTTATTTGAACTAAGGGCAACATCTGTATGGCATCATTTTGCACTGTGGCCACAAGGTCATATGGCCGGATCTAGCCAGAAGGCCGTAGTTTGGGAAACAATGAACTATACACAGGGAACTGCTCATTCTTGGAAAAGACTTTATGAAACAAAACATTTAGGGATGACGCACGCCATTTTTTTTTATTCCAAAACTCCGCCCCCTCTCCCCTAGCTATTAACCTTTCAGACGCAATAACATTTGTGAAAGTTCTTGTAACGGATGTCAGACCCAAACTATTAGTTTTAAAACAATGTATGTCGGAATTCGCTGATTCTGGCGGATCACTCAAGGGAAATTACCCTAGTGTGCAGTTAGAGTGACGGCTTGGAATAAAACTTGAGAAAGGTTGACCCATAATCAAAGGTCAAGACATAAATAGTAACTGATGTGACAGTCAAACAACTCAATGGTGTGATTTTATGCAAATGATCTAGACCTAGCAAATAAATAAAATACCAGGTGTAAAAATAAATAAATAAATAATGAAATAAACTGCAGAGCTGCATACCCAATAGTGAAATATGTCAAGGGAGTAAGAGGCAAGCTAATTGACCGCGACAGGTTGAGCCCCTAACAAATGGAACCCTCTACGAGTGAGCCTGGGGCGAGAAGGCTGAGAGACAAAGCGCTTGACATACGAACCGAGGGGCCCTGGATTCGAATCTCGGTGAAGAATGGGATTTATACTTTTATTTTTCAGGACGCCCCTAAGTCCACCCAATTCCAAGGGGAGCATTAGCTCGGGAAGGCAAAGGCGGTTGGTCGTTGTGTTGGCCCCCAAGACACCCTCGTTACTCGTCCGAAATAAAAACCGATGACCTTTTATTGGTATTAGTTTACGTGACTAGAAACGCTAAATCGGGTTTCTCTTGTATTTTAAGAATGTGCAGAAAAAAAATGCAGATTACAAATATGTAATTTGATTTCCTCGCAGATAAATAGTTTTTAAAATACATATTTTTAAGTTTTATTTCCAATTACCATGTATTGTCATTGGAAATACGCCATTTTGGTTTTAAGGCTTAATACTAGACTATCTCTCTTGAATTACTTGCCAACATTTTTCTGTTGCTGTTTTAATCTAATATTACAATTCATTTATAATGATAGCATAAGAACAAAAAACTCTCTTTAAAAAATATTGAATAAAAGAAGAAACAACTTCATCAACTTATTATTAACATTTTTTTAGACCTTCATTTCAGTAAATGCACTTAAAAATTCATAAGTTGAGAGCATAAGAACAAAAATCTCTTTAAAAAAAGTTATTGAAAATTTAATATAAATAAGGGACATGAATATGCTTAAAAGCAACATGGTGGTCAGTAATGGTATCTGGGCATCTAAACTATTACCCTTTTTTTTTTTTAACTAGTGAGTTTGAAAGGTAAAAATGTTGACTGTAAGAATGTAAACATATACACTATCCAGTGTGTGTATGAAGCGTTGTTCTCTGCACTGATCTATAGTTCGTCCATCGTGGTTCGATGATGACCACTTTGTCATCCAGGGGGGCTGAGGGCTTTGCACTGGGGTTTTATGCCTCCTCATGTGGCTGGTGAGACCTATGTGAGCCCGGAATGTTCGGCCGCACACTGGGCAGGTTATTCCAGCTGGAGCTAGTGTCGTGGGCCTTGCTTTTCTTTTCTGGCGTTTTTCTTCTGCCAGCGTTGTTCTTTTTTCCTCATCAACCTGTGCGCCAGTTTTCACAGGTGCCTGGGTCTATGCTGAACGCCTTCAGAGGAGCTTTGAGGGTGTCCCTGAAGCGCTTTCTTTGACCACCTTGCGAGCGCTTTCCTTCGCTTAGTTGGCCATACAAGAGTCGTTTAGGGATGCGTTGGTCTTCCATTCTGTAGACGTGACCTGCCCATCGCAGCTGGGACTCCATCAGGATTGTGTGGATGCTTTGCAGACACGTTCTTTGCACTGATCTAGAAACAGTTAAACGTATACACTATCCGATGTGTGTATGAAGCGTTGTGCTCTGCACTGATCTAGAAACAGCAAAACGTTTAGATAGAAGAGTATGGCCAGAATACGAAATTTAATTCAATAAATAAATCCATTGGTAAAACGGAACAATGAAATCTGAATGAACTGATCCATTTTATAGACGGGCTGTTACTTTGTAAAATGTTTTAAAAGTCTTTTAAAATCGAAATCTCCATAATTAACAGGGAATGTTGGAGGCCCTTCACAAAGGCCGCGGGACCCAACATGTGAGGCCCAAAAGGAAGGCAGGAGTAGAACACGTAAATACAAACTCCTACAGCGGACCAGCACCAGGTGGGGACAAGCGGGAAGCGTGGTCGAGAGGCTAAGTGCGCTTGAACTTGGCTTGGCTTGGTTATCTATGAAGGGGGACCGAGGTTTGACACCCGACTCGAGCAGAGTTGTGTTTACTGAGCGCCTGAAGGCAGCACGGGAAAACCTTCTCCTAGATAACCCCTCCCCCCCCCCCCCTCACTGGTCCACAACTGAAATTGCACAAAGCGCTCTGAGCATGCTATAAGCATGAAAGTAGCACTATATAAAAGCAATAATTTAAAATAATGCAGGTCGCAACTGAGTTTGCATAGTTATGTTAAACACTGCACTCATCCTTAATCTTCGGAGTCGAAAACATTGCTATTTGCTATAATATAAAACTCACGTGTACAAAGTATCTTTGCTCGCTGAATTGGCGTGCTTTTATATAACATTTAGACTATTTTAGACTCTTGTTCTTTGCAGTCATCAATGTGTAGTCTTAACAGTCTAAAATTAGAATATAAATGCGCCTAGGCTTATTTCTTTGTAAAATGTTTATGTTTTATGTTGACCAGATTTTGTTCAATCTAAACATTTAAGAGAAACAAGAAGAAAGAAAAAAAAAGACACCGCCCCCATTAAAAAAGTTTTTGTAAATTGTTTTGTTAAATGACCTTCATTGTTAACAATCGACTGTGTAAACCTCTTCAACTACCATATTGAAACTTCGCGTTTTAGCTGCATTAACTTTATTGTATATAGATATAGTTAGAAGTATGGAACCAACCAGTTCATTTGTTGATATATTGAGGAGTAGCATAGTCACACGTTACCTTGTAGTCCTTCACTCCTATCATATAAAGAAAATCGACTCTCTCTCTCCCTCTCTGTCTGTCTGTCTGTCTCTGTCTCACTGTCTCTCTTTGTTTGTATCACACATCTCATATATGATTACTTTACAAAAGCCTCGGCCTATGAAAAATAAATGCTTTGATTAGACAAGATATTTGTTGGATACATAGAAATGATATGAACTGCTATTGTAATCTCACCAACAAAAAACATGAACGGGCCGATCAATTATCTGGTAAGAGATTTCGTTTCAAAGTGTCATTTCATTTAAAGACATTATTCAAGAGCTCTCTGGAAATGTGTTGTCGCTCTTTTGTTTCTACAAAACTCACTCTGTCTGTCTGTTTGTCTGTCTGTCTGTAAATATTTTGAATACTTTATTCCTCCCAAAACCATTCTCTGAAAGTTGAAACTTTGAACACTTATTCATTGGCGTAAACAAGACATGAATCAATATATTTTTTTACAAATTAGTCAGTTAATTACTGTGATTAATCATTTTGATTGAAATTAACAATGGAAATTAATCCTTCAACATTCACAAATATGGTTAAATATGTCGGCTTTTTTCCCCTTGCATAAGTATCCCCCGTTATTTCTCTCAGACCCGTTCTAAGATCAAGTTGAAACTTTCGTCAAAACATGAATAAATAAAAAGAAGTAGACAATTAAGGATTGGTAATTAATTCTTTTGTTTGATATCGAAAAAGCCAAATAGCTTCTACATTCTTGAGAGATATAGTTGTAAGTGCAGAGTTCTTGCCCTTAGATAAGCCTATTTAAAAAAAAATATTTTTTTCCTATAATGTTAGTTTTCTGACTTAGTACACTACTACAATTCTATTCAATACTATTTGCAATACTTTTATCACTTTACAATGCTCTTTATCTCTTTGCGATACTCTTTCTCTCTTTGCGATACTCTTTCTCTCTTTGCGATACTCTTTCTCTCTTTGCGATACTCTTTATCTTTTTGCGATACTCTTTCTATGGCCTCCTTCAGTCGCGAAGCGACTATGGATCGACTCATGGAAATGAGATGAATGCCGGGGCATTAGCTATGGTCGAAACGATGCCGCCCACACATCAGTTCACCCCTCTCTACGCAGCTGATGTATCCAAAGGAACGGCAGTGCCGATACAGTTTTGGGTCAGCGGCGTCGCAGGTTCTGCCAGGGTCGCCAGCCCTGATTTTTCCTCTGGGTTGACTCCCGAAGCCTTTCCCATGACTGGGTATAGCTGCAAGGTAACAGAGGTTTGAATTCAGAGTTTTCCTTCTCCTATGGGCTTGTTTGAGCCCCTCCTGTCCGAAGTTTACTGGTTAAGGCGCCAGTAACTCGCCTTTGCCCCTTCTCCTGTTAGTGAGAACAGTTCCACCGGATTTAGTTCCTGAGCCACACGTAAAGGCCAGGAGTTGGACTAAAATCTGTTCAGACCACATGGATAAGGTTTAAAATTTGTATTATAGGAAGACATATTTTTGATTAAGTAGGCAGACGCTAGAGAAGATGAGGCAGACACAAGAGAAGATGAGACACCCTTTTGAAAGGAAAGAAAAAGAGAAACTTTTGAGCTCCAAAAGTAAGTAACAAAGAGGAACAGTTTAACGTTATACTTAGGACACTCTTTATCTATTTGCAATATTCTTTATGCTATACTTTCTAATACTCTATATGCTATACTTTGTAGTCCTCTTTATCTCTTTGATACTCTTTATCTCTTTGCGATACTCTCTATCTCTTTGCAAACCTCTTGATGCAACTCTTTGCAATACACATTTGCAATTGTTTCAGGCAATAAACTTGAAAAAGAAATTCAAAAGAGCGGGCAGTTATCGAATATGTGTTCAACTTATTGCCTCAGATTGACTCTTATTCTAGGCCTGGGTTTGTATTTACGATTTCTGTGCTTCTTTGAATAATTTATTTTCTATGGAATTATAATGAAATCCTGGCATCTATTTTAATGACATCAAAATGTCGCGCGTGAAGCCATTTTTTTGGAGGCACATTATTTCCAAAAGGAAATAGAGTCTCATGTCTACACCATCCTGAGATGACACAGCATTAAGTAGTGTCAACCCATGTCTTGAAAGGTCTCCTGTTGGCTTGCCAAAAGTAAATTTTTGTCCTTAAGTCTGACGTTGGGTCAGTCAAAGTCATTTCTGCTACGCCTTCACCGTCTCTCTTTTAATTCTATACAAGTTGTTTGAAATCGTGACGTCAAACAGCGAGTGGAAACAACAAAAAAAAAGAAAGTTGATTGGAAGTTAGGGTTTTGATGCTGTCCCTTTCATTCAATAACAAAAATTGACCCCATAATGCCATCGTTAGTAAATAACTGTGTCTGTGTCACTGTGACATTACGTCACGTGGACAAATTGTTTGTAGACAACAAAATGTGGACTGAAGTTGTCACGTGGACAAATTGTTTGTAGACAACAAAATGTGGACTGAAGTTGTCACGTGGACAAATTGTTTGTAGACAACAAAATGTGGACTGAAGTTGTCACGTGGAAAAATTGTTTGTAGACAACAAAATGTGGACTGAATGTGACGACTTTCTAATTTTAATGAACCACAAACATTGAAGTAACAAACTCGACTAGCTTTCTTTTCTATTAGTACAGTCCTTTATTTCCTCTCTAGTTTCTACCTCACAACCTACACTAACAGGCCTAGCCGCTCTACTGCGCTTCTGCATTCCTGACCTCTCGCTACCCCGCTAGGCTGACCCATTCAACCGCTGGACAGGTACAGAACAGGGGCGTAACTTAAGGGTGACACTCATGCTCCACGACATATACACACACACACCAAGATCCTTTCACAACATTCCCCCCACCTTTCAGAAGCTGTTGGTACAACAGCACAACAAACTATCCCAAAACTAACATTTTAACTATCATATGAAAGTGATTTGTAAAATAGGAACAAATTTCAGATAAAGTATGAATCACACAATAAATGAGAATAAGGATACAAGACAAGATACGCATCAAAATTAAAAGACATGAAACATAAGGAAGCAATTCATAAAATAGTAATTAAAAAAAACAACTAATAATGATAATTATAATAATCATAATAACAGCAATGAAATCAGCTCTTGACGACATTCATGTTTTTCGTTCAGAGCGACTTCCACGTGAATATGTGCGGGTCGTCCATGAAAGATAATGCACATTGAAAATCCCCGTCAATGTTGTTACACACAATGTCCCTATGTAGTCTTGAAGTTCAAGTTGAAATTCATAGAGTTACAATTTGTTGCTGTCAGGGTTATCAGGAGATAATGTTCAACAATAGTTAAAATGAAATTTGTTGTTGTTCAAGTCATTGTTTATATATAGAGTTGTGTGTAAGTTGACAGGGAATGATGTAGCAAAATTAAGCAGTTACCTTTCCTCTTTATAAAAAAAAAGTGAACTTTTATTTTATTTCTCCCACCCATAGTTAAACATTCAGACACTTACCGTGGTCATCATGACCTTATTTAGTTACACTTAGATTTTGGAGGGTGGAGAAGAAAACGAACTTACCGTCAAGGGACTGTTCTAGACATTCCGCGACAATGTGTCTGCAATAACGTTTCCCTTGCCAGGCACCGGTACCACTTGAAACGTAAAGCCCTGAAGACTCAGAGCCCAACGTGTCAGTTTTGCACTGGTCATCTTCTTAGTATTTAATGCTATAAGAGGTGCATGGTCAGTGTGCAGAACAAATGGTGCCCCTGCTAAGTATTTGGAAAACTTATTGATGGCCCACACAATTGCCAAACATTCCCTTTCTATTACTGCATACCTTTTTTCTGTTTCCGACAGTTTTCTGCTGGAATATAATACTGGATGTAAATCACCATGTTCTTCCTGCATAAGGCAGGCTCCTAAGCCAACGGATGAGGCATCAGTAAAAAGGGTGAAAGGCTTTGATACATCAGGCAATTTCAGAATAGGTTCCGTCTGAAAGGCATGTCTCAAGTTCTGCAAGGCCTGCTCACATTCATCATTCCATGTGAGCTTCTTGGATGTCCTGAGCTCTGTGTCTGTGTTTCTCCCGTAAGTCTTTGTTCTCGTTAACGAAGTAATAGGTTCCAACAACGTCGCGAAATTTGGGATAAACTTCCTATAATAGTTGCAAAGACCTATCAAAGCTCGCACTTCTTTAAGTGATGTAGGCGTCTTCAGCTCTAAAATTTTCTGCACCGTTCCATGGACAGGTTTTAATTGACCTTTACCAACGACGTGCCCTAAAAATTGGATTTCGCCCATTCCAACCTCTGTCTTACTGGGTCTGGCCGTCAAACCATGCTGTCTCAATAACAATAGCAGGGATTGTATGCCCTCTACATGCTCATCCCAACTGTTGTGGAATAAGCAGATGTCATCCAAATAAGCTACAACATCTGTACGACCCTCAAGCACTCTTCGAACTAGTTTGTTGAAGGTGGACGGTGCATTGGAGAGGCCAAAGCTCATGTAGTTCCAATGGTAGAGTCCAAACGGCGTGATGAAGGCGGTGAGTGGCTTCGCTCTTTCTGTAAGAGGTATCTGATAATATCCCCGAGACAAATCTAACTTGCTGAAAATTCTTGCTTGTGCTAACTTAACAAACAAATCCTCTGGATTTGGCATGGGTTCACAATCTGGCAATGTTACTTTGTTGAGGTGACGGTAATCTACGCACAATCTTATCTCATCCTTATTTTTTTTTCTTACAATAATAATTGGTGCTGAGTAGGGTGAGTCCGATCTTTCGATGATTCCTTCTTCCAGTAGCTCATGTATTTCCTTTAGCACTGCATCTCTGTGATGTAGTGGGATGTCATATGGCCGCAACTTAATCGGTTTTGTCGACGTTAACTTTATGTCATGGCTAATTGTCGTTGTTCTTCCTGGTGTAGGAGTTAATATGTCTTTAAAAGACTCTAACACCTCCACTATTTTCATTCTAACTTCCTGTGGTGCAGCTCCTATTATGACATCATGCCAGTCTTCTTTTTCTCTCGGAAGTAGCGGTAATTCTGGACCTACGTCATCTCCATCATTTTCTTCACAAAGAAATGCACACGCTATTTGAGCTATGCCACTTGTCACTGCCGATTCAGTTGTACCATTGCCGTTGGCCAGTTCTAATTCGCAAGGTCGTAGGTGAAAATCACTAAGAATATTTGAGTGAAAATTTTTTCTTTTCCCTCTAATTTCAACTTCATAATCCACATTGGATATCCTTTTCGTGACTGCAAAAGGTCCTTGCCATGCTAGTTGCAATTTATTAGTTTTTGAAGGTAGAAGAACCCTAATTTGTTGCCCGGCCTTAAAAAGTCTTAATTTTCGACCTCTGTTGACTCTTTGTCTAACTAGTTCCCCCCTTTCTTCTAGGGCCGCTCTCGCTGCCTGACATGCAGTGACGATTCTGCTTCGGAGATCTATCACTTTCTCGTACGTGGTGCGGCTGTCGAGGTCAATGTTCTGTTTGTACACCAATGTTTTCATAATGTCTATAGGGCCCCTAGGCTTTGCTCCATATACTAGCTCAAAGGGTGAAAATCCTGTGGAAGTTTGGGGTATTTCTCGATACGCAAACAAAACGCAAGGAAGAAGTAGATCCCAGTTTTCTGATTTCTCGGACGACACCTTACTCAGTATACTTTTGATTGTTCCATTCAGTCTTTCACAGACCCCATTACTCTGAGGGCAATATGGTGAAGTAAATACTTGATGAATTCCTAGTGTGCCAGTTATTTGCTTGGTTAGTTCTGCTACGAACTGGGGTCCTCTGTCTGAGAGAATGGTATCTGGGAGCCCCGTTCTAGCGAACAACATAATTAATGCTGACGTGATATCATCAGCAGTGGTGGACTTCAGAGGAATAGCTTCTGGCCACCTGGTAGCGAGATCAACTACTGTGAGAATGTATCGATGGCCCCTGGCTGACATTGGGTTCATTGGTCCCACTATATCAATGGCTATTTTTTCAAAGGGTTTCTCAGCTAAATCTGTTCGCTGTAATGGAGCCTGTCTTGGTGGTAGTTTGTCTTTAAGCATACAAACCTGACATGACCTAACATAATTTGTTACATCCTTAGTCATATTGGGCCAGTAGAAGGCTGAATGGATTCTTTGTTTTGTCTTTAATATACCCAAATGACCTGCGACTGACAAGTCATGAGCTTGATGCAAAATT
The DNA here is from genome assembly GCA_030265305.1 of Biomphalaria pfeifferi. Classification (NCBI taxonomy): domain Eukaryota; kingdom Metazoa; phylum Mollusca; class Gastropoda; family Planorbidae; genus Biomphalaria; species Biomphalaria pfeifferi. The sequence continues at coordinate 641,286 of JASAOG010000130.1, read as the reverse complement.
TGGGGTCTATATTTTTGTGGCGCCACAAGCTGTATTAGCTCCCCTTTTGTATCTGTATATTTCCTTACCAACGTGTTGTTTTTTATCAGAAACGAATGTTCCGTTTTTTTCGACTTCACCACTGATTTCTCTATGGCAAATTTAAATATTTTCTCTAGTGACGGATCGGACCTCTGCCCTTCTTGAAACTCCTCTGGCGACCACATTTGACTCTCGCTATGAGACTCCCGAATCGCACTGCCATTTTCTTCTAGAGCCGTATCTGTCGCGTTCTCCATTATGTCGGGTTCACTAATCAAAGTTTTTGCTTCAGTCTCTTCTCTCTGTCTTTGTATAGCTTGTTGTCTGGTCTCCATTAATAGGACTTCTTCTCTGCACCATTTGTTGATTTCACCTTTTCTTAAATGTGGCATTCGTGAATGTATGTTACCTATGATCAAATCATATGGGCCATCTTTAAAAACTACAGCCATCACCTCTCCCTTCACATACGGCGTATTTACAATCACTTTAGCCACCGGCCAGCTGTACCTTTGTCCTCCAAAGACCTCAACCTGCTTCCAGGTCCCTGTATATTGGTCTTTCTCGACAAATGTATCTCTGACTGCGATTAGTGTTGCTCCCGTATCCCTGATAGTCAAGGCTCTCTTCTCGCCTACAAGCGTTGTGAAGCAAGTAACTTCCCCATCACCCTTGTTAAGCACTGCAACATAGGCTCTGTTATTGTAATCTGATCTGTACCCCGCTTGCTGATGCAGGCCTCCTCTTCCTCCCCTATTTCTCTGTCGACTATAGTTACAGTTTCTGGCTATATGTCCGTACGTGCCACATTCAAAACAGCGCCTTGATTCTATAATTGACAAACTCCTAGGCCTCATGCCATCATTCTGTTGCCTAAGTGTGGGTCGAGAACGCTGCCCCACTTGTATATTCGATACATTTCTAGTGGCAAATACAATGTCAGGTTGCTCAGTCTGGCAAGTTACTCTTTTGTCCGGATGAGCAGCCATATACCTTTGACACAGTTCTGTCATACTTTTGAGATCTCGGGGTTGTCTTTCTTGTATAAATCCAAATAATTGTCCGTCACACAAAGTTAGTACTCTGTCTATTAAGAGGAACTCTTTGAGCTTACTAAAAGTTTTGTCTAGACCGGTCGCGTCAAACCATTTATCGAATGTCGTTGTCAGATCATTAACAAAAACTTTAAAATCCTGTCCGTCTTTGGGTTTCGTAGCATAGTATCTACGTCTGTAGCCGTCCTCTGTAAAGTCGTAGAATTCCAGTAACGTCTTTTTTAATGTCTTATAATCTTTCATGCCTGATTCAGTCAGGGTCTGACATGCATCTAGCCCTTTACCCCCTATTAATGTCAGTAGTTGCGGTCCCCAAAGTTCCTGTCGGGTATCTGTGGATATCGCTATGGTCTCAAATCTACGTATATAAGAGTCTAGGTTATCCATTTGTTCGTCAAATTTGGGAATTTTTTCAAATAGTCGGCTACTACGTCCTAGCATGTCCGTCTTATTTCTTTCTTCTCCTGGCATGTCTGTATTATTTCTTTCTTCTCCTGGCATGTCCGTCTTATTTCTTTCTTCTCCTGGCATGTCCGTCTTATTTCTTTCTTCTCCTGGCATGTCTGTATTATTTCTTTCTTCTCCTGGCATGTCCGTCTTATTTCTTTCTTCTCCTGGCATGTCTGTATTATTTCTTTCTTCTCCTGGCATTACTGTCTTATTTCTTTCTTCTCCTGGCATGTCTGTATTATTTCTTTCTTCTCCTGGCATGTCTGTATTATTTCTTTCTTCTCCTGGCATGTCCGTCTTATTTCTTTCTTCTCCTGGCATGTCTGTATTATTTCTTTCTTCTCCTGGCATGTCTGTATTATTTCTTTCTTCTCCTAAAATGTCTGTATTATTTCTTTCTTCTCCTGGCATGTCTGTATTATTTCTTTCTTCTCCTGGCATGTCTGTATTATTTCTTTCTTCTCCTGGCATGTCCGTCTTATTTCTTTCTTCTCCTGGCATGTCCGTCTTATTTCTTTCTTCTCCTGGCATGTCTGTATTATTTCTTTCTTCTCCTGGCATGTCTGTATTACTTCTTTCTTCTCCTGGCATGTCTGTATTATTTCTTTCTTCTCCTGGCATGTCCGTCTTATTTCTTTCTTCTCCTGGCATGTCTGTATTATTTCTTTCTTCTCCTGGCATGTCTGTCTTATTTCTTTCTTCTCCTGGCATGTCCGTCTTATTTCTTTCTTCTCCTGGCATGTCTGTATTATTTCTTTCTTCTCCTGGCATGTCTGTATTACTTCTTTCTTCTCCTGGCATGTCTGTATTATTTCTTTCTTCTCCTGGCATGTCCGTCTTATTTCTTTCTTCTCCTGGCATGTCTGTATTATTTCTTTCTTCTCCTGGCATGTCTGTATTATTTCTTTCTTCTCCTGGCATGTCCGTCTTATTTCTTTCTTCTCCTGGCATGTCCGTCTTATTTCTTTCTTCTCCTGGCATGTCTGTATTATTTCTTTCTTCTCCTGGCATGTCTGTATTATTTCTTTCTTCTCCTGGCATGTCTGTATTATTTCTTTCTTCTCCTGGCATGTCTGTATTATTTCTTTCTTCTCCTGGCATGTCTGTATTATTTCTTTCTTCTCCTGGCATGTCTGTATTATTTCTTTCTTCTCCTGGCATGTCTGTATTATTTCTTTCTTCTCCTGGCATGTCTGTCTTATTTCTTTCTTCTCCTGGCATGTCCGTCTTATTTCTTTCTTCTCCTGGCATGTCTGTATTATTTCTTTCTTCTCCTGGCATGTCTGTATTACTTCTTTCTTCTCCTGGCATGTCTGTATTATTTCTTTCTTCTCCTGGCATGTCCGTCTTATTTCTTTCTTCTCCTGGCATGTCTGTATTATTTCTTTCTTCTCCTGGCATGTCTGTATTATTTCTTTCTTCTCCTGGCATGTCCGTCTTATTTCTTTCTTCTCCTGGCATGTCTGTATTATTTCTTTCTTCTCCTGGCATGTCTGTATTATTTCTTTCTTCTCCTGGCATGTCTGTATTATTTCTTTCTTCTCCTGGCATGTCCGTCTTATTTCTTTCTTCTCCTGGCATGTCTGTATTATTTCTTTCTTCTCCTGGCATGTCTGTATTATTTCTTTCTTCTCCTGGCATGTCCGTCTTATTTCTTTCTTCTCCTGGCATGTCCGTCTTATTTCTTTCTTCTCCTGGCATGTCTGTATTATTTCTTTCTTCTCCTGGCATGTCTGTCTTATTTCTTTCTTCTCCTGGCATGTCCGTCTTATTTCTTTCTTCTCCTGGCATGTCTGTATTATTTCTTTCTTCTCCTGGCATGTCTGTATTATTTCTTTCTTCTCCTGGCATGTCCGTCTTATTTCTTTCTTCTCCTGGCATGTCTGTATTATTTCTTTCTTCTCCTGGCATGTCTGTATTATTTCTTTCTTCTCCTGGCATGTCTGTCTTATTTCTTTCTTCTCCTGGCATGTCTGTATTATTTCTTTCTTCTCCTGGCATGTCTGTATTATTTCTTTCTTCTCCTGGCATGTCTGTATTATTTCTTTCTTCTCCTGGCATGTCCGTCTTATTTCTTTCTTCTCCTGGCATGTCCGTCTTATTTCTTTCTTCTCCTGGCATGTCTGTATTATTTCTTTCTTCTCCTGGCATGTCCGTCTTATTTCTTTCTTCTCCTGGCATGTCCGTCTTATTTCTTTCTTCTCCTGGCATGTCTGTATTATTTCTTTCTTCTCCTGGCATGTCCGTCTTATTTCTTTCTTCTCCTGGCATGTCCGTCTTATTTCTTTCTTCTCCTGGCATGTCCGTCTTATTTCTTTCTTCTCCTGGCATGTCCGTCTTATTTCTTTCTTCTCCTGGCATGTCTGTCTTATTTCTTTCTTCTCCTGGCATGTCCGTCTTATTTCTTTCTTCTCCTGGCATGTCTGTCTTATTTCTTTCTTCTCCTGGCATGTCCGTCTTATTTCTTTCTTCTCCTGGCATGTCTGTATTATTTCTTTCTTCTCCTGGCATGTCCGTCTTATTTCTTTCTTCTCCTGGCATGTCTGTATTATTTCTTTCTTCTCCTGGCATGTCCGTCTTATTTCTTTCTTCTCCTGGCATGTCTGTCTTATTTCTTTCTTCTCCTGGCATGTCCGTCTTATTTCTTTCTTCTCCTGGCATGTCTGTCTTATTTCTTTCTTCTCCTGGCATGTCTGTATTATTTCTTTCTTCTCCTGGCATGTCCGTCTTATTTCTTTCTTCTCCTGGCATGTCTGTATTATTTCTTTCTTCTCCTGGCATGTCCGTCTTATTTCTTTCTTCTCCTGGCATGTCTGTCTTATTTCTTTCTTCTCCTGGCATGTCCGTCTTATTTCTTTCTTCTCCTGGCATGTCTGTCTTATTTCTTTCTTCTCCTGGCATGTCTGTATTATTTCTTTCTTCTCCTAAAATGTCTGTATTATTTCTTTCTTCTCCTGGCATGTCTGTCTTATTTCTTTCTTCTCCTGGCATGTCCGTCTTATTTCTTTCTTCTCCTGGCATGTCCGTCTTATTTCTTTCTTCTCCTGGCATGTCTGTATTACTTCTTTCTTCTCCTGGCATGTCTGTATTATTTCTTTCTTCTCCTGGCATGTCTGTATTATTTCTTTCTTCTCCTAAAATGTCTGTATTATTTCTTTCTTCTCCTGGCATGTCTGTATTATTTCTTTCTTCTCCTGGCATGTCTGTATTATTTCTTTCTTCTCCTGGCATGTCCGTCTTATTTCTTTCTTCTCCTGGCATGTCCGTCTTATTTCTTTCTTCTCCTGGCATGTCTGTATTATTTCTTTCTTCTCCTGGCATGTCTGTATTACTTCCCTCTTCTCCTGGCATGTCTGTATTATTTCCCTCTTCTCCTGGCATGTCTGTATTACTTCCCTCTTCTCCTGGCATGTCTGTATTATTTCTTTCTTCTCCTGGCATGTCTGTATTATTTCTTTCTTCTCCTGGCATGTCTGTATTATTTCTTTCTTCTCCTGGCATGTCTGTATTATTTCTTTCTTCTCCTGGCATGTCTGTATTATTTCTTTCTTCTCCTGGCATGTCTGTATTATTTCTTTCTTCTCCTGGCATGTCTGTCTTATTTCTTTCTTCTCCTGGCATGTCCGTCTTATTTCTTTCTTCTCCTGGCATGTCTGTATTATTTCTTTCTTCTCCTGGCATGTCTGTATTACTTCTTTCTTCTCCTGGCATGTCTGTATTATTTCTTTCTTCTCCTGGCATGTCCGTCTTATTTCTTTCTTCTCCTGGCATGTCTGTATTATTTCTTTCTTCTCCTGGCATGTCTGTATTATTTCTTTCTTCTCCTGGCATGTCCGTCTTATTTCTTTCTTCTCCTGGCATGTCTGTATTATTTCTTTCTTCTCCTGGCATGTCTGTATTATTTCTTTCTTCTCCTGGCATGTCTGTATTATTTCTTTCTTCTCCTGGCATGTCCGTCTTATTTCTTTCTTCTCCTGGCATGTCTGTATTATTTCTTTCTTCTCCTGGCATGTCTGTATTATTTCTTTCTTCTCCTGGCATGTCCGTCTTATTTCTTTCTTCTCCTGGCATGTCCGTCTTATTTCTTTCTTCTCCTGGCATGTCTGTATTATTTCTTTCTTCTCCTGGCATGTCTGTCTTATTTCTTTCTTCTCCTGGCATGTCCGTCTTATTTCTTTCTTCTCCTGGCATGTCTGTATTATTTCTTTCTTCTCCTGGCATGTCTGTATTATTTCTTTCTTCTCCTGGCATGTCCGTCTTATTTCTTTCTTCTCCTGGCATGTCTGTATTATTTCTTTCTTCTCCTGGCATGTCTGTATTATTTCTTTCTTCTCCTGGCATGTCTGTCTTATTTCTTTCTTCTCCTGGCATGTCTGTATTATTTCTTTCTTCTCCTGGCATGTCTGTATTATTTCTTTCTTCTCCTGGCATGTCTGTATTATTTCTTTCTTCTCCTGGCATGTCCGTCTTATTTCTTTCTTCTCCTGGCATGTCCGTCTTATTTCTTTCTTCTCCTGGCATGTCTGTATTATTTCTTTCTTCTCCTGGCATGTCCGTCTTATTTCTTTCTTCTCCTGGCATGTCCGTCTTATTTCTTTCTTCTCCTGGCATGTCTGTATTATTTCTTTCTTCTCCTGGCATGTCCGTCTTATTTCTTTCTTCTCCTGGCATGTCCGTCTTATTTCTTTCTTCTCCTGGCATGTCTGTCTTATTTCTTTCTTCTCCTGGCATGTCCGTCTTATTTCTTTCTTCTCCTGGCATGTCTGTCTTATTTCTTTCTTCTCCTGGCATGTCCGTCTTATTTCTTTCTTCTCCTGGCATGTCTGTCTTATTTCTTTCTTCTCCTGGCATGTCCGTCTTATTTCTTTCTTCTCCTGGCATGTCTGTATTATTTCTTTCTTCTCCTGGCATGTCCGTCTTATTTCTTTCTTCTCCTGGCATGTCTGTATTATTTCTTTCTTCTCCTGGCATGTCCGTCTTATTTCTTTCTTCTCCTGGCATGTCTGTCTTATTTCTTTCTTCTCCTGGCATGTCCGTCTTATTTCTTTCTTCTCCTGGCATGTCTGTCTTATTTCTTTCTTCTCCTGGCATGTCTGTCTTATTTCTTTCTTCTCCTGGCATGTCTGTCTTATTTCTTTCTTCTCCTGGCATGTCTGTCTTATTTCTTTCTTCTCCTGGCATGTCCGTCTTATTTCTTTCTTCTCCTGGCATGTCCGTCTTATTTCTTTCTTCTCCTGGCATGTCTGTATTATTTCTTTCTTCTCCTGGCATGTCCGTCTTATTTCTTTCTTCTCCTGGCATGTCCGTCTTATTTCTTTCTTCTCCTGGCATGTCTGTCTTATTTCTTTCTTCTCCTGGCATGTCCGTCTTATTTCTTTCTTCTCCTGGCATGTCTGTCTTATTTCTTTCTTCTCCTGGCATGTCCGTCTTATTTCTTTCTTCTCCTGGCATGTCTGTCTTATTTCTTTCTTCTCCTGGCATGTCCGTCTTATTTCTTTCTTCTCCTGGCATGTCTGTATTATTTCTTTCTTCTCCTGGCATGTCCGTCTTATTTCTTTCTTCTCCTGGCATGTCTGTCTTATTTCTTTCTTCTCCTGGCATGTCCGTCTTATTTCTTTCTTCTCCTGGCATGTCTGTCTTATTTCTTTCTTCTCCTGGCATGTCCGTCTTATTTCTTTCTTCTCCTGGCATGTCTGTCTTATTTCTTTCTTCTCCTGGCATGTCTGTCTTATTTCTTTCTTCTCCTGGCATGTCTGTCTTATTTCTTTCTTCTCCTGGCATGTCTGTCTTATTTCTTTCTTCTCCTGGCATGTCCGTCTTATTTCTTTCTTCTCCTGGCATGTCTGTATTATTTCTTTCTTCTCCTGGCATGTCCGTATTATTTCTTTCTTCTCCTGGCATGTCTGTCTTATTTCTTTCTTCTCCTGGCATGTCTGTCTTATTTCTTTCTTCTCCTGGCATGTCTGTATTATTTCTTTCTTCTCCTGGCATGTCTGTCTTATTTCTTTCTTCTCCTGGCATGTCTGTATTATTTCTTTCTTCTCCTGGCATGTCTGTATTATTTCTTTCTTCTCCTGGCATGTCCGTCTTATTTCTTTCCTCTCCTGGCATGTCTGTCTTATTTCTTTCTTCTCCTGGCATGTCTGTCTTATTTCTTTCTTCTCCTGGCATGTCTGTCTTATTTCTTTCTTCTCCTGGCATGTCTGTATTATTTCTTTCTTCTCCTGGCATGTCCGTCTAATTTCTTTCTTCTCCTGGCATGTCTGTCTTATTTCTTTCTTCTCCTGGCATGTCTGTATTATTTCTTTCTTCTCCTGGCATGTCTGTATTATTTCTTTCTTCTCCTGGCATGTCTGTCTTATTTCTTTCTTCTCCTGGCATGTCTGTCTTATTTCTTTCTTCTCCTGGCATGTCTGTCTTATTTCTTTCTTCTCCTGGCATGTCTGTCTTATTTCTTTCTTCTCCTGGCATGTCTGTCTTATTTCTTTCTTCTCCTGGCATGTCTGTCTTATTTCTTTCTTCTCCTGGCATGTCTGTCTTATTTCTTTCTTCTCCTGGCATGTCCGTCTTATTTCTTTCTTCTCCTGGCATGTCTGTCTTATTTCTTTCTTCTCCTGGCATGTCCGTCTTATTTCTTTCTTCTCCTGGCATGTCCGTCTTATTTCTTTCTTCTCCTGGCATGTCTGTCTTATTTCTTTCTTCTCCTGGCATGTCCGTCTTATTTCTTTCTTCTCCTGGCATGTCCGTCTTATTTCTTTCTTCTCCTGGCATGTCCGTCTTATTTCTTTCTTCTCCTGGCATGTCTGTCTTATTTCTTTCTTCTCCTGGCATGTCTGTCTTATTTCTTTCTTCTCCTGGCATGTCTGTCTTATTTCTTTCTTCTCCTGGTATGTCTGTCTTATTTCTTTCTTCTCCTGGCATGTCCGTCTTATTTCTTTCTTCTCCTGGCATGTCTGTCTTATTTCTTTCTTCTCCTGGCATGTCCGTCTTATTTCTTTCTTCTCCTGGCATGTCTGTCTTATTTCTTTCTTCTCCTGGCATGTCTGTCTTATTTCTTTCTTCTCCTGGCATGTCTGTCTTATTTCTTTCTTCTCCTGGCATGTCCGTCTTATTTCTTTCTTCTCCTGGCATGTCCGTCTTATTTCTTTCTTCTCCTGGCATGTCCGTCTTATTTCTTTCTTCTCCTGGCATGTCCGTCTTATTTCTTTCTTCTCCTGGCATGTCTGTCTTATTTCTTTCTTCTCCTGGCATGTCCGTCTTATTTCTTTCTTCTCCTGGCATGTCCGTCTTATTTCTTTCTTCTCAAGGCATGTCCGTCTTATTTCTTTCTTCTCCTGGCATGTCTGTCTTATTTCTTTCTTCTCCTGGCATGTCTGTATTACTTCCCTCTTTACTTACTTTTTTCTCACTAGTTCCTTGTTGGCCTTTTAGTTTTTCTAAATTCAGTTTATGTTCATTTTCCATTTTAATTTTTTCTAACTGCTGCTTCCTATCCGCCTCTGCTTCTCTTTCTATTCTATCCGCCTCTGCTTCTCTTTCTTTTCTATCCGCCTCTGCTTCTCTTTCTTTTCTATCCGCCTCTGCTTCTCTTTCTTTTCTTTCCACCTCTGCTTCTCTTTCTTTTCTTTCCGCCTCTGCTTCTCTTTCTTTTCTTTCCGCCTCTGCTTCTCTTTCTTTTCTTTCCGCCTCTGCTTCTCTTTCTTTTCTTTCCGCCTCTGCTTCTCTTTCTTTTCTTTCCGCCTCTGCTTCTCTTTCTTTTCTTTCCGCCTCTGCTTCTCTTTCTTTTCTTTCCGCCTCTGCTTGCTTATCTTTCCTATCTGCCTCACGTTTTGCTCTTTCACTTTCCTGGTCCAGACAATTCTGCACCCACTGGTCAAGCTCTGTCCCCGATAACCCTCTTCTCTCTCCCAACGCATAATATCTTTCTACTTTCTCAACTTCACTAATAGTTTTCTCCATGTCAACACCGCCACACACCTCAAAGCTAAAGTAAAAATGATTGAACTAGTCGCCTGGCAATGGAAATACTTACCCACTACAAGGACTACAGCAATATGTCTTTTACACTATTCTACAGCTAATTGGGAGTTAATTTTAGTTTTGTAGATGAAATAAGGAACGATAAAATAGGTACTGTCCAACTTTCATCCCTATAGACACAGGGCAAAAATAACCAGATTTTATGTTAGCGATCTAGAAGATTAGAGTCACCAGAATGTATGTACAACCCTGTCACATCTAATATATAAGTATTTATGATCAAAAGAGAGTCTTGCGCTTGATACGACAATGCGCCCTTTACCCTAGGACACTCTCTATTGACAATAAACACACACTAGAACAAGCTATGCAATACAATAATCAACATCTACACATCATACATTACAAACTATTAGCTGAATGTTCAACTCAATAGTCAAAAACCCCCAAATATTAACGTTTAATTTTGACAACGAGGAAAAAGGTAAGCTACTTAGCTGCTAGAATGTTTCGATGTTGCTGTCTCTCCTCCTTTGAACACACACACACACAGTTGTCAGTGTGTCCGAAGAACTCACACTGTTCTAAATGGTTGCAGCTTGAATCTGTCTACGTTTCACCCTCACGGAAATGGAAATATTGTCTTGAATGTCAAACACTGCTTTAGTTAAAGTGTCTTCTAGAGTGCATTGATGACGTCACAATCCAATCCAATGTTAAACGATGTACGATGTATTAAAAGTGCAATCTTAAGAGGTAGACTAATGCTATTCGCTGCTATATATCCGTAGAACTATACAGAACTCCTGCCACAAGATAGGCCTATTCGTTAGTCAGATACGTATGGATACGAGATACAGTGTATTCAAAGTACCGGTATTTCACACGCAGGTATCAAGACTTGCTAGACTGGGTGTGACAACTAGCGGTGTGATAAAGCCAGATATTAATTCCTGACTTGCCGAACAAGGCGACCGTTATACACTATAAATAACAACAGTGGACACTGTAGGTAGGGCTGGATCGAACTGCTGCTCCACCAAACATGTGACGACTTTCTAATTTTAATGAACCACAAACATTGAAGTAACAAACTCGACTAGCTTTCTTTTCTATTAGTACAGTCCTTTATTTCCTCTCTAGTTTCTACCTCACAACCTACACTAACAGGCCTAGCCGCTCTACTGCGCTTCTGCATTCCTGACCTCTCGCTACCCCGCTAGGCTGACCCATTCAACCGCTGGACAGGTACAGAACAGGGGCGTAACTTAAGGGTGACACTCATGCTCCACGACATATACACACACACCAAGATCCTTTCACAACACTGAAGTTGTCACGTGGACAAATTGTTTGTAGACAACAAAATGTGGACTGAAGTTGTCACGTGGACAAATTGTTTGTAGACAACAAAATGTGAACTGAAGTTGTTTGCTTTTCGAGCTGACAGTTTTTTGTTCTACGTGGTGCCCACTTCCTGCTGAATACTGGCTTTGTTCCCCTCCCCACCCCCCCATCAAACAAACACAGACACACACACATACACGCGCGCGCGCGCGTGCGCTCCCTTTAGGTAATAAAAAAAGTCCTGCAAGATCAGCTACTTAATTAAGTGTGCATGAGTTGAAAGGTGTCAATAGAACCCAATAGTGTTAAGAGTAGTGTCAGAACAAGGAGAGGGTGGTGCAAAGGGAAACAGAAATATGTCAAAACAAATATGTTCAGACTAAAATGTCCAGAGTGTTGGTCAATGATATACTGGTCAGGAGACAACAAGACACGAAAGCAAACAAAATTCTATTTATTATTTCCTCAAACACTTCTGGCCTGGATGCACACGGATCTCAAAAACGGCTCCAACAATTTTCCTCGAAATTCGACAGTTTAGGTAAATGTTTGGGAAAAAAATATACTGCTAGTTACACATGGAAAACCCTGGTTTGTAGTACTCTTTATCTCTTTGCAATAGTCTTTATCTCTTTGCAATATTCTTTATCTCTTTGCAATATTCTTTGTCACTTTGCAATATTCTTTATTTCTTTGTAATATTCTTTATCTTTTTGCAATAGTCTTTGTCTCTTTGCAATAGTCTTTGTCTCTTTGCAATAGTCTTTATCACTTTGCAATAGTCTTTATCTCTTTGCAATATTCTTTATCACTTTGCAATATTCTTTATTTCTTTGTAATATTCTTTATCTTTTTGCAATAGTCTTTATCTCTTTGCAATATTCTTTATCACTTTGCAATAGTCTTTATTTCTTTGTAATATTCTTTATCTTTTTGCAATAGTCTTTATCTCTTTGCAATAGTCTTTATCTCTTTGCAATAGTCTTTATCTCTTTGCAATATTCTTTATCACTTTGTAATATTCTTTATCTTTTTGCAATAGTCTTTATCTCTTTGCAATAGTCTTTATCTCTTTGCAATAGTCTTTATCTCTTTGCAATATTCATATTTTACTTTGAAAATTAAATCGTGAGGTGTATATCATGAACATATGTCATCGGAAATTCCCGCCTATAATCACAAAATAGTTCAATAAAGAAATAGACATAGAGAAACATTTCGTGCACTGTCTTATGTAGAACCATATATACTTAAATGTACTACTCTAGACTGGACATGGAGACTTTTTAACACTACGAAAATGTGAAAATTTTTTAGAAAGTTGGATCAAGGCGTTGTTTTGTAAAGTAGTTAAAAGAAGTCAAGTTGTTTTGTTTTTCAACCCTAACCTACGTAACATATAATTTAATTTTTAGATTATGGAGGAATTGTCTAAAAAAACAACTTTTCTGTTGTTTCTTGTTTCCTGTGACAATGTTTCCTGTGACAAAGTTTCCTGTGACAATGTTTCCTGTGACAATGTTTCCTGTGACAATGTTTCCTGTGACAATGTTTCCTGTGACAATGTTTCCTGTGACAATGTTTCCTGTGACAATGTTTCCTGTGACAATGTTTCCTGTGACAATGTTTACAATCTCGACCTCAAGGCATTCTTCTTATGATTATTATTGATTCTTTTTATTTCGACTGCCCCGGTCTGTTTTCACATCATCCATGTCACGCCTGACTGCACATTTAGTTTAGTAAATTAGTTCAGAAAGAATTTTTTGAAATGTATTCTGTATGTCCAGTAAAACTTCCAACTGGAGTGTTGACCAGTTCCTGTGTCAAGAAATACACTGGTCGTAAGGTCAACACATTTAAATATTAAGAGAAAGAGTCAAGGATTTTCCTACAAACATTTGTATAATATAAGATACGATAATAGTGTATATTACAAAGATAGTGTGATAAATTTGATTGCAGTAACACCATTAGTAAAATCACTAAACCTAGAGACATTTCAGGACAGAAAAAAAGAAAGTAAAGTACCTACAATACATAAGACACTAAACTATAACTTACAAACAGAAAAATAAAACCTAATGAAATAGTCAGAAAGATACGAAGATAGAGGTGAATTTTCTATTCCTTACGCTAGAAAAAATTCCTAAAATTGCTCCTTTGTTCCCCTGGTAATCAAATCATTAAATAGAAACAATCTGATTTAAACTTTTCACATGTAAATTATGAGTGAGTCTGGTGTGAATGTACATTTTGGTAAATTATAATGTTTTTTGTTTGGTGTAATGCACAAATTTTAAGACAAATTTCCGTACGGACAATAAAAGATTATTATTATTATTATTATTATAAAAATTGCTCCTTCTTCCCTAAGTGTCATTAGAGAATGGAATGGGTTACCTGAATCAGCCAGGAAAACCAACGACTAGGCAGAGTATAATTCATTGATTGACATGCATGAGAAGATTGACACATGAAATGCGTAGGACGTAATTATTATTATTATTTTTTTGCAGTAACGTCTGTAATCTATAAGATAAGATAGCTTAAAGCGCGATATCGAGGTTCAGTGTTCAATGTTTGTTCCTGTTGTTAGTTGATCAGTTCCTACTGACAGTCGAGTCACTTTATTGTTTGAATACTTGTACAGCTTCTTTTTACGAGTTGTTTTCGATGTCATTTAGATGTATCGATGGATCAGTCATTGTTTTATTCTGTGGTTTAAGTCTGCAAGCATTAAACTTTAATCAACTTGAACAATGATATAATGTCAATTCAGTGTTGCATTAGAAGAGCCCATGAGAGCGTGCGTTGTATTGGGAGACAAAGAAAACCAATTATTCAAACACTTCAACTCTGGAAACATAACGCCAAAATCTAAAACGATATTGTTACAACTCTACTTTCACACCGTCGTTCACATGGTGCAGAAGTAGCGCACTAGCTTGGGCACTAAAGGAGACTAGAAGTATACAGGAAGTCAGATAAGTCGCAGACGATTGCATAATATACAGAACAAAAAAAACAACACAAGATACAGAAAATTTACAAAGAGAATAAGATGAATTCAAATTGGAGCATGGCTTTCCATCCAGAAAAATGTCAGTTATTAAGAGTAACAAAAAAAACTAAAATTAATTTCACTTATCTTATTCATGGCAAACCAGTAAAACAGACTAAAAACGCAAAATACCTAGGTGTTATAATAAATGAAAAACTGTCATGGAATCCACATATTGATGAAACTATAAAAAAAAAAATAAGAAAGCATTAGGGTTTATTAAAAGAAATTTCTATAAATCTAATAAGAACATAAAACTAAAATGTTATTTAACCTTGGTTAGGCCAATAATAGAATGTGCATCCTCTCTTTGGGACCCCTCAACTTAAGAAAACATTAAGAAACTGGAACAGACACAAAATAGAGCAGTGAGATTCATAACAAACGAATATTCACATTTGACTAGAGTAACACCTTTAGTAAAACTTTAGTAAGAAAGCCTTCAGGATAGAAGACTTAAAAGTAAAGTAGCAATTATACATAAAACACTGAACCATAATCTTCAAATACAAAAACAAAATTTAATAAAATACTCAGAAAGACACAAAGATTAAAATGTATTTTTCGTTCCATATGCTAGGACAAATTTGTACAAAAGCTCCTTCTTCCCTAGCGCTATTAGAGCATGGAATGGGTTGCCTGAACTAGCCAGGAAAACCAATGACTTGGCGGAGTTTAGGTCCTTGGTTACTATGCATGACTCTAAATGCATGACGCGTAGGACGTAATCATCTTTTTTTTGAAGTAACGTCTGTATCGTATAAGATAAGAAGATGTTACAGCAGAGTTCTGCGGAAGTCAAGAAGTATCAAGCTGTAGGCTGAAGGCAGACTATGTTGTGTGTGTAGTTGTAGCTTTCCTCTTCATCGTGTCCTTGTGTACATAAACACCAACTTTCTCGCTGTTTCCATTCTGTTGAGTTGTTTAGCTCAAGTTTAGAACCATATGTACAGAAGAATCTTTTCTGTCGACGAGTATTATAATTCCTAATATTGTTTACTGATTCCCTTATACTACTTGTTTCAATGGGTTAGACCGACTGATTGTTTCAATGGGTTAGACCGACTGCTTGTTTCAATAGGTTAGACCGACTGCTTGTTTCAATAGGCTAGACTGACTGCTTGTTTCAATAGTCTAGACTGACTGCTTGTTTCAATAGGCTAGACTGACTGCTTGTTTCAATAGGCTAGACTGACTGCTTGTTTCAATAGGCTTGACTGACTGCTTGTTTCAATGAGTTAGACCGAGTGCTTGTTTCAATAGGTTAGACTGACTGCTTGTTTCAATAGGCTAGACTGACTGCTTGTTTCAATAGGCTAGACCGACTGCTTGTTTCAATAGGTTAGACCGACTGCTTGTTTCAATAGGTTAGACCGACTGCTTGTTTCAATGGGTTAGACCTTGTTTCAATGGGTTAGACCGACTGCTTGTTTCAATGGGTTAGACCGACTGCTTGTTTCAATGTGTTTCAATGGGTTAGACCGACTGCTTGTTTCAATAGGCTAGACTGACTGCTTGTTTCAATGGGTTAGACCGACTGCTTGTTTCAATGGGTTAGACCTTGTTTCAATGGGTTAGACCGACTGCTTGTTTCAATGGGTTAGACCGACTGCTTGTTTCAATGTGTTAGACCGACTGCTTGTTTCAATGTGTTTCAATGGGTTAGACCGACTGCTTGTTTCAATAGGCTAGACTGACTGCTTGTTTCAATGGGTTAGACCGACTGCTTGTTTCAATGGGTTAGACCGACTGCTTGTTTCAATGGGTTAGACCGACTATCATGTTAACTGACAGTGTTCCGTTTCTAGTTTTAACATCGTCCTATGTGACGACATAGACTCACTAAATCCTGAATAATCTTTGTCTGGTCAATGACAATGACGTGCTTTCCTCGTGAGCTCCTCGCGAGTTTCACGTGCTTCCAACTTAAACTGTTTGAAAAGAAAAGCTTGCCAGACTAGTGGAGACAGAGAGATAGGAAGAGAGAGTGAGAGCGAGAGAGAGAGGGGGGGGGGGGAGAGAGAGAAAGAGAGAGAGGGAGGGAGAGTGAGAGAGAAAGAGATGATTTCTAGAAGGTTCACCACACGTTCTGCGGTCTATGCACGTCGTGAGCTGGCAAAAAGAAACACAGATCTTCTAGAGGCCGTCCTTTAAAACCATTGCTCGGATGAGACGCTTAAAAAAAAAAGGGAGATAAAGGAGTTCTGGAAAATAGAAGGCTGTGGTATTGGGGGTGGGGGTGAGAATTTCAGGCAATGAATAGTTATCTTTAATATAGCCTGGTAAATTAATTTTACTTTTCTGAACATTTAGAATGGACAATTACTTTTCGGTGTCTTTTCCAAAGAATTCGTCTTTGCCTTCTGTTATAACTAATTAACTAAGACAACGCTGGCTTAATTTGCTAGACCAGAGGGGGAGAATTCTCAGTACCTTGCTTTTCTGTTCCATAATCCCATTATAGAAACTAACACTTCAAGATTATCAGCGTACATCAGCATACACCATTATTTACTTAGCACCATCTATATGCATCCTCCGTTTGGGACCCCTCAACTCAAGAAAACTTTAAGAAACTGGAGCAGACACAAAATAGAGCAGTGAGATTCATAACAAACGAATAATCACAATTGACTAGAGTAACACCTTTAGTAAAACTTTAGTAAGAAAGCCTTCAGGACAGAAGACTTAAAAGTAAAGTAGCAATTATACATAAAACACTGAACCATAATCTTCAAATACAAAAACAAAATTTAATAAAATACTCTGAAAGACTCAAAGATAAAAGTACATTCCTCGTCCCACATGCTAGGACAAATTTGTACAAATACTCCTTCTTCCCTAGTGCTATTAGAGCATGGAAGGGGTTGCCTGAGTTAGCTAAGAATACAAGTGACTTGGCAGAATTTAAGTCATTGGTTAATATGCATGATTAAATGCATGACGCGTAGGACGTAATCATTTTCTTTTTTGAAGTAACGTCTGTATTATATAAGATAAGATAAGATAAGATAGACCTGAAGGATTTTAAGAATGTGATAAAAAAAAGATACATTCCGATATATACTTATAACACAAGTTTCAAGTTTTTTTTTTGTTGTTTTTTTTGCATGTATATTTGCTTTTTGCTATTTGTTTAGAATCCAAATTTACTCAATAAAACTTGAACAAAGCTGGTCTGTAAGTTTTTTAATCGGAAATAATGTTTTGTACATAATTTTAAAATACTTTGCAGACTATAAAAAAGTACTAGCTGGAGAAGAAATGTGTCAGGTTTCACCACCCCCAACATTGCTGTCGCCTCCCTCTCCCCCTTTGTCAGCACCTCCGCCCCTCCGAGGTCGTAAGCGCGTCCCACAGTTAGAGAAACACCTGAGCTATTATGTGCACACAATACATTTTTGTTCAGAAAAATGTCGAGGTCCCTTTGAGGCTTGAGTTCCTGAGTTCCACACATTGAACACCCCGAAACCCGGGCCTGCTCCCTTTATTTTCTAAGTTTTATACAAATCTGAGAAGAAAATCCACATTTGTCTACATGTATAGAGTGAAGCGGTTGTGATTACTCTGTGTGCGTGTGTGTTTGCTTGGCGGGACGTAAATTTATAACAGGTCACGTGGTAGGGTCACGTAATAGGTCACATGGTAAGGTCACGTAGTAGGTCACGTAGTAGGGTCACATGGTAAGGTTACGTGGTAGGGTTACACATTTAATTTAATTGGATGGCTGCCTGGTCGTGCGGTTTGCGCGCTGGATTGTCGATCAGATTTAACGGTGGTCCAGGGTTCAAACCCTGCCCGCTCCCATCCCCCGTCGTCCTGCGGGAGGTTTGGACTAGGAAGTAATTATCTTCAACTCTGAAGGAACATCCGAAACATGTCAAACATTTGACAACATTTGTTAATTGTGTGCTTTTTTTTCGTTTTCACCTTCTTTAATTCCCCGAAGTAGTCGCCCCTGGATATGACTGCCAGGACGGTAAGACTAAATTCATTGGTCGGATTCATTGACCCACTAACGTGGACACAAAGCTGGAAATTATTGTCCTTTTTTTTATAAATTATTTATTCTGTTTCATAGAATTTCAATGAAAATCTTCCGACACGCCGGTGAGATCAAGGGATGTCCTATCATACATCTATCTCTACTGGCTTGAAATAATCATAGTCATAACTCAAGAATGAATATTTTTCTTGATTTCAATTTTTTTTTCTTTTGCCATGTGTTGTGGTGTGTGATTGTACTAAATGCAAAAAGGGACCAAATATTTGTTTTTTTCTTTTGCCATGTGTGGTGGTGTGTGATTGTACTAAATGCAAAAAGGGACCAAATATTTGTTTTTTTCTTTTGAAATATGCCAAAAACGCAACACGTTAAGGTAAATTCAGAATGCCACCTCAACCTAAAGGCAGGGTTTTTTTTTGGGGGGGGGGGGAAGTGGGGATTTTCAGTTTTGCAACTAATCAATGATACCAAACTTACACTCTGACCACTTTATAATCAAATTTATCAGGAACTAGTTCTAGTAGTTAAGTGTTAGTTACAATAATACCTAGGAAAGTGAAGATACAATGTCACTAAATGAACATTGAGTTTGTTTCATCTGTTCCTCCATACTAAGAATTAATTGTAATGTTTAAAAAAATACCTTTGTTTTATTTTTATTTATTTCTTCATTCCTTCTACAAGGAACAACATGGCCGCTGTACGCCAAAATAAAACATACAAACGTATAACATAGAATGTCTAATTTTATTATTTTTTAAAACGAGCTACGATATTGAATTGATAAAGCTTTTTGTTTCTTAACTTGGACCCCCCCCCCTCTCTCTAAATAGATATCAATGTAAACAATTTATACCTCTTTTTTTTTATTAAGTTCTTGATTAAACAAACAAAAAAAAATTAATCCTTTTCAAAGTACTTGTAAATCCTGGACGTTACGAGAAGTGAAATCTAGCACTAAATGGGTCAAATTACATACGCGTGTTCACCCATTCATCTTGTCACTATGTGTTGGTGTAACTTGTGTGTACTAGATGGAAGCTAGGAGATTCATTCGAGTGGGCGGTATCTAAGAACAGCTTTGAGTTCAACTATTAAAGTTTTTTTTTACTACGTTGTGACAAGGTGTAATCGAGGCCACGACTTACAAGGTGTGACATACATATCAGACATTCGGATCTTCGCCAGCATCAAGGCGTCTCACAATCAAACGATGCTGTCAAATAAGAGCATGACGTCTGTATTAATATGCCTGTTATTTGTGCCTGTTATTTGGGCATGTTATTTGTGCGTCATTTTTTTCCAATTTAACATTTTAAAACTTTGAATGATTGTTACTTTTTGGATGAGATACTGTGTTAGAGGCTAGAGAATTGGAAAGACATCAAGAGAAACGAAAGGAAAGAAAAGAGAGGATGTTTGTTCTGGAGGCGAGTTATGTGAAGACACAGAGAAAGAGTAATGCAAGATGCAAATGGGAAAAATACAAAAGATCAAAAGTCAGAGAATGAAAGAGAAAGAGCAAGAGACCCAATGACAGAGAAAGACCAAGAGACCCAATGACAGAGAAAGACTAAGAGACCCAATGACAGAGAAAGACTAAGAGACCCAATGACAGAGAAAGTCTAAGATACCCAATGACAGAGAAAGACCAAGAGACCCAATGACAGAGAAAGACTAAGAGACCCAATGACAGAGAAAGTCTAAGAGACCCAATGACAGAGAAAGACTAAGAGACCCAATGAAACAGACCAAACATGAGTAGATGGGCGAATGAGGTGGCAAGCGAAGAAAGAGAGAAAGAAAGAAGTAAAAAAAGCAAAAGGACCAAGATAGAAAGAGAAGAGTGATTCTAGAAATAAAACATGAAAATAAAACATGAAAATAAAACATGAAAATAAAACATGAAAAAGAAACTAGAAATTTTCATTTTGTAAATAAATAAAAAAAACTTTTTTGATGTATCCAATGTATAGACTACAGTATTTTAATAAACCGTAGTTTTTTTTTTATATCTTGTATGTGTGTGTGCACTGTTCAGGACTCCTTCGCTTGTAACAACAATTATCTTTCAATAGTATGTCCTTGACATTTTTTATTTTAACCATGTATTTTTTAAATTTAAATCTACTTTCAATGTTTCACTTTTCATTGGATTCAGTTTTTTTTTAATCTTCCATTTGATCTCCTCCGCATTTCCTCTTATCTCTTTCTCTTTTTATTTTGAAGGGTATCTTAAATCAATGTGTAAACAAACAGTGGATAACATTTTAAAAAAAAATCTCCAATACAGGAGGATAGAGAAACACGAAATTTAAACTGTTAAAGAAATTATGTGTATGTGTGTGTATGGAAGCGATTTTTCTAAAATCTAAAATAAGAAGTCCACTTAAAAATCTATAGAACATTAAGAGCGAGAGACAGGACGCTAAAGTTGATCAACACTAAAGAAGAAGAAAACGTGTAGAGACAAAACAAAAACCAAACAACTTGATGACTGATGCCAGGTCTAGTTCTGAGCTCGTTGTTTCATTAGCGCAATCATCTCTTGTCACAGTCCTCAGAGTCTACACAAGTTGTCGTTTGTACACGTTTTCCAAGCCACGTCCTTGTGAGGGCAGTTTTTAATTGGTCAGTTTCAGCCTTGCGCACGCGAGTTTTGTCCAATACATTACTAGTTCTAACTTTATTCAGCAAAATAATTCTTCCCACCTCCCAGAATAAAAAAAATATTTTTTTTGTAAAAATTAACAGGCCATTATCTCAGGGATGGTAAGATTCTCAAACAATTTTTTTTTTTAATTTATTAGCAGATTTTTTTTTTAATTTTGAAAAAAAAAAAAAGCTTCTTTCATTAGCTACACTAGCGAACAAATGAATCTGATTGTAGAGATATAAAATCTTACAAGTATGGCTATTTACGTCTTCTACGTAATTATGTCCCCTGCTAGTCAAACTAAATACAAAATACTTTTTACACAAGTTAAACCAACAAGATTAGGCTCTTTAACACCATTGTTAAGCCAATACTACTTTATGGAACATAGACCTGGAGAATTAACATCGCCACCTTGAAAAAAAATCCAGGTATTCATCAATACCTGCCTGAGGAGGATACTTATGATCCGCTGGCTAGACAAGATCTCGAATGAGGAACTATGGCAAAGAACAAAGCAGCAGCCCATTGTAGTAGATATCCTTCAGAGACGCAGGAGATAGATAGGTCACATCCTTCGCAAGCCTGCATCCAAGCCCTAGCCTGGAACCCCCAAGGAAAGAGGAAGAGGGGACGGCCCAGGAATACATGGCGCCGCGATTCGGAAGCAGATGCCAGGTAGGTGGGCAAGACGTGGAGACGGAGAGACTCGCCCAGAATCGAGATACCTGGAGGAATCTGGTTGGTGGCCTATGTCCCAGAAGGGAACACAGGCAGAGATGAAGATGATGAATATAACGATGTCGGATATTCACTATCTTTTCTAGTTTACGAGATCTAAACGGGACGGACAGACGGACAAGCCACACAAAACTAATAGCGTCTTTTCCCTTTTGGGGGACGCTAAAAATACTTTTAAGAAAAAGACAAAACACATAGATCATAGAATATTAAGAGAATGACCCAGGTTTGAGTTCGGCTTTAATGGTGTGGAACCTTGTGGATATTTAAATGCAATGTACATTATAAACATAAGCACCAACAGATTTGTCTCATAGTACACGAACACAAATATTCACTCCATACACTTGAACTATAGCCTTTTATAAATTCTGGCTAACAATTGGACAAAATTCCTAGACTACGATATTGGTTAGCATGAACAAAGTCTCATTTTGTTGACATCTTTTTTATAACGATATTTTGTGATAGGTGAAACGTCTGAGTTCCCAGTGAATCAAAGTAATTGCCTTTGACTTGCGACAGCTTAGCATTACGCATTAAACTTGAATAGCATGCAGATCTAGGCAATATCCCCGAGGCTTCTGCCTTTATCCTAGCTAAGTAATCAATAGGATGATGAGCGAGAGAAAAATATAAAGTATCTGGAGGACAAGCGGTTCTCACTACATGACGCCTGATGCCACCCCCTAACTTAACGTCAACTGACATTAGACATTGTCATAACTGACTAGGTTTAGGGAAAAAAAAAGGAAATCTTCCGTAGAGGAAAAAAAATTCTGACTTTACCATTTTTTTTTAAATTCGACACAAAGGTTAATAAACAAAAGCAAACATTTAATTTGAGAATGTGTCAATTTTTTTTTCACCAAATCAACAAGAACAAAACAAGCAAAATGCTTTGAGATCCACTCTGAATTAATTCACAAGGCAACAAAAAATTTTTTTTTTCTTGTTCCCTACAAGAATTGTTCTTTTCTTGTTTCTTAGGTCCAGAACACCTATTATACTTCATTTATTCAGGTAAAACTTTGGTTTTGTCACTGCTGTCTAACATTTTCTGTTTTGCAGTGTATGAATGTATGAATTGATTTTGTACCTTTAAATATATGTCTGAATTTTTTTAGATTTTTCAGATAAAATCATTGTGAATATTGATTGTTGATTGAAATCAGTGACTTCATTGACTTTATGTAAAATATGGCATCTAGAGGTTGCACCTATCCAGCAGATGCCTTCTGTTATGTTTGCGGCGAATTCATAAAGAAACGTGCGAAGAAACATTCTTTGACGACATCAGCAACAATGAAGGAAGCATATAAATCCTACTTTGGCATGTCAGTTGGAGATCTAGATAAATCTTGGGCTCCACATGCGAGTTGTGACTGCTGCAAGAAGACTTTAGAAGGTTGGTTCAGGGGGGAGAAGAGAAGCATGAAGTTTGCGATACCGAGAATTTGGCGAGAGCCTACAGATCATCTGAACAACTGCTATTTTTGCATGGTAGATCCATCAAAGCGTTGATCTGGCAAAAATGCAGCTGCTGTGCTCTATCCTGATATCCCTTCTTCGATCGCCCCAGTTCCACATTCCCCTGATCTTCCCATTCCCAAACCACCGCAGAATACACTGCCCTCGGAAGACAGCAGTATCGCTAGTGATGCTGAGGATGTTGATGTTTTTCAAGCGGATGATGAAGGAATACCTCACTTTCCTAACCAAGATGACCTCAATGATTTAGTGAGAGATCTTGGTCTCACCAAAGCTAAAGCTGAGCTTCTGACATCCCGACTGAAACAGTGGAACCTGTTAGATGAGAGTGTTCAAGTTACATGTCAGAGAATACGTCACAAAGATTTTCAGTCTTTTTCACCCTTCATGATAACCTTTGCTACTGCCATGATGTGAAAGGTCTGTTCGATGCAATAGGGATACCCTGCAACCCACAGGATTGGCGTCTCTTCATCGATAGTTCTTCCCGCAGCCTGAAAGCTGTTCTTCTCCACAATGGCAATCAGTTACCTTCTATCCCAGTGGCTCACTCAGCACAACTTAAGGAGGAGTACAATAGCGTCAGACAGCTTCTGCAGGCTCTAAACTATGAACAGTATGGTTGGGAGGTAATTGGTGATTTTAAGATGGTGGCATTCTTAATGGGTCTTCATAGTGGTTTCACCAAGTTTCCATGCTATCTTTGTCATTGGGCTAGCAGAGACACCAAGCAACACTACCAATGTCGGGATTTGCCAGAACGGACCAACTTTACCATTGGAAGAAGTAATGTCAAGTGGGAGCCTCTAGTGGATCCTAAGAAAGTTCTAATGCCTCCTTTGCACATCAAGCTGGGGCTCATGAAGCAGTTTGTTACAGCTCTGGGTAAAGAGTTGGCAGCTGTGAAATACATAGAAGAATTCTTCCCCAAGTTGTCAGAGGCCAAAGTGAAAGCTGGTATCTTTGTGGGACCAAAATAAAGAAAATAATGGAGTCTCAGCAATTTCTTAACAGTCTTACAGACATCCAGAAGGCAGCTTGGGGCAGCTTCATCGCAGTTGTTCAGGGATTCCTTGGAAATCATAAGGCCGAGAATTATGTGGAGCTGGTGGAGAAAGACACTTGTGAGAAACTATCATTCTATGGGATGCAGAATGTTGCTAAAGGTTCACATCCTAGATGCTCATCTGCGTAATTTCAAGGAGAATATGGGAGCATACTCAGAGGAACAAGGAGAAAGGTTCCTTCAAGACCTGAAGGAATTTGAACGTCGATACCAAGGACAGTATACCGAGAATATGATGGGGGACTATATCTGGGGCCTAGTCCCTGATGGTGATTTAGTCTATAATCGTCAGTCTAAAAGAACATGCAATTTTGTACTTTTATTCATCTGTATGGACCATGTTTGTGAAGACTTTGTCAAACATCATAAGTGTATTATAAGTCTTACATGTATTTTAAACGTTGTATAATGCTATCCAATACGTGATCTGAACTATCAATGTCCTGACCACAAACCCAAACTTTTGTGAAAACAAATACTATTTTTGAACATTTGGATGTATAAGCTAACAGGAAATCATAGTTATTTCAGAGACACAAAAATTGTGTTGCCTTGTGAATTTAGTTTGCTGACTGCTATTATTTTTCGTGTTTGTCGATACGTTTTACATTTTTGTTCTGCTAGGGTTCTACCCACCTCTCTCCGCATCTTTCCCTCTTCGGTCAATTCACTGAAACTTTCTTATCGCCAATTCTCCACAAACATGGATACATTTTTTTTTTAGCAGATGGTTGCATAGTTTCTTAAATTAAAAAAAATGTTTCAAAAAATGACCATTGAAACACACCATACGGTTTGAAAGCGCTACATATATGGAATGAAGTCAGATCAAATAATTTGCATGTTTTTGCTAAATATTACGAGCATCAAATAACACTACCTTATACAACATGCACAGGAGTTTGTTGGTCGAATGGTACAAAGTCTTGACCTCTCTTCAAGTCCCGGGTTCATTCATTACATTCATGACAGGGATTTTTAGTCTCGGGATTTTAAGGGCGCCCTGAGTTCACCTAACTTGAGTGGGTAGGCGCCCTGAGTCCACCTAACTTGAGTGGGTAGGCGCCCTGAGTCCACCTAACTTGAGTAGGTACCTGACAAAAGTTGGAGGAAGTAAAGCGGTTGGTCGTTGTGCTCAACGTGGGCCACAGAAACAGGTGACCTTTACATCGTCTGCCCTATAGATTGCAAGGTCCGAAATATACGAAACCGACATAAATTATTTTAAGATTTTACTGTAAGCAAAAGTTACGATCTAAATAAATATTCTTTCAGCAAAATGTGGTTACATATATAGTATGCATTTATATAACTCTTTCACTTGGGGTCCGTGGCAAGTTTTCGACTATTTATAATTTCTTTCTCAAACTAAAACCCAACGAGTCTACTCATTAATCCCCTGTTCTCACCAACTAAAGATTCAAAGACTTCAAACAAATTACAATTTCCTTCCTCTCGTCCCCGTGAACAGAGTAATAAAAGAGTAGTGAAATACATGTCTGTCAAATGTAGTCAATGTCTGTTAAATGTAGACAGTTTACTCAATTTAGATGTCGAACTTTTCTTCAGTACTTCAATAGAAATACGACAATATGGCGAAGATTTCCAGGAACTATCTGCAGCATCTGTAGTTATAAAACCTAAAACTACAACTGGTCAGAAGGCTACAAAGTCAAGTAGTTGTAATTTGAAGCGACTTTCTTACCTGTAAGCAGCTCAACTGTTAATTTAGAAACATAAGGCACACAAGAACACAAGAGCTTATTTCCTAGTTATTAAGTAGGAAACAGAATGTCTGAACTAATACAGTAAAGAATCTACTACATTTATTTCATTCATTAAAGAAAAACCGAATAAATTAATATAAACAATACATTGGACGTAATGGTAAAAAATATCTGTCAATCAGAAGATAGAAGAAAAAAAACGGTGTATGTTTGACTTTTTCACCTTCTAACTGGTGGGCACGTGACCTGTCTGAAATTTTCCACTCGACTTTCGACAAGTTAAAGAAAGTTAATTTAATTTTCAATGTCCTATGTCTTGACACACAGAGACGTGACAAATAAGGTCAGGTCAACAGCCAGGTATTAATTTTTCTTCAGTATTCAAGGTCACATTACTGCTTAGAATGTAGACATGATACACAGGCATAAAACTTAAGATAAGTAAAAGTGAAAAAGCGTCCCCAATACACTTATTACAGTCCCTAACACATGTGTCACAGCCCCTAAGACACGTGTCACAGTTCCTAAAACACGTGTCACAGTTCCTAACGCACGTGTCACAGTCCCTAACACACGTGTCACAGTCCTTAACAAACTTTAATGATTAATTAACCTCTCATTTGAATTGCTTCGAGAAACCGAAACAATACAAAAATAGGTATTAAAGAGACAATGACACGTATAATTAAAATGACTTTTTTTTTTCTATTCTGATGGTGAAAAGCATGCAACTAATCACATCTCCTTAGATCATCTCAGAGAGGCCAATGGGGGGGGGGGGGGAGGAGTTACCATGGGTCTTAAGCTCTAAGAGTCTTCGACTCAACTCTTATGGCAATAACAAATTAGAAGCAGAAGATTCTAGTGTCGTTGTGCTGGACACTCAACATCCTGGTCAACCGTCGGCTATAGTAACAGTTGACTTGCTATTAGCAATGATAAAAAGATCAACAGATAACAGATCTCTCTCGCGAGATATTAAAACACATATAAAATTCACTATAGATTTTAACACATAATGCTAGTATTTAATGCGATAGGTCTAAAAATAAATACATTTTTTTGGATATTAAAATGCTTAGAAATAGATTTTTTTCTTTACTTTGTAAGACATTTTCCGTTTTTTTCCCCCAGTGAAAAAATTGTATCGCATGAAAAAAAATATATTCAGCAGATGGTTGTCATTAGGGTTACTGACCGAGCTGAGTGACTGCAACAATTTTAAGGAAACATCTGTGAGTTATATGTGCGTTTATCTAGACAAATTATGTACGCTTAAACAATACCAGCTTGAAATCCCTCTTTCTGTCTCTTTTTTCTTTTCTTTTCACATCTATAGAACAAAAGAACAAGAGATCTTATTGGCTGATTACTCATTTAGAGAGTACTAAATAAACAACAACAAAATAAGTGATAGTTTCTGAAACATCGAGCTGAATGATACTGATGGCAAGAAATACAATACATGTGCCTCGTGAGGAGAAATTACGACAAAGCTAAATGATTCCATTTATTATACAACATGCATAGGAAGAAATTCAAACGTAATAGGCGCCAGTGGATTAAAGTTAGATCAATTGTACGATACACTAAAAATGTTAACCCTTTAAGTCCTACATCTTTAATATCCTGTGACAAGAGCCATGACTGATAGTGATATGATTAATTAAATTGCGAAGCCCCTACCAGGCACGAGGCCCTATTTGGAACAATTGGTCAAATCGGCCTAAGGATGGCAATGTCCTTTGTGGTGATTCAAAGTTGTAGCATGATTTCTTTTAGAATATGCAAAGATTGAAAACATTTACCTTTCAAAAATTACTATTACCCGTTAAATATGGCAACTACAGTTATATGCTACATAGTATTAAAATATGCTAAATATATGACACTGTAGAATTATTATTGCACTGATGTTAAATAAATTTCCACATTGGTTATCAATCTAAGATGTACAAACACACAAATGGTGCAAACCTGTTATTTAGTTCTTTGCATGCTAATAAACAAATTGAAAATTCGAGAAAATGTAAAAACAAACAAAATTATTTTTAAAAAGTATTCACAAAGCTTCAACCTCCTTTTGTAGCCCTGTCTTAGAGAGGACCCAATAGCTTCAACCTCTTTTTGTAGCCTTGTCTTAGAGAGGACCCAACAGTTGTTTCTTTCCCTTCCCTTGACTCGCTGCACGCCTGCAAACACCAAGCAGGAGAGTGAAAGTGTGTGTGTGTGTGTGCTACACGTTTTTTGACACACTCACATCTTGCCTGGACACGTGACCCATGCATCAACGTGATACAGAAGGCAAAGCAGAACTTACTGCCACCCATTCCAATTTGAGCAATTAGGGTTCACGGTCCTTCTTAGCCCAAATATTTTAGCTTTTTTTTTTCTGTTGAACAGCATTTAGTTTAGTGGTCTTTCCATGGGACTTCTTTGAATAGTTAAGTTTGTCGATTTTGAAATCATTACCTATCCTCTTAGTTTTATATGATACCGGACCGGTACCGCTAGGCTACGATTTTCTTTTAATGTACACTAGTTTCCATATCTCCTGAACATTTCTACATATCGCTTTCTCGTCCTTTTCTATGTTACTTTATTAAGTATTTATAAAGGAATACAACGCAGGGAATAAAAATAAAAAAGTCAAAAAAAAAAAATTTAAAAAAAAAATTAAAATCTCAGTGTATAATAAGGTCAGTGCTTAAAATGGGTTATTATGATGTGCTTATAATAGTTTTTTCAATGATGTGCTTACAATGATTTTTTTATGATGTGCTTACAATGGGTTTTTATGATAACTAAGGAAAATGGGACGACAAAATAATTTTAAACTTTCTATGTCTGCTGATATTTTCTACTCCAAGTTGATCTCGTCTCAAGTTTTGTATGGAATAATTTATTATTGTTTCTTCTGTCTGTTTTTCTGTCTGTCTGGTAAAAAAGTTTGTACACGTTATTTATCCCACACCCAATCTCGGATCATTTTGAAATTTTGCACAATTATTTCTTATACCTGACAACACAAGTATCAATTTTTTTTAAATGCCAAAAAGTTTATAAACTATTGGTAGTTAATTATTTTGTTGGGTAACAAACAAGGGAAAGAAATCGTTATTGACAGATGTGGTGGTCTAAGTTAAATTAATCCCCTTGAGGAGGCTTGAGACTTGAGCCCTGAGTGGACAAATTGTTTTTTTTTTTAATGCAAATAAAATACGATCACGGTAACATTGACAAAAGATACCCCATTGTTCCCTCTCTCACCCTTTTCCCAAGTGGTTCAGACAGGTGATAGGGCCAGAGCGCCTTGAGAAAGCCAAAGGAATGAACTTGCGCTAAACTAAAAAAAAATCAATTGGGTACCAAGAAAAGCATACAAAAAATACTTTTTAAAAAAAGCTGATACGAAGTGTAATTGTATCAATTAGTTTTAATCAGTAATGTGATTAAATTTGTAAATTGATCTAGATATCTAGACTAACAATAATAAATCTGTGCGATTAGAAATATTTTGACAAAGCTTATTTCAACTCACTCTATCATCTGGAAAAAGGTCTGTACAAGTTATTTCTCCGACACACAATCTAGGATCAAGCTGAAATTTTGCATGATTATTTTGCTCTTAATAACTAATAAGATTTAGATTTTATTACAAAAACATTTTTTAACTCTCCCCATTCCGCAGCTCCCCCCGAGAAATAAATCCTAGTTATAGCGAATGAAAAAATCTACCAGATTTTGTAATATTCTAATGATGGGCCTGTAGATCTAGACTTAGAAGACGGGGCGTTAATTGTTCCTGAGCATTAATTTCTTCATCTCTGTAATGAATAGGGCCTACTTGCGGAAATACTTAAAGATGTACTCTGTTAAGATAAGATTGTCTAGTCCTCTAGCCAAATTTAAATATTGTTGTAATCCTATTGGCGACGCGATAGGGTTAACTGTGTGTAATCAGCTGACTTATGTGACACAAGGCCAGAAAGACAGTTTAGTGTGCTAAGTCGAAGAGCAAGGGACAGTACTGGTGTGAACGTTGCACGTGACTATAACATGTGTAATGGTCATCATAAGCCTGCGTGGACCAGAGACACAGAGTACGTAAGGCAGGGCAGTTCAAGACAGGATAGCAAGGAGACCGGGACTGTTAGACGACCATGAAGTCGGTCCTGGCGGAGTCCTCAAGTTTTATGTACGAGGCCATGATGAGATAGTGACAGTAAAGTTTAGTACGGTGATGTACAATGTAGCATTTTTAGTTGTTGATGTGCTGTCAATTGTCTAGTATTGGCTGTTATCTATTTGACCATTATTAAAGTACCAGATTATTTGGAGCCCTTGTTGAAAGAAATCCTGGTTCTTGATGTGTTGTGTGTTTGGCAGTGTTTACAGAAAGCCTGATTAGGAGAGATCGTAACAATATTTTAAATTATTGTATTAAATTTATTTTTTGAAAATTTTTACCGTCAAGCTAGAGTTTTCCGGTGTTGCTGGGCAGCTAGCAATACTTTTCCTAACGATATACACAAACTGTCAAATCTCTAGGAAAATCATTAGAACCGTTTTAAAGAACCGTGTCTAACCATGAGGTGACAGGTTTTGCCAATGAATGAGATAGCTGAATAGATCAATGGATCTCATTCACCAATCGTAAACAAGCAACATTTAGTCACCTGATCTTATTGATAAAACAACGAAAAAAAAAACGGTCACGTGACAGCCATCATGAATTTAACATGAGATCGTAAATTATATAGAAGAGATAGAATACCACGTGGCTAAATGTTTTTTGATTTACCATTGTAAAAAGTACACCGGAAGTGATATACGTTGGAAGTTTGCAGCTTTTAATGTTGCTAAAAAAAACGAAATAAAGGCCCACGTATCACTTACACGGACCGCAACGCACACTTGAAGCAGAATCACATGGCAATAGGGCCCCACGATGATCTGCTGACTACTGTCAAGAAAACGCAAACAAAAACTGTATGATTATATGACAAGTTTCTTAAGGCATGCAAAGACCTTCCTCCAGGGAACAGTACCAGGAAATGGAATGAAAGACTAAGCAATGGAAAGGCAGCATAAAAGAATGTTCAGCCGAGTCATGGAGTTCATATCTGTATCTGAAGAATGTTAGGCAAAGCTCATGACAATGTGATCATCGATTTAATATTCACATATTTATAGCTTGCAGTGGAGGTTCAACGCATCAGTGGCGTAGCAAGGGTATTTTTGGATGCCCTGTGTGACATTTCCCCAAGATGCCCTCAAAAAAAAACTAAAAGGTTTAAGACAGCGAAAAGTTTCTAATTTCAAAATAAAGTGTAATTCATTATTTCAGCCCTTGCTACTTCGTAAAGAGTCGATTTTACACAAAAGATAATACAATTGAATCTCACGTGCTATCTGGACGGCAAACTATATATTTTTTTTCCCTCTAGGTCTTGTTCAATAGACGAAATTGCCAAATTAGTGAGTCGTAAATTCGTCATCGTTGATTCTTAGTATTTCTTCATCAAAGCAAGTTTGGAAAAATTTCGCTTGCATGTAGCCACACTTACCACAAGGATACAAAGAAACAAACTCAAAATCGGTCCCCGAAATGGTCCACCCAGGCAGGTAAAAAGGCATGTTTCAATATTTTCACAAAAGAACATCAGAATGAAATTCTATCATAGACAAATGACAGAGAAAAAAAAGGAGAAATATGGCTGACAGATCTTGTGTGGTGCCCCAGCGGTCCAGCAGACCAAAAGAAAGGTGACAGCGAATGTGAATTAAGTTTTGAACTTGGCCTAACTGATGTCTTAAAATGAATATCTAATTGATCTAATTCTTTTGTAAATCCTCAAGAAAATAACATTTCCGTAAAAAAAGTCCTTTAATTAAGTGTACTATAGTTACGGAGTGCCACTGCAGTTCACGCGATAATTTGAAAAACTACCTTAATAGTTGTTTTCAATTATGTCCTACTTATATGTATACTAAATATATTTTTTTTATTTAAAAAAAGTAAACATTTTTTTTTATAGATGTAATAGTTAGTATGACAGAACTTACACAACTTAGCAATACAAATGTAAAAAAAAAAAAAAAATTTTGACAAAAAATATATAATCATTTGCATAAATTTATTTAAAATATGGTAAATAGTCATCTACCCTACTAGTTTACGAGATCTAAACGGGACGGACGGTCGTGCAGACATTCCACACAAAACTAGTAGCTGCTTTTCCCCTTTCGGGGGCCGCTAATAATATGCGAATCAAGATGGCAATATTTGGGTAATGACATTTTGTTTATAAAACTCTAAAGCTCAAATAGTTTTTTTGTTTTTTTTGGAAGTTGCTCAATAGATTCTTTATTTGGAAGTTCGGAGACTTCTGGAGACACTGCGACTATTACCTGAAAACCCCAGACTAAATTCGTTTTTGTCTATGTCTCTGGAGAACCATCGAGATTGATTTCCATCTGAGGATTCAAGAAGGGCGACTAAACTTCCTATTTATCTTGACGTTGTTCTTATGGAGTTATTATTTCATGAACAATACAGTCCACGGAAAGTATTTCCATTAGTAGCTCTTTCTTGTGGATAATACGTTTTTGGGGCTCTGCATGACAATGTAGCATGAAATTGAGATCCAGATTTTAGACGTTAAGTGTAGTGTGGAAAATAATTGAGAAGTATTTGCAATTTAAACTTTCTTTATGATTTTTTTTTTGTTTTCGTGATCAGTTATATATTACAAAAAATTTGTTTTATTTTGTTGGGACATTTACTTATTATGTCTCTCAGGAATGGATCGTACTTGGATTGTAATTTCACTCCAAGATATTTCTTTAATTTTGTACTGCCAATTCTTCTTCAACTCGTTCGCGATGTCCACGGAGTGCCAGATTCTGCTTTAAGTGAAAACGCATGATGTCCAAGTTTCTCTACAGATAATCTCTCCACATTTTTCCCTCTTGCTTATTTAAATCTTGAGCCTTGCTGTCATTATTGTTGCCTAGTCACAGACAAACTTCAAGTTCACTCCAGGCAAGTGATGTGTTTCTGAGAGGCTAAAACTGCTTGACTACGGCTTGGCCACCTTACAAGGGGTTTTGAGTTCAAATCTTGATTCTAGCAGGGTTATGTTTGCTGAACAGTTGGAAAACCTTCTCCCAGCCCCCCCCCCCCCCCCAACTGGTCCACAAAAGAGATTGGACCATTACTAATTAGTAGTTACAAAAGACACCATTATTAACTTTTCCATGACCAGTGCATTGAAAAAGGTATATAAGATGATGTGTAAAAGTGCGTTGCTTTCAGAAATTTAAATACATCTGGCGAAATTTGATTCAAGCTGGTCTGCAGCTTACATTTAATTTAATAAAGAATATGGGACATAACAATAAACAAATTACCAAAAAAAAAATGTGTTTGTTTTTATCTATGTAATTACAATGCGTAGTTTTTACTGTGAAAGTTTGTCCTCATTTTGATGATTCCCATTACTCGATGCCCGATGCCCACACCATCCACACATTGCTAGCTACGCCACTGGTTCTGATATATCTCGATACCTAGATAAACTTATGTAATGTAAATATAAAAGAAATACTTTTAAAAATGGCTTCTCTAAGGGGGATGAGCTCCATATTTACTGACATATATCTCAATAATCTGAGATTTATTTCCCTTTTTCGATATAAAAAAAATGAATTACCTCTTTAATTAACTAATAGGTTAAATAATTTATTTTTTAACCGAGATCACGAAGAGAGAAATGTGAGGAAAAAACGTCGTGCAAAATCTCAGACAGTGAGTTCATTCATAGAGAAGGCTGGTCAATAGTGATATATATATATATATATAATAGGATAAATCTCTGCCTTCTATCGGTCGTATAAAAAGCCTTAGGAAAAAATCATGAATTGGTTGAGAGTCATTTCGATTTTTAAGTTTTGGTTTTATTAAGAAATGACGTCAGTGTCGTGGAACTTAATCAGGATTGTGCCATGTTGACAGAGGGAGTGCAGCCAGCACAGTGCACAGCACAAACCAACTGATTAGTTGACTTAACAAACACACTTTTTTTTACGCCTGATGGAAAACATTGTTGTTGTTTTTTTATTGAAATAAACGAAGTGCGTTCTGAGGTATTATAAGATTTGCAGTAGGTTGGTAAAATGTATTTGTTTTAACTTTAAATCTGTTTTAATCATTCAATAAACCAGAGCTATTACCTTCGAGTGGACCTGAGATTTTTTTGTATTTTCAATGTTAAAACGTTTGACGTTCATTTTCTGTCTCTCATTGCTCTTTTTCCTGGACACAAAACTGATTACTGACATTTTAGAGAGAGAGAGAGACAGAGAGAGAGAGAGAGAGAAAAAGAGAGAGGAAGAGGAAGAGAGAGACAGACAGAGAGAGAGAGAGAGAGAGAAAGAGACAGAGAGAGACAGAGAAAGAGACAGAGAGAGAGAAAGAGAGAGACAGGGAGAGAGAAACAGAGAGAGAGAGACAGAGAAAGAAAGAAACAGAGAGAGACCGAGAGAGAAAGAAACAGAGAGAGACAGAGAGAGAAAGAAACAGAGAGAGAGAGAAACAGAGAGACAGAGTAACAAACAGAGAGACAGAGTGAGAAACAGAGAGAGAAAGAGACAGAGAGAGAAACAGAGAGAGAAACAGAGAAAGAAAGAGAAACAGAAGACAGAGAGAGAAACAGAGAGACAGAGAAACAGAGAGACAGAGAAAGAAACAGAGAGACAGAGAAAGAGAGAGACAGACAGAGACAAAGACAGAGAGAGAGAAAGAGAGAGACAGATAGAGAGAGAAAGAGACATACAGACAGAGAGAAAGACAGAAATAGAGACAGACAGAGACAGAGAAGACAGAGAACATTAAATCTAGCATATCAATCATTGCTCTTGTTACAGGATTTTAAGAATATAGAACTTAAACGGTTAACATATCTAGTGTATTGTACGCTTGACGTCACTTCAATTAAGCCACTGGCCCCTAGTGCTTTTATTTCTTCCTGTGCATGTTGTATTGTAAATGTTGCTATAATGATCTAATTAATAGTAATAGTTGGTTTTGTAAAAAAAATAATTAGAAGAGGGCCTCGCAAGCATCCATTAAATTGGGCACGCAATTTGTAAAGCCGGCCCTGCCGTACACAACAACCTAACGTGTTTTACCTACATTATTGGACACATTACACCGTGTTAGACGCTGTGTCTTAGACAGATAAGTCAAACGGAGGTAACACTCAAATAGCGAAATCCAATGACACAGGCCTACAATAAAAGTTAGTCGACGCAGATAAGACATGTCAAACAAGAAGTTAAATAATAACCAAGGGAACCGTCGAATGTTGTCAAGCTAAATCTCTACTTCCATTTTACTGCCTCTCTCTACAACAGTAATTCTCAAACTTATTAGCTCGGCGACCCCCTAATACGATTCATCAGTAGGCAGCGACCCCTTACCGTAAAATTATTTCGTTCACAGTGCTAGTTAAGCATTAAATGTGATTAGGCTCATGTAATGAAATCATAATCAAATTTTAGCTATTTGATGTATTTACATAGCAAAAGCTTTATATAATTTATATAGGTCAGATGATATAAAGGTCAAATGTATACCATCTAGGGCAGGGGTTCTCAACCTGTGGTTCGCGACCCCCTTGGGGGTCGATTGACGATTTGCCAGGGGTCGCCTAAGACCATCGTAAATATGGACTGTTATTGCCTAATCTTCTATTGCTATATGTGTGTGTGGCAAAGGGGGGGGGGGGTCGCGGAAGAGTGAGAGATTGTAAAAAGGGGTCGCCGAGCATAAAAGGTTGAGAACCGCTGATCTAGGGTAAAACTGTACGTAAGACATGGACCGAAAATAAAACTTACAATGAAAAATAGACGAAAAAAAAACATTTCCAATGCTCTTTGGCGACCCCTGGCAAATAGTCATTCTAACCCAAAGGGGTCGGACCCACAGGTTGAGAACCACTGCTCTAAAGCCTTCAGAAGTATTCTGTTTATGTTTGCTGTCCTGTCTAAAATCCTATTCTTGTTTTTACTTGTCACATCACAACTAAGTCAACACATTTCCTTTCTATGAAACCAATCACTCATTTCTAATCATTCTAGACCCCTCAGCCGCAAAATTTGTCCGCCTAAAATCCGCCGAAAGAAATGTGGCGGGCCGTATTAGCCGCCATATTTTGTCCGCCAAAAATTCGCCGAAAATGAACGATGTGCCGTAAAGTTTTTTCTTTTTTCAATTTTTTCTTGGCATTCCGTTTTAAAATCGATTGCATTTTTAAATAAAGGTCGCCGGAAGTTTAATAAAGAGTTCTTGTCTAATGTCAAATTACAATTCTAATTTGATTAAACCCCAGTGAAAATATAATTAAAAAAAATAATTCCATTAATTTAAGTTCCCTTTTTTTTTTTGTCAATAACACGATTTATTATCAATAATCTATGACCCGTGGATTCCTCGTGTCTGAAGCTGATGTATCACATTCGCAACTAGTCAGTGAAGATGTTTCCGAAGAAAGCAGATGTAAGAGGTTGCGAATGGAGCTGATGAATGAATTGAGAATTGAACAGTCACCCATCGATTGTACCAATAAGGTATTTTATATTATTTTATTTGTATTTTTTTAATTCAAGCAGTAGTTTTAATATTAGGCTATTTAAGTACCTTTAGTGACATTTTAGTATAGGTTTTTTATTCCAATAATTGTTTACTGTTATCTATTAACTGAACAAGATAAATATTACATTTACTGTGTACTGTAATGAAATGTTTTATAACCAAACAGTAAAATTGTATTTTGATTTTTTAAAACTTTTTTTTCAGGTAGCAGTGGAAATAGCAAACTGTTTGACGGCACCTATTGTTCAGTTTCATGATGTTCTCGCTTTCTGGGGTAGCAGTGCTGCATCATCCTTGTATCCATATCTTACTCAACTGGCTCGACTTCAGCTATCATGATCAGCATCATCTGTTCCAGTTGAGTGCATGTTTTCGGTTACCGGTTTGATAATAAACAGCAAACGATCAAGTTTAACAGCTGATAAGCTGCATCGTGTTTGTTTCATCCATGACAATTACAAACTGATATATTGAGTGGTTAACTTAAAAAATGGACTGCATTTTCATGCACTCTAAATAATGTAAATTATGGCAGAATATAAAAGTGTTTTTTTAATATATTTGAAATAAAAAATTTTCTGAAGTCTTTTATTCATAAAGTTTTATTACTTTATTATTGGCAAGGCATAAGCCGAACTAGCTGAATATTTTTCTAATCAGCCGGAAATCAGCCACAAATGCCAATTCACGGAGAAATCCGGCTAATCCGGATATCAGCCGAAAATTATGTCAGCCAACCGAAATCTTGAAAAAAATTCAGCTGGCAGGTCTAAATCATTCCATAACAACCGGCATCTAATTTAGCTACTTTACTAAAGAAAAGTTTAAATTAATTTACAAAGAAATGAAAATTTTAATTTGATAATTGGCTCCATTATGAGATAAATTGATTGACACGTGACTGGGGGGAGATAAACACCATGAAAACCACGTGGAATATAGTGGGAAAGTTTCGGGTCAAGTATCTTGAAAAACAAAGAGAGAGAACTCTGTGTCTACATTTCTTAAGATTATTTGTCGAAAACATTTAATTATTCTACATATATATATAGTAGTTCATGAAACGGTGTAACTGATAAACCGACCTACAAGTGTAACAAACTAATGGAGCAGGCGTAAATGGATGTTCTATTATCACAAGCATTGCCCATCACCTTGAACTTCAGCCGTAAGGTCAAGTTATTTATATGTGGAAATTGAGAGTTGTTTGAATCTAAGTTAGTCACGTGATCTTTGCAAACATCTAATTTTTTTTTTAGGGGAAGGGAGCACAACCAAGAATTGACATTCTGCATCTCTTCTTCTTCTTCTCTCTTCTCTCTCTCTCTCTCTCTCTATATATATATATATATATATATATACCTCACTTTTTTTCATATAAGTATATATGACCTTTCTCAAATTTCCTCTCTAGTGCTTTGGTGTGTGTATACAAATAAAGAGGAGCTAACTGTGTCTCAAATGTATCGTGCAGATCCTCAATGGATTGAAATCTAGCAGAAATGTAATATTGTAGCAATTGTAGCATTTTTACAAACGGAAACTATCTGTGGCACGTGTGTACTTTCGTTTGCTTAAAGATCAAAGTTTTTTGTTTTTTTGTTTGTTTTTGCTCTGAAAACGTTTTATTTGTGTAAAGTGTTTTGTGTTTATTCTGTAAACGATCTCCAATCTTATTACTTACAATCTTATAGCCCAAACCCTTTCATTTTGATTACCCATCAGTCTCCGCTGTTCCCGCCAATGACTATATCCGCTACAGTCTGACTTTTGAACTCATCGGTGTGTTACCAAAACAGAGCGAAAAGTCAGTCTTTATAAGGTCTGCTGAGTTTTTGTTATGACTGGACATTTTCTGCATGGGAGGAATGAGTCTCGATGGGGCCTCGTGTTAGATTTTCCTTTTGGATAGACTGACCCCTATGGAAATGTTTGTTATTTTAAGTTGTTTTTTGTTGTTGTTTTTTTGTTTCAATCTCAGAATCAAGATCATGTTCATTTTAAGTTTATAGCTATCTTAAATAACCTGCGGTTCTGTGGCAGTTTGTTAGAACAAGTAGCCGCTCCTTCTCTTTTCCATTCCTTCTCACTGTCAAGTGCCACGGAACAATGTTGTTTAACTATTTAGAAAGCGTTCAGGAGAGAAGGCTTAAAAGTAAAGTAGCAATGATACAAACAAAATCTATTAAAATACACTGAAAGACACAAAGATAAAGGCACATTCCTCGATCCATATGCTAGGACAAAATTGTACAAATGCTCCATCTTTCCTAGTGCTATTAGAGCATGGAATAGGTTGCCAGAGCCGGCCAGGAAAACCAGTGATTTTGGCAGAATTTAAGTCATTGGTTAACATGCATGACTAAATGCATGACGCGTAGGACGTAATCACATTCTTTTTTGAACGTCTGTATTATATAAGATAAGATAAGATTTACGGTTATTTTATGTGTATGTGTGTAAATTTTGTATATGTACATACTTTAATTATGTATGTGTGTACATTTAGTGTGAGTTGGTATGAGTGCTGACGTAGAAGGTCGGGAGAATCTGGACACATTTCGCCCTTAAGTTTGAGTACAACTTCACCGACCAGTAGGTCCATGCTCATTCGGAGAACACACACACACACAAACACAAAGTTTGAAACATAACAAAAAAGTTATCTTATTTGCTTGTCTTCCAAATGAATGAGATTTAAGCCTCCTTTTGACGCTGACATTAACCAACAAGAAAAAAAAACTTCATTCAGTTGATTGGTTAATCCATTTGTCACGTGCAGCATGGTGACGTCATAGGCCACCTTGTTTGTGTGTATGTGTGTGTTTATGAGTGTGTTTGTTTGTGTGCGCATTTTGTGTGTGTGTTTGTGTGCGCATATTTTTTTGAGACATGCGTCAAGGTCTGCCATCGGGTGGCCTAGCGGTAAATTACTTGTCTAAAATTCTGAAAGTCTTCGGTTTTAAACGTGATTGCGTTTTTATTTTTCTTCATGTTAATTGGAGACATGGACTTAGTCTACGGAAACAGCTGCTCTGTTGGAGATGATATATCTAGCAGGTCTTATGGTACATAGAGCAGGCCTCATTTTGGTGTGAGCGTATCATATGTCATGCTGTTGTAGACACTGACAGCACTTTTTATTTAATATATATATCATCACATACACAGACACACCCACACATACATATATATATATATAATATAAAATGTACTTAAATGAAACTAAATAATTAGTGCGCGACAGTTATGTGTGGTTTAATCAAACATTTTTTTTTTACATTCATTTTATTTTAAATTAAAAATAAAATTCTTGAACCAACTACTGAGAGAGTCCTCACTAAATACCTTGTGAGGTAAACCGATGAAGAATCATAGGGAAGTTCAACAAGAAAAAAAAGTGTGTGTGTGTGTTTCACCAGCGAGCAACAGATAAAATCTAATTAAGCTTTTCGCTTCATGTTTACTTCATTATGATCTACGCAGCGTGATTTTAATTAGAGGAAATTCTTTTCTAAATGTAGACTTCAAGTCTTCAAGTCAGGAAGCTAGAGTTTAACTAGAAATGTTTTCAATAAGTCGTAGCAGTTAGCAGTAGCGTCACTAGGGTCGTTGTCAGGCGGTGCAGGTTGTAACCCCCACCCCAAATCGCCTCCCGCCTCCCCAATTTCCAATTTAAAACTATCGTTAGTTTTGACTTTTAGTTGTATCTAACCTGCTTCATTCATCCATTGTAGACTGCTATACACTAAGTACAATGAGTGTCTATTCTATCATATAATAGCGCTTATGTAATTTTTATTAATTGTTATTAGGCATATCATAATGTAAGATTATAAATGTTACAAACAAACTGAACATCAACTGAACATCAACTGAACATCAACTGAACATGCCTTTGAATTAGACGTTCAAAAAGTTTACACTTTACGGAAACTGTTTTAATTGAAACAAGTGCTTCTCAAACTTTTACTTGTGAAGCCCAACTAGACCCCACCCTTCTAAATAAAGGGGGGGGGGGGGTCTTAGGTAGCGCTGAAAGCTCCTGTTAGCGGGGTATGTGGTAGAGCTGGCGCTTTTGCCTGTATTCTCTGAGGTTTCTACACAACAATATTCTGCTATTTTTACAACAAAAAGGGCAGGTTAAAGGGAAACACCAAGCAGTTTCCTGCATTTTTTTAGCTTCAGAAACTTATTTTATTAATTGGAAAAATAATGTTCACATTGTCACCTAATTTTATATTCTTAAACATTAATAAAAATGTCGCTTTTACTTGATTAATACTCAAGGATGAAAAACTATAACAATGCAAATTCAACCGATTTTTATCCTTAAAAAAACTTTCGTGACCCCTTGCTATGTAAACATGTATCGTTTTTGATATTTATACCAAGAAAAAAATTTAAAAAATTATAATACACGTTTATATATTAAACATGAATAAAATGTTTCAGTATTGATTTACAGTCACTTATTTTTAAAAATTGGTCTCTACTTTTGCAAAAGTGCATTTTTGTTTTCACTTTGGTGTCACCCCCCCCCCCCCTAATGACGCCATTGGCAATTATTATGTCGAAGACTATCAATTTATAGTTTAATATGAAGACATTAAATCAATATCTACTGCCGTTTCCACATCCGGTATAGCATTCTTAACGACAAAGTCACGTGATGTACGAGTCAAGATCTCTAGAGGTGATGAAGAGGACTGAATGAATGAATGAAAAAGAAAGTTTTTTTCCTTAGTTCTCCTTTGAGACGATACCATCTAAGAGTCTATATAAAGGGGAGACAATGTTTATGTCGCGGTCCTCCTCCAGTCGATTCATTTCAAGCATGTTTTGTAAACGTATTATTAAAATCAAGTTTTATTATGTGTTCAATGTTGTCCTGATTTTTACTTATTATTTTATTTTATATTATTTTTTTCGTAAAGAGTATTTCTATTAGTACTTCTTTTGATGTATTAACCATCCAAAACCATTGCTTCATCACCATGAACGAATTTTTGTTTTATGGCAATACCACAAACACACGGAGCACATATCACAATCTTCACCAAGACTATCTCAATACTCACCACAAAAGTATGTGTATATGTATAATTCGGTGTGTTTTGTGGTACAAGCTGACAAAGGAGTTCCCTAACGTTTATATTTCTACATGATTAAAAGATTTAGATTTCTGCACTATCATCTATAATCTATAGTTCAATTTACTTCACAATGTCAACCTCTCATTTAGAGCTACGAACAAATAATCAGGCTTTAGGAAAAAAAATTTTTTTCCAAGTAACAATTTATCAACTTATTTTTTTTATAAAGGTTACCAAAAAAAAAAAGGGGCGGGGGGGGGGGGCGACTTTGTTCCATTGTCTTGTGTTTTTGTTTCCTTATGCTTTTTTTTCGTTTAATTTTCATGATTTCCAAGTTGACCTTTTTTTTCAGTAACTTATCTTACAATGATAAACTGTGCAATGATATATTTTCTTCTATCACCACCAGAGAGATAACAGCAACTTCGTTTTAACTCAATTCTTAGGCAGTATCAAGATAGAAACTATCTAACAGATTTGTCAGTCGGGAGATGAACAATATATAAAGGCCCCCCTTCAGGAACCAAACATCTTCGCGCTTAGATAAAAGCCTAAAAATGGAACCAGTAGCAGTGTCGGGAGGTAGGGCAAATACCCGGACAGCACGGTGGCTTTGTTTGGAGCTTTTCTGGATATTAGAAATTTTCTTATCGGCTAATTGCCTTTCCAGACCCTCTTCTTTCTTTGTATGTGTAACAGGTGCTGATAATCAGATAAACCAGCTCACTTGTGATGAGTCACGTGATTTTGTCTTCTCCATCCGGCTCTCTCTCTTGTGCCCTTTGTGAGATGTCATCTCGACCTATAGTAACATTGAATAGAAATAGACTTAAAAGTTTAACTTGGGCTTCAAATAACTGGGTTAGGGAACATTTGTTGAGTCCACTCTGACCGGAAGTACATCCTTAGGTGTTACTGGAAAATTGTATATATAGTTATGTAGTTAACTAAAACAACTAAATAGAACCAGCACTACAAGCAGGCTAATAGTTTACATTTAGGCATCCTCGAAACAAGATAACTTTGATCGTCCATTTTCCAGTTTCAATTTCAATTAATTGTAATTTTTTAAACAATTCCTCTTTTCAGCTTGCTAATTCTTCATCTGATTAAAAAAAAGCATTAATACAAAAAGCTACAAGAATACTTTAGAAAATACATTAATTTTAAAAAAGACAATGCTTCCGTTATACAACTTCAAATAAAATAAAAAAATTTAAAAAATTGCTGAAACCGGGTATCGAGCTCGTGATTTTGACACCGTCAGCTTCTTGTACGGGGCCAGGGGTGGGGATGTAGGAATTAAATTCTCCAAGTATCAAGGGATATCTCGTACATGAACCAGCTAGACGTTGAGAGGAAATTCACGAATAGCTAAAGTAAATTTAAGATGTGTTGTAACATATAAAAGTCGCTGCAGACGATACGAGTAGATGAAAGGATTAGTAAAGAAAATATAGTGAACCTCAGGCTCCGACCAGGGCGACTCGGCAACACCTTTAAGTAGAGACACAAGAGTTATGCTTCTTTTTGAATACAATCAGTTGTGGAGCAGCAAAGTCCATTGGAAAAACACGTTAGAGAATTACAAGTT
Organism: Biomphalaria pfeifferi; assembly: GCA_030265305.1. NCBI lineage: Eukaryota > Metazoa > Mollusca > Gastropoda > Planorbidae > Biomphalaria > Biomphalaria pfeifferi. The sequence continues at coordinate 598,332 of JASAOG010000130.1, read as the reverse complement.
TTGTGTTTCCAAGTACTTTCTGTTTCAAACTTTGCACAATCTGTTTCAAAGACATGACTTTCTGTTTCAAACTTTGCACAATCTGTTTCAAAGACTTATCTTACTGTTTCAGACTTTGCACAATCTGTCTCATAAACTTGACTTTCTGTTTCAAACTTTCTTCTGCATTCATAAGCTTGATGACCTTTCATCTGACAATGTGAACATTCAATAATCTTGGTGCGGCATTGAGAAGCAAAATGTCGCATGTTGTTGCATCTATTGCAAATTATTTTGTCATATTTTGTATTCTGTGAATTTCTTTTTGTCTTGTAAAAAACAGACTAAGGTTTCATCTGCTGCTGGTTTGACTGGCTTGTTTTGGTTAACGTTGGAATATCAGAAGGACTTCTTTCAATTATATAAGATTGGATGTCTTCTGTATGAGCATGCGTGATATTGTCAATGATATGTTGTCTGATAGCTTGATAAGTGTTTTCCACTTTAGCAAGAGCTATCCTTCTGTCGAACCACATGGTCATGTTCGAAACGAAAATTTGAGGATCGTCTTCTTGTCTTGGTCTTGAGCTATAGAATTTCTTTCTGTAGTTGTCTGAGGTTGTTCCGTACTGGCGTAATAAAGCTTCCTTGATATCATGATAGTCACTGCGCTCGTTGACCGACAACTGCGAACAAATGTCAACTGCTTTTCCTGTCAGTAAACTAAGGAAGGAACTTGACCACTGGTCTTCTGGTAAGCCAGACGTTGTTGCTAATTCCTCAAATCTAATAAGGTATGAGTCCATGTTGTCTGTAGACTCATTGAATAAATGAATCTTTGACATGAGTTTATATCGATCAAAGACATTGGAACTTGCTTGATTAGTGTTGGCTTCTGTTGATTTTGGATCTGTCTTAAGTTTATTTTCTTCATGTTGTATTTTCAATTTTTCAAATTCCATTTGTGCTCTTTTATGTTCTCTTTGTCTTTCAGCAGCTTCTTTATCTTCTTGACGTAGCTTTGTCTCATATTCTCTTTGTTTTTCTTCAAATTCGTTTTTTTTTCCATTCGTTCTGCCCATTGATCGGGTTTAGAGATTTGTTTTTCTTTGGCTATCTCGATTAACTCCAATACTCGTTGAGCTCTAGAACTTGAATCCATTGTATAGTTCTTGTGTTTTATAATATATGAACTTGAATATACAAATATAGTACTTTTTGAATATAACAATGTTAGTTATTCCGTCACTGGCTAATAATCTTGAACAGTAGGATTATATCTAATACTGGAGTCGTTGTAGGAAGTGTAGATTTATTCTACCGTATCAGGTTAATGAAATATTGCTGAGCCATACAAGGCTATGAACTTTTTCTCTCTGAGATTGTAGATCTAGTAGAACTTGTAGTATTAAAGTCGTCGTTTTGTACGATTGACTTGATATGAAATAGTAGAAAAATGTCTTCTTGATAAATGATAGTGCCAGGTAATTGCTACTGGGCTTATCTATAATAATAATGCCAGTTAAATGATACTGGGCTTATCTACTGTATCAGTTAAAAATACTGGGCTTATGTTATGCCAGTTGAATATTACTGGGCTTATGTAACGTGCCAGTTGAATGAAATTTTTTTTGATGATCTTTTTGATGATTTTTTGATGATCTTTTGATGATCTTTATCGAAGGTCGGAGGTGCCAGATGTTACGATCATCAATAGTGCTAGATGTTACAATCAAACTTGATGTCAAGATGTCACGTTGAAGCACAATCAATGATCGTAATTGCCGAGGATCTTGAAATCGTCTTTAATAAAATGATTGTATAGAAGTAGCTAGATCTAGTTGATAATACGATCATTCAGAATGTTGCCAGTTGATAAGAGGATCATCTAGAAGATGCCAATCGCTAAGTCGATCTTAGTATATTACTATATTCAATGAAGAAACTTCTCTTCGTCTAAAAGAATTACTTTAATTCAGAACTTGAAAAAGCTATTCACAAATAATTACAATGGTTAAATGTACTTGATTAAATATAACTGATCTACACAATAATATAATTGAGTTCTAATACTAAACTCTAGTACATGTTCTCTCTTACACGTTCCATACAAGACTGGCGCAATCTAGAACCTTCCCCGGGCTCTAGAGCGTAATCACGTGACCAACAACTCTACACTGCAAGGCCAACCAATAAATGCAGCTCAATGTACAACAATTAATATTTCAAAACCAATCACATTCATTCTGAACATGATCCTGTTACATGATAGAAAAATTCCCCGAGGTAGCTCAAGTTCTGCTGACGAGCTAACTATAGACTATGGCAAAATATAGATACAGTGTACGTGACAGGTGGTATAAGTTAAGGAGTCTGAGTTAACGCGTTTGTTTTTTGAAGCATTTAAAAAAGCGATCACGGAAACATTTAAATCAATTGGTAAAAAATCTCTAATCGAGCAGATTCATTATTGTTATTTTAGCTCTCCATTACAAATTTAATTACATGACTGGTTCAAACCAATAACTAAAATCACACTTAACTTAAGTTTCTTTTGAAAAGTATTACCAATGTTTTTATTGTCTGAACTAGGTTTGTGCTCATTCAAGAGTGTACTAATATGAAAATAGAAGGGGGACATTTGAAACAGTATGAAATAATGTTATTCTATTTCTGTTTCCGGGATAGGATGTGACCTTCTTAACACCAATACTAAGTCAGTATTGTCGACAATGTACAGACGGACATATTTGTTTCTGATTTCTATAACTCTACAACCAAACCGTCTACCTGACTAAGTGTATTTGGTCGTTACGTAGCACGAAACAATGTCTCGTTACACAAAGTCCTTGACCGCCTTGTGCGTGTGTAAGAGGCGTGGGGGGGGGGGGGGAAATCACTTTCTTACCTGAATGTCATTGCGTAAAGGTGAATACATTTTTCACCTCCACATCCAAAAAAACCCACGTTCGCATTTTGTTGCTCGCAATGGCCTCGAGATAGTACGTGTTTTGATGATCTTTAGGACTGGAAGAGGATTACTTTCATCACCGTCAGGGCTTTCTCCTTTCAAAGCGAGAGCTACCTTTTTTTTTCGGTAGACTTTTTTTTTAACCTAGTTTTTTTTGGTCCTTAATTTAAAAGATTAAGATTTTATTTTCTGAAATATTTTAAATCAATACAATTTGGTCAAGCAAAAGAAAAAAAAAAGACCAAGTTTAAAGCATCGAAGTATTGAGACAACGCTAAAATTAGTGTCAGATTCTGGAATTTTTAAGAATAAGTCCAACCAATGAATTGCACAAACTATTTGTTTTAGTCCTAAGCACAATTTATAGTGGAGTGTTTTGTTTTCATTGTTGACTTGCACTTCGAGGGATTTATTTTGATTTTTTTTTTTTCTATTTCAGATATCAGAGCTTTACTATGGTACCATGTGTACAGTACAACGGTCAAGTGACTTCTTATTTTCTTGTATTCACTAGAAGCCGTTGGACAGAAAGCCAACAACTATCTTGAATCTAACTGTTTAGAAACATGTATATAGATAAATGAACAACAGTATCTGAAGGTAAATTGACTTAATGCTTCTTACATTTATTTGACTTCAAATTGTAATTGACACTTGTCATGGATTACAAGAAGACCTAAAACTTTCCTTAACTTGATTCGTCTGTCTGTCTGTCTGTCATTTTAAATGGATTTTGATCGATGTCACCGTCTGTCCTTTGTACGCAACGGGCCCCATTACTTCAGTGAAACACATTTACAGAGTGAGGCGACCTATCTTTTTACAAAATATTTTCTTTATAGACTATTTGAAAATTAGAAAAAAAAGTTATTGTATCATAGAAAGCAAATATAACAAAGTTTTAATCATCAGTTTATTTGATCTCTTTACATTTCAAAAATATCACAACGCAATATGAAGTGATAGTATTTAATATGTTAATATTTTGTGTTGTTGGCTAGGAAATGGTGTGCGTGTGGCTAGGTTATCTTATTTTTTAATTATGCATTTTTACAATGAAATAAATACATGAATATGATAATGAAATGTATAGAACTAAATGAAGTAGCATTCAGAGCTAAATAATGTACACACAGAGCTAAATGATGTCACGTACAGAGATAAAAGGATGTCACGTACAGAGCTAAATGATGTCACGAACAGAGCTAAATGATGTCACGTACATAGCTAAATGATGTCACGTACATAGTTAAATGATGCCACGTACAGAGCTAAATGATGTAGCGTACAGAACTAAATGATGTCACGTACATAACTAAATGATGTCACGTACAGAGTTAAATGATGTAGCGTACAGAACTAAATGATGTCACGTACAGAACTAAATGATGTCACGTACAGAGTTAAATGATGTCACGTTATAGCTAAATGATGTCACATACAGAGCTAAATCATGTACACACAGAGCTAAATGATGTCACGTACAGAGATAAAAGGATGTCACGTACAGAGCTAAATGATGTCACGAACAGAGCTAAATGATGTCACGTACAGATCTAAATGATGTAGCGTACAGAACTAAATGATGTCACGTACAGAACTAAATAATGTCACGTACAAAGTTAAATGATGTCACGTTATAGCTAAATGATGTCACGTACAGAGCTAAATGATGTAGCGTAAGAACTAAATGATGTAGCGTACAGAACTAAATGATGTCACGTTATAGCTAAATGATGTCACGTACAGAGCTAAATGATGTAGCGTAAGAACTAAATGATGTCACGTACAGAGCTAAATGATGTCACCTACAGAGCTAAATGATGTAGCGTACAGAACTAAATGATGTCACGTACAGAGCTAAATGATGTAGCGTACAGAGCTAAATGATGTCACTCACAGATCTAAATGATGTCACGTACAGAGCTAAATGATGTAGCGTACAGATTTAAATGATGTCACGCACAGAGCTAAATGATGTAGCGTACAGAACTAAATGATGTCACTCACAGAGCTAAAGTGGTCTTATATCTTTTTTTCCATTAGCAAAAGAGCACCACATAGTGTGGCTGAGTGAAGTAAACCGCTTGGCTACCTATCAAGGGGGGACTCGAGCTCAAATCTCAACTCGAGCTGTGTGCTGAGCGTCTAAAGGCAGCATGGAAACCTTCTCCCAGATAGTCCCTTCTCCCCACTTATCACAATGGAAACTCTAGAAGGATTTCTCCTAGCTTGACCACAAACTAGCTTTGCAGATGATGTAGACTATAGACATTATTGAAGAAGTTGCAAGATCTTACTTCAAAATGGGATTCTGCAGGTAAAGCAGATGGTATGTAAATCAGTGCTGATAAAAGCCAAATACTAGTTTGTAGCGGAGATAGTGTGAGATGTTGGCATACAGTTGAATGGCCAAACATTAGGAGAAGTTGACTCATTTACCTAGGGTCCAGCATAACGAGAGATGGAGGCTCAATAAAAGAGATAAAAGCCTGTTTTAGCTTGGCATCCGCTGCCATGAGCAAACTCGGGAAAATCTTAAAGAAAAACTACCTTCCAAATAAAATTAATTCTGTATTCTTTAATAGTAATCTACTTTATCCTATGTTGTTGTAAAAGTTGGACAATGAACGCTGTAGATGAAAGAAGAATTGAAGCCTCTGAGAGTAAATGCTACAGAAAAATGCTGGGTATCAGATACCAGGAAAAGAAGACTAAGGAGTTTGTACTTTTACTGGTCAACACTTTGGAAGAACCCTACTCCTCAATACTGGGTCTTAAGTTCTCCTTCAAGGCACAGGTGAGGGAACAGAACAAAAAAGTCGTCCGAAGAGAAGCTGTCTGGACAACGTAAAAGACTGGACGTACTGATGAGAACCGCTGCTGACCAAGAAAAGTGGAGCCATTTTGTCACGCGAACTGTCACAGCACCTCTAGTTGGGAGGGACAGATGACTAGGGAATAATAACTCTGCTTTTATCGATGTGTCTTTCTAGGTGTTTCATAAGGTTTTGTGTTTTGAATTTGTAAGTTATATTTCAGTATGTATGTAATTTTTATTGCCTAACTTTTTAGTCTTCTGTCCTGAAGTAACTCTAAATTTAGTGATTTTACTTATGGTGTTACTTTAATGTAATAAAACACCAATTGTTTATAACACTATGTAGAACTTATCGTGATAAAATGTGTTATTTCTGCTTCATGCTGAAGACCTATTACACAATAGCTGTAAGGGACTAGGTTCAATCGGATGAATGAAAAGCTAGAGAGATGCATTTGTTTTTAGATGAATCAGACTGTCTCGGCTGTCTCTTTAGGATGATATTCAGTCTCAATAGAAAGCTGATTACTCTTGTGTAGGCTGGGCTTGTCTTAGTGTGAAATGTTTTCCTGTCCCTAAAATATGTAGATTTAGATCTGGGGCATGTAGTTATATTAGCATAGAATTTAATTATATTTCAACATTGTATTAAGTGCTGGAATTGTGGATATTTGATCGTCTTGTGAACTAGTGCGATATAAAAACGACTTTCATCGTGACAAACACATTCAGAATATCTGAAGATTCAGCACGTGACTCGGAATCCTAGAAAGTGACATGACCGATGACATTGACTTTTCCAATGGCGTTAAGTTTGAGGACCTCGTTCTCGTTTACCACGTGACGTTCTGTCCATCTTGTGTCCTGTTTTCTGGGAGATGTTCACTCACATTAGGTCAAGTTGGCTCAATTTGGATTCATTCAAACTCAGCTTACCGATGGGATCAAAGGTTATATTCTTGAGTCCAGGCCCACATGTACCTTTGCTACGCCACTGGGCTTACTTATGACTGATTCTGTTTTACTACCAATACTCTGCTTCACACACATATATATTAACCGTTGCCTACATTTTCAGCCAAACTAATGAAATGAAAGAACTAATTATTATTTGTAAAATAGGGTTTCTATTTTTAAAACGTTTTCTCTATGCTATTTTGAGTGTCGAGAACTCTTACAAAGAATTACAAGATAATCTGATGTGTTCATACACACGCACTTCATTCCCTATGCAAGAACGTTATCATTCAATGCCATACATAGGTTTAGTCTCTGGAATAGTTTTTTTTTTATAACCAATTGTATACTTTTATACCGTCTGTAACTTTCTCTCTCTCTCTCTCTCTCTCTCCTTTTCTCTTTCTTTTCGAATCTCTTTCTCTCTTTTCCTTTCTTTCTCTTTCTATCTCTTCTGTTTCCCTATCTTTCACTCTCTTGTTACTTTTCTTTCACTCTCTTTCTCTCTCTCTCTCTCTCATTTTCTTTCTTTTTTCCTCTCTGTATCTCTCTAGTATTGTTATCTTTCTATAGCGTAATGTCAATTTTCTCCCTCAGTGAATAAAAAAACAAAATGGTGGTCAGGACTCAATACATGAGCTATAGACTTGTCACTGTTAGGCAGTGCTTTCATCTTCTCACAATAACCACTATAGTATTGCGGCATGTCAATAGAAATGAATCTATTAAATATTGCTTATTTCACGATTTTACAATTACTACTTGTTAGATAAAATGATCAGATGATGAAAAGAACAGGGTATGAAGTGACCTGGGATGAAGTGACCTGGGATGAAGTGACCGGGGATGAAGTGACCGGGGATGAAGTGACCTGGGATGAAGTGACCGGGGATGAAGTGACCGGGGATGAAGTGACCGGGGATGAAGTGACCTGGGATGAAGTGACCGGGGATGAAGTGACCGGGGATGAAGTGACCGGGGATGAAGTGACCTGGGATGAAGTGACCTGGGATGAAGTGACCGGGGAAGAAGTGACCTGGGATGAAGTGACCGGGGATGAAGTGACCTGGGATGAAGTTGCCGGGGAAGAAGTCACCGGGGATGAAATGACCTGGGATGAAATGACCGGGAACCGTTAATGTTAAATGTCCAGTTTATTCAGGATTCGTTTTTTTAAATTGTATTGTCTCTATGAAGTTCTAAGCTCCGCATCATTTCAAACGAAGGCGCTGAAAACTTAGAAATTCTGACATGTATATTTGTTATGTAGATCTTTGTATTGACAATAACAAAAAAAAAACAAAAAAAACATTCAAATTAATGAGGTGGATGTAAAAAAAAATAATTTAATATTCCTTTTTTCTTTTTCAAGGACCAAGATAATAACCTTTTTTTTTTCTACATAGAAAATTAAATAAAAATTTAGAACATATGTTAAAACTTCTAGTCCTATTTTCTACATGAATGAGTTTTTTAAATTGTTCCTGAAGAATTAGGGCATTGAAACATTGTCTCGGAGAATCAACATCAATCTGCTTTATTCTGTGTGTTTGTTTTTTTTTGGTGGGAAATGGAAAACATTAATTGCTATCAGATTTTTAGAACAGTTTTGGAAGAACGTCCTCGTCCATGGACAACGAAAAAAAAAAATCACGCAATTTTTTTTCCCGTTGTGGATGCTGAAATCGATAAAAATTACAGCAATTTAGTTGAAATCAATTCGAGCTAGATGTAGGCACAAAAGTAGTTGTCGTTACGTTTCTACAATGATGGATAGAAACAAGTAATAATTAATGTCTGGAAGTTAGAACGGTGTTATGATATGTGCCAGGCTAGGATGGGTACGAGTCCATGATTAGTGTTAGACTATGATGGGTGCTAAGCGTCATGCATGTAGTCATGCATTTTAACCAATGACCGAAATTCTAGTAGGTCACTGGTTTTCCTAGCTTGCTCAGGCAACCCATTCCATGCTCTAATAGCACTAGGGAAGAAGGAGCATTTGTACAAATTTGTCCTGGCATATGGAACGAAGAATGTGCCTTTATCTTTGTGTCTTTCTGTGTATTATATTAGAAGTTTTTGTATTTGAAGCTTATGGTTCAGTGTTTTATGTATAATTGCTACTTTACTTTTGAGTCTTCTCTCCTGAAGACTTTCTAAACTTAGTTATTTTACATAAGGTGTTACTCTAGTCCAGTGGTTCCCAAACTTTTTTGTTCAATTTCATCAACATTTTTTTAAAACTAATTTCTATCTATAGTGAGTTAAAAAGTGAAAAAGTAATTTAAAGCTAGATATTAAGTTCTATAGATTTATCTTTTTTTTTATTGATAAAATTCAAATTGAAATTAATTAAAATAAAAATTAATACGTATTGCTGGAGTCACCAGACACACTGGAAATGTCTTTTTGTAGGTTTATCATCCGTTGCTACAGATGTTATGTTTAAAATAGGAATTTGTTGTTCTATGAAGTAGTGCTTCAAACATTCAATATTAATTAGTTAATTATTTTGCCTTAAGTATCATTGTAAAAGTTTTCCCAAAGAGCAGTTTCTCGTGTATTTCTTGATCTTTCACGTGTGGCTCAAATATTGAGTCCGCGAAGATGTTATCACTAACAGCAGAAGGGGCGAAGCCAGTAAGCTTTGAGCAGGAAGGGCTCATTAGCCTTGGCTGGCTACCCACCTAGCAGAAGTGAAACTGAATTTAAATCTCTGCTGCCTTGCAAATATACTCAAACATCACTACACCCTGTCATAGACTGTGACACTGCTGATCCCAAACTGTATTATGTGTCGTTTGTGCAAAAATTACATAATAAGCTTTTAATTTTATAACTCATGCCACCGACGTGTCATTGAACTGTAGTGTTGCTTAAAGCAATTCTTTTAATACCAGATGTAGGTTTGTGTAAAACAGTTTTTAAAACTACAATGGCTGGTAATGATAACATCATGTTGCTTTGGCCAACGGTTAACGAGCAGGGTGTCATCTGGGCAGCACAACGACCAACCGCCTTTACTTTTCTTACTTAAGTCAGGTACCCATTAGAATTAGGTGGACTCAGGTGAGGCTTAAAATCCTGAAATTAAAAATTTACAGAGATTTGAACCCAGGACCCCAGGTTCAGAAGCCAAGCGCTTAACCACTATCACCCTATTTTGCTTTAAGTAAACAGAAATTGTAAGACGCCCACAAACCATCATCTTCTGAATCACTGTTCTAGTCAAATGTGAATATTCGTTTGTAATGAATCTCACTGCTCTATTTTGTGTCTGTTCCAGTTTCTTGATGTTTTCTTGAGTTTAGGAATGCATATTCCAATTATTGGCCTAACCAAGGTTCAATAACATTTTAATTTATGTTCTTTTATTTGATTTATAGAATTCTCCTTTAATAAACCCTAATGCTTTGTTTGAGTTTTTGATAGTTTTATCGATTTGGAGATTTCATGACAGTTTTTTATTTATTATAACACCAAGTATTTTGCGTTTTGACATTTTTCTGAGTGGAAAGGCATGCTCCAATTTGATTCCCATTTCTGTAATTCATCTAATTCTCTTTGTAAAATATCTGAGTCTTGTGTTGTTTTTATTGTTCTATATATTATGCAATCGTCTGCAAATAATCTGACTTATGTTCCTGAAGTAATGCAGTTTAGTAAATCATTTTTGTAAATTAAAAATAGTAGTGGACCTTAGACTGTTCCATGAGGTACACCTGAGTTTACTATTATTGGTGTTGATTAAGAGCCATTTATTATTATAGTTTGTTCTCTCCCTATCAGAAAATCTTTAATCCACTGATGCAATTGACCATCAGTGCCAAAATGTATCTAACTTCAGATTCACTTTCACCTATCTCTTAGTCTGCTGAACCCTTGGGGCACATCACACAAGATCTGTCAACCTTCTTTTTCCATTCTTCTCTGTCATTTGCCTTTGATAAAATTTCATTCTGATTGTTACGATCATCAATAGTGCTAGATGTTACAATCAAACTTGATCTCAAGATGTCACATTGAAGCACAATCAATGATCGTAATTGCCGAGGATCTTGAAATCGTCTTTTAATAAGATGATCGTATAAAAGTAGCTAGATCTAGTTGATAATACGATCATTCAGAATGTTGCCAGTTGATAAGAGGATCATCTAGAAGTTGCCAATCGCTAAGTTGATCTTAGTATATTACTATATTCAATGAAGAAACTTCTCTTCGTCTAAAACAAATACTTTAATTCAAAACTTGGAAAAGCTATTCACAAATAATTACAATGGTTAAATGTACTTGAATAGAACAGAATAAATATAATTCTGCGAAATAAATGATCTACACAATAATGTAAAATATACGTCTGAATCCTAACACGTTCCGTACGACACTGGCTAAAAATCTAGAATCTTTTTCCCGGGTATAGCGTTGTCACATGTCTAACATCCCCTCGTTGCAATGCCAACCAATAAATGCAGCTCAATGTACAATAATTAATACTTTAAACCAATCATATTTATTTCCAAACATAATCCTGCTGCGTGATAGAAAATTTCCCCGAGGTAACTAGTTCTGGCTGGTAACCTTGGGCGGCTGTGTACGTGAGACTGATAATCTTTCTGAAAATATTGAAACCTGCCTTTTTACCTGCCTGGCTGGGCCACTTCAGGGTTTTGAGTTTGAGTTTGTGTTTCCACACAAACTATCTTTGTAATCTTGTTAGTATTGATTGTTGTCTTGTTAGGTAAAAGAAATAACTGTGAGAAATTTCAGTTAGATCCGAAATTAGGTGTGGGAAAAATAATGTGTAAAAAATTTTTTATTAGACAGACAGAGTTCGTTGATGTAAGGTTTTTTAAAACAGAGAGAGAACAAGAGCAGTTTATCAACTATTACGCAGCTACTCTCGACTCCGACTTTGACAATAATTTTTTAACCTTTCAATATTGAACTACATTTGCATGAGTAAAATGTACAAGCTAACAAGTTCTAACTACGTGTGTTCGCTGCTCACATTCAATGCAGACTTCTTCTGATGTTTTACTGCTACAATTTGTTGGGTTTTTTTTGGCTTTATTTTTTCCCACGTCTAAAGATGTCACGTGGTGTCGGAGATAAAAAAGAAACATTTCAAATCTCAAGTGTCAAACTCACACAATTACAATCAAAGTCGACAGTCTCAAGACGTCCGCGTGTCTCTGGTGTTATCCGTGTGTGTGTGTGTGTGTTCTTGTGAGTGCGTGTGTCTATGTATGGGAGAGAGAGAGAGAGATAGAATCAATAACAATGACGTCCATTAAACAAAAATAATTTGTCGATGTTCAAAATTTTCTTTGGTATCTGCCTAAAAACATTGTTCCGTCAATTCATGGTCTCAAAACATCCGGAAGATTTGAAAGAAAAAAATTCTAATTAAACTAAAAGCGAGGATAATATTTTTTAAAGTCAATCACTTAATCTCTTCAACAGAAAACAGCAACAAAAAATGACTTAGAACACAGCAATCAAAGATGTCATTTCTTGATGTTTGAGTACAATAATAATTGTAATACAAAGATACGAGCATCTAGTTTGACGTGGAATGGAAAATGGAAATCAAATTGGAGTATGTCTTTCCACCAAAAAAATGCCAAATTATTAAAAGATTAAAAAAATAAAAATAAAAATAAATAAAAATTATTTTCTTTCTTCTTCCTAAACCCAGCTATACAGACTAAAAAAAATCAAAATATTTAGAAATAATAATAAACTATAATTAATAAAAATAATAATTAATAATAATAATAAATTATTATGGAATTTACGTATAGCAGAAAATTTTTAAAAATCAAACTAACCATTCATTGTTTTTTACAAATGAAAGAAGAGTATTCTACTCACGTGTTACATTCCACCTAACTTAGAATAAACCTTCTCTGATTGAAACCCTTCAACTCACGTGTTACATTCCACCAAACTTAGAATAAACCTTCTCTGAATGAAGCCCTTCAACTCACGTGTTACCTTCCACCAAACTTAGAATAAAGCTTCTCTGAATGAAGCCCTTCAACTCACGTGTTACATTCCACCAAACTTAGAATAAACCTACTCTGAATGAAGCCCTTCAACTCACGTGTTACCTTCCACCAAACATAGAATTAAGCTTCTCTGAATGAAGCCCTTCAACTCACGTGTTACATTCCACCAAACTTAGAATAAACCTTCTCTGAATGAAGCCCTTCAACTCACGTGTTACCTTCCACCAAACTTAGAATAAAGCTTCTCTGAATGAAGCCCTTCAACTCACGTGTTACCTTCCACCAAACTTAGAATAAAGCTTCTCTGAATGAAGCCCTTCAACTCACGCGTTACCTTCCACCAAACTTAGAATAAAGCTTCTCTGAATGAAGCCCTTCAACTCACGTGTTACCTTCCACCAAACTTAGAATAAAGCTTCTCTGAATGAAGCCCTTCAACTCACGTGTTACCTTCCACCAAACTTAGAATAAAGCTTCTCTGAATGAAGCCCTTCAACTCACGTGTTACCTTCCACCAAACTTAGAATAAACCTTCTCTGAATGAAGCCCTTCAACTCACGTGTTACCTTCCACCAAACTTAGAATAAACCTTCTCTGATTGAAACCTTTCAACTCACGTGTTACCTTCCACCAAACTTAGAATAAATCTTCTCTGATTGAAACCCTTCAACTCACGTGTTACCTTCCACCAAACTTAGAATAAAGCTTCTCTGAATGAAACCCTTCAACTCACGTGTTACCTTCCACCAAACTTAGAATAAACCTTCTCTGAATGAAACCCTTCAACTCACGTGTTACCTTCCACCAAACTTAGAATAAAGCTTCTCTGAATGAAACCCTTCAACTCACGTGTTACCTTCCACCAAACTTAGAATAAAGCTTCTCTGAATGAAACCCTTCAACTCACGTGTTACCTTCCACCAAACTTAGAATAAAGCTTCTCTGAATGAAACCCTTCAACTCACGTGTTACCTTCCACCAAACTTAGAATAAAGCTTCTCTGAATGAAACCCTTCAACTCACGTGTTACCTTCCACCAAACTTAGAATAAAGCTTCTCTGAATGAAACCCTTCAACTCACGTGTTACCTTCCACCAAACTTAGAATAAAGCTTCTCTGAATGAAACCCTTCAACTCACGTGTTACCTTCTACCAAACTTAGAATAAAGCTTCTCTGAATGAAACCCTTCAACTCACGTGTTACCTTCCACCAAACTTAGAATAAAGCTTCTCTGAATGAAACCCTTCAACTCACGTGTTACCTTCCACCAAACTTAGAATAAAGATTCTCTGAATGAAACCCTTCAACTCATGTGTTACCTTCCACCAAACTTAGAATAAAGCTTCTCTGATTGGAACCCTTCAACTCATTAGAAAATTATAAAAAAATTATATAAAAACAAAAAACAACAACGAACAAACACCAGATACAAACTAGAGCTGTAGGATTAATAAAAAAACAAATATTCACATTAAAGCAATACCATTCATACAAATTATTAAATATAGAGACACTTTAGGACAGAACAAGTAACTATGATTACACTAGTACACACTTATATATACAACATCACATCTGATAAATGCTCAGACGCAAAAATAAAGACCCATTTCTTATTGCATATGCTAGGACAAATTCATACAAGTGCTCCTAGACAGCCAGGCATACTAATGACTCTAATTAATATGTAAAGTTACCCTTTCAGACACCTGTGATTAAATTAGGCGTAACAAATTAAACAGTTTTTTTCAGACCTTGCAATCTATGGGGAAGATGATGTAAAGGTCATCAGGTTATATGGCCCAGACCTTTACTTTCCCCAACTTATTTCAGGTACCCATTTAGAGCTGGGTGGACTCAGAGGAGTCTAAAGATCCCAAAATAAAAAATCTTAGTCTTCACCAGGATTCGAACCAGGATCCCTGGTTCGGAATCCAAGCGCTTTACTGCTCAGCCGACACGAATACTCGAAGTGTTTAATTATCTACACTTCTAGATGGTAAATGAAAGATACGATGTAATCTCTGCAAGATTCAATGTTAAAAAGGGTCAAGTAATATACAATTTAAAAAAATCAATTCCTACTTTACCTTTTGATAACATAGTGAATATATATAATATAATATAGTGAATATATAGTGATATATATAGTGATTACACAGGGTCTGTATAACTGACCAAATATGTCCGCATTACCATGCTTTAAAATAACTCTAGAAATAAAAGAATGAATATGTTTCACGTTTGCAAAGAGGTGCTAGGTGTCACCTTTATACAGGTTTCACCTACACATCCCTCACATTTCTCTTATAAAGGCGCCCTTGCATTGAACCAGCGTACATAAGAATATTTCGTATCAACATCTAATGTCTACATTCTACATGATGTCATAACCTGACAAAAAAAAGTCAATCTAAGACGCCCACAGAACGATTAATCTTGCTTAACCTGTAGTTTCCTACTAAATCCTCTTCTTTCCCGCCCTCCTTTTAAATTTTTTTGCTTACTAACATGTGAACGCTTCTGTAAAGGGCAGCACTTAAACGCGTGGCCCTGACCGAGTTTTTTATATATATATTTTGCCAGAAGTAATTAGCCATCGCTGAAAATTATTAGCTTGATTTTTTTTCCTTCTGTGAACTTTCTACAAACCTTGTCATTGGACTAAGAGACGGTTCCCGAACCAATGGGGTTGTATAAGATAGTGTAAAACTATACACACCGGAAATAGCGACTCCCGGGACAGCCAAAATTACTTCCTGCCTTATTTTAGTATCACTTTATTCCAAGACCAAATGTAATTTCATAAAAAGGAGATTCCAATCTAGATGCTCTATAACATTTTTATTATAACAAGGGGGAACAATCTAATAAGGTTTGGTTTTTGATCTGCGGAGAGTTAGCCGGATGGTGTCAACAGAGTATAATTATATAATGGTTAAAGTTTATGAGTAACGAGAGTTACTTTTAGTATAAAATTAGCTAAATGTTGTTTTAAATGAAACTAGGAGAATAAATGTGTAATGAAAGAGTGGTTTCAGATGAGATTCAGTTACATAATACCTGTATTGTTCTTACATCAGTGAACATTAACCAGAATCTACATATGCATATATATGCAAATGTATACAGATAAATGTAAAACATACCTACCGATCAACATGTCTGTCCGTCGCTAGTCTGTCCCTATTTCTTTCTACCTAAAAAAATCTCTATCTTTCTATCTACTCTCTAGTCTTTTATCTAATCTCTATTCTTCTATCTACTCTCTAGTCTTTTATCTACTCTCTAATCTTCTCTCTAGTCTTCTATCTACATAACTCTTTCTACTCTCTGGTGTCTGTATAATTTTATCAAAATGATCAAAAACGTACACTGCGAATGTAACTGTAATTCAATGTTAAAAACTTCCTGAAGAAAAACATGGCTTCCGTTGAAGGTACTTTTACTTTACTAGTTCACTCAGGACACATCACTTTTTTTTATACAAATATATAGCTCTCACCAGTACAAGACAATGTTTCTATTTTCTCTGATCCTCAAGCGAATTAAAGACCTTCTCTAAAGACCTTCCTTTATCGATTTGAACCTCTATCCTTCCCTCGGCGTCAATCAAGACAAAAACACCACAACCAGCAACACTCGTTGTCTTATTTCTCTTCTTGTTTTTTTCTCTTGGAAATGTCAAAAGACAATTGTCAAGGATCATTTTGGTGCTCTTCAGAGCTGAAAGTAAAGTTAGACACCCCGACACCACTGTGTACATAAACCTTCAAGTTTTGACCGGAAATGTCTGACTCAAGAAGGAAAGAGAAAGGGAAAGACTCTCTTTGAGATATGGACATTCTCGAAGAGAAAATGAGTCGATGGACAGACTGATAGAACAAATATGGGTCCAGGGGAAAGTCTGGCGATGGTGGAAAGCGACATTGTACTTATTGATGGACATGTCAGAAATGAATCGAAAAGTCTGTGACCCAAAAAATAATGATAACGAAAGAGATTTTTTTCTCTCTCTCCTTTAAACTAAGCAATAATAGAGCGGCACGCAAGAAAAATGAAAAAAAAAAGATGCACTTGAAAATTGTCTTAACAAATGAGACAATAGTCAATTCAGAAACATTTCAATTTGAAACATAAATAGAATACATTTATTTGAGGACATTTTTTAAATCATAAACTCGTACACGTTTTAACGGTTCTGTTTGTAATGACTACTGGGTCCAGTTTTGTACATTTGATCGTCTTTATGTCTGTCACGTTCAGAGCTTAAAAGTTAACGAAATAAAAAACTCAATTAGAAATTCAATTTTATGAAGATTGTCATCAAGTTCAAAATCTGACTGCGTGCACATACAAAGTCTTTATACAAGTTGATCGAACAAACTAAACCCTGTAGCTCTAATTAGAGAGAAACACAAACAGATCTAACAAACTAAACCCTGTAGCTCTAATTAGAGAGAAACACAAACAGATCTAACAAACTAAACCCTGTAGCTCTAATTAGAGAGAAACACAAACAGATCTAACAAACTAAACCCTGTAGCTCTAATTAGAGAGAAACACAAACAGATCTAACAAACTAAACCCTGTAGCTCTAATTAGAGAGAACCACAAACAGATCGAACGTATAAACTTTATTGCTATCATAAGTAAGGGCTCTAAAAAAAAACCCATACATCTCTTGATCTAGTTTATCCATGAAAAAGTCTCAAGACAAAAATATTCCGAATGATAATAATGATTTAATATTGATTATTACCAGAGCACAGGAACGTCTTAGACTGAACGAGCAATCCAGAGCAAAACTTATTTCATTTCGTTTAGTAATCAGATGTTTGCAATGAACAAGAAATACCTCAAAATAAACAAAGTTTGATTTGAATGACGATCAAAAGTCTGAATTCGAAATCTGAGTCTCGAGCTTCTATAATTCGAGCTGTTTATATCTGAAGGACCGTCGCCTCTAAGCGACAGTACTTATTAGGTTTTATAATCTATAAAATGGTCTATACTTTACATTTTTTGCGAACGACCAAAATCTATGCACAAGACTTATCTTGCCTTAGCTTAGTATATTTTTATATTAAACAAAATTAATTAATTACAACTAATTGATTTTAAAAAAAAAGTTACTTTTTTATTGATTCATGCGTTGTCATTGGCCATGAATAATTGTGCAAAGTTTCAACTTGATCCGCCAATGGGAAGTGGGAGAACTAACGTGTACAAAGCTGCACCCAGGCAGAGGGAGTTGATAGAAGCTTTGTAAAAAAAAGTAAACAAAATTATGGGCTGTAGTTCTTGTCTTTACTTTGTTATAACTGTTGCCCAGAGAAATTAGAGCGAAAAATTGGATCCTGGCCTTAAACCCAAGGATAACATTCGTACAAATTTGTGAAGCTGTTTTATGAAACACTGGGGATCCAGAAACAAAAAAAACAACTGTTGTCCTGTTTTATTCACTGCTACAACGCGAGTTGCTTGTATGCAGGTAAACATCGGACTTGTTGGTCTCGGCTGGGGAGTTCGTGCTCATTATATCTGACTCTGTCTCAACATTCTCAAATTACTCACTTAACTTTTGTACAAGGACGTCACGTCAGCTTGCTATGGTGTGGTATTGTTTGTGGGGTGTGCATTAAAAACAGATCAATTTAGTCGCCTTTGTATGCAATAAACAAATATGCTCAGAATTGAAGGGACTTTACAGAATCGAAGCAGATCTACAAAATAATAAATAAACCTCTAAAAATAATAATAATTATATTATTATTAATTATTATTATTATTAAATAATAATAGATAAATTCCATTTTCACGTATACTTGTAGAATAATGTTGTACTGCGTATTAATGAAGTGTTTGTATCTACACCAATACGTAAGTTTTCTATATGTAAAGTGACAATACGGTGAGTTACTTTTGTAATTGGTTTAATAGAAGGAAAATTGTTCGTCTCATAAGAAGCAAAATAAAACTGATTAGAGTCAGAGAAATGTCTTATACTAAATCAGGTTTCTAAGTTGGAACAAAAGTGTGTTTCGTTTTTTGTTTGCTTTCTATTTCTAAGGGCATTTCAGTTCCCTAGATTTGGTTGAGGTCCTTGATCTTGTTAAATAAACATAGTCGCCTGGTCTAGCACGGCACACAAATCGGAGATTACTAAGTTTAATCAGGATGACCCTGGCAACATTTGTGAAAAAAAAAAGTGATTTATGTAGGAAGTGAGCTCTCATTTCGGACAGTGGGCTGCTGTCCCTCAACCTTGGAGGTGTTTTTTTGTTTTTGTTTTTTTCCTCATTGTGGGAACATCATTGCCGGACCATTAAAGCTCTTAGCACCCGGATAGTTTTTGATGGGTGTGAAAAATGTGGCGGTCACCGGCGACAGCGACATGACACCTTTTAACACCTTCAGGTCATCCACACGACAGATGTGCTTTTGGCTATTGTGTGCATATGTATGTGTGCGTCTGTGTGTGTCTGTGTGTGCTTCTGTGAGTGTGTATGTTTGTGTGTCGTTATGATTTGTGTGTATTCTATGGCGGATTTAAGCCGATGTGTATATTTGTGAGGTGTGTAAAACAATAAATGAGACATAATTTAGTCACTATCGTATGAACAGCCAATGAAACAATAACATTTTTAAATAAATCAGTTCCTATTCATACAACTAATGTTCGTCTTTCATTATTCAGTCTAGTTTTCTTTTCTTGTAAGACTTCACTATTGCAAGAATTCTTTCCATTGAGCTTCGAACAATCATATGCTATTTATAGTCCAAGTAATGATTTTACTAGGGCTTCTGGATGTTACAAAGTGTTCTGTTATCAAGATGGTAGGGCTACATATTTTCCAACATAACGTAATCAGTCCAAAATGGTGTGGTCAATAGGTCCGCGTGAATGTGTGTAAGGGTAGATGAGATTTAGTTTTTCTATCGTAGATAGTCAATGTTGGACGTTGTATTTTCTTTGAATTAATTTATCGATCTACATACGTATTGATTGATCTACGTACGTACTACTTGTAAATAAGTTGAATAGTTAAGTGTTTCATTAACTAAACAGTTCTGAGTTGTGTCCCTTTGGAGAGTATGCTCATGCTCCACTGTTACACATGTTAATATGTTTTCCTTGTCACAAGACTAAACTAGGGTTTGGAGTGGCTTCCATTGATCCAACCTTCAAGAAAACGACATTTACAATCAGCCAGGTCCACCCCTATATATAGGCGGTTTGTGACAGTGGACTGGAACTTAGTGGAACGTCTGCATACGTCCTTGCACCAAATGTTTTTATACCTTTATTTATTTCTTATTAACTATTTACTGAGGACAATTAAACATTTGAGTCGAGTGCGGGAATTATAACGGTCAAAGTAGAGTTTTCACTGTGTGGTCGATTACCTAATATTTTTTCCCCAAAGATTCTAGGATAATCGTTTTTGAATTACCGTCCTCTCAGTTTCCAATTTTATAAAGAAATTTGAATAAAAACGACAACAATGCAAGCTATTAGTAAAAATGTAAAGAAACATTCTGAATTAATAGAATTGGAACAACCTATTTTCAATTTGACTTCTGAATTAATAGAATTGGAACAACCTATTTTCAATTTGACTTCTGAATTAATAGAATTGGAACAACCTAATTTAAATTTGACTTCTGAATTAATAGAATTGGAACAACCTTTTTTCAATTTGACTTCTGAATTAATAGAATTGGAACAACCTTTCTTCAATTTGACTTCTGTATTAATAGAATTGGAACAACCTATTTTCAATTTGACTTCTGAATTAATAGAATTGGAACAACCTTTTTTCAATTTGACTTCTGAATTAATAGAATTGGAACAACCTATTTTCAATTTGACTTCTGAATTAATAGAATTGGAACAACCTTTTTTCGATTTGACTTCTGAATTAATAGAATTGGAACAACCTTTTTTCAATTTGACTTCTGAATTAATGGAATTGGAACAAACTTTTTTTTAATTTGACTTCTGAATTAATAGAATTGGAACAACCTATTTTCAATTTGACTTCTGAATTAATAGAATTGGAACAACCTTTTTTCAATTTGACTTCTGAATTAATAGAATTGGAACAACCTATTTTCAATTTGACTTCTGAATTAATAGAATCGGAACAACCTATTTTCAATTTGACTTCTGAATTAATAGAATTGGAACAACCTATTTTCAATTTGACTTCTGAATTAATAGAATTGGAACAACCTTTTTTCAATTTGACTTCTGAATTAATAGAATTGGAACAACCTTTTTTCAATTTGACTTCTGAATTAATAGAATTGGAACAACCTATTTTCAATTTGACTTCTGAATTAATAGAATCGGAACAACCTATTTTCAATTTGACTTCTGAATTAATAGAATTGGA
Organism: Biomphalaria pfeifferi; assembly: GCA_030265305.1. Lineage (NCBI taxonomy): Eukaryota > Metazoa > Mollusca > Gastropoda > Planorbidae > Biomphalaria > Biomphalaria pfeifferi. The sequence continues at coordinate 577,187 of JASAOG010000130.1, read as the reverse complement.
ACAACCTATTTTCAATTTGACTTCTGAATTAATAGAATTGGAACAACCTATTTTCAATTTGACTTCTGAATTAATAGAATCGGAACAACCTATTTTCAATTTGACTTCTGAATTAATAGAATTGGGACAACCTATTTTCATTTTGACTTCTGAATTAATAGAATCGGAACAACCTATTTTCAATTTGACTTCTGAATTAATAGAATTGGAACAACCTTTTTTCAATTTGACTTCTGAATTAATAGAATTGGAACAACCTTTTTTCAATTTGACTTCTGAATTAATAGAATTGGAACAACCTATTTTCAATTTGACTTCTGAATTAATAGAATTGGAACAACCTTTTTTCAATTTGACTTCTGAATTAATAGAATTGGAACAACCTTTTTTCAATTTGACTTCTGAATTAATAGAATTGGAACAACCTTTTTTCAATTTGACTTCTGAATTAATAGAATTGGAACAACCTAATTTAAATTTGACTTCTGAATTAATAGAATTGGAACAACCTTTTTTCAATTTGACTTCTGAATTAATAGAATTGGAACAACCTTTTTTAAATTTGACTTCTGAATTAATAGAATTGGAACAACCTATTTTCAATTTGACTTCTGAATTAATAGAATCGGAACAACCTATTTTCAATTTGACTTCTGAATTAATAGAATCGGAACAACCTATTTTCAATTTGACTTCTGAATTAATAGAATTGGAACAACCTTTTTTCAATTTGACTTCTGAATTAATAGAATTGGAACAACCTATTTTCAATTTAACTTCTGAATTAATAGAATTGGAACAACCTTTTTTCAATTTGACTTCTGAATTAATAGAATCGGAACAACCTATTTTCAATTTGACTTCTGAATTAATAGAATTGGAACAACCTTTTTTCAATTTGACTTCTTAATTAATAGAATTGGAACAACCTATTTTCAATTTAACTTCTGAATTAATAGAATTGGAACAACCTATTTTCAATTTGACTTCTGAATTAATAGAATTGGAACAACCTATTTTCAATTTGACTTCTGAATTAATAGAATTGGAACAACCTTTTTTCAATTTGACTTCTGAATTAATAGAATTGGAACAACCTTTTTTCAATTTGACTTCTGAATTAATAGAATTGGAACAACCTATTTTCAATTTGACTTCTGAATTAATAGAATTGGAACAACCTTTTTTCAATTTGACTTCTGAATTAATAGAATTGGAACAACCTATTTTCAATTTGACTTCTGAATTAATAGAATTGGAACAACCTTTTTTCGATTTGACTTCTGAATTAATAGAATTGGAACAACCTTTTTTCAATTTGACTTCTGAATTAATAGAATTGGAACATCCTTTTTTCAATTTGACTTCTGAATTAATAGAATTGGAACAACCTTTTTTCAATTTGACTTCTGAAATAATAGAATTGGAACAACCTATTTTCAATTAGACTTCTGAATTAATAGAATTGGAACAACCTTTTTTCAATTTGACTTCTGAATTAATAGAATTGGAACAACCTATTTTCAATTTGACTTCTGAATTAATAGAATTGGAACAACCTATTTTCAATTTGACTTCTGAAATAATAGAATTGGAACAACCTATTTTCAATTTGACTTCTGAATTAATAGAATTGGAACAACCTTTTTTCAATTTGACTTCTGAATTAATAGAATTGGAACAACCTATTTTCAATTTGACTTCTGAATTAATAGAATTGGAACAACCTTTTTTCGATTTGACTTCTGAATTAATAGAATTGGAACAACCTTTTTTCAATTTGACTTCTGAATTAATAGAATTGGAACAACCTTTTTTCAATTTGACTTCTGAATTAATAGAATTGGAACAACCTATTTTCAATTTGACTTCTGAAATAATAGAATTGGAACAACCTATTTTCAATTAGACTTCTGAATTAATAGAATTGGAACAACCTTTTTTCAATTTGACTTCTGAATTAATAGAATTGGAACAACCTATTTTCAATTTGACTTCTGAATTAATAGAATTGGAACAACCTATTTTCAATTTGACTTCTGAAATAATAGAATTGGAACAACCTATTTTCAATTTGACTTCTGAATTAATAGAATTGGAACAACCTTTTTTCAATTTGACTTCTGAATTAATAGAATTGGAACAACCTATTTTCAATTTGACTTCTGAATTAATAGAATTGGAACAACCTTTTTTTCAATTTGACTTCTGAATTAATAGAATTGGAACAACCTTTTTTCAATTTGACTTCTGAATTAATAGAATCGGAACAACCTTTTTTCAATTTGACTTCTGAATTAATAGAATTGGAACAACCTATTTTCAATTTGACTTCTGAATTAATTGAATTGGAACAACCTTTTTTCAATTTGACCTCTTAATTAATAGAATTGGAACAACCTATTTTCAATTTGACTTCTGAATTAATAGAATTGGAACAACCTTTTTTCAATTTGACTTCTGAATTAATAGAATTGGAACAACCTATTTTCAATTTGACTTCTGAATTAATAGAATTGGAACAACCTTTTTTCAATTTGACTTCTGAATTAATAGAATTGGAAAAACCTTTTTTCAATTTGACTTCTGAATTAATAGAATTGGAACAACCTTTTTTCAATTTGACTTCTGAATTAATAGAATTGGAACAACCTAATTTAAATTTGACTTCTGAATTAATAGAATTGGAACAATCTTTTTTCAATTTGACTTCTGAATTAATAGAATTGGAACAACCTTTTTTCAATTTGACTTCTGAATTAATAGAATTGGAACAACCTATTTTCAATTTGACTTCTGAATTAATAGAATCGGAACAACCTATTTTCAATTTGACTTCTGAATTAATAGAATTGGAACAACCTATTTTCAATTTGACTTCTGAATTAATAGAATTGGAACAACCTTTTTTCAATTTGACTTCTGAATTAATAGAATTGGAACAACCTATTTTCAATTTGACTTCTGAATTAATAGAATTGGAACAACCTTTTTTCGATTTGACTTCTGAATTAATAGAATTGGAACAACCTTTTTTCAATTTGACTTCTGAATTAATAGAATTGGAACAACCTTTTTTCAATTTGACTTCTGAATTAATAGAATTGGAACAACCTATTTTCAATTTGACTTCTGAATTAATAGAATTGGAACAACCTTTTTTCAATTTGACTTCTGAATTAATAGAATTGGAACAACCTATTTTCAATTTGACTTCTGAATTAATAGAATTGAAACAACCTTTTTTCAATTTGACTTCTGAATTAATAGAATTGGAACAACCTATTTTCAATTTGACTTCTGAATTAATAGAATCGGAACAACCTATTTTGAATTTGACTTCTGAATTAAGAGAATTGGAACAACCTATTTTCAATTTGACTTCGGAATTAATAGAATTGGAACAACCTTTTTTCAATTTGACTTCTGAATTAATAGAATTGGAACAACCTATTTTCAATTTGACTTCTGAATTAATAGAATCGGAACAACCTATTTTCAATTTGACTTCTGAATTAATAGAATTGGAACAACCTATTTTCAATTTGACTTCTGAATTAATAGAATTGGAACAACCTTTTTTCAATTTGACTTCTGAATTAATAGAATTGGAACAACCTATTTTCAATTTGACTTCTGAATTAATAGAATTGGAACAACCTTTTTTCGATTTGACTTCTGAATTAATAGAATTGGAACAACCTTTTTTCAATTTGACTTCTGAATTAATAGAATTGGAACAACCTTTTTTCAATTTGACTTCTGAATTAATAGAATTGGAACAACCTATTTTCAATTTGACTTCTGAATTAATAGAATTGGAACAACCTTTTTTCAATTTGACTTCTGAATTAATAGAATTGGAACAACCTATTTTCAATTTGACTTCTGAATTAATAGAATTGAAACAACCTTTTTTCAATTTGACTTCTGAATTAATAGAATCGGAACAACCTATTTTCAATTTGACTTCTGAATTAATAGAATCGGAACAACCTATTTTGAATTTGACTTCTGAATTAAGAGAATTGGAACAACCTATTTTCAATTTGACTTCGGAATTAATAGAATTGGAACAACCTTTTTTCAATTTGACTTCTGAATTAATAGAATTGGAACAACCTATTTTCAATTTGACTTCTGAATTAATAGAATTGGAAAAACCTTTTTTCAATTTGACTTCTGAATTAATAGAATTGGAACAACCTTTTTTCAATTTGACTTCTGAATTAAACGTCTACTAAGAATACAGGACTAACAACAACATCGAGTCGCTTAACCAACAAATGACTTGCAGACGCTCACGTTTTAAATTCTCCAAATGTCCAAATATGGTCCTTCAAAAAGACATCTAACGGTTAATAAGCAGATTGTCATGTTGCCAGCACATAGATTAAGCGCGTATACTTTCTCCAACTAAAGTCAACCCCCCCCCCCCCTTTTTTAAACTGATTCTTTGCTTTGCTTTTGTTCATTTGAGGTGAGATTTAAGTCTGAACCATCACTTGCCCCAGCGCAGCCAAGGAGGTTTTGAGTTTAAAACCCCTTACCAGGGGGGTTTGAGTTTAAAACCCCTATCAGGGGGTTTTGAGTTTAATAACCCCTACCAGGGGGTTTTGAGTTTAAAACCCCCTGCCAGGGGGGTTTAAGTTTAAACCCCCCAACCAGGGTTTTTTGCAGTTAAATCCCTCTCTTCTAAAAACAAAACAAAGCAAAAAGCAAACGACAATCCCCAAATTCCAAGAGCCACAGTGTCAGGAAGACTTTGAATTTATAACTCCCCTATTCAATATAAAAAAAAAGCAAATTACGCACTCAAAATTCTATGAGCGTAGCCAATGGGTTTTGAGTTTAACCCCCCCCCCCCCCCTTTTTCATTAGGGTTTGAAGCTAAAAAATACATCTTCAATATAAAAAAAGGAAATTACGCACTCAAAATTCTATGAGCGTAGCCAATGGGTTTTGAGTTTAACCCCCCCCCCCCCCCCCCCATCTTCATTAGGGTTTGAAGCTAAAAAATACCTCTTCAATATAAAAAAAGGAAATTACGCACTCAAAATTCTATGAGCGTAGCCAATGGGTTTTGAGTTTAACCCCCCCCCCCCCCCATCTTCATTAGGGTTTGAAGCTAAAAAATACCTCTTCAATATAAAAAAAGGAAATTACGCACTCAAAATTCTATGAGCGTAGGTAAATCGGTTTCGACTCAGTTTTGAGTTTAAACCCCCATTCAGCGGTGTTTGAAGTTAAAAATGCTTCTTCAATATGAAAAGAAAAGTAAATTATGCACTTAAAATGTTATTAGCATTGCTAAATGGGTTTTGACTCAGTTTTGAGTTTAAACCCCTTTCAGCGGGATTTGAAGGTAAAAAATACCTCTTTAATATTAAAAACAAAGCAAATTATACACTTAAATTTCTATGAGTGTAATCAAAGGGGTTTCGAATTTAAACTCCCCTCCAGTGGAGTTTGAAGCTAAAAAATTCCTCTTCAGTATAAAAAAAGAAAATTACACACTCATTAATCTATGAGCGTAGCACAAGGGGTTTTGAGTTTAAACCCCCCGCAAGCGGGGTTTGAAGCTAAAAATTACATCTTCAATGTAAGAAAAAAGCAAATTACGCACTCAAAATGCTATGAGCGTTGCCAAAAGGAGTTTTGAGTTTAAACCCCTCTTCTACAGATGGCTTTTCTTAAAAGTTTAAGACCCCTCCAGATGGTTTTAAGTTTAAAATCCCCCTACAGAGAGTTTTGAGGTGGGAAAAACTCCATCTTCAATATTATTCTAAAGCAAACTAAAGTTACCAATTTCTATGACCGTAGCTAAATGGGGTTTTGAATTTTTAAAAAAGAAACAAAAAAACTCCAGAGATTGTTTAGTTTAAAATCCACAACAGATGATTTTAACGATAAAACTTCCCTTTTCGATATAAAATCTAAAGCAAACTACAGTCACCTAATTCCAAGAGCGTATTCAAGAGAGGTTACACATTTCTACCAGTGGCGGGGCTCAATTAATAAAGTGCATTGAATAGTCATATGTCGAAATTGAAAAAGACTAAATGTGGCTCAACAAAGATGGCTAAGACAGATTTTAGGAGTCAGTTATAGAGATCGGGTCTAAATCAAGGAAATCCTATGCAAAATCGGGAGTCGACACCTTAGTAAGGTTGTGACAGAGTGTCGCATGAGGTTTGCGGAACAAAATGAATTACGCATACTATGGGTTGCGATCACATCCTAGTACAACTTGGCGCCAGTAAGGCATTAAGAATGGATTTTTCGTTTTTGAAATAAAACATTTTAATAACTGGAAAGTTTACTGTAGATACCTCAGAATATTCATTTTGTTGGCTTTCAATACCAGAAATAGTGCTTGGCGGCGGGGCTTCGCCCCGCGCTGGGGGATCTCCAAGCGCTCCCCAAAACCCTTGTTGGCAATGACGGGGTGTCTACAATTTTTCCACTAACTCCAGGAAGAAACATTCTAGGGCACAATAAACGTCTCCCGAAAAAATGAAGGGTCAGAATGTAATTAAGATCATGTACACACACACACATACACACTATTAATTTTTTTTTCGCGAGGGGGGGGGGAATTTCCCCCTACCCCCCCCCCCCGAAAAAAAATTCTGGATGGGTATTAGTAAAAATCGTTAAACCTCTTTTAAAGAGCTTTTATCAAATCACTATGTCTGTCCGTTTGTCTGTCTGTCTGATAAAAATTGTGTACACGTTACTTCTCCCACGCCCAATGTCGGATCAGTTAAAATTTAGCACAATTATTTCTTGTATCTGACAAAACAAAAAAAAAAACAACTACTAGTTAATTAACTATAGGTAATTAAATATTTCGTTGGTATCGAACAAGAGAAAGAAATAGTACTTGACAGATGTAAATTTGAATTAATCCCCTTGAGTAAGCTAGAGCAGGAGTCTGAATTGAACCTTTTGAAATGCATTTAAAAAGCGATCACTGTAACATTCACACAGATACCCCCTTTAGTCCCCCTCCCCTTCACAACTGGTTCTGACAAATGACAGGATCATACTGTACAGACATAACCAAAATTGTCATAACCACATTTCGCCTCATCGTAAGATTGACTAAGAACATTCCGAATCAAATTAAGGAAAGCTTTACTAAGGATATCATGGAAAGGAGGGTGTACAATTGCCTATCTGATGGCTATACATTTGGATACCATGAGACAACAGGTGCCATATAATGGGCTATCGGGGGCCCATTCATCGGGCTCTCCTGGTCAAACTGGGGACCATCAGTTGTACTAATCGAGAATGAAGGAAACCATGACACTAGTGGACAGCTCTTGGAATGAGCTCATCATGTTCACTGAAATGGACAAGATGCGGTCAAAGATGACCATTTCGGAAGAGTCCAGTAGTCAATATGATTTCCCCAGCACGTAGAATACATTACATTGATCTCTAGCTGACCACACAATGAATCAAGGTTACGTATCTGTTTTAATGTCTGTGCCTGAGTCTCCATATCAATATCTCTAGTCGTCTTCAAAGTCCAACTCTTGACGTTATATCTACAGGTTTCATGTTTTTAAATTTTATTTTTAATAATTCAAGTGTTTATTTAATTGTCTATCCGGTAGAAATGATCTGGTTTTGTAATCGAGATATTAACATCTGTAGGCATAAAAACGGACTAAATCGGTGCTCACATCTTTCTAATATTTCTGAATGGTTTACTACACACAAAAAATTAAAAAAATTCGCTTTTAAGTTTTTTTGAAATCTTGCTGCAAAACTTTTGGCACTGGAGAGATTGTTGTAAAGAGATAATTGTAAAAAGATCGTCTTCCGACACGTTCATAGCAAGAGTTAGGTCAATGTAGGAAGGTCTTCAACCTTTTTTGTTTGTTTCTTTTTGTTTCCCATTTTGTAATCTCTTGGTATTGAACTTTAAGCACACACACACACAGCTTCACCTTCACCTTTACCTTCACCTTAGTCTGTTCAACCGTTGGAGCATCACACGTGGTCTGTCGACCGTCTTTCTTCATTTTTGGCCTTGAATAGAATCTCTTTCACTGACCAGCCCTTTCATTCCTTAAGGATGTCTTCCCATCGCTGTCTCTGTCCACACATACACTATGACAGTTAAATTACAGAGACTCAACCTAATAAAATACTCAGAAAGACACAAAGATAAAGGCACATTTTTTATTCTATATGATAAAACAAATGCTTACAAGTGCTTCTTCTTTTCTAGTTCATGTCTAACTCAGACGGGAGAACCAATGACTTAGCAGATTATAAGTTTCTAATTAACAACTCGACTAAATAAATGCATTAATATATATAGGACGTAATTATCTTCTCATTTGAAAGAACCTGTGTGTGTAATTTATAGGATAAGAATTATACAATTCTATTTCCAACCAAACATGGTACGTAGAAAAAAAATCTGTCGAAATTACCACATTTCTAGTTGATCCTTAATGTCACACTATTTAATAAATAAACACTTTTCCTGACAATGAGTGTTGACTAGTTAGTGACTATTAGGCAATTATGTCTAATTTATGCATGTGATTTATCCCGTGAATTTTGAGATTATAACGAACGACAAAGTTAAAATAAGAAAACATTTTTTATAATATTTTTTTCTGTAAATTCAAATGCGATGCTTTTTTTTAAAATATCACATAAAATCCAGTATACCGTTTTTTTAAAATAAAAAATAACTTCAATTTTCACAACTTTTTTTTTTCTCTCTTTGCTGTTTAGTTTAGAAGGCTAATAATAAAAAATTCAATGTAGCTTAAAAGCTTAAACTACATTTAGGGGTCAAGGCAAAATACGAGTTCAAGATAAAACAATAACAGAAATTTAAAATGAAGCTAGATTTTTTGTTTGTTTTACGGACCAGATGTGCAGAACAAAATGTGTTTTCTCTTACTGAACAGAAGGTCAAATGCACATAGGTTGAGATTAGTGCGTTACTGTATTGTGTTAGGTGCTATGTGCGCTAAATATGTGTTTAAAGTAACTGCATGATTGAGTTCAACAATATGAACAGAAGAGTAAAGAAAAGCATGTGTGTCTGTTTAATGTTGCCACTATTTTTATTAGACTCAGTAACAGTTGCAGCCACTATAATTATTATTTATCCACCAATCTTATATCAACTGACTCTGTGTGTCTGGTACAAATTGTGTACACCTTATTTCTCCCATTTCCCATTCTCGAATCATGTTGAAACTTTACATAATTTTTCATTGCCCCTAACACTACAAGAATCAATTTGTTTTCAAAATTTAGCCACTTAATCAATTAAGTAATTAGTGGTAATATAATGAATAATTTATGTTTGAGAAAGAAAAAAGGAAATTACACTTAGAGCATTGTGATATGTTTCTCTAATAAATCCAGTTCTTTCCCTTGTATTTTTAATATCTATATATATAATTCTCTTCTTCGCTCAACAGTTTGGACGAGGAGAAGAAGTAAAGGAAAAATCACTCTCTTATTTCTGCGGATAGAGTTATCCCACGAACTTTACGAGCCTTGCGTGTAGCGAAGTCATACAGTGTATCATGTACATTTTATTTCCTACATAGATCACGCTCAATAGCAACAATTTACAAATGTTTCAATGTATCTACGAGAATTGTTGATCTAAAGTAAGTCTTTATTAGTTTGAGGCGCGAGAATTTCAGGAGATTTCCAGGAGCTCCTGGTAAATCGACAGGAGGCCGCGGGAAATCTGTAATAAGTTATACAATGGTTTAATTTAATAATTTGTACACCTAGAATTAGCGCGGGTCCTATGAAAGTGCGGGGCCCACTGCGGTCACATGAGTGCGGAGCCCACTGCGGTCACCTTAGGCCGGCCCCGCAAAATAGCGGCGTATGCTACGCCGCCGGTCGACTACTTTTTTATTATTTTGCTTCTTTGACTTGCCACTAGCGCTCTTATTTACTCTCTAGACAAAATGTTACTATTAAATTATTTTAATGTGACTTAAAACATTTCAAGTGATAGCAACGTGTGTTTTTGTAACTAGACAAGGGCATTGAGACGTTTAATTTAAAGTTGACTAGATTTAATGAGTCCACCCAACTCTAATAGGTACCTGGCTTTAGTTGGGGAAAGTAAAGGCGGTTGGTCGATGTGCTGGCCACGTGACAGTCTGCTCGTTAGCCGTTGACCAAAGAAATAGATGACCTTAACATCATCTGCCCTTTAGATGCAAGGTCTGAAAGGGGAACTTCACAGATATAATGTATAACCACTTGGCGATTAACTATAGCATTAAGCTTACATTAGCAGTAGATATAGATCATTGAGAACGAATTGTTGTCACTATTTCACTCTACTTAATTTACTAATCAATTTGTAAAAAAAAAATATCTGTAAAAATGTGGTACGTTCTGGCTGAGAAATTATTTAGGCCCTCAAATAGAGCGTTCTTCGTGAAATGTGGATAGTTAAGGTTAATACTGGTGTTGCGTTTAAGGATTAGTGCAGCGTTTCTCAAATTGTGGGACGCGCCCCCAACGACCTCTTAGATTTAAGTTGCGTTGTCTGGCCACACACTACCCTCGTAAACTCGGCTCTAAGTCAAATTTCTTTGTCACTTTCCTTCGTTACACATGTTGAAAGAAAACAAAAAATGACATCGAGTGTACTACCGTCTCAATCCCGTGGTGAACAATAGAGGCAATTTAAAGATGTTAAAGTATTGCGGCATGTGGACGTCATTTAGAGACTTGACTCTGGATGAAAGTTTGAACAGAGAACGACTTTCCCTCCAATGCCTTTCACCCTACCCCACCACCAACCACCCACTCTTTACACCATGTCATGAAAAAAATATCAGTAAAAAAACAAACAAACAGACAGAATCTCTAACCGTATAGGGGAGGCGAAGTGTGAGCTCTGCGTTAACAGGTTTCAGCTGGAGGGTCCTATTGCAAGAACTACACAAAGTGAAACACATATTACATCTAAGTAAGAATGTGTTCAACTCCTCAACTGTCACACACATATATCACATAATATGACACACATATATCACATAATATGACACAAGACTTGGGGAAATCTCCTACCAAGGAATTGGAGTTTTTTTGTTTTGTTTTGTTTTTGTTTTTTTTGTGTTAATTTTACATATTTTTAGGTAAGTTTTTTTTTTTCTATTTATGTTCTAAAACAAAAAAAAAAAGACAAATGAAAGATAATATATCGACAAGTATAAAGGACTATTGTGTTGGGGGTCGTTTATTGGGCTAGTACTGACGCCTATTATTGGGTTTGTATTGGAAATTACTATTAGGACTTTGAATAGAGCGTTCTGTGTGGAATGTGGATAGTTAAGGTTAATATTGGTGGTGAGTTTAAGGATTAGTGCAGCACTGCAGCGTTTCTCAAAGTGTGGAACGCGCCCCCGACTATCTCTGAAAGGGAACGCGACTTTCTGACAAATTGGAAGGGAGAGAGATGGCGAAAAAAAAGTTTTTATTTTCATTGTAATTATTAAATCATGTTTGAATATTAACACAATAACATTATTAAAAATAGGGTTAAAAACAAGCAAAATACTAAAAAAAAAACCAAAGCTCTCATTAGTGTGTATCAATTAGTTTGGATCAGTCATATAATTAAATTTGTAATAGATCTAGACTAACAAACCTGTGCGATTAGAAATAATTTTTTACCAATTGTTTTGGTTTAGCACAATTTCACGATTTTAGCGTTATTAATACGTTATAATCCTATCACTTCTCTGGACCAGTTGGAAAGGGGGACATAGAACGGGGTATCAGGGTGATCGCTGTTTAAATGCATTTTTTAAAAAAGAGAATGGCCTGAATTCGAACTTGTGGGAGAAATTACAACCCGCAGATAAAAAACAAAACAAAATTGGGGTTTCAGAGATAGATAGAGAGAGAGAGAGAGAGTGAGAGCGACCGTAAAATATCAATAATTCACTTGCTAAAAAAGTATGTTAGGTTGATCATTAAAATGAGGTCCGTTAATTATAATTAAAAAAAGGGACCAACGGGCGTAGCCGGTGTGAACTAGCGTTAATAGAAACGTAAAACTAGAACCTGACATATTTGTGCGAAATGTTTTGAACATTCTTTTTTTTAAAATTACATTCTCAACACACTCGTGGTCCCCACTGGAGGAGTCTACATTTTCCAGATCTCTATCTTCTAAAAAGGGAAGGGAGGGCAACGAACGCACCCACTTATTTAGGGGCGGGGGCGTCACCCGTCAAAATTCGAGAAACACTGCATTAGTGTTTGAGCTTGAGCTGTAATTTAAGTTTTAAACAAATTTGAAGTTGCTAGCTCCTACAGTGTGTCATTCCATAATGCTGAAATGAATGTTAATGCTGTAATGATGGGGGGTCACATATTCATGTGGTGTATTTATTTATGCGCAACCTGTTTTTTTCTATAAAAAATTTAGCTTTTGTTGATTTTCATTATCAGCTGCATTGTGGTTAATGATATTAGCATAAACTTCACTACACAGCTCTCCAAGCACTGAACTAGATGTTAAGGCTAAGTCGGTTGGGACGATACATTTGACTGTCACGCACTATTATATTGAGAGATCTACACAAGCATAACAAACGTAATAGCTGATCTAAACGAGGATTCTATTTTTAGTATTTGTTCACGTGATCGTTTTTCGTTAACTTCTGCCGATAACTTTTTTGTTGTTATTGTTGTTGGAAGGATTTTTTTTTTCAAAGGGAGAAAACTCTTCTAAGGTAAACGTTCCAGACGATCAGAAATTTTTAATAGTTGCCAATCTGAAGTGTACAGTTACAGCATTTAACGCATGATTTCGTCACGATGTTGTCTTCTAATGACTTGTCAATACTGCCCAACTCTACTTATTTAAAACGTACGTGATACAAGGGCAGACGACAGCTTGAGTTGTAGTTTTCTATTTCTCCTCTTGACATGCTGAAATTATTGCATGTGTGTCTGGACAAAACATTGTAATTTGATATGAACCAAAGTCAAACAAGCGATACTGCTACATTAATCATTTAGTAGCAATTAGGTTTGAAATCGCCAGACAATTTAAGATAAAGAGATGAATTTAATAAGAAGTAAAAGCTTGAAGTTTTTTTTTCATTTTATTTTTATTTTTGTATATTAGTTATCACTGTACAACTTTTGAAAAGCTAAAAAAAAAAAGACCAATTTATTCTACAGACTAAAGAAATATTGTGTACATTGTCTTCTTTTATTTTTTGTTTGTTTGTAGCTGATGAAGGCCTCGTGGCCTAATTGTTTTTACTTAGGTCCTAGACTTTGCTTGTATGTCTTTTGCATTTTCTTTTGATTTTTACTTTGAAGTTAAAGGGTTACAACTCTTATATCACTACAATACCATCTCTAAACTAAACGTTAAGACATGCACTGCACCCTTTGATTTATTCCCAGGTCTTATTTAGTGTTTATTACAGAGATGTATTACGCTTGCAAGTAAAGTGAGCGAATTAAGTGTTTGCTATTATATTGTACTGTTATGTGTAATGTACAATTAAAAAAAATAACCACAAGGAAAATAAAATGTAGTATTATTACTACTACTACTACTACAAAGGCAATAGATAGAGAGATCTCTCTAAGAACGGCTTTAAAACAAACCGACTACAAACAAAGGTCAAATAGAGTACAAAAGACGATAAGTTACATTCGATAAAATAGTTTCAAATAGGAATGAGGATACTGACATTACCTAAAGTCGTATGGACATCCAGCATTCCCTTTAAATATGTCTGAAGTCGTATGGACATCCAGCATTCCCTTTAAATATGTCTGAAATCGTATGGACATCCAGCATTCCCTTTAAATATGTCTGAAGTCGTATGGACATCCAGCATTCCCTTTAAATATGTCTGAAGTCGTATGGACATCCAGCATTCCCTTTAAATATGTCTGAAGTCGTATGGACATCCAGCATTCCCTTTAAATATGTCTGAAGTCGTATGGACATACAGCATTCCCTTTAAATATGTCTGAAGTCGTATGGACATCCAGCATTCCCTTTAATTCTGCCTGACGTGGTATCGACATCCAGCAATCCATTCTGTCTGACGTCGTTGAAGGTGCTATCCTTCTCTGTTCCTCACAGTTCTCAACAATCGCCTGCAAGTCTGTCTTCTGTCTGTGGTGGAGTGGCTGGGGGCTGATGTGATTGTTGGCCTGGGATTTACAACCTGAGCTTTGTTCGGAGCTTTATTTCCCGAGCGCCTCACGAAACCTTCTATCAGTTACCCCCTCCCCACAAATACACATTGAACTGAATGCACTGAGCATGTTCATTAAGACGCACAATACAAGAGCTTATAAAAAAGCAACTTGTATCTCCCAGCGTATTCCCGTTTCGCAGGTTTACTTGTCAACGCTAAACCTCTTTACTGCTGAATTAGGCCATCTTGTTTTTTCAAAACTTAAAAAATAAAATGTGTGCAGACATCGCTCGACTATTTACCGAGCCAAAAAAATGTTTTTGTTATTTTTCAAAATATTTTTCAAAATATTTTTCAAGTAATAATCTTTTTGCTATGGGGGTGTGTGTGTGTGTTAACGTTATTAATAACTTCGAAAAAGGGGGAACGGATCATGGAAGCTTATTATGTTAGCAGTTTAATATTACGATCTTTGACACTACAGGGATTTACAGGTTTTGATGTATTATACACTGTACCATGTAGTATGTATCCAGTTCTACAACCACCATGGCTTTGTTATTTTGTAATGTATGTACAATAAAATAAAATTGCGCAAAATGCAGATAGAAACAAAACATCGAAAGTTATAATTTACAAAAGTTTTCTTTAACGGCACACTTTCCGATTTTTGAGGATCTAGAGGAACTCTCCGTTTGTTTTATAGGTCGGAATATTTCCCATTAGTTTCCAAATAATAATTGAACCAAATTTTAAATTTTATTTTTTTTTTTTATTTTCACTTAGAAAACTACCGTATATTAAAATGTACAGTATAAGCCTCAGAAAAATCAAGATTTAATGACTTTAATGGTGCCGTGTTCTTGAGCTTAACTTCTCAATCAGGCACGATATTGTAAAGCTCTGCCAATAACCATAGTACAACTAGAACAAATAGAATGGGTAAAATTGGAAAAGGGGGGGGGGGGGTAGGTCTAGACTGAAACAACTCCTCTCTCATAAAAATAAACAACAACTTTGTTATTGAAATGATGTACATTTCAGATGTACAACTGAATCGAAAGATCATGTGACAAGGTGTTTTGTTGAATGGAAGACTTCAAGATGGAATGAGTAAAAGAAAACTCAAGTCTTCCCTCTCTTGAAGGTCACATGACAATAGAGCTAATTTTAGACTGCTGCTAAGGACTGGTTGCTTTTTTGTTTTTTATCATAAGCATACTAAGGACACTGCTCGTTCTTGCTCCATTAAGATATTCTAGACTTTCAATGTGCACATAGAATCTTTGCACAAGAAACATTGAGTTTTTTTTTCACATGGATTTTTATCAAATAGAAAAAAAAATGTAATTTTCTTAGATTTCAGAAGAGTAATTGAAGCTCTGAGCTAAATGGCAGAGGACACTCCTTTCCTGTATAGAGAGATTAGTGCCTTTGGAAATAACTGTGTGGATTGCTTTTGAGAGTAACTGTGTGGAGTGCCTTTGGAAGTTAACTGTGTGGAGTGCAAACAAGCAGTTTCAGGGGCAACAAATCACTCTGGTCATTCAATAAGTGTCAAGCTTCATGAAAAGTTTACGTTTGTGAATTCTTTACTAAATTTGGATTATAATTTGTATTATTGGTTTATATAGTGATTTATAGTTTGTTCAATCTTTTCATGATTTCTACTTGAGGATTAAAATTAATTTAATTCGTAAATTAGAATTCAATTATTATTTACTATGATTGGAATTTGAGTCATCAGATAGAATTTCTGAAGTACCTGTAACGAATGAATGGCCCATGGCCACGTGAACTTTCTACTATTATCAAACGTCAGTAATAAACTAAGAATATACCTACTTTAATGTATCTTGTATTGCCCGTCTCTCTGTCTTACGGTCTCTTTGTCTCTCTCTCTGTCTCTATTTCTCTCTCTCTCTCTCTCTCTTTATTCTCGTTGTCTGTCAATCTCGTTTCAGCACTTTCATTGAGCTACCCAGCCTTTACAGCACAAGTCAAGTGGAAGCAATTAGTTTTATCACTTACTAGTGTCATTGCGTCGATCACTATTGTCGCCGAGTATGTCTTGCTTTGGTAGACATTTTGTCGTAGACACATGGCAGATAAACCTGCGGCATGGTTCATAAAGTCAGGCCAGGTTTATTTTTCTGAACACCTCCGCTCATGCTGAACCCCTGCGTCAGATCATCATTTTTTGTGTAAATGTAGGTAGTTATAGGACTAAGATAACTTAGTAATACAATTTTGCATAAATGTGTTAAAAATATGGTAAAAATCCTCCTCCCTTACTGAAAAGACTCCTCTGTTTTTTTATTTTTAATAGTGAATACTGTAAAAATTATGTAATTTTATGAAAAAATTGCTTGCATAGTTAATTTTTAAAATTTTAATTTTCAATTTAAGAAAAGAAAAAAGTAGCCATTGCATCAGATCTTTGAATGGTCTAAAATATCATGATGTCAGACTTTCAATATCTTTTCTAATTTACGAGATATAAACGGGACGGACGGACGGACAGAAAAAACAACCAAAACTAATAGCGTCTACTCCGCTTTCGGAAGAAGCTAAAAAAAGAAACCCTTATTTGAAATCTTATTGATTCCTACTTGACGCTCAAAATATAGTAGCATTAACTTAGGAGCAGTTCATTTCAAGTCTCAGTTAATGTGGCAGATTGTTTACGATGGTGTTGTGTGGTAATTACCTTCAAGGCTATTAACATTCCTAAGAAGATTCTCGTTGCCTGCCAGAGGGCGGTACTGCTGCCAATTTGCCACATCACCTGAAAATTTCTCATTGGAAACCGATAAAGTGACTAAAATGAAATTTGTTTCTCTTTAACGAAACTCGACCCTGGCAGTGCCAGCGAATGAATACTCATTCATTTCTAACATAATAATAATATCCGTGAGGAAATTTGTTGTAAAAATGTTGCATTATGCATAATTATACATTATTAGAGCATACAATTTGTATGATAGCACACAAAATATACATTTATACCTAAATCATACCCCAGTTTCACTTAGACCATTAAATGTAAAATTTAGTGATGAACGACCTTCTCTACCGGCACTCAGGACATGCCTTGGTCGCAGTGCCGTTCAAACTCAAAGATAG
Source organism: Biomphalaria pfeifferi (assembly GCA_030265305.1). Classification (NCBI taxonomy): domain Eukaryota; kingdom Metazoa; phylum Mollusca; class Gastropoda; family Planorbidae; genus Biomphalaria; species Biomphalaria pfeifferi. Next base: position 559,857 of record JASAOG010000130.1, on the reverse strand, counting down.
ATAGAGAACGCCTTCGGCCACAAAACCCAATAAACCTCATCCCCACTTGGCCTTGTCAACATGTCCAGAAAAAAGACTTTATCTACAGACAGTCAAATGTAAAACAAAAGACATGTGAAAGCAAATCAATTTCAAAGCATCTTTCTCAGGATGTTCTTTCTCCAACAAAACTAAGCTTTTCAACTTCTTACAGTCTTTTGTTTCTCTTCATATTTGCAGATAATAATGACACAATTTAGAACAAGTGCACAGACATAATGATATCTCCATACATTGATGTGACATCTCTTGGAAGTATTTCATCAACAATTGAAGTTTGTTTTATTTTTAAGTCTTTAGGCTGGATGATGCATAACTTTGAATTTTCGACTGTTGTTAACGATGGTTTTATGTGGTCAATACATTGACCAACCGCTTTGACTTTCCCGAATGAATGTATCCTTTAGACTTGAGTGGATTTAGAATCTTATAAAAATCAGGACATTTAAATTGCCGATCTTATTCGGGACTCATACTCGTGTCCCCTTGTTTCAGAAATTCAACGCTAACATCAAAACGCCCACATTTTTTGGAATGGATTGCCTGAGACTCTCTGTTATCTTTTTATAAAAGTCCAGTAGGGAATGGGCGCAGGCGCCATTATCCCGATTATTCTTTGTAAATGATTTTATCCAGCGATCAGATGTGAACCGGGAGCTCTTCACCTCTACTCTTGTCTGAAGATTCCACAATGACAGCGTCCATTAGTGGCTTGGGTCGTGCTATTTACGAGACGTGCCGCACTTCGGAAACCGACCCGCTTGCTACAAGCTGCCAAAGGCAGCGCTAACCACTGGGGTTTCTTCGTGTTCCTATTCTATAGCCGCCTCTAGAACCGTAAAGCGACCGCCAATCCAGCTTACCAACAACTATGACGGCCCCGTTTGTGAAACGGCGTGGCGCACTTGTTGTCAGGCTTCTGTTAACCCTAGCGAGATAAAAAAAAAAAAGCAAGCTGTCCCAACAAAAACCCAGAGGCCTCATTCGCTACCCGTCATTGGGCAACCTAGTTCCACTAGTAGGCGTTTCCACGGAGGAGCCATGATGAAGCTACGTGATCCGAAATTCTTGGACTTTCTGCGACAGAATGACTAGATCCTCTGCTGATAAGACATTCTTGTTACAAGAAAATACATATTAAAAAAAAAAACAGCAACAAATGTATATTTCATGACACTCACTCTCTTATTGTATTTGTAACTTTTTGTTTGGTTCTCATGGAAACTCAGTAGACTAACCTTGTTTAGTAGATCAGAAACATCATTCATAATAATTACCACTAAGTAAGTGCACCATAATGGATCAAATGAACCATTATAGATTATTACGGCGTTAATAAGACTAATGACTGCCAACTAAATTATTACTGCGCTTGATGAAATAGTGCACAGAGTTTTGGTGAAATATGAAAAAAAAAATTAAATTAATAACAGTCGATATTGCATACGACGTAGACTTCCCCAGTTTTAATATCTTATGGCTTACGACAAAATAACGTGAATAACACAACGATCAAAGCTACTCATGGTGCGAAACAAATCTACGATTGAATTAGGTACATTCTTTATATCCTCACATTGTTACACTCGTTTTATCCTATTTCAGACTCGTTCTATTCACAACTTGGACGTGATTTCTGGAATGTTTCATCATGTACTTCATGTGGTTAATGCCTAGCGTTATGCGTGTACATCATGTGGTCAATGTCTGGCCATAGGTGTGTACATCATGTGGTCAATGTCTGGCCATAGGCGTGTACATCATGTGGTCAATATCTGGCCATAGGCGTGTACATCATGTGGTCAATGTCTGGCCATTGGTGTGTACATCATGTGGTCAATGTCTGGCCATAGGCTTGTACCTCATGTGGTCAATATCTGGCCTTAGGCGTGTACATCATGTGGTCAATATCTGGCCATAGGCGTGCACATCATGTGGTCAATATCTCGCTATAGGCGTGTACATCATGTGGTCAATATTTGGCCATAGGCGTGTACATCATGTGGTCAATATCTCGCCATAGGCGTGTGCATCATGTGGTCAATATCTCGCTATAGGCGTGTACATCATGTGGTCAATATCTGGCCATAGGCGTGCATTTGATGTGGTCAATATCTGGCCATAGGCGTGTATTTGATGTGATCAATATCTGGCCATAGGCGTGTACTTGATGTGGTCAATATCTAACCATTGGCGTTTAATTGATGTGGTCAATGTCTGGCCATAGGAGTGTACTTTATATGGTCAATATCTGACCAAAGGCGTTTAATTGATGTGGTCAATGTCTGGCCATAGGCGTTTACTTGATGTGGTCAATATCTGGCCATAGGCGTATACTTGATATGGTCAATATCTTACCATAGGCGCGTACATCATGTGGTCAATATCTGACCATAGGCGTTTAATTGACGTGGTCAATGTCTGGCCATAGGCGTTTACCTGATGTGGTCAATATCTGTCCATAGGCGTATACTTGATGTGGTCAATATCTGACCATAGGCGCGTACATTATGTGGTCAATATCTGACCATAGGCGTGTTATTGATGTGGTCAATGTCTGGCCATAGGCGTGTACATCATGTGGTCAATATCTGCATCTTGTGCTTTGGGGATTCTAATCTAAGACATATCTACCTCAGTTGTTGGCATCTTTGCTTCTTAGGGTGTGACCAATTCATTTCCCCAATCTGAGACCATTTTAGCTATATTGTTAGCATCTTGTTATTTGGGTTGTGACAAAACCATTTTCACTTTCTTTGGAAGATCTACGCACCTTTTTATTACTCTGCCCACCCATCTCAACAGTTTGGTGTTCTACCTTGTCATGTTAATAGGCGTGTCCCTGCAAGTGATTTTGTTTCTTTATTTTTTTTCAATGAGACTTGGTCCTGTGAAGGTTCAGAGACGTACTATTGTGGGATGATGGGGACGGGAGAATTTGAAAATCCCCCGGCCCACAGCTTGAAGGGAGCCCCAAGCAGTGCTCGAAATTTTTTCTACATTAAAAATTACATATTACGCCATTATCTCATGTCATGATGTTGAATGTGAAATTGCTGCAGGGGCCCCTTAAGAGGCCAAGCCTCCTCCGGGCCACCAAATCCCTTGCTACGCCACTGTGAAGGTTTCATAGTCTTTATGCTAAAGGTCACGTGACAATATGCGATAACTCCCAAAAATGTCACAAGACATTTTCTAGGTGATTAATGAAACTGAAAGCTGAGCGGGTGGAATTAAAATTTGCTCAGACGTATCTTTCAAAAAAATATTATATACGATCTAATTTCTTGGAAGATGTTGAATTGTAAAACAGTCCCCAGTGATGCCCCGGTATGATCTCTTCAGGTAAAAGAGATAGATCGAGTCAACGAAGGAGAAACAATGATTTATTTTAATAACATTTTTTTAGAATCAGTATATTAAAAAACAACAAATGTTTAATACATGTAGCTATTGACGAAAGAATCATGAAAAGAAAACTGAAAAGTAAAAATGAGATAAAACCATATTTAAACCATTAAGTACATAAATAATACTAAATATTTAAGACAGAACACTTCGCGCCGGAAAAATTAGTTATAGGGGAGTATTTCTTCTTCGGATACTCAACTTGGTGAATATTTATTTAATAAGCTTATATCAACTCACTATCTCTGTCTGTCTGTCTGATAAAAAGTTTCAAATCGGATCATGTTATAACTTTGCACAATTATCCATTGAAGATGACAAGACATGAATCAATCCAAAAACTGAAACAATTAGTTCATTAATTCTTTTGTTTGATTTCGCAATAAGGGGAATGATGCTACTTGATTACAGACTGTGTGGACATTCATAGGGATTTAGTTCCTTTAATAAGTTGAGAGACGCCCTTTCTCCCACTTCCCATTCTCGAAATAAGTTCAAATTTTACATAATTATTCATAGTCGATAACAATAGACGGATCAATCCAAAAATTAACCAATTATTTAATCATTTAGTACTAATTAATAAATTTAGTTTTTTTAGAGCAGAAATGGAGCTAAACCCTGTAATTTTCAGATAAATGGCAGTAATTAATGGTTATTTCCTCTAAGATAAGCTTTTGTTTCAAAAGGAATTCTTTTTTTCTATTGCATATTAAATATTCAGATCATCATGTAGCAAGCATCCCTTGGTTGGTGTTGCCTTTTTTTTGTTCGCCCATCATCTCTTCCTGTCCTAAAAGTACTTGCCTTCATAGTCACTGCTCATGTGTCTGAAATATTTTGAGAACACCTGAACATCCAGAGACGAGACAACGTGTAGGAATAAGAAAAAACTGATTTAGAAAATCTTAAGAATGTCACGTCACTTTACGTTGTCCATAAAAATGGACATTCTACCGTTCATCAGCTTGCATTCAGGGCATAAAATGTATTCAAGGCGTCAACTGGACCGATCTAGAAATTGACATGTGTTGCAGCCATGACGCGGGAAAGGCTATCACCAGACTCTTCTGGCTAGAGGGCAATCGACAGGTGCCTGCATGGGGTCATGTAACAACGGTCATTCAGAAATACTTTTGATCTAGATTTTGGTAAACCAACACCACGCTTTCATTGGACAGCGCCGTCACATGACACTTAGGCCAAGGATGAAAACAAACGGGACCAAAGTAGCCAACAATGAACCTAGTGGCCACATTTCTTATGGGCCATTGTCTCCTTTCTCTGTTTGTACTTTTGTCTCTTTCTGTTTGAAGTGCAAAACACTTTGGTAGTATAATGTCATGCGGATGAAATAAAAGCAAACGATAATTTTAGTTGTTTAAAAGATTGTTTAGTTAGGTTTAAAGTTGTTCAAAACATTCTATTGTTTAGGATTGAGTTCTGCAAAACATTGTATTGTTTGTGATTGAGTCGTGCAAAGGATTGTATTGTTTATGATCGAGTAAGACAAACGATTGTTTGAGTTGTTGAAGAGATTGTTTAGTTATGATTGAAATGGTCTAGATAATGTATTCTTGTATTTGGGTTGTGACCCTTGACTTCATGGCTTGATAATTGCCCTTCATGGCATTTCTACCACGTGGGTGCTGAGTTCGTCTCTTAACTCTTTCTCTCCGTAGTTATTTTCCACGTTCCGACAGAATTATTCATTTTTTTCAAATGTGTTTCAGTCCCCTGTTAGGATTAAACTTCAATAACTCTTTTGTATGTAATCAGGAAATGTTCAATAAGTTAAAAAAAATATAGAAGAATGCTTGCTCTTTTTATATAACACAAATTAAAGTTTATAAAACCAAAAATTAATGTAATTTAATGGTGACAATTAATGTCGGTATCGTCTGTTAGGAGTGAGAGAGTAAAGTTGAAACAATAAAATAGAATAGGCCTAACCTTGGGGTTTGCGGGATCGAATAATAAAGCACCTGATACCCGCTTCCAGATGTTGCGAGTTTGCTTACCAGGATAATGAATTGGTTATTCTTAGGTTTTCAGGATGGCTAATTAATATTGACTATGAAGAGTAGAGGTGGTCCTTGTGCTGTCTAAATGACAATCTAGTTAAATATCAAAAGAAAAAGATGAGTCAAGGGTCCTCAAATGGATACTCGAACTTACGAACTCTTTGAAACAACGTCATTTTTTTTTTGAGACCACGAGGATGATAAGATGACTTGCTGTAGCAACCATCAGTTTATGGCTTCGATCTCTCACTTCCGACTTGAGTGAATGACTTCGTTTGATGTTGCTGTCCAGTCATTGCCTGCTATTTTTAGATTTGAGTGCTACATATTTCATAATTTTATTGGCTGCGAACTGATATAGCGACATTATTATCGCCACATGCATTATGTCTATGTCTGTTCGAGAAAGTTTTATTCCACGTCTATAGAAGTAATTAGGTCGAAACAACCCGGATACCATTTAGGATTTATTTTATTTGGACAGAATTTAAAATAAAACTCTGACTCCTAGTTTCTTTTCTCAGAGTTGAGCCTAAAACATGGCTCATGGACAATCTCATGGACAATCTGCACTTTTAATAATGAGGCTAATTGTCAATTTGAATTTTTATAAGGTCAGATTGGCTCGATATATCGTGGTGGCGGTAACACGGATGGGGAATACTACAAATTGACTTAATAAAAGCAATAATTTTTGCTCAGTCGCTTATCGCTTACACCTACCATTTTTTTCTCTTCCTGTTTTATTAGCTATTTCACTCAATAGGTTATTGTTTGGTAGAAGTGACATGAACGCAGTAGCTAAGAGCGAACTATTTGTCTAAAAACAAATTCATTCTAGACGTGTCAGTTTGTCAGGGAGATGATGTGAAGTTTACCTTTCTATGTAAGCCCAAATGTTAACCAGGGTATTATGTGGCCAAATGTTAGCAAAGGGTATCATGTGGCCAAATGTTAGCCAAAGTATCATGTTGACAAATGTGAGTTAGGGTATTATATGGCCAATTGTTAACCAACTATCATGTGGCCAAAAGTTAGTCAAGGTATCATGTGGCTAAATAATGAGCTAAGGTATTATATGGCCAAATGTTAACCAGTTATCATGAGGCCAAATGTTAGACAGGGTATCATGTGTCCAAATTTCGCTAGGATATCGTATGTCCAAATGTGAGCTAGGATATATGTCCAAATCTGAGCTAGGGTATAATATGTCCAAATGTGAGCTAGGGTATCATATGTCCAAATGTGAGCTATTATATAATAATATCCAAATGTGAGCTATTATATAATAATATCCAAATGTGAGCTATTATATAATAATATCCAAATGTGAGCTATTATATAATAATATCCAAATGTGAGCTATTATATAATAATATCCAAATGTGAGCCAGGGTATCATGTGTCCAAATGTTAACCAAGTATCATGTGGCCAGCACACAATCCATCTCCGTTTCTTTGTTCAACTTTGTTCCTGAATGCATTCAATCTTGAAAACTAAGAAATGTCTAAAGTGAAATACAAGCTTCAAACAGAATTGGATATAAAGACTCTAGGCTTGTTAAATAGTTTTAATCTTTTATTTTCTTGATTGTTAACGCAATAAAGTTTCGCCCAAAAACATCACCCACACATGTCATACTCATGAATCACCACGTCACTCAAACATCACTCACATCCTTCACAACTATCTCACACATCACTCCCTCGGGCACGCTGGTGGCTCATGGGATAGTATCCGAATTGGATGCCTACAGAGACGACAAATTCACACACACACAAATGAACATTTATTAGAATTTCGTTTCTGTTCAAACTGCAGCTGGTAGAATTCCATCTCAAAATACTTACTCAAGCAGACATTGTGTCATTTACTGTAAAGTAAACGCATGTGTATGTGTGGAATTGCATGTGTATAAATATTTTACCATGTGGGTGCGATAATATATCTGGTTTAAATCATTATAGTTCGCATTATTTTTTTGCTTTCTTCTATTTCTTTCTTTCCAACTAAATTAAATGCATGTCAAACATTCAATTTTAAAATTTAAAATGAACTTTACGATGAAATATTTCACCAGAGTTAATCGAAGACAATAATCCGTCTTTACAACACGAAGACAAGAGTTGTCTTGACAACCTATGTAAACAAGAGTTGCTGATTTTGTTACAGAGATGATATCAACTCACTCTTTTTGTCTGTCTAGTAAAATGTGTGTGTACACCCATTCTCGGATAAAGTTGAAATTTTTGCACAATTATTTACTGACGTAGACAAGATATGAATCAATGATAGCAATTAAATTAATTAGACAAATAATTACTTGTAATTAATAATTTTGTTTTATTAATAGCAACAAGGGAAACTAATACTTCAGTATTCACATATTTGGCTAAATTTGTTGGGTTTAGTCCTTTAAATAATTGTTCTTCCTCACGCATTCTCTGATCAAGCTGATACATTAAACAATTATTTATTTTACCCAAAAAAACATGAATCAATTTTAAAAAAATACTAAACTAGTTAGCACACATGTGATATCGATTAAGGGACATAACTTCTACATTATTGGGTAGATATAGTTTTAAGGACATAGTTCTTCCCCTTTAGATAAGCTTTGTTTTTTTTTTTAACAATTGTTTTTTTATTTTGCCTGATTTATGTTATGTTTTACGGACTTGTCTACTATTATAATGCTTGACGTTGGTACAGAGTGATCCTTAACTTCATGGCTTGATAATTTTCTTTCATGGAATTACATTATAAGTCAAAGCAGGGGTCCATAGTCGTTGTGGCGACGCTGTTTAAGCACTGTGATCTTTGATGACATTGATGTATTAGATTTTTTCTACACATTATGATTACGCCTACTTCTATTAATAGCACTAGGGATAGATTTGGTTGTACCACCTCCATTGAGTCCAGACTAGCCCAAATTGTTTTCTCTATTTATGTATTTCAACTCACTCTCTCTCTGTCTGTCTGACATTGCTGTCACATCCTATCTTAATATCATTCTACAGAGTGTTAGTAACCTAGAAGAATTAAAGGAATTCTTTAAACGAATTCCATACGGTTTAAAGTGCATAATGCAATATGTAGTAAATAGTCTATTCAGTAGCGACAAAGAAATTAAAAATCATGTTACAGAAATTTTCTATTTTCTATTAAAATTTGCTTTTTTTAAGAACTAGATTCCAGAAAATACTGGCTGGGCATGCTGGCTGGGCTGGGCTGGTTGGGTTGGGCCGGGCTGGGCTGGGCTGGTTGGGTTGGGCCGGGCTGGGCTGGGCTGGGCTGTCTGGCTGGCTGACTTGTCTGGCTGGCTGGCTGGGCTAGAATAACTAAAACAGTCCATGTCCAAAGAAAAAATAAAACTTGTACAACTTCTTGTGCTACCTCAATATTTTATCACTATACTTTCATAGTGAGTGTAAAGGTCAAGACATTCACGCTTTAAGATGATACGCCGAACATATCCTTTCGGAAGGCGCGTTGCTATCCGGTCCACGGAAACATCTGTCAAGATTGCATAATAAAGTCACAGAAACTTGTTTCCATTGGGTGGGGGGGGGGGGGTTCTTTGTAGTGGCACGTGCCGTGACACACGTGGTCTATGGGGCCTTTGAGCCTTCAGTGGCCTTTGATGCCTCTGTGGCCTATGTGGTCTTTGAGGCCTTTGCAGCCTTTAAGGCATATGTGGCCTTAGTGGCCTCAGTGGCCTTTGTGGTCCTTATGGCCTTTGTGGCGTTCTGAAAATTAAAAAACAAACTGTATGAAGTATATAGAAGTATTATGGTCAACAAAGTATTTGTACATTGAGCTACAACCAAATGTCATTCAGCTTGTCGTCAATACAGATGTCCGTGTAACAAGACAGAAAGTCACGAGATGTCTGTCTTTAATTCTCTGCCCAGGCAGCGGACGTTCAATTCCGATCATAACATAATTACATAACATACATACATTTTCAGAATAGTTAAAACTCTCGACGTCAGTGTCACACTTTACAAATTCTTCTTCTACTTCCTCGTTCTCATTATTATTATGTTGGAGCGTGCAAATGACTTGACCGATCTGTGAGATGAACGTCGCAGTGGTTTCCAAATCAGGGAGATCTCCTTATAGTTTTCTTTCTAGAGAGGTATTCTGGGCCCTGTATCTTGTTCGGGTCTCTTGGTAAAGAATGCAGTTTTGAAGGACATGGTCAGCATTTTCAGGTGAGACTCCACATTCGCAGATTTCACTAGGTCCAACTTTGAGCTTCCGGAACATATGTTGTCTCATTCTTTACAAATGAAACCACATAATTTAGGCTAGAGACAAATATCACTTCTGCATGAATAGATCTAATATGGGATCAGAGTTGAACTCTCAATTTAAAGGTCGACAATAAGACTTCCGTTAGGATTAAGGACGACATTTGAAACAAAATATTCGACTTGATTGAACTACGTAGCCTGTCCTACTTAGCCGAGTAGATTCAAGCACAAGTTTCTTCATCCAGCGACTGAGCCGGACTTAATAAGCATGCGGTACCAGGTGCAAACTTTGTTATGAGATTAATTTGTTGGAAGGATAATAACTTTCTTTGGGTCAAAAGTTTTAATTAAAAGTTTATTCTGTTGTTTTTTTTGCTTTATATTAAAGAAAAAAAAAATTTTTTAGCGGCCCCTGAAAGTTTTGTGTGGCCTGTCTGTCAGTCCGTCCGTCCTACCCGTTTAGATTTCATAAACTAGAAACGATATTTGAAATGTAACATCATATTTCTGAAAGCGAAAACTTTTAATTTTTAAATTAACTATGCAGACAGTTTCTTCATAAAATGCACCATTTGTACAACTATTAACTAATCAGTATAGGACGTGACGTTTTAGCATATTTGTAACACATTTATGCCAACGGTTTTAGATTTTTTGTTAAAAAAAAATATTTAATAAAATTGTTTTACTATTTAATACTTTCTGTCAAGCTAACAACCAACACCAAACATGGTGTATTTAACTTCAAGGCAACGGGGTTTTTTAAGAGAAAAGTTTCTTTGTTGGAGCTTTGAATGAGAGATTTGCCCTTTACAAAACAGTTGTATCAATTACATAACTATGAACTATATCTGCATAACTATCAGTTAATTAAATACAATAAATATTAACATCATAAAAAAATAATAACATTAATGAATCTCCGCATCCTGTGGTATCAAGTCGTTAGTCAAACTAACAATACAACAGTATCGGGAACCATTTCAACATCAGCACATCTCTTCTTTTTGTATCGACGGAGATTAGGTTTTAGTCGTTTATAGCTTGTAGTTCATAGTTTCTGATATTCTTTCTGAAAATATTGAAACCTGTCCTTTTACCTGCCTGGGTGGACCATTTCGCGGGACGATTTTGAATTTGTCTTTCCACACATACTGTCTGTGTAACTTTTTAAATTGCATTTCTGTAACGCATATTTCATGCATAACAAATATAAACACTTAAATCATGCCTTTCACCCCTAAAGATCTACAGCGGCGGCGGCAGATGATAAAAAATAATCTGTTTTATAGTTCATGATTAACGAGGGAATCAAGAGACCAGCACAACGACCAACTGCCTTTACTTTTCCCCAACCAATTGCTGTACCCAATAGAGCTGAGCGGACTCATATGTGACCTAAAAATCTCGAAATTTCAAAATCCCAGTCTTCATCAGCATTCAAACATGAGAGCCTTTAGTTCGGAAGACAAGCGCTTGACCACTCTTCCACAACGCCCCCAAGAGAAAGGTCAAATATTAAAACCACATTTGGCTTTGAGACAAAGCACTAGAGTGGCCTATGTCCTTTTTGTAACCGAGCAATCGTCGACTAATAACAGTCACGTGATTAGCCATGGCACACACTGCTTAATGCAATAACATTCGCTTCCAAAAAGTGTGACTTGTGCCTGACAACTGCGATGTGATCGGCCACAGTTGATACACTGTAGAATCAAATTTAGCTTTTTTTTTTCAATCCTCAGCTAATTCCCGTCTTTTGCAGTGTGTCCATACTCTTTCAACGTTGACATTACCGTACAATGCTTCTCCCCTCCCCCTTTAATCGGTCAATGTATTAACACTTCCACATTATTGAAATGAGATGATATCACAACATTTTACTGTCTCTCTCTATTTCCTCGGGCCATTTGTCGTTTCTCACGTTCTTTGGCGTCTTCCTGTTTCCAGACGATGAAAGTCCATCCACCTCTGAGGGTTCAGATATACGCAGTACTGTGACCCGTACACTGAGATGACCGGGTCTTGAGATAATTGACTCGATTTAGAAACTTGTATCTTAATAGCTAGCGGCCAGAAATCTGAAACAAAAATACAATTATCTGATCAGGTTTCTGTGTCATGACAAGCACAGTTGTATCGTTTGATCACCAGATGGTGTGGCAGATGCAAGCTTTGTTCACAATACATGTGAATTTTCAGTATCACTAAGTCAAATATATTTATAAAATGTACAAGAAATGTTTACAACAAATATAAATAATAGTTAAAGATGTTTTTTCTGGTCAACTAGCTGTTAAAATTAAAAGAAAACATTTCTGTTTGTTTATAAAGGCTAATAATGCACTTTGTATGTAAATATCACGCACATTTTTTAAAATGGACTTTTCATGCCGCGACTTTCGTGCAGTAGCGTTACATCGCAACATGCTATTATGCTAAACTAATTCATTAAACTTTTTAAAAAAATAAGATTTTATTTATATTTTGTTTAGTGCCCCCATCCAAATAAAAGAAAATTATTTTTGTGCGTTTTGTCTGTTGGTCGGTCTATCCGTCACGATTAGATTAACAAATAACACTAGAGGCTATTGTAAATCTGATTTAACCTTTAATTTTTCATTCAGAAATATTGCAATAGTTTTAAGTATCTATAATAGATTGTTCCGGATGTTTTGTGAAAAACAAATCAATGCCAACGAATATTTGTTTGCTCTTCTAACTTATATTAGATTTTATTTCCATGCTTAAACATTGCAAGAAACACATGATCTTTTATATATTATTCCGGTTTTTAATGTAAATAGCATATAAATGCTAAATAAAAATATCTATACTGATTTATATTTCATTAACTATAAAGTTGTTCCGGATATTGTTTTATAAAAAATAAATTATGTCAAAGGATTGTTTTCAAATCGCATAATTGACTAATATAACACTTATATTCTTTGACACTACGTCACTATAGTTTATTTATCAATATCAATTGTTCCGAATTTTAACTTAAAACAAATTTATGTCAAATAATTTAATTTTTTTCAAAAATATCAACAATAGGTTATTCAGGATTTTAAAATAAGAAAGTAATTTACTAGAAACGATTATAGAAAATCAATTTTAAGACTTATTTTACAGTTAATGTTCTTGCCGAAACATAATAAAAGTTGTTTAATCGGTAAGGAATGTTCCGGATTTTGTTTCGAAAAAGAAATCGACCTACATTACCTTAATTATCTTACAAATTATCCAAATTTTATATGAAAATCTAATAATGCTAATAAATGTTTGAAATCCCTCTTCTAATAAATAAAACAAATACTTTTCTCATTTACGGATTTTTTATGAAAAATAGTTTAACTCTATTTATGTAAAATCGCACTTCTCTCTTACACTACATTTTACTTTCTAGCTAAAACGTTAGAAAATCTAATTATCGTTAATATTATACTCCGATTTTTAAGGAAAACACCTTCCTAACACCAAAGTATGGTTTGAAAAAATCTCCATAAGGCTATGGTACATCTAATCTTCAAAACAGATCGTCCCACAAATTTAATTAACGACATTTGATTAATCTGGAATTCTTATTTTCTCTCACTATAAATATATAAACATCCGGAACAATCTATTATAGAAACTTAAAACTAATGCGATGTTTCGAAAGGGAAATTAAATTTTAATCAGAATTCAATAGCTTTTAGTCTTTTTTTTTCTCGCTATTAACATGAAGGACAGACAGACTGACAGACAAAACACAAAAAAGCGTCTTTAATCCTTTTATATATATATTAAGTCTAATTAGCCCATCAAATGAAATGCTAAAAGAACAAACTCGGTGCACCAATATCTATGATCCCACGAGAAGCTGCTCGTATAGATGACATTTTTTAGTCTAACTAGGACGTGTGATGTAATGGAATTTTTTTCTTTTGACGTCATATGAAGTTAATTCTTTAAATGAAATGCTAAAAGATCTCACTCGGGGCACCAATGTCTATGAACACTCGACAAGCTGCTCGTATAGATGACATTTTTTAGTCAAACTAGGCCGTGTGACGTAATGGAATTTTTTTTCCTTTGATGTCATATGGAATAAATTCTTGAAATGAAATGCTAAAACAGCTCGGTATAGTAATGTTTATTAAACCTCGTAATGTGACTCGCATTTTAAAAAGACATAATAGCTAGATTTAGATCTAATCTAGATTTTTTACACTAGATCTATATTTTTTTCTTACACTAGAGCTTGATTTTTAAAACTAGATTTAGATTTAAGTTCTAATTAAAATCATTATAGAATCTAGATCTAGAATTTCTTGGTCTAGTTTAGAATGTTTGTTGTTTTACATGTTTCGGATGTTCCTTCAGAGTTGTAGTCCAAACCACCCTTAGGATGACGGGAGATTGGAGCAGGCAGGGTTTGAACCTGGGACTATCCATGAATCCAAACGACAGTCCAGCGCTCAAACCGCACTACCAGACAGCCATGATTTAGACTAGATCAAGATCTATAATTTTAATTTCTAGGCTTAAAGTGTAGATTTTTTTTTCAAAAGTCTAGATTGTCAATATGTCAATATTGCAATGTTATAAAATACTAAAACTAATCTACTATTTTAATATTTCATATTGCAATTAGTCTATTAATTGATTATCTAGTGTTTTTTTATATAAATCTTATCTAAATTACATCTACATTATCCCAAATATATATTTTAGATCTAGATCTAGTAGATATAGATATTAAGAGTGCTAAATTAGTAGTTTAATTTAGGTAGATTTACATCCTCATTCTAGTTCCATTTAAATGAAAATGCTCAATACCAAAAGATTATCTAAAATCGCTCTTCTGACATATTGTACATATCCGGTAGTTGTCATTCCGTAATGTGTAGGTATATTATCAATAGTAGGCTATTAGTTTATAACCAGTTTGTCATTAGATTAAGAGCAATGCCTGGTCGTGCGGTTAGCGCGCAGGACTGATTATATCTACGGTCTCGGTTTCATACCCTGCTCGATGTCATCCTCAGTCGACCAGCGAATATGCGAATCCGACAGGGATCCGTCTCCCACTTGGGCCGCCTTTGAGTTTGTGTGGCAACACAAACTCTCTTTGTAATCTTGTTACTTTGATATCATTAGGCTACTTAATAGATTTTTTTGTTGTTATTAATTGGAATATTATTTAAGCAACTAGTATGTCTCAACTATTAAGAGTTTTTCTTAAAGCTATTTCAAACTAAATGAAGTGAAACTCTTAAATATAGAACAATGGGAGTAAAAACAAGTGAAACAAAGAAAATTTTGATAGGATTTCAATTTGTTTAATCGTCAAAAAAACAAAACAATAAGTGATAAAAAAGAATTCCTATTTTACTAAACAATTACTTTTTTGTAAGAGCGATTTCGTTGTTCCTAATATAACAACATTAAAAGACAGATTCTAGTTAGATCTAGACTTCAAAGAAGGTGCGCAAAATGTTACTGAAAGTCAATTTTTATTTTATTTCACTCTTTATTTAAGACATGCGGGAATATCCGCTGACGTTTGCGTGTTCAAGATAAAGATTGCTTAGACCTCGATAACAAATTTAATCAAAACATTATTATACTTCAAAAGCCTTGATCAATCAAACCAAAGTGTTTCCCTGTTTATCATTGATATGCGTCAACTGTTAAATGTCTTGGAAAATCATTAGAGCTGTTTTCGAGAAGCGTATCCACCCACCCACCCAGGGTTTTTTTTTTCGACCAGATTAAGAATTCACAAGCTGAAAAGAGGAAATTTAAAAAGCGCCATCAGTTTAGCCAAATAAAAAGAGCTTGAATTGCTGGTGCATTTGATTATTAAATATTTTTTTTGTTTTAAATGTATGCGTCATCCACTTGTTAAATGTTTTAATAAGACCGCTCCCTTGGCTAGATGTTTGTGACATTCAAATTGAAGAGTAAAGGCAAATATTTCGTCAGGGTCGATAAATACCTTTAGGCCAGCTCCATCGCAAATACATTTTAATACATGAGCAAGATTAAAAACGTTGTGTTTAATTTTAAATGAAATACCAAAATATCCATCATTAGCAGCTATATAAACGTGCTTGTTTTACTTTCAACATGCACTTATCTCCAAAGGAACCGAATAAAAACAGGTCTGTAAGTTATTGTGTATTAGTCTTCTGAACTGTTTTTTGACATGTGATTACATTCAGGTAGATGTATCTTTACAATAGCTTCAAAAAGTCAAATCTTCAACAAGTGGATGTCTTGCTGACAAATAGACTCTTACACTGCTATCACAAAATTTGCTCGACAAGACGTTAGCCATGAAATTTTTTATATTTTCCATGATTTTTGTATGTACGACAAGCAGTCTAATGTTCGACCCGAATGTTGGCCATCTTAAAGTCAGGATACTGAACGAGAATCTTCAAATACAAAAACAACATAATAAAATACTCAGAAAGACACAAAGATAAAGGCACATTTCTCGTTCCATATTTCTCCAAATGCTCCTTCTTCCCTAGTGTTATTAGAGCATGGAATGGATTTCCTGAGCCAGCCAGGAAAACCAGTGACTTGGCAGAATTTAATTCATTGTTTAACATGCATGGCGTGTGGGACGTAATCTTCTTCTTTTTGAAGTAACGTCTGTATTATTGTATAAGATAAGATAAGATTTTTGATGACATGACACCCTGTTGGCTATGGACGAAGAGCTGTAGCCCAAGCCCTATTTCATCAGGTTTGTCAATTGTTGGCGTTTAGGCAGAAGAGGTTTGAATTCAGAGTTTTCCTTTTTCCACTGTGGAGATCTACCCTAAGCTAATGAACACCTCATGCCTTAAGCTTTTTGGTTAGTCCCCTTTGCTCCTTCTGCAAGCATTACAAACTGTTGAGCCATGAAGAGAATTATATATACACGCTTCATTTATTACGCAATGCATTAATAAAAATTTGAGGGCTGGTACGATTGGTTTCCGATCACGTCACGCACAATTTGTAAATAAGATTTGGCTGGTACAACGAATGTCTGATAAGGAGGTTGATGATGCAAGTCCCTCCCCTCTCCCACTAATGTTCCCAAATTATTCAGAAAGTATCCTCTATGTGTCTGTTATCATACGTAGTATCTATAGTGTATTTATCTTAGATGTCTAAATAAAGATGTGATGGTAAGATAACTTTGAAGTCAATAAAGCTTACCCATGTGATTGCAGCGTAATCAATGCTAAGCAAAGGCTGCTAATCTTGGATGAAATTTCGATATGAGATCAATGTCGCTTTGTATTATACTACATAGAGGCGTTCATTATATATCGCGCCATGGGCTTTACAATAATGAGAGCCTTTCTTGCAAGCTCCATTAAAGCCGTCGAGTGCTATTGAAGCAACGTATGTCATTCACTGCACAGTCCATACCGTACCTAATGTTTTCATGATATTCCATTAAGTCAACCCGCTACTGCAGTCGAGTTGAATCTCTTTTAATGCATAAGGATCAAAATCAAAGAGAATTGAAGATTGAACAAGATATAAATGCTTGTACAAAACCTTTAAAATCTATATTATAAAGTAGAATGTGAGGTATATGTATGTATGTATGTATGTTACTTATAGACATGAAAACCGCTTGACCAATCTTGATAAAACTAGGCAGGAATGTTCCTTGGGTACTAACTTTGACCGTAGTGTATGTATTGTAGCCCTAAAACAAACTTATAAACCTAAAAAAAAAAAGTTGTCCGACTCTATTACAGCTATAGTATTTTATGGATCTAGGCCATGGTTAACAATGTTGACATGAGAAAAGATCGAAAGGATTTAGACCTAGATCTAATTTTAAGAAATACACTTTGCGCACATAGTTTTTTACTTTGACACATGAAAATACAAAAGAAGATCCATTGATTTCATTATATAATAAAATTAACCTTCAATTTTGTGTTTCAAAAGCATTTTTTACATAAAATAGTTCCTGATATCTGTGACTACAGATTTCCTGGTGAACATTCTTTCATCAGACATTACTAATTGGTTACACATTAACACATCTCTCTACTGAGTCTATTCCTAGGTCTAGGTCTAAAACTCTTATTGAACTCTAAGATGATAAAACTTCTTTTCGCAAAGATAGTTTTTTGCTTTAACACATAAACATACTAATTATTGTCCATTCATTTGATATTTTAATCAATTTAACATTTAAATTTGTTTTTCTAAAGCATTTTTAATACATTCGTTCGCTGTTCGCTAAAGTTGCCTAGCCGTATTGAGATAGGCCTATATTCATTTATGAAAAAAGGTCACGCCTGCGCAACACAGAATGAACTATATAAAAGCCAATTTTTAACTCTAGATTAGTGTAGATTTAGAACTAGGGCTACCTCAAGATCTACTTTATACTTTAACACATGAACATACAAAATTATGTCTATTCATCTCAAATTTTAATCAAATATATGTAGGCCTACAAGCAAATGTTTTAATTTGAAAAAAAATGGATTTAAGCCTATTAGCTATTTTTATTTCATAGCTATTCACACTATTTTTACATTGACACATTCGCTTTACTTATTACATTATTATTTCGTTTAATTGTGACTTTATCGACAGTAATGCGCAAATAAAGACCCGCGGGTCGCGGGTAACATATGTCTAGTACTATATAAAGCAGAGGTTTTTGAGCAATCTACAATTATTACCACTGGCGTAACTATTGTGGGGAGAGGAGGGGGAAGGATTTGAATATCCCCCTGCCCCCAATTGAGGGAGCCCCCAAATTAGTGTTTTTTTTAAACTTCGAATATTAAATATTACGCAAAATGCAGGGGCTACCAAAGAGGTCAAGCCCTTTCCGGGCCCCTAAAGGATGGCAAATTCCTAGCTACGCCCCTGATTATCACACAAATACCAATAGAAAAAGGTATAAACGTTGAATTGGGACCTCTTCGTTTTATATTATATATTGTATAGTTTGCAATCTATTTGTGGATTGTATCTATCTCTATATATAAGTCCACATAGTTTAGTGGCTCTATAGCCCATGGATGGCCCTGGCTTGCTTCAATACAGGTTTCTATTCAGATCTCAACTGTGCTTTGAGTCTCCCTGCCCAAACTCTTAGCTGTTGTAGATCTGCCTCTGCGTCATCAAGCCATCGTAGTCGTGGTCTTCCTTTGGGGCGTATCCCTTTGGGTTCTTGCCGGTGTAATATTTTCTTCTCTGTTCTTTGACACATTCTTTTGAGGTGACCTTCCCAGCGTAATCTTTTTTTTTATTTCTATCACTAAAAGAAAGGTCTTTATTTAGCTGGCGGTGTATTTCTTGGTTGGGGTGTGTGTCCTCCATCCCGTTTCCTCTTGTATACCATCATACATTTTTTCTAAGGATTTCTCTTTCCAAAATAATTAGTAGATTTTCTGATATGTTTGTCAGTGTCCGGGTTTTACTTCTTTATTTGTTTTCGTCTGGTCTACTTTTGTTTCTTTGTTTTCCGTGATATACTTTTGTTTAATAGTGCTGGATGCTATAGAGTATAGAATGTCGTGTGGTCTACTTGTTAGTTGTTCCTCTATTTCTGTCAGGTCATTGTTACAATATATCTCCATTTTTAAGTATTTGAGCAATTATTTATAAAAAAATACTCCTGTATCTCTTTTTTATATATAAATAGTTGATTTTGTAAACTCGCACGTGAATCAACAATCCCACTAAATAGAGTTTGGGGATCACTGCTAGAAACACGTACACATGTAAATATGGCATACCTAATCTACTATGAATACACCTGATGTACCTGTATTTACCTAAAGACTTTAGTCTCTATCACAATACACAATAAATGTCCGCGTTCAATAAGAACAAGAGGAAACTATCAGGCTATCAGGTATTTGGATTTTTATGTTATAAGTTTAAACATTTGGCATTGAGTTGTCTTCTATACTTGATGTGTAGGACGTGTGTGTATTATATACCTTTAGTTGTCTTCTATACTTGATGTGTAGGACGTGTGTGTATTATATACATTGCGGAATTTTAGACTTGAAAGGGCCCTATACTATTTAATATGTGGGTTCATTATAAGTTTAGATATTAAAAGTCAATGCTAAATATTTCTTGGGGGCTCTAAGCCATAGCTTGTGTAGCCCATTGGTAAATCCGGCCGTAATTGAATACAACGCAAAATGCAATACAATGATTCCTTTAAAACACATTACTCTTGTTTGCCAACAGTTTAATTCTATTTAATTGAATTAACCGATAAAACCTTATAGCTCATTTGCTTTTATTTGCTAAGGAAAAGAGTAAATAGTTTGGTGCTGTGGTTTAGACTGGTCCAGCTCGGTTCTGTCTCATTCCTTAGGTCACTTTGAACTGAAATCCATTTTACATTTAGGAATAGAGTTTTATGTTACAGAGGCGGTGTCTGGAGAATTTCTTTCACGTGACCCATCATTTCTCAGCCTTTCGTATTTGGGCTGAAGATGCTGTGAAATCCTGGACAGAATGTCTGACTCATTGTACGATTTTTTAAAATTATATTTTAAACAAAATAGAAAGAAAATGAGAGAATGTTCACACATTAGGAACTCTTGTATTTTAAAAAACAAAGAGACTATTCCTCCAAATTATTCAGAATTTAATATTAACATCAAAGAGCAAAAAGAGATCATGAGAACAAAGAACTAAATTATTACTTTTCTGTCGCTTTGTGACAACATTTTATTTGTGAGACCGTGAGGTTAATGGTGTTTATAACAAGATCAATTGTTTTTAAATTCAAACTTACGAAAGCTCACGAAAGTTTAAAATTAAATTCCCCCCCCCCCCCCCCAGGAATTATCCGTGACGTAAATACCATTATGAGACCTTCTGTTCCTAGATCTACGACGTAGACAGAGTCCTTTTAGTGCAAGATCGATCAAGGGGGTACTAATTCTATCATCTTGACCTTAGAACAAATATCCCATAATGTTAACCTTTCTTATGACTGAAATGTTATGATTTACATATTCAGGATACAAGATAATGTTTATCATACAATGTCTATCTTCAAAGATATAAAGATTCTAGAGTGTCCCGGAAAGTGGTTATTGCTGGTCAAACAATTGACCATACATAATGTAAAAACTGTCATCTTAGGACGTGTTTTGTTTCTATTTCTATCGTCCGCTGACCACTGGTTCATTGGTATGACATGTATCTCTCTCCAGGACTAGTTCACGTGTCCATTTTCATTCCCAGCATGCCAAGTAGATTTTGCTTTCCAATAAATCACCACTCAGAAATGTGTTGTTTTCCGGTCATTCTAATGCTGAGTGGCCAGACTGCTGCTTGAGTGTCCAATGCAGTCTTATGGATACATAGACATGTATATCTCTATCAGCGACGTGAAATAGATCTACAGGCTTTCAGTATTGAACGCATTTCACCAAACACATTTTGAAACGGAAACAGACATTTGCTGTTTGTTCTACTTGCTGCATAATGTCCTCCTCTATTGCTGGTTACTGAAGCAAAACTTTTAAGATTTCTAGGTCTTAAAGTGTACTTTAACTTGTTATCCACTACTGTGCTCTAATTTTAAATTTGTATAAAAACGTTATGCATTTATAAAAAGTAAAATTATACATCGAATTTCTGTAACTTACAACACGTAATATTTAAATTAATTTTTTTTCTTTTTCTCACCAAACTTTACTAATAGCCCATACACAAGTGTATGACTGACAACAACAACAAGGTTACAAAGAAAGTTTGTGTGGAAACACAAACTCAAAATTGGCCCCCGAATTGGTCGCTCAGGCTGCTAAAAAAGGTTGGTTTCAATATTTTCAGAAAGAACATCAGAAACTATGAACTAGAAACTATCAACAACTACAACACTATCTCTGTCCATTCAAAGAGACGTGCTCGAAAGTGTTGCCGATACTATCACAACGAAGTAACGTCTGTATCATATAAGATAAGATAAGACTTGATACCCCCAAAACACGGAGATTTATAAATGCCATTACATTGTTAATATTCTTGTGTATTCAATGAACTGATAGTTATGAAGATATAGGGAAATTTGAACCTGGCCTAAATGATGTTTGTTGATTTATTTGTTTTGTAAAGGGCCAAACTCTCATTCAAGGGGCCCATTACAAAAAAAACACACTTTTACCTTAGGTTAAATGTTTAAGCATGGTTTAAAAGTATAAGCCTAAGTGTGTCTTTACATTGCAAGTCTTTTTGATAGTATGAAATACTGCTTATTAATTGCTGTTTTATATTAATATCGTCTTATAAACATAACGTCTTATATATATATATATATATATATATATATATATATATATATATATATATATATATATATATATATCACAGTAATTCAGAGTACAAAACATTAACATAAAAGCAACTTTCTATACACCACACAGGGCACACCATACGAATCAGTGGTAAAAACAAATTGAAAGCTAGCATCATGTGTATTTGGTCTATAGCTATGTTAAGACATATTAAATTCTAGCATATATATAAATAAAATAGATGTATGAACGGCAGCTAGCATATAGCTAAAGAGATTGAGCTAACAATGAAGTTTTATGTATTATCATGTATTCATCTAAAGGTCTCTCACTAAGAATAGTTGTCTCGACAGATCTATCTGAAGAGAAATTGTGGTTATAATAGACTCACAATACAACTTTAGAATTTGTTATAATAGACTCACAATACAACTTTAGAATTTGTTATAATAGACTCACAATACAACTTTAGAATTTGTTATAATAGACTCACTAAGATGTTGAGATCAAGTTGCATTGACGAACCTAATAAAGTTTGGGCCCTTTGACCTACCTTGCAATGTAGAAACTCTATGACTTAACCTACGTTGTAGAGATTCTATGACCTACTTAACAACTCAAAGGTCCAGGACCTACACTTTAAGTGAAGTGCAAAAGAAGTAGTTCTTCAGCTGTAGATAAGCTTTTTTTTTAAATTTTAAAAATATTTGTTTTAGACTGGAAATGTTGGTGAATAGATCTAAATAGAAAAGGAAAAAGTTTGAAAACTTTTGTTTGCTTAGCTCCTATTGCTTTTCTTTGACTATCATCAACAATTCTATCTAGTTTTGGTAGTTTGGACTATCTCTGGTAATTCATTATCATTGCTGGTCGTGGTCTATCAGCTATTATTGCTGGTCTGGACTAACAGTTCTATTGCTTATCTTGGACTATTTTTAGTAACTCATCAATTATTTAATGTTTTTATAAAAAGGCGGTTGGTCGTTGTTCTGGCCAAATGACATCCTGCTGGTTAACCGTTGACTAAAGAAACAGATACACTTAACATCATCAACTCTATAGAACGCATGGTCTGAAAGGGGAACTTTTTTTTTATCAGAATAAAAAATAAATCCGGCCCCAATGTCTAGCCCTTGTCAGTTAGAGGGGGGTTGAACGTATACGGTTAGGAGGTAGGTGAATATATGGAGGTAGCGGGAAGGGCGGTGGATGGTATTCAAATTGATATTTCTACTACGACGTTTTGCAGTTTTGTGTTACACCACAGTTACCATTGAAATCACGCGCCAAAGTCGGTATCTAAATTAGGTCAGGACTGGGGCCTCGCTGATCGGCCGAATTATCTACTTCTCTGTCGGTATCCAAATTATTCTTTTTTAAGTGACTCAAAACCTATAACTAGTGGAAAAAAAAAGTTTTCAAATAAATCTATATGGGGAACAATTACTCCTGAAAATATATCCCATTTCCGACCTCTGATACAAAATGTATCTTCGCTAAGGACCTTCGGCTTCAAAGTTTGAGAACCTTGTTTGACTTCCTGTAGTCCAAGTTTCATTAAGACCGATTCTTTCACCTTTTTTATTTTTCATTAGGTATAAAGAAGGAGTCTGTTGATATCAGAGGCACTGCAGGTGTGAGGTATTTGACGCTTCAGTTTCATATCAAGTTGTAGGCGAGGAGGTGATAGCAAATGTCGTAATAGTGAGGAGATAAGTTCAGCAGGAAATGTAAGTGTCTAGTCACAACCTTTTTGACTTTTTTTTTCTTTTGTCCATTTTTTTTCTTTCCAAAATTATAGGCATAGATAGATAGATAGATAGATAATTAGATACATGGATGGATTAACTGATGAATGGGTAGATGAATTTATAGATGGGTGGATAAATTTATAGATGGGTGGATAAATTGATAGATGGATGTATTATCGATTGATCGATAGATTGATAGATGATACTTCGATAGATCTATAGATAGATAAAATGGCAAGTAGAACAGGACAGATAACATCTACAAAAAAAAGGAAAATTTCCCTATTGTTTACTATTGATATTTCTTCGTTTATTTTTGTGTATGCTAACATTGGTTTCCCCCCGCAAGACTTCTCTCCCCCTGCTAGACTCTCTAAACATGCCTTATCTCCCTTTCATCCTGACCTAGACAATACAGCAGCCATACATTATCTTCACATTCCTACATTGGATGTACATCTGACGTTACTGTACCAGCAGACGTCATGACCATGTTAAGTCCGATTTAGGGCCTTAAAGTGCGGTGTCTAAATTGGAGCGCAGCAAACTAAAGTCTTATATTTCTTTAGCTATATTTTTGTATTTTCTATTACTTTGTTTACTGAGAGCATAGATCTATTTATTGATTACAGTCTCGTGGAGTTCCAACACAGTCTGCTCTACCCGAGTTTTTAAAAGTTAGTTTTTTCTTGCATTGTGAAAGAAGTACTTATTAAAATAACTGGATCCATTTTTTATAGACCTTCTACCCACTCGACGCCCTCAGCTTCCTCGACTACCCCTTTTATTGCCTCCTGCGCCCTACTGGGGCAGAGCTGATTAAAAATCTTTGTGGTAACAATGGAAATACATCGTTGAGTCAACAGACTGGTACGACTGCCTTATAGATTTATGTGCTGCTGATTTGTTATGGTCAGTGCTTCTATGGTCTGGTTATTATATAGAAATAACAGTATGTATGTTTAATAAATTGTAGACATGTAGAGGCGATTTGTACTGTTAGAGCCAAGTCATTTATTTAGAACTTTTTAAAATATGAATTCTACCTAAAGCTCTTTTTTCCCTATGTTTCTTTCTTTTTCTTTCTCTCATTCCTCTCTCTCTCTTTCTCTCCCTCCCTCCACCTCTCTCTCTCTCTCTCTCTCTCTCTCTCACTCACTTCCATATTTACAAAGCTTATATCAACTCACTCTGTCTCGAATCAAGTTGAAACTTTCCACAATCAGACATGGTGCCTAACACCACGTGAATCTATCGAAAATATGTACCACTTATTTTATCAATTAGTCGTAATTAATGTTGGTTTATACAAAGACAATACTAGCTAAGGAGATATAAATATATTTTTTTAAACTGATATTAGATAACTTGAAAGCTTTCGGTTTTCATTAGCACTTGTCTAGCTTAGTTACTAGCGTCTCGGTCAAGGAGGCTTAAGCCGAGCTCGAATTCAAGTCAAGCAATATTTTTTTTCTTTTTAGAATTGTTTTGGAAATGACTGCTGGGAAACATACCATAAGCTGCCCCCCCCCCCCCCCAGTCCCCCTCTCCAACTAGTCTACACACTTGATTGGAATATAGCGCACTGAGATAGCTAAAAGCACGAAATTGCGCTAAACAAAAGCAATTGGTACAGTAGAACGTCGTTTATCCGAACGTTTATTATCCGGAGCGTCAAATATCCGGACCAGTTTTTTTTTTTTTTTTATCAACCACATGTACTGTAATGCACATATACTGTATGAATACGAAAAATAAGTGATTATTTTCCACAATAAAGGTAAAATTGCGACATTTGTCACCTATTTTGCTCGTTCTTCACGCACGTGTCCCGCATGTGATGATTTTCAATATTCGTATAGTGTCCGGTTGCATATACTGCATGGATCGCTTCGGTTTTCGGTTATCCGTACAATCGCGTATCCGAACGGTGTCCGGTCCCAATTGAGTCGGATAAACGACGTTCTACTGTAGTTGTAAAAATATTTCCAATCGCACAAATGTATTCATGTTTTTATAGATCTAATTGAAATTAATGACATAATTGAGTCAACATGGTTAACAGGTTGTGGTTTTTATTGAAGGTTTTTTTTGTGATATTTGACTTTGTTTCTCGTTGTTCCTCATTCTTTTGTTTTCCATTCGGGTTAACTTACTTTATGAGGATCTTTGTTTCTCTATCTGAAAGGATCTGTTGCTCTCTCTCTCTCTCTCTCATTCTCCTTTTCTCTCTCTCTCCTTCCCTCTGTGTCTCTGTCTCTCTTTTGGAAGGAATATCTTCTATGAAACATTCTGTTTCTCTCTCTCTATCTCTTCATCTCTCTGTTTCTCTCTCTATCTCTTCATCTCTCTGTTTCTCTCTCTCTCCCTCTCTCTTCACTTATTAGAGTTTCCTTTCTCTTACTCTTCGGTCTAGTATTTTGATGTGTTTTTCTATGTGTCTGTCTGTCTATGTGTCTGTCTATGTGTCTGTCTATGTGTCTGTCTATGTGTCTGTCTATGTGTCTGTCTATGTGACTGTCTATGTGACTGTCTGTGTAGATGTCTGTGTAGATGTCTATGTGACTGTCTATGTGTCTGTCTGTGTGTCTGTCTACGCGTCAGTCTATGTGTCTGTCTATGTCTTTGTCCGTGTGTCTGTCTATGTGTCTGTCTATGTCTTTGTCCTTTTGTCTGTTTATGCGTCCTACTATGTGTCTGTCTTTGTCCGTGTGTCTGTCTATGTCCGTGTGTCTGTGTATGTCTATGTCCGTGTGTCTGTCTTTGTGTCTGTCTATGTTTACCCTTATGTTTCTAAATCCTAAACATCTATGACCTACTTACACCTATTACATTTTGTTTCCTATGTTGGCTTTGCGCAACAAAACCTGCAAGTGAACGTCTTTCACAACAACAAATGCGCAGCAAGTGATCCACACCAAAACATTGCCCAACACATCCACACATATCTGAGAAGGTTAGATAGATCAACTGTTATTTCTTTTTCTCCAAGGGTTCTTGGTTTCTGAGATCAAGCACCAGTTTTGATATTACAAATTCAGTATTAAAGATTTTTTTTCCACTTCCTATCAAGATATTACAATTAATTCCGCTGAGGTACTTTAGTATTTTAACACTTTTTATTGGCTGCTTTAGAGAAACAAGAGGAAACTATCAGGCTATCAGGTATTTGGATTTTTATGTTATAAGTTTAAACATTTGGCATTGAGTTGTCTTCTATACTTGATGTGTAGGACGTGTGTGTATTATATACATTTTTGACATTTTTCTGAAATACTGTACATACTATTTGTTCAGCTTTTTTTTAAAAATCAATTTTATTTTTTCCCCTGAAAAATCTTTTTTCCTTGTTATTCTTACTCTCTTTCTCTCTCTCTTTCTCTCTCTCTCTTGTATGTATGAAGTAAACTATTACTGAAAAGAAAGAAAACCAGATGATGCGTATAGCGGGATTCAAAGCCTCTTTAGTCTATCTTTTGTTTGTGTATATCAAAACAAAACAATAAATTTTGCTTTTTATCTCGTATTCAGAAGTTTAATCTCAGAGAATCTATTGAGTTCGGATTGCGTGTTTTGTTTATAAGGCAGATAAGTGTTCAATATAAGGCAGATAAGTGTTCAATATAAGGCAGATAAGTGCTCAATATAAGGCAGATAAGTGTTTAATTATTCCCTCGCAGTTTTGCCCTTGTTAGTGAGTCCTCACACAATGAGTTCAAGCAAGTTTGAGAACTGTTACTGCACGGCCATGGAAAGAGCAAAGGTCAAGGCCAAAAACAAATCTACCTTATTTACACGTGTGCTGACACTTCACGCCCCTCATTTTCACTTTGGGGTAACGCATTGCTCTTTGAGATGTATTAGGCTGCAACTGTAATGTGAACAGAGGGCAACACTCAGCAAAATAAGCCAGGATCAACTAAGCAGCTTCCCCCCCCCCCCCCCACCGTCTCCTCGCTCGTAGCCTTGCACCATACGTGCAGTGAAAGGACCAAGACATATGTCTGCAATGTCTGTGTCTGTGGCAGAGGCGTAGTGAACAAAACGTGTGCCCGGGGCAAGTTACATTATTAGTGCCCCCCCCCCCCATTCCATTTTCCACGAACATCACATAGAAATATAGGCTGCGTGTGTCGACCACACCTCTGTGAGTGTGGCACCCAGGGCATCGTGCCCCATAGCCCCCCTCCCCGCCTCACTACGCCTCTGGTCTGTGGTTCGTGGTTTAAAAGTTGTTATTGTTAAAAAAAAAAGAAATGGGTAGATGGTCTTCCCTCAGTGAGTGGTCGGTGGTTTCTTTCTACTTTAGACTATTTAGCGAACGAGATTTGTGAAACTTTAGCATATAGCGTGATTAATATTATTGGAAGGCCTAATGCTTGACCTTGAGAGGTGCTAAGTAAATATAACCCGTGGTAGATTGGGGACTGAAAAATAGATCAAGATTGACTGCTGCAGACGTAACCAAATGTAAAGAGAAGGAAACTGTAAACATCAATAGAAGATGGTAAGTAAAACTATCGATGTTTAGGCCACGAGACCTTCGTCAGCTACATCATACAAAGAAGACAAAATAATAAACTCTAAGGTCACTTATAGTTCGAACTTAACTCCCCTCTTTTTGGTCTTGACTATAGAGGCAAAAATGAAAATAAACATACAGCAGTTGAAAGCGAGGGAAAACATAAAGAGGAAGCAGGGCTATTTTTTTAGAATTGCATAGTGTCTCAGAACAGTTGTGTAACTTTTTGTTCTTCCTGGTAAACTGTATTCTAGGTAATTACCGCAGCCAATGTACTCAGATCTACATCTTGTAGTGCGCCCGTATGCGGTCAGTGTGTGCGCGTGTGCGGTCAGTGCATGCGCGTGTGCGGTCAGTGTGTAGGCGTTGGCGCAATAGATTTGAAACTGTAGTTTTTTAGAATGATCCTTATAATGTAGAGATACAGGAAGTGAGTCTGGCAAGGATAACAATTGGTCTGCCCCGAGGGCGAAATTCAGACATTTTTATTGTTTTTTAAAAAAAGCTTTCAGTTTAAAAATAAAGAAATATTTTTTAAATTAGGTTTTTATTTTGCATGAATTTTTTTTTTTCGTTTAGCGCAGTATTATTGTATAAAGATTTTTATATTGAATTTTGTTAAAACTTTGAAGATATTCACTGCTTATTTTTTTCAATCAGAAAATTGTAAGAGGGCTTCCGTCCCATTCGCTGATTCTCCGCTGGAAATTTTGAAAATTGTCTTCTAGTAACATTACCAAAACAAAACGAAGCCAACTGATCACAGAAATCCAGTTTAAATGTTTTAACATTTCAAAGCCCCACACAAGTTACAATCCTACACTTATCAAAATAAAATCCATATTATATCCAGAAAATATAATCTTTATAGAGCATTGAAGTAGATCGAAGTAAAAATGACAAACAAAATGTTATATAGCGCTGAGTGAATGCTAAGCACAATGTCTAGTAAAATAAAATAAAAAAAGTTAAGTTCCCCTTTCATAACTTGCGATCTATAAAGCAGAGGATGTAAAGGTCAGATAACAATGCTGTGCAGCCGACATACCAGATTTTATCACATGACAGGTTTTACTAATTTTCCGATACTATGATTTTACTTACTTAGACTTAGGTCCTCCCGCACGGTTCGGCGCATTGAGCGGCTGTCTCCATAAAGATCTGTCACTGGCAATGTCTGAAGCCTCCTCCCACCTGGTGTCCACTGTTCTGAGGTCCTCCATGAAGGTGTGTCGCCAAGTAATACGAGGACGTCCCTGTTTGCGCTTTCCTCGTTTTGGCTTCCATGTTATCGCAACTCTTGGTATGCGTAATTCATTTTGACGTAGAATATGTCCCGCAAACCTCATGCGACGCTCAGTCACAACCTCACTAAGTGTTCGACTCCCAGTTCGGCATAGGATTTCCTTGTTTGAGACCCGATCTGTGTAATTGACTCCCAAAATTCTTCTCAGCCATCTCTGTTGAGCCACATTTAGTCTTTTTTCAATTTTTAAAGATAACTTCCATGTCTCACCTGCATATGTAGCAGTTGGAATGACGATTGTGTTGAGAAGGTGTATTTTTGTCTCTAGTCCAATGGCTTGGCTAGTCCAAATAGGCTGCAGCCTAAGAAAAAGCTCCCTGCCTTTCCTATTCGGCACGCTACATCATGGTAAGCATCTCCATCATTTGTTATGATGCTGCCAAGGTACGTGAACTTGTCCAGCTCTTCAAGCTTTGACTCGCCAAGTCTGACGGGGACACCCTTTGCCTTATATCCCACTCGCATAATTTTAGTCTTATCCAAGTTTATGCGGTGGCCAATTTTGGGTGCCTCTCTGTCTAGGCTCTCCGTCATTTCTTGAATGCATTTATTTGTAGCCCCGAGTAGTGCAACATCATCAGTCCAAGTCCGTCAATCGGAGTTGTTCATACCATGGAATGCCATGGAATGGCAGTCTGGTAGCTGATAGCCAACGATAATTTCAGTTTTATTGCTAGCTATGGCCACACATTTTTTCATTGTTATAACAAGCCAGTGAAATAAATTCAGTGCGCTAAGTGCATAGATAGGTCACAAAAGGACAAAACTACAGGGACTTTTTAATCCAATCATTGTACTGGCTATAAATCTACTTGCCACACGATTGCACATGCCAAAAGTTGTTTGTGAAGCTGTGACAAGCTAACGTCCAGCTGTGAAATCACTTGCTTGTTCCAAATGTAGAGTTTACTTCAGAATTTCCCATGTTTGTCTATTTAATGCTCTGTTGAGGCACATTTAAAGCAAATGCTAAGATTTGATCACGTGACTGTCGCAGTACAAAGGAAGTACCGCCTGTTACAAAAAACATTATTAAACTTGAAACTTTATTTTTAAACTAAATTACTTAGTGTATAGTGTTGAAAAAACAACTAAGAAGTACTTCAATTGTGTGTGCTTTACAAGGATCTATATCATGGTGGATATGTCACATACTAAAAAAGCAAAAGCATTCTTATTTATCTTTTGTTGTTTTTCTAGGATGTAGGCCTATTTCTTTGACCTTGAAATATTTTTTGAATAAATAGCATATGTTCTTGTGTGTCTGTAGTTGTGTTAATCTGCCGACGATTAGTGACAAGTTGTCTCTGACACCCTTTGTCAGTACATAACATCTTTGGCAGTAGACAAACAGTAAAACTGTTATTCTGGAGGTAGAGCTTTTTCCCCTTGTTCGTATTCTACTAAACCCTCGCCCACAAAGGAAGAAAACCCTGGTCCAAAGAAATCACAGTGTTTGTATTGACTGGTGCACGACCTTACTGATTTTATTTTGTATATTTTCTACCAATGGTTTCCGAAAGGCGAACTAGGAGTGGACTAAACCAGATTAATGTTAAGACTTGGCCAATGTATTAATACCATAATAATAATAATAATAATAATGACAGTAATAATAATAATGGGCCAGAGAATCAATACTCGTTCGTCTCTTACATAATAATAATAATAGCTTTTATATAGCGAATCTTTCATGCTCATAGCATATATCTCATTTATCAATCTCATTTGTGGACCATTAGGGGTAGAAATATCTGGAAGGATGTGCAGTCACATCTCACTAGATGCACAGTAAACACAGCTCAGCTCGAGTCGGGTGTCGAACCTCAAGCTCCCTTCATAGGTAGCCAAGCTTAAGCGTACTTAGCCTTTTGACCACGCCTTCCACTATGTCAATTATTCGACATTTCAAGGCTCAGATACGCTGCTGATAATTTAATCCCCAAAAGTTTTAAAGCACCTGTTCAGAAAATGTACACTCGCTACATTAATATGTTTGAAATCTCTTACATTTAATTTTTTTTTAAAGTCTATTGATGCTTATTTTGTTTCCTCAATTCAATAGAATAGATCCATGTATTTTTTTTTTGTTTGTTTTGTATTGGACATTTTTATAAATGGCGGAAAAACGTTTTAATAGTAAGCTTTTTGGTGTATCCGGTGTACTATATTAAGTATTTATAAGCTATGATTTATTTTTTTTTAGAAAAAATGTTTATGAAAATGTGTATGCACATTAAGAATCTGAAATTATTTTCACTGAAAGGAAGTTCTGGACGTGACGTTACCGCACAACCTTATGACGTGACACTACAGGAGTACACAAAATGGAGAACGTCTCAGCGATATTGGAACAAGTAGCATTGGAAATGGACTGTTATGATAGAGTTGGATTTATTAACAACTGACGACCATCCCATGACTTTTTAAAAGACAAATGGGTTACTAGCTAACTAACTAGCGATAATAATAGAGATTTGATATGAACAGGCCTATATATAAACTGCTAAGAATTGATGCAGTTCAAATGAAATCTATTCGTGTTTATTTAGTAGGCAGAAGTGATGTTTAATTGAGCCTCCTGAACCATGTTCACTTGGTAGGGATCATCTCCTCATCTTTTTTTTCTAATAAATGCTATGCTATTCAACGCATTTTGAAATAGCCTGCTTTCTCTACTCCTACAAACACACACACACACGCACGCAAGCGCGCACACACACCCAAAGAGTTTCTTCGACATCCCAACTAAATCTTTTGTAACTGTTGGCAGGTCATTTTTAATTAAAACAAGCTAATTCAATATTCTTTTCTAATTTAAAACAACAACAACAACAACAACAACAACAAGCCAGACTTCTGTTGCTTGTCGTGTCGGAAGTCGTTGAAGCATCCCATTTCTTCAGAACTGCTCCACAAAAATCGATTTGTCTCAAAGATATAAAAGAAGAACAACAGAAATGATTGCATCAAATGCTTGCGGCATTATTTACTGAAGACTAGATGCTGCTTCTATAAGTGGCTGCTGAGCCACTCTTCACTCTTTTTTTAGCGGTGCACGAGATAAAGCTGCTGGACGTTTGGCTTTGTTTTTAGTTTTTGATAAATGAGAAAAACAAGAATCTCTTAAAGCAGTGTTTTCCCAAACTGTGTTCCTCGGAAGCCTAGTGTTCCGCGAGGCCTGAATAGAAGTGTTCCACGAACTACTGGAATGATGAACTAGAAGACCAACACGTGAGGTAATCTCTCTGAAAAATAAACAAAGTGTTCCGTTAACTACTCATAAAGTGCGAAGTGTTTCGTTTAGGAAAAAGTTTGGGAACCACTATATTAGAGTATTGTTTTAGTGGAGTCTTTTGTGTTTGTATTGTTAAGCATCATACAATAGCATGGAAGTCAGTTCTTTAGTTAGACTTGTCTGTTTGAACTCTTCGGTGAATGGGCTATTTTCTCTTTTCAAATTCTCTTTGTTTGCCATGCGCAGTTCTTGTACGCATGCTTTCGACCTGATCTACTGTTCGTGGGGGCGGGGACAGTGGTGGTCGATGTGAGAATGAACGCACACAATCAACAGATCTATATTCAAATCAGCAATGAATGTGGAATCAGCTGAAGTTCAGTAGTTGTCTGAAGGTTAGGCTCAGGAAATACCCCCCCCCTCTCCCCCCTCTCCCCTCTCGATTCTTTTTTTTTCAATCGTTGGCGCCCGGTTCATCCCTACCCTTGATGTATTGAACTCGGCAGCTTCAGCTCAGATGTCTGTTTACAGTACCAAGAAAGTTGTTTGACATGTGTTGTTGTTCATGTTGTTGTTCATGTTGCTGTGCATGTTGTTGTTCATGTTGCTGTGCATGTTGTTGTGCATGTTGCTGTGCATGTTGTTGTATATGTTGATGTTCATGTTGCTGTGCATGTTGATGTTCATGTTGTTGTTCATGTTGTTGTTCATGTTGCTGTGCATGTTGTTGTATATGTTGCTGTGCATGTTGTTGTATATGTTGATGTTCATGTTGCTGTGCATGTTGATGTTCATGTTGTTGTTCATGTTGTTGTTCATGTTGCTGTGCATGTTGTTGTTCATGTTGCTATGCATGTTGTTGTATATGTTGTTGTTCATGTTGTTGTTCATGTTGCTGTTCATGTTGTTGTTCATGTTGCTGTGCATGTTGTTGTATATGTTG
The DNA here is from genome assembly GCA_030265305.1 of Biomphalaria pfeifferi. Classification (NCBI taxonomy): domain Eukaryota; kingdom Metazoa; phylum Mollusca; class Gastropoda; family Planorbidae; genus Biomphalaria; species Biomphalaria pfeifferi. The sequence goes on along the minus strand of JASAOG010000130.1, from coordinate 526,058 downwards.
ATGTTCATGTTGCAGTGCATGTTGATGTTCATTTTGCTGTGCATGTTGTTGTTCATGTTGTTGTTCATGTTGTTGTTCATGTTGCTGTTCATGTTTTTGTTCATGTTGCTGTTCATGTTGTTGTTCATGTTGCTGTGCATGTTGTTGTTCATGTTGCTGTGCATGTTGTTGTATATGTTGATGTTCATGTTGCAGTGCATGTTGATGTTCATGTTGCTATGCATGTTGTTGTATATGTTGTTGTTTATGTTGTTGTTCATGTTGCTGTTCATGTTGTTGTTCATGTTGTTGTTCATGTTGTTATTCGTGTTGCTGTGCATGCTGTTGTTCAGGTTGATGTCATTGTCTAAAATGATGCGAATCAAAGCCAGAGCATTTTAGGGACTTATATATTCTTAGATAATTGAACAAGTTATTTCTCCCACACGCATTCTGGCGTCAATTTGAAACTTTAAACAATTATTTATTGCACCTAAGAAAGCATGAAGCAATTCAAAAAATTAACGAATTAGTCACTTAATTATTGGTAATTAATTATTTTGATGAATATCGAATAAGGAAATAACTTCTGCATTAAAAAGAGATATAGTTGTAAGTGCACAGTTCTTTCACTTAGATAAGCTTTGTTTTCTTTTAAATGAATGAATTTTTTTTTCTTTTTTTTTTTCGAATAATTTTATTATGAAACTCAATTGTTCTTTAGAGATTATTAGCCACGGTATAAAGGTTTATATTCTTAATGGAGAGTTCCAAATACACTACCGTATTGAAATATTACATTTTCTATTGAATAAAACTTTTATTTATAAATATACACAGCTCTCAGATTCAATATTGGTGTATGTCTGAGCACATAAAATAGTTGATATATTCAACACGATATAACGTGCTAAAAGTACATTCTGTCCCTTGTTCTCCCTTGCTTCAAATCCTACACCCCTGTGAATGAACTAGAACTACACCACCTCGTCGTTTTATCGGAATCTATCCACATCCTACACAACCATCTGGCCAGCTTGACTTAGGCTTACATCAGAGACACGCACACACATGGAATCTATCCACATCCTACACAACCATCTGGCCAGCTTGACTTAGGCTTACATCAGAGACACGCACACACATTCCATAACACTGCATATGATGTTTTAAACCTTTTGGGCACCTTGACCTATGGATTCCAATGCTACAACTCAATGAAGTTAAGAAGAAACATTTTTGTTTCTGTTAAGGTGACAAAATATCGGACTCGAGATGTTCCCTCACTCTTTACTTGTGAATTAATGCTCTCGTGCATTCTGTTGATGGACTAAATGTGTTTCCTATCTATAAATAAAACAAAATAAATGTATTCTTTGATTTGAAAAAAAGCATTTTACTGTGAAGATAGCGTTGGCTAGTTATAACACAGCTGTAATTCTAAACTTGAATCTAATAACATAACATTCCAGTGTAGACAGGTGTCAAGACTCATTTCCTCTCTAATATACGTATGTGTATTACTAAATGTACCCAAGTCATGGGTTATATCATAACGACACATACAACGACATAATAAAGATTCAGAATGCCAATTCACAGACATATAACACGTTTATTACATTATCTGTACTATAATACAGAATCAGTTCAGAAATTTGAAATATCCAGTATCAAACAAAAAATATAACAGCTTAATATTCCATAGACTGAATAGTGACAACACAGAAAAATAATTAGAGTCAACACTTCGACTCTATCTATATCCAAAAGTCCAACTGTCCTGGACTAGGAACAAAACCACTCACTGCCTTATTATGAGTTACATTCAACAAAAACATCTCACTAAGATAAACGATCCAAAAAAAGAACAGTTTTGAAGTCAAGAACATGAATTGCCCCCCCCCCCCCCCTTCTCCTTTACAGTAAACAGGAGACCCAGGCTGATCAGAACTCAGTCCTGACAACAGGGATCCATGAAACATTGAATCTAGATCTAGTAACATAACATTCAAGTGTAGACAGAGCATCCATGAAACATTGAATCTAGATCTAGTAACATAACATTCAAGTGTAGACAGAGCATCCATGAAACATTAGTCAAACACCAGTTCACGTTAGAAAATTAAATCTTAAATATCTCAAATTCGAATCATAGAATAGATAATAACACTCCAAGCATAAAGGCAGAAAGTCAATGCATTGAGCTCTACATCCGAAATGAAAGTATTGCAATGAAGTTCCACTAACCAATGGGGCACAACGTATTCTTATTGTTACCTCTAATACTCTTCCATTTAATCTACAAATATTCCGAAATTGTTTATTGCGAAGTCGAAAGTTTGTTTTTGCGTCTTAGACTTTGAGAGATATTTTTATGATTCTTGCTAACTAGTGAAACATACATGAACATTTTGGGGCATCGTCTTATGTAGAAATGAACTAAAGTGTAACAGAAAAACGAGACTGTGCAAGCTCAAAACTGAATAGACTCTGCAAGCTGACTGAATAGGCTCTGCAAGCTGACTGAATAGGCTCTGCAAGCTGACTGAATAGACTCTGCAAGCTGACTGAATAGGCTCTGCAAGCTGACTGAATAGACTCTGCAAGCTTACTGAATAGACTCTGCAAGCTCACTGAATAGACTCTGCAAGCTCACTGAATAGACCCGCTGCATGATTGACGCACTCCAAGAAATATATAGGATAAGAATTTATAGACTGTATCAAATTCAGAAAGGAGAAATTAATTAATTTTTTTTTACTTTTTTTTTGGAAAGTGCATTTATTTATATTAAAAGTTTTATAACAAATCCTTTACTTTTTAACAAATTAATGTTTGGTTGGGTCAAAGGTTTTATCAGAGCAAAGACCATCCAGTCGATAGAAAGTATTTCAAAGACTTAGCGCCTCCACGCTGTACGGGATAGTGACGCACGAACGAGCAAATCTTTGGATTCAGACCTCTGTCCTCGGTCAGAAAGTTGTGCTGCCTACCCATCCCCTTCACGTCTGGTGAAAATCCAAAGTAAAACAATTGAATTCCAGAGAGTTGAGCTTAAAGTTTTACAAATATTTTATGCAGCCGAATAAACAATTTTCTAAGGGAAGTGAGAGTCAGCCTGACAGGTCATTCATTGCAGATTGAACTAGCACGTGTGTAAACACACACTCACACACATATATAATATTTATAAATATGTATTTTCCTGATGAGCAATAACTTATACATAAATTTGAATTTGTTAAGAATAACATTAAGCCAATGCAACGCTAGATCCTCATGTGATAGTCAGTTAATTTGACCATAGGCTTACACCTGATTTGTATGCTAGAGTTCTCGAGGTGTGTAAATAGTTGGATTAATAATTGAATTCTAAATATTGATGGACGAAGCAGGAACAGGTCGTTTAGGCCCCGTCGTTTTGGCGCAGTAGTTGTTTTGGCTCTGCCGATTAACCGCGTTACATTTTGGCGCTAATGTTATGAGTCTGCCTACTAGATTTACACATGGATAAGCATAGGACATAATTATCTTCAATGCCTGTAATTTGTAAGATCTGATGATTCCACCAATGGTTCAACTAGTAAAGAGTCATGGTGCTCTACTATGTTTCAGATTTGATCAAGGTTTTTCCATTTTTCTTTCTAGGACTAATTCTTTTTATTCATGTGCCGAGCCCCCACTATTTAGAGTCCCTAGTCAGCTGTAAGGCCGCGGCTCTCTGTTACTAGGCACACTCTTAGTAGCTGTAGTCTTCCGTTTGTACAGAGACTTGATTCAGAAGGACACTTGTACGATATGGAACTCTCTGCCTAACAAACGTTATGTTTTATCATTAATATAGTAAACTTACACATATTTTGTCTGTAGATATACACTATGGTTAATTGTGGCATAGCCACTTTACCTACTGCACAATTATTAGTTACGATGGCCATATGTTCAGAGTTTGTCAGAGATATTTGTTTAGGGAAACAATAACAGAAATTCTCTTTATGAAATAAAACATTTAAATTCCATAAGTTGAAATTACAAAAACATTTAGTGTATATTGTCTGGACATACTATAATTTAATTTCAATAGCAGATTCATTAAAGTATTTAAGATAAAGATTGAAACTTTTCAAAATATCTCCACCGTTTGTCTTTCCTTGTATATATGTTCTAAAATTAGCTTCTCCAAACTACAAGAAAGAACTGTCACTCTATTCTTAACTCCGTACCAATTTTGATTTCAATGTGTTTGTTATTGCTCTTGGATCTAAGCCTTCTGTTTATTGTTAGCATAACTGTAATAACATTGACACTGACCTTGACCATTGTTATTACGTGACCTTCTCGAAATGGTATATAACGTACTGTGCTCCTGGCTTCTACCACTAGCCTTATAGTATCTCTATGAAAACACTATTATTAGATTTTAGGTCTCTTTATTTTCCTGACGGTATTTATTTGTTCTATTTTGCAAACGTCTATGTTTGCCTCTTTGAACTCTCTACCTCCAGGCATACGTTGTCTCCCCTTCCTATACCCACTCAATCACCATCAAATACATTCATGTCTGCGGTAGTCAATGCTACAACTCCATTCAGGTCCCTTTCATGCAAGCCTATCCCCAGTCGTAACACTGTCACTAAGTTCATTAAGGGCGCTATATTAATGAATCTAATACTACTTTCATTACTGCACTCCTATTTTTTACATTGACATACATTTCATGCTTTCGTTTCTAGAGAGTTTCGTTAATATTGAGCATCAGTTGAATTTGTTTACGACCTACGATCTTTACAAGCGTTGCCAAAGTTAAAGTAATAAAAACAATAGGATGTATAATTGGCATTTTAGTTCGTTCCTTTTTCCTTCTTTTCTATTTCCTTTTCTTTCTTTCTCACTATCTCTTTATCTTTCTCTCTTTCGCTTTCTCTCTCTCTCTCTATCTCTCCCTTTCTTGTATGGTCTTTCTGTTTCGTTCAATTAATAAATACTTCAGCCTTCTTTATTTTACCTGCATCATGTTGGACGACGTTATTGATTTGGTTTCTTGACTGTCTTTTCATTGTAAGTATGTCATGTCAACTATTTGTCAACTATTTGTTAACTGTTTGTCAACTATTTGCCAACTATTTGTCAACCATATGTCAACTATTTGTCACTATATGTCAACTTTATGTCAACTATTTGTCAACTATATTCAACTATTTGTCAACTATATTCAACTATTTGTCATCTATATGTCAACTATTTTGTCAACTATTTGTCAACTATTTGTCACTATATGTCAACTTTATGTCAACTATTTGTCAACTATATTCAACTATTTTGTCATCTATATGTCAATTTTTTGTCGACTGTTTGTCAACTATTTGCCAACTATTTGTCAACCATATGCCAACTATGTGTCAACTATATGTCAACTATTAGTGAACTGTTTGTCGACTGTTTTTCAACTATATGTCAACTGTTTGTCAACTATTTTTGTCAAGTATTTTGTCAACTATTTACCAACTATTTGTCAACTATATGCCAGCTATATGTCAACTATTTGTCGACTATTTGTCAACTATATGCCAACTATATGACAACTATATGTCAACTACTTGTCAACTATATGTCAACTATTTGTCAACTATTTGTCATCTATATGTCAACTATATGCCCACTATATGTTAACTATAATCGTTGTCATTTTGCTTCGTTCATACATGACGTGGTATTGTGTGTGTGTTTCTGCTCGTGTGGATAGGTACACGTGAGTGAGGGATCTGAAAGTAACTCTATAATTGTGTTTCTTCTCTCATCAAGAATGGCAAACAACGTTGTTTGAATGCCATTAGAGGATTGTGGAGACTTTTCTTTAGATGTCGTTGTTTGTGCTATAGAAGCGAGTTCCCAATCAATGTCTTGCTATGTAGGGCGTCTATTATGTTTATAGACATGTGCAATGTAGAAAAAACATTCAGTCACTTGTTCAGGATCTAAATATTTCTGTACGTTAGTCTCTGTATAGTTTTCAATCTTCAAAGCTGTAAGGGGCTTGTATGGTGTAAATAACGTTATAATTATATGTTTCTTGTTTTTCTTGTGGTTTTTTTTGTGTGTGTTTTTTTGTGTTTTTTTTTACTATGAAGTTAAGTGCATAAAACATGATAATAATTATAAATAATAACATTAATAAGGCTTGTCTTCGAGTCCGAAGATCAATTAGGAATGCAGTATTAAACTATAAAATAACAACTTACAATGAAAACGATTACGTCCCCTGTATGAATATTTCTAACTGCATATAAAGTTTAGTTTTCAGTATGTGCAGTCCAAAAACAAAAAAAAAAGATCTACATCTACTGTATCTACCATGTCCTGACATTGCACAGGGGGTTTCGTTTAGCTGGTAATGTAAGCAAAAAAAAAAAAAACTCATTATACAGACATTGTCAATTTCAATAACATTCAAGTATTGCTCGCTCGCTGGTATATTAACCGGTAGAACACATTTAACTCCATCACTTGGTGCAACAAACAAACAAACCAACAAACGAACAAACAAACAATTGTGTACTTGATATGGGGACGAGCTTAATTTATTCGGAATGATGGAGGATGAAAAAAAAAATCTGAATCTCGATAGACCAAGGCGACCGCATGTACAAAGAACTTTTTTTTTTGTTGGAGTTCTGCCACCTTTTTTTGTTTTAGATTAGTTCTTTTCTAGTCTTGGCGGACATTTTTTTTTTTGTCCGCTCTAGTGGCCACTGGTCAGCAAGGTTTATTGATGAGCTAGTCTGTACCTCTTGGTGGACATGTGGCAATCTTGATATGAGACAGTGCCCAATATGTCTTATGGTCTGGGTAACAAACAAATGATTACAACGGCACAATAATTGGACACTTGGAGGCGGAGATGACGTCACATGGAAAAATAGAAATTGACTTTTTAATCGAACGATGTACATGGCCTGTATATATGGATATACTGATACAGAGATACTGATGGGTTGAGAACAAAATGATAGATAGATAGATAGATGAATAGATAGATAGATAGATAGATAGATAGATAGATAGATAGATAGATAGATAGATAGATGAATGAATGACTGAATGACTAACCGACATACTGAAATAAGTTTCAAAATGTACAACCATCTGAGAAAATTAGACACATTTAATATGATGATCATTCTACAGTCGTGCTTTGAACGGACACAGAACCTAGCAATGAACACAAATATGCGATATTTTTAATCAGTGTCTACTTTTTTGTTTTAGATATATCTTCAACACAAAATGAATGATACAGTGAAATTTGTCATATTATTATTTAGTTAAGAAATGAAGTCTGGAAAAGGATTTTATTAATTTAAAAAATGTTCTTTAAGAATCATTTCTCAGAGACTGCAAGTTCTCGATGCAACAAACTTTTTAACTATGGGATTTCACTTCCTCTGAGTTTTGTTTCTAGAATCCCTAAGGGCAGCACGACATTATCCCACACATCCCCCCCTTCCCAATAACCACTCCCTCATTCCCTCTCCACCTGCATGCCCACTAATGCACTCGAAGACTAACCATACTGAGAATGTTGGGATAGCTTCAGAACGCGCAATATAAAAATAAAAAATGATAAATGTTCTAACTTCTCCAGTTTTTTTTTATTAGGATATTTCAATATCAGTCTCAAATGTCTTTGTTTTGGACTAAAAAAAAAAAGATCTTTGTGAAACATTTTATATTAAATATTTCTTCATTAAAAAAAATGTAATTATTTGCTTAAGATAATCTCAAGTTTCTACATATTATAGTTGAAATATTGTATCGGTGTTTACATTATAGTTGAGAATAGTGTATCGGTGTTTATATTATAGTTGAAATATTGCATCAGTGTTTATACATTTCTAATATTTTATTGACTCATTTAAACTCAACTTTTATAAAGTAAATCTGTGTGTGTGTGTATGTGTGTATTCTCGTCTGTCACTTTTGGAAAGGTCCGATAACCAGATAATCAAATACGGTAACTTAAGCTTCAGTTCCTATAAGAAATGTCTACACTAACTAGAGCAGCAGGTCAACAAGCACATTCTATTACAGTAACAAGAGAAAAATTAAAATACTTTAAAATTATTTATATCAATTAGTTTGCATCGGTCATTTAATTAAATTTGTAATTTATCTAGTACAGGGGTGGGCAAATTACGGTTCGTGGGCCACATGCGGCCCACCATACTGTTTTATGCGGCCCGCGGTCACCCTCAAATATCATTCGTGCTCACAGATTATACATATAAAAAATGCAAAATATATTTTAAAAAAATAATTTTAAATATCTATAGAAATTAAAGAAAATTCTGACTCTTATCACTTATAGTGAAGAGACTGAAGAAACATTGTCTCAGTGATCAAACTTACCAGAGGTAGGGAGTTTACCACTGGCAGTAAACAAAACTATCCGATGCTTGGTAACACAGCAATATCCGCTGGCTTAGCATGGACAAGGTATTGAGAAGAATATGGGATTTCAGGAAAGAAATTGTTATGTTTCTTGAAGGACATTGGCTGTGAATTTGTTACTAATATCTCTAAGGAAGAGTGGAAGACAGACTTCATGTTTTTCATCGGCAGTATTTTAATGGTTTGTTTGAAATATATGGTTATGTTAAATCTTTTCAAACAAAATTTTTTCATTTCTCCAGGCAAGCAGGTGAAAATAGGTTTTGTCATTTTCCTTTGCTGAAAGAGGAAACTAATTTGATTGAAACGGTTGGATTCCTTGATTGTGGAATTTGAAAGCAAATTTTAAGATGTCAAGAACTTGAACCAGTTTTCAATACCCTCAGTTCACCATTTAGTGCAGAAGCTGATCCAGCTCCAGCAAATTATGACCTGAAAGAAAAGTTCCAGTCAGTTCTTCTGCGGAAATTTTGTGAGTGCCAGAATCTGTATTTCAACAGTTTAAGATACTTTGATGCTAAACTTTCAGGTTATTTGGGTCCATATACATCTGTGAACAAGTATTTTTATTTTAAATAAACAAGTGTAGGAACAGGTCGATGCTGACTGACTGTAATTTGTCAGCAGTAACAAGGATAACAACTAATAAGCTAGTTCCACTCTTCCGGAATACTATCCACAATTGTAAACAGCTAAATGAAAAAAAAAAGTTTCCCTTTCAGACCTTGCGATCCATGGGGTTATAAAATATGATGTTAAGGTCATCTGTTTCTATGGCCAACGGTTAACGTGCAGGGTATCTGTGGCCAGAACGACCAACTTTCTCCAACTAGAGTCAGACTGAGTTGGGAGGACTCAGAGGAGGACCCTAAAAAATCCCGAATTTTTAAATCCCAGTCTTCATAGAGATTCCAATCCACGACCCCCGGTTCGGAATCCAGGTGCTTAACCACCAGCCACCGCGCCCCCGTAAACAATTAAATACTTGACATTAAGTACAATTGTACATTTGTGGTGAAATGTTCTGATGTAAAAATACAATAACAAAATAAAAACAATATTCATAAAATTAATTCAGAAATTGCTAACTCTTATGGTAATTCATCAATTGGGGTTGTAAAAAAATGTAAATGCATAACAGTATACATGCAAATTAAAAGACATTAAAAGACATTTAATTAGTGTATTTGTCTAAGTTGTAAGTACATATTTTATATATAAATAAAATGCCCCCCCCCATTCCTTTTTTTAATGCGCTCTCAATAGAAAAAGTTTGCCCAACTCTGATAACAACAATATATCTGGGCGGTTAGATATCTTTTAACCCATTGTTTTTATTTAACGCTATTTCACGCTTTTAGCTTTCTCACTACGCTATGATCCTAGCACTTTGTCTGGACCAATTGGGAAGATGGATGGGAATGGCACATCGGGCTGAATTTCACTGTCATCTTTTTGTTAAAGAATTTATTTTAAAAAAAGGAGGAACTACTTGAATTCGAATTCATGACTCAAGCCTCCTCAAGCCGACATTCTAACCATGAATAACCACAACATACGTAACATTTGGTGACATGAATGACCACAACATACAGAACATTTGGTGACATGAATGACCACAACATACAGAACTGTTGAAGACATAAATGACCACATAATACAGAACAGTTGAAGACAAGAATGACCACAAGAAGCAAACCATTGAAGACATGAATGACCACTAGACAGAAGTAATTTAATTCTTAATGATCAGGCTGACCTCTAAAAATCTAACAGTACCCTCCCCGCTCGCTATCTTACAGGCCCAATGAATGAAAGTGTAATGGCGTAACAGGCTTTTCCGTTTCCGCTTCCTATACTCGAAGGTGAAGGTTGTCATTACAACCCAATGTAACAAGATGGAGGATTGAATCCTAAACACAAACAAAATAATAAACAATAAATAAAATAAAAACGATTTTAAGATTTTGTTTTGACTCTAAAAGTATCAACTTAAAAGTGGTGGATGTGGCCATATTGGTTTTAGACGTGAAATGTAACATTTTAGTATAAAGTGTATGTTTTTTTAATTTATAGATGGTGTTCTAGGACAGGAGAGACGTGGGCTATTTTGAGTTTTAGGGTTTTAATTTCTAGATCAAAGTCCTTAGCGCCATTGTCTTAATTTCCGTGACTATCTTCTACCTTTCTTTAGTCTTAACTACGTTGCGTCACTAGTTATTTAAAAGAAATGTCAATAGGTTTTCACCGATAGTTTGCTCCAATGTTTTTTGAATCTTTCTATATTTTGTATCTCTCATGGAGATCTCCTCAAATGTATAGAACATATGTCTATGTGACCTTTTAAAACACTCCTGGTAGTACCAAGATCTTTGCAAATGTGAAGTCTAAAATTAAATTATATATTAGAACAACAAACACTATCCATAATAGAGTATTTGAAACAGTCAATAGTTTAACTTTTAGCCTTAACTCTAACCAGCTTTTCTAAACTATGAATCCGATACACATGTATTCTAATCTTGCTTAGTTCATCCAGTAGTTAATGAGGAGGCGTGGCAAGGACCGGCGTTTATGGGGGCGATAAAACTGTGATGCGGAAATGACCTTCGATTTTAAAAATAAATCATGGTCATTTACTCTTTCCACCTCACTTCGTTGAAGAAGTTTTTTTTTTTTTTTTTGTTACAGATTTATTTATACTCTAAAATATATTGATAAACTAAAATCTCAAGACCGAACGGAATCCTCGAGATATGAATTTATTTGTGACCTTTTCACTATTTCCAAGTGGATTTGACTTTATGAGGTTTGGAACCCCACACCCTTCCAGCAACCCCTTATGGTAATTGCTTATTCGGCTCTAAATATGTTTCCTTGTATTCAAAATTCTTAATCAACGGACGCTTTTGTGAGTGTGACTTCCATGTAGAATGTTGTCTGGACACAGACACAGACACAGACCTTGCTTTGTTCTTGCCAAAAGAAATGTTTTCAGCCCAGCAAATAAACACTTGTTTGACTTCTGATACTCACTGCGATTAACCAACAATACGTGAACTTATAAGAGCTTACTATTGTCTGGGACTTACAAACCCTCTGAACGCATTCTCGCTCTGATAAAATGACGACGATACTATGTTTTCAGAAAAGCAAAATATTGCAGGAGAAGAAGTACTGTAAAAAAAATATAAAAAATTAAAGGTACGAAAACAAATTAATGGTGCAACAAAAATAAAAAGCAATGAAAAACTAATGATGCAAGAAAAAGTATGATGAAGAAAACTAAAGTGGCGAAAGACAAAAAATGTGCAGGCAAAAAAAAAATTATGATTCAAGAAATGTATTTCATTGCATGAAAATAATAAAGTTATATGAGAATTATAATGTTCAAAGGTGTCAAAATAAATAAAGCGACTAGAACTTGATGTTGCAACGACGTAATCATCTTGATGTTGATTCTTATAAAAATAGAAATCAATATTTACAAAACAAACACATCTCATCCTAAATATATTTCTTTCATCCGTAAAATTACATCTGCATCAAATTTTTCTGACCACACTTCTCTAGTTTACATCACTGCATCTCCTTGGTCATAATTAATGAAAAAAAATTTTTCTTTGTAAATGAATGTCCATTTTAATCTCATGAAACAGATCCTTAGAGTGAGGCTGTCCAAATGTTGGACACAATCATCCACAACGATCGAAAGGAAGAAAGCTCTCATCTATCAGATGCGCTGAATCTCGGGTACCTTCTTTTTACAAATATTCTCGCATTATAAGAATCGGCATTGGTTAAATCCAGTGTTTCTCAAACTTTTATCGGAGGCGCAAAAGACAAACAAAATTCGTTCGCCCCTCCCCCCCTTAGGCAGCTAGGTGTTGAAGTAAGCGCTTTAGACTTCCAATTTGAGAGCGCTAACAGTGTGTAATGAAAATGAAAAGAAACTTCAATGCAATAATTGTACACATTTTAATGAAAATGAAAAGAAACTTAAATGCATTAATTTAACACATTTTCTTGGTTTTATTTTGCAAATATATTTCCTATCAAAATTCTATTAACAAATTGTTAATTAAAGCTAATCATTATTTTTTCTTTTGGCTTAAAAAGTGTTTCGTAATTTCTAAATTGCGTTTTGTACACTAGAAAGTTTTAATTCCTGAGATATTCTGTAGATAGTATTTGAGAGAACAAGGGGGATATAGGAGAGCGCTGATAACTCCCCCTGGCTGTGTTTGGGACGTAAACCCGGCACCAAACATTTTCATGCATTCTTTCTCCTGGTCTACAACGCCTTTTATTCGAAGTAAGACGTGCGCATGTTGATTATGTGGTTTGATCCGGCTTCTCTGAAGGAGATCTTCTGTGGAATGCTCCTTTGTTCTTAACTACATTTCCTCATTCAAACGCCGCGATCTGGAAGTGATTTAAAAGTAGATGCCTAGCAGATATCAATACTTGGGGACAGTTGGAGAGACCCGCCCAAAACCTAGAGGACTGGAGGACACTGCTGGTGGCCTATACCCCAGACGGAACCTCAGTCAGAGATGAGATGAGACGACGCTGGTGAAGGACGTGATCTTGGTGTTCAGTTTGACGTCTTGTTGTTGCCTTTTGTTTTGTCACAAATTGTCACCGTAACGATAAAGTGCGAATGGAAACTTTCGATCATTTAGACACAACAATTAGCCGAGACGTTTTAAAATGTCTTCCAAAGAATTTTTAGGCGTTCTTAATTCAGACTCCTCTCACGAAAACGGTAGACGTGAGCAAGTTCCTAATTAGAAAATGACTGGACTAAGTCTGTAATATTACTAAGTGAGTATCACTCTTTAATTTAAAAAAAAAAAAGATCACAAGAAAAACATCAAAGAATACTTTTTAAAAGAACCTTATATTAAGTTGTATCAGTTAGTCTGAATCAGTCTTGTAATTAAGTTTGTAATAGATCTAGACTAACAGTAATAGATCTGAGCGTTACAAAATATTTTCACCAATTTTTTTATGTTTAGCGCAATTTCATGCTTTTAGCTTTCTCACTAATCTATGATCTGGACCAGTTGAAAAAGGGGGAAGGGGAAGAAGGAGGCATCTGGATGATCATTTTTTAAATGTATTTATAAAAAAAAAACCTGAACGACCTGAACTCGAAGACAAAAGGTTCCTCAGTCTCACTAATATGAACATTGTGCAAGGGAAGTGCTAATGAAAATAGGTTTTATAGTTATCTGTTGTTTAGTTTCAAACTTTTTTCTCTATAGAGGAGAATGATTTAACTTATAGCACCTTATCAGTCAAGTACCATTTCTTTCCCCTATTTGAGATACTAAACAAAATAATTAATTATCAAAATTTTATTAACTAATTAGTTAATTTTTTATTGATTGCTTTTTAACCGGGTAAAAGAAAATTATTATGAAAGATATCAGCTTGACCCGAGATTGAGAGTGTAGGACAAATAACGTGTACAAACGTTTGACCAGACAGACAGACAGACAGCTAGAGTGAGTTGGAAATAAGCTTTATAAAACGATTGGCAGAAGTCAGGAACGCATTGCTAGCTACTCTTTTATATTGAAACTGAGAGTTTGTTAATTGGATCTATTTTGCATAGTTAAGGACTTGTTTGCACTATTTATCATCTGTCGGTGGATTATATTTATTCTATTTTTAAGTAGTCAAATAGTATATGCTTTCTTTGAAATTAGAATCACCCATTAAACTTCAAATGTCATGTGATCGAAACAATTCCATTAGATAATTAAAAACAAATATAAGAGTGTTGGTTTAGGAGTCAAAACAACAAAGCCGCTAGAGCCAATAGAAACGACTTTCTCTATTCTTCCTTGGTGCACTGCGTAGAATCTCTATCTCGATCATCTCGTCAACTCTCGTTTATTTATGAGATTGTCATTATGTAAATACACACGACTCGGGTATTCATACTTTAATTTATTATAGAACATGAACCTGTGGCTTTATCAAATGACAAAAGAGAAATTAAACATTTAAAGGTGTAGGGATGTCTAAACGTGATCAAAACCTCACCCCTCCCGCCTCGCTGTAGCTCGTGAGAATATACATTTTTATACTGTCAATTACAGAGTTAAAATATTGAAAATATATGCCATCATTGACATGTCTCTGCTCTGAATTATTATAGAGGGGATTGTCTTAGGTTACATGTAGACTCTGTATACTTTCCTTATTATAGCTTTACAAAACTGTATTTATTAGTAACTACGTATACGACTGGGAGAACCAGTGGCAGATCTGTAAGGCGCTTGACTTAATAAACGAAGGGTTCTGGCCTGGGCTCGAATCCTGGTGAAGACTGGGATGTTTAATTTAGGGATTTTAAGGGCGCCTCAAGGCCCACCAATCTCTAATGAGTGATTATGTAGTATACTTTACCTAAAATATCTGAGATTAATCTTTATGTTTTTAGTGTTTTCTAAAACTAAATCCTTTATATAGCTATTATAAATTACATAATAGTTATTATTTGCAAATACGTACATGATGCTGACATATTTAGACTATTTCTGAGAAGGCACTTAAAGACATATTTCCAGAAGAGTTTGTGAATTCTTGAATTTAGTCCTAAATTATGCAGTCTCAAAACGAAACGATTTCCACGAATTCAGCAAGGGAGTTATCGTTCTTGGAGCTTTCTCTGCTTGTCTTATCATTCTAGAAATAGTCAACCTTCCAGATTTGTCCAGAAACACTATCTGGCTGTTGTTCTCTTTGAAGAAATTGTGTCTTAGTTCTAGAGAATGAAAATAGAAAAAACCAAAGGAAAAAAAAACGAATTGTTTATTTTTTGTTTGTTTGATTCATGGGTTCAAGGAATAATTGGGCTCAGTTTTAACTTGATCCGAGAGTGGGAAAGGGGAGACAAACATGTTCAAACTTTTTATCAGACATACAGAGTTGATAGAAGCTTTGTAAAAATAAAAAATTAGGAACGTCTAACCTCCCTTTAATCAGACTTTGTTTAACTTATCTCAGCTTTTTTTCCCTACACCTAGAACATATATAAAAACTAATCACCTAGGTCGGGATGACGCTGAATCCCACGAAGCAGAGATGAGTTGTTATTTTCCAGAAACATTTTCAATGAGTCGTAGCGTACCTTTGTTCCATGTAAATAGAGGGAGTGCACATTTGTTAATATATCCTGAAGACTCTTACTGCAAATTTTAAGATATGCTTTAACTAGAGTGATGTCAATACAGAGTTGTGTTCAAAATGTGCAGCATATAGAGAACAGAAACGCGCATGGTCCTAAGAGTGATTTGTACATCTAGATATATGCGTAGAATACGGTGATACGGTGGGCCCCTTTTCATAACAGAACAAATGCGATTTTCATTTTTTATGTCAGAAATGAAAATGGGATTTATAAATGTTTCTAAAATTCTTTAATAATCTCTATATTATAATTAGTACAAATAGGTAAGATTGTTTCTTTATTTATTTACAAAATCGCATTAAAATCCTCAAAAGTTCGGAACATTTCATGTATGTACAATATAGACATATTTAAAGTCTTGTTTTACAGATTGCATATCTGTTTGAAAAACTCATTCTGTATGTGATGTGTTGTAACAGTGTGACGACAGTGAGAAAAATTTCTAAAGGCAAACTATTATCAAATTTTTGTTTTTCCTATATGGCTTCTTTGCATTCTTTATTAATTTGGTTATTAGATTAAAATACTTATATTTTGTTGACTCCATTCTGTTCTCTAATAATGTATTCTTGAAATTTTTTTCTTTTATGTTTTTAAAAAAAAAAAAAAAATATTTTCATATTTAATATCCAATGGACAGTATTACTATGTCATTCAATAAGATACAGACCTTCTCTCTCCCCTCTTCATTCTTTTATGTTATAAGCAAGCTGTGTCCCGCTTCCTGGTCACGTGACTCTTCTAGCTAACATTCTCATCTCAAGCATAGGTGTTAGATGTCTTCGCTGAGATTGTCTTTACAATGTGAGTGTCTTGCTGTTATCAAAAGGTTGTCAGACTCCATTGATAATGTTTGGATGCTTTTTGAATCCCAGTTTGTTTAAACAGTTCTTCTAATCAGCATGCAAATTCATCGGTTCAAGAAACATCAAAAACAATACTGTAACGATTTTCCTAGAAATTTGACAGTTGATGTATGTCGGTCGGCAAAGCCTGTGGCCACACTCTGGGAAACCTTGGTTTGATCGTTATAATTTTGTAAAAGTGTAATAAAAAATGAATTTAAATTTGACTAGAGGTCTAGATGAACTTTATCTTGAAGAGACACATTTTCGGGTATTTCCGTATATTCATTAAAGAGTTAAATAAACTAATTTAAGTCTGGGTCTATATATATATATATATATATATATATATATATATATCACAGTTATTTAAGTTATGAATTATTATTATTTTTATTATATTAATCCAGCCAATTTTATTACCGTGAGATAAAATGCATTGAAATATGGAATTGTTTTTAGTGACATCTTCACTTTTAGAAGTCTGAAATACTCTTACATCTTCCACTTGAACGTCACCAGTAACAACTCCACTGATTGGATGCTATAAATGCCTATAAATACACATTTTTGTACACCACAAATGTTTCTGAGAGATTTTTGTCAATACCAAATATTTGAACATGACGTTTTCTTTTTTTACTTTCTTTTTTATATTTTTTAATGAACCCCCGTCTGTAGCACACTTTGAATATTTTTTTTTAAATCTTAATTTTTTTTTTTATATTAGCTTAATTTAAGTGGGAAGGGAGAGAATAATTTGATCTAGATTGTGTTTTTTTCCTTGTAAATTTGTTAGAAACTTTTTAACTCCTAGATTCTAGAATCTCGACAGGTTATAACGGAAAAGACGATCCGCTCGAGCTAATATCCCTAAAAGACATATCAAGCTAACCAATCAGTGAGTGGAGGGGGGGGTGGGGAGGGCGTAGTGTGAAAGTTGTCATTAGGAATCAAGTGACTCCAGTCAAGTGCGCAGTCATATTACGAACTTACAAATCAATATCATTAAGCTACAATTAGCAGTCTGTGATTGAATAGACTAAAGAAGTTAGTTTCTTGAAGTAGTTCGTTATAAATGTATTTTCTACCTTTTTCTTTACCTTTTTCCAAAGCTTCTATCAACTTACTCTGTCTGTCTGTCACTCTGTCTGGTAAAATATTTTACTCGTTATTTCTCTTACACCCATTCTCGGATCACATATATTTGTTGTACCTAACAAAACATCAATCAATCACAAAAATTAACTAATTAGTTAATTAATTATTGGTAATTAAGTATTTTATTTGGTATCGAAAAAGGGATTTAAATGCTTCTTTTTTAGAGATTCGGTTGTATATATGGAGTTATTTCCCATTTTACATTTTGTACACGTTTTTTTTTCTCGGATCAAATTGAAATTTTACATAATTATTCATTGTCGATGATAATACACGATTCAATAAAACAATTAACCAATTCGTTAATCGATGAGTGGTAGTTAATTTTTTAAAAAAAAGGATTTTAGAGCAGTTATTTTAAGTTCTTCCTTTAGATAAGCTTTGTTTTTGTTTTTTCAAGATGAATTATATATGTTTCTTTATCTAAAACTAATTTCAAATAGCAAACTCTCTTTTCCGAAAACCTTTTCTTGGCTAGTTGTAGATTAAGGCATGACGCCTTCAAAAACGTCTATTTGATAGACCCAGGCACTGAGCGTTACAAAACTAGGCACTGGGCATTTCAGTAATAAGCAAGGAGCGTTAAAGAGGTAAGCATGGGGAAATTAAAAACTAAACATTTAGAAGTAAAGAGTTTTACTGAGCTAGGCAATAGCATTCTAAGCTCGATTTAGGGAGACATCTAGAATTAGGATTTGTTTTTCATTAGAAGAAGATGTTTCACATTGTGGCCGAGAACGAATCACGAGTAACACACACACCGGTATTGATCCTCGAAAACTTGTCGGTTTTGATCAAGAAAAGGACGTCATCAGAAAGATGACAGCGCGCTAAGTAGAAATTCAAAAGTTTTTACATAAAAAAAGACGCCTACAGTCGCGTGGGAAGAAACATATAAAACTGTTTCGTTTTGAGCATTGATTTTATTGTTAGTAACATCGTTTTTATTGATCGTGTCTCACGCCCCCCCTCCATGTTAGCACGTAATTCCCCCCTTCTTTAAGGATGCGAAATTGCAAATCGAGAAGCTCTTACTTTAAAATCTCTTTGTTTCATTTAGACATAAAGTTTAAATTCAACTGGCTTACAGTGGGATTTTGTCGTAGTAAACAAGAAAAAAAAAGTGTGAAAATTTCTTCTCCATTTATTTTAGGCTTAGAAAACGAAGAGCCTTTCCTGCTCGTTGGAAAGATTCTATTTCTCTGAGGCTTAGAAGACAAAAACTTTCCTTCACGCTATCGCGTCGAACAATGTCCGAAATACATTTCTCTAAGATTTTCTTCAATTACACCCTCGTTTGAGTTATTCCTCTTGTTTATTTACCAAAAAAGCGTGTTTCCCCCTCTCATTAATTATCTAGACACCTTGCAACACAAAGTCCATTTTCTGTCAATTACTCTGTTATTGCTCTCGTGAATGTGTGGGTGCGAATATGTGTGTGTGTGTGTGTGTGTTTGGGTTTGAGATCGTGTTTCTCAAGCACTAATGCAGGGAGCTATATTTAGATGAAATCGTTGGTTCGACAGCTATTGAAGACGCATTACAAGAGGTTTTCTTATAAAGGCTTTGTAGAAAAACTCAGTTTGGAGAGGGAATAGGAGAGGTGAGCTTTGTCAGGTTACAGTCATGTTTAGAAGTGAATGTTCAATGTCTAGTTTTTAATAGAATACTGTGAAAATTGCCTTCAGAATAGCAGACACAAGTTTTGAAATAACTTTCGATCGCACTTTAAGTTAGAAGGACAGATGTTAAATAGAGGCACTGAATTGTTCCATCTCAATGAGGAAGAGAGAGATTCGAAAGTGTTTTGGGGTCTACAAATTGTCTTTTTTATGCACATTTGGTGAAGTGAGAGATTGAAAGCGTAAAACCAAATTAACTACCAATCACTAATCTAGAAACAGACATGTACTACCAGGGCCGGCCTTAAAAATTGCGGTACCCTATGCAAAACGGATTGTGTGGGGCCCAGTCTGGCTAGAAATAAGGACAATAAGTGAAAATTAAGATTTTGTATTAGAAAATAAATTCGTCTTTACATTTTATTTATACTTTACTAAGTACAAAATCACTGTCCAATTAACTTTACGGGCCTTGCGTGTTGCGAAGTCATAAAGTATATCATCGAAATTCTGCTTCCTATTGTCCTACATAGATCACGTCCAATAGCAATAATTGCCAAATTGTTCAATCTATCTTCGTGAATTGTTGACCTCAAATAATTCTTGATTAGTTTACAGCGCGACAACCTTCTTTTACCAGTTGCTACAATTGTCCATCTATACAAGCGAAAAGGAAACCGCTAAATCTGCGACAACCACAGAGGAATATCTCTTCTCTCTATTGCTTGGAAAATCCTCGCTCGCATCCTACTAAATCGGCTCATGCAACACCTAGAACATGGTCTACTACCCGAAAGCAGGTGCGGAGTCAGAAAAGAGCGTGGAACCATTGACATGATCTTTGCGGCAAGGCAGCTTCAGAACAAAAGGCTGACCTCTTCTCAATATATGTCGACCTAACAAAGACATTCGACACTGTTAGCAGAGAAGGACTCTGGAAGATTATGTCAAAGTATGGTGAGACTAGTTCATGAGGGCATGAAGGCTCTTGTCCAGCAAAGTAGAGAACCATCAGAGCCCTTCGAAGTATCAAACGGGGTAAAACAAGGCTGTGTCCTAGCATCTACACTGTTCAGTATCGTGTTCTCTGCTATGCTGACAGATGCATTCACAAATAGACAAAACAACGGGATAAATATAACATAAAGATTTGATAGTGGCCTATTCAACCCTAAGCGCTTCAAAGCAAAATCAAAAATAAAATCAGCAGTAATAAGGGACTTGCTATTTGCTGACGACTGTGCCCTAAATGCCTGCTCTGAAAATGATCTGCAGAGCATTGTCAGTGACTTCTCAAGAGCATGCTCAGACTTTGGCCTTACCATTAACACAAAAAAGACTGAAGTGTTAAATTTACCTGCTCCAGGGAAAGCCTATTCGGATCCAAGCATCAAGATAAATGAACATGATGTAAATGCCGTTGACAGATTCACATATCTTGGCAGCTGTCATCCTCCTTACATTGCTCTATGCCTCAGAAAAGTGGACTGTGTACAGAAAACATGCAAAGAAACTGAAGCACTTCTACATAACATGTCTAAGAAAAATACTGAATGTCAAATGGCAAGACAAAATACCAGATACTGAAGTCCTTCAAAGAGCGGGTCTGCAAACCATCCACACAATCCTGATGCAGTCCCTGCTGCGATGGGCAGGACACGTGTGCAGAATGGAAGACCGCCGCATCCCTAAACGAGTCTTGTTTGGCCAACTAAGAGAAGGAAAGCGCTCGCAAGGTGGTCAAAGAAAGCGCTTCAGGGACACCATCAAAGCTTCTCTGTTCAGCATACACCCAGCCACCTGGGAGACAGAAGCACATGACAGAGCATCATGGCGTCGCTCTTTGAAAACTGGCGCATCTGTTTCTGAGGAAAAGAACAACGCTGGCAGAAGAAAACGCCAGAGAAGAAAAAGCAAGGCCAATGACAGTAGCTCCAGCTGGAATAACTTGCCCAGTGTGCAGCCGAACATTCCGGGCTCACCTAGGTCTCACAAGCCACATGAGGAGGCATAAAACCCCAGTGCAAAGCCCTCAGCCCCCTGGATGACAAAGTGGTCATTATCGAACCACGATGGACGAACTATATAATATAATACCAGATGCCACAGTTACGGGTAATCCTATTGTTAAAAATATTCTGACTGTAACAAAGTATTTGGGAAAGCAGTGTATCTTTCATTAGTGGACAGGTAAGCTAAAATTACTACCAGGGTTTCGGAGGATGATAGAATATGCCTTACAGTTGACAATTTTGTATATTTTTCTAGAGATTTTTTTTAGTTTTCAGAAGATTTCAATAATTTCCAGAGATTTTCAAGAGTCACTGGAAAATCAGAAGGCCGTGGGAACCCATTATAAGTTATAATGGTTCAATTTAATAGTTTACACCTAGAATTAGCGCGGGGCCTATGAAAGTTGCACTGGCCTAAGGCGGCCTTGAGTACTACATCAGACCCTCGGAGGACAACGGTTTTGTCGGCGTTATATAAAAAAGAATATGCAGCTCGAAACTAGGTCTGCGATGCCACGTCCACAATCATGTTTCGGGTGGGCCTTCAGGGTTAAAGATTGTTATATCCTAGGCCTAACCTCCCACAAGATGTCAGGGGGAATGCGACAGATATGTTGGAACCTGGGACTATTGAGATGACAGTACGCGCGACCAGGCAGACATCGTTTTAAACTAGGTCAATTTCTTAAATAGAGAAATCGTGATGAATTAAATACATCGACACTCAGTTATTGACTTTACCTACACAACTTGTACATTAACAGAAAATTTTCTTCCAATATTTCTGACCAATGTAACTTTTTCATTTACCCAATTCCAAAAAAAATGAACAGTGAAGTTAGACTAGTCCCTCTGTAGGGCTCTCAAAGGACGACCAAAGGTCAGTTCTTGTAACTATAAGTGTCGTGTCTAGACTAGAATCTAAGCAGTGTCATTGTAGGAGTCAGGCGATGGTCTCTTGAAATTGAAACAGAAGCAAGAAACTGTATTTGAATTATTCTATTAACTGTATCGCATCCTCATCGAGGGGAAACAACTCTGATAATTATTATGTAACCCTCCAATTTTGTTGCTCTAATATATTCTAACTAAATCAAAAGTATAGGTTGCAGGGGAAGTGACTCCAAGCAATTTTAAAACTACTCTATTTTGTATTACTATCTTATCCAACATTTGGCAAGATAACGTAATAATAATTACGAATTTAAATGAGTAACCATAACGAGATGGAAGTAATTCTTACCAATATAAAAACTGCTTTATAATGTATCAAATTTGCTATAAACCGAGAATTGTTTTCACACACACAAAAGATTATAATGTTTTTTTTATATAAATACATAACTACACTCTCTAGAACTAAAATTGTCAGCTCTTCCAAAGTCTTAAAAATGTTGCTGAACTTTGCAATTAGCGACTGGAAAGCAGCACAACACGCAGTCATATCACTCGATGCAATTATATCTATTTTAAATGAAAACAAAATACTGGTGCATTAATGTTTTCAATGACTGTGGGGCAGGTCAAACAATCGTAAATAAGAGAATATAGTCAAGGTAAATTGTATAGTATTATTTACAATGCAATGTACAATGCCATCTATGGGTATTATTGTACAGGTGTAAACATATAAACATCTGTTAAGCTTCTAAAAACATTGTTACTCGTCTTGGTGTCTGAAGATAGGGAATAGTTTAGTAGTTCACGTAACTATAAAATAAATACATGCATCTATCCTGTGCTGACTATTATTAATGTGATCATTGGATTGCGCAGTCCACTACCATTCTGTAAACCAAATGTCCATAAGAGAACAATACTCTCAGACCCTCTGTGCTAGACGTACTAGGTTTTATATTGGAGCTCCCATCGCCTAGGCTGGCTACAGAGCCCAGAGCACCACGGTAATATAGAAAGTTGTTTTCCTCTAAACCTAGTCTTCATAGTTCTCAATGAAGACTACTGACAACTTACTGACAACTTACTGACAACTTACTGACAACTTACTGACAACTTACTGACAACTTACTGACAACTTACTGACAACTTACTGACAATTTACTATTTATGAGTGAAAACTAAACTTTTAAATCAATCTTATTCATTAGTTTGCGTCAACAAGTTATATTTTTATTCAGTGAAATAGCTTCAGAAAAAGTGTGTTTTGTTTCTAAGTTTGATACATAACAACAAACATAAAAACACAACAATTATCTTTTTTTTACTACGTATTCAACAAAATGCGAGCGTATTTTTCAGTTATTTTGAGGAAGGTCAAAGCGAGGACAGGGCAAAGTCAAGGTTTACATTTATGTTTTAATAGTTTGTTTTGGACAGGTCTGTATGGATATAGTCCTTGGATGTCTTACGTAAAGACAATAGTGTGTAACAAATTATTCTATAGCGTTACCTTATTGCAGTGATGCCCAATCTAATTCGACCTGCGGGCCATTTTAATTTCTGACACTTGTGTCGCGAACCACATGAACAAAAGTGCACACACACACACACAAACGAAATTTACCTGAATTTGAGACTATTTGATTAGATCTAGTACTAACATTAAGAAATTGGATATCTGAAGTGATTTTTTCACGCGTCAGAAAATGACTTAATTTTCTACTTATGGCTTTTATATAGCGCTACTTTCATGCTTATAGCATGCTCAGAGCGCTATGGTCCAATCTCATTTGTTGACCAATGGGAGGAGGGGGTATCTGGGAGTAGGTTTTCCGTGCTGCCAGTAAACACAACTCTGCTCGAGTCGGTGTCGAACCTCGAGCCCCCTTCATTGTTAGCCAAGCCAAGCCAAGTGTAAGCGTACTTGGCCTCTCGACCACGCCTCCCTCTACTTAAAATCAAAGCAACACTATAGCTAGCTTCACCACCAACTAATTGTCTTGTCGCCTATTTTGCTAAATATTTGCATCGATCCTCCAATCTGTAGGCGTAGTTTAACAATCTTTTTATTCTTATTATTATTTGAAAGAACTGAATTCGAACCCAAGCCACCTCAGGACAACACACGAACCACTGTGCCAGCGAATTGCTTATGAAAATAGAAGATTTAACAGTTATCTATAGTTAGCTTCAAACTTTAATGCCGCGACCTAGAAAGTATAATGGGCTAATGGGGGCTATTTCAACTTATACGGGTACCACTACATCAGTCAAGTACGATTTCCTTCCTTTGTCTGAAGCCGATAGTTAATTAACTAATTGGTCTTTTTTTTATATTATTTATACTTGTTTTTTCTGAAAAGAATTAATGGCGCAAAATTTCAGCTTGATCAGACATTGGGTGTGGGATAAATAACGTGTACAAGCTTTTTACCAGACAGACAGACAGAGTGAGTTTTTATAAGCTTTGTACCAGACAGACAGACAGAGTGAGTTTTTATTAGCTTTGTACCAGACAGACAGACAGACTGAGTGAGTTTTTATGAGCTTTGTAAAAATTTATTCGTAGATATATACACATTTGCAATAACATTTTGAAAGTCAGAGATAGATACAGAAGCAGTGGCGTAGCTAGGGTGGGGGAGGAGGGGATATTTGAAAATCCCCTCCTGGCCCCCATTAAAGGGGTACCTCTAAATAAGTTTTTTTTTACATTAAATATTAAGTATTACGCAAAATGCAGGGATCCCCAAATAGGTCAAGCCCCCAAATGATGGCAAATTCCTAGCTACACCCCTGTACAGAAGCGAAATGAGCTAAAGATTGCGAGAACTATAGGGACATATCGTGTGATCACTTGTGAAATAGCGTGCTGTTGTTACGGTAAGTTTTTAAGCCTTTCTAGTGCCTCACTGCTCAGAGAAGGTCTACTTTGATTAACGTTGATACGTCAGAACTGCGCACTTTGGGAATCTCCAAATTCTCAGGACGATGCCGTTTCAAATTTAGTTTTTTATGTTGACAAGAGCTTTCTTTAGAGGCAGGATTTAAGGGAGGGTATGCGGGGTTACTGCCCTGGTAACCCCATTAGAGAGGTAACCCCCCCCCCCCCCAGTAGATATAAAAATAAATATCTGAATTTCGGCGTGTCAGGATATTTCATTTTTGCTTTCAAATATTTTTCTTTCGCATTTTCAAAGACATTTTACGGTCGTCAACGCAGGCATGGTTAAGAATTGCTCTTAAGATTTAAATATACCTCTGAATTTTGACACACATCCCAACTCAAAAATATATTTTTTAAACTAAAATATTCCTATTAAATATTTTTGTAAAAAGAGAAACAAGGTACTCTATCTCTTTCTTCTAAAATTAAGTATTCTTTAGGTATAAGTTGCCTCTGTTCCCCTTTCAGACCTTACTATCTAGAGGGCAGATAATGTAAAGATTATCTTTTTATCTGGCCATCTGTTAACGAGGGTGTCTTGTGGCCAGCACAAGGACCAACAGCCTTTACTTTTCCCCAACTAATGTCAAGTACCCATTATGACTCATAGGCGCCCTAAAGATACCGAAATTAAAAATTCCAGTCTTCACCAGGATTGGAACCTAGGAGCTCTTGTGTCGAAAGCCAAATCTTTACCTCTAGGTATTATTATTAATAAGTGGATTTTTTTTTAAAGCTTTTAAAAAGTTTAGGGGGGCCTCAACGACAATCCCTCCCCCGGGCCTCCACTTACTTAAATCCGGCCTTGCTTTAGGGCAGGGGTCTCAAACACTATTTTGTGTGGCCCGCGGCCCCTTCCGCAAATTAAAAAAAAAATAGATAAAATTTACAATGACCACATATAAGCCGTGAAACGATTTACAACTCCACAAATCAGTAAATAAGGTGTCACAGTCGCCCACCGACCGCTAAGGCTTTCAGCAAAAGCAGGGTGAACGGTGGTCTGATTCTAACTGCTGGCCGCTAGCGAGTCAGCGACAAATGTTCAACAGCAACTGATTGCCGCTGCAAAAGACTTTGTAGCATATTTCATTGCACTGGACGAGTTTACTGGTGTAACAGACACCGCACACTGTGCCGTATTCATTCGTGGGGTCGACGAAAACTGCAGAGATTTATTGAACTGAGACAGTAAAGAGCATTGTTCATGGCGATGAAAGACGGAGACATACCTCAGCTCAGTGACCCAATGTTTTTCTCGGATCTTGTTTTTCTTACTGCTATCACGCAACATCTCATTGCACTCAATTCACAACTACAGGGCACAAAGCAGCTGTTTACCGTGATGTTTGACCGCATCAAATCATTCAGTTGCAAGCTGACTTTGTGGGCCACTCAGCTGGCAGATGGAAACCTGGCTCACTTCTCTTTAACGATTGAACCACAGCGCCTGAAAGACTACGTAGACATCCTCTCCAAAGATTTTGAACACCGCTTTCAGCAATTCACTGCTCTCGAACCACAGTTTTTCCTTGTTGCCAGGCCACTCCGTTCGCAGTTGATGTAAAAAAATGTTCAAGAGGAAGTCCAGATGGATTTACTGGACCTGCAGTGTGACACTGTTCTGAAGCAAAAATACGCTGATGTTGGCGTTCCAAATTTCTACCAGTTTCTTCCTAGAGAGAAGTTTCCAAACTTATTCTGCGCAGCTGCTAGAATCTCTAGCGATGTTGGGGAGTACTTAGGTTTGTGTGAACAGTTTTTCTCCAGAATGAAGACCAACAAAACAGCATTACGATCAAGACTGACTGATGAGCATCTGAGAGCAACCTTGCAGCTTGCTACTACATGCGACTTAAGACTTATGCGATAGTCTGGTCTCTGCCAAACGCTCTCAGCTGAGTGGACAGAAACATGAGTGACGAGCTAACTGCAGTTGACCTAGTAATTATAGTTTTTTTTTTTTTTTGTTTTGGGGGGGGGGGGGGGCAAACTACAGTTGCTGCTTTTTTATTAGTGACAGAAACAACGTCAACTTATTTTAGTAATCTAAACTGCCTGAGCTCTTAATAAACTACACTAAATGTAATTAATAATTATAAAAACTTTATTTTAGCATTTAACAGCAGTGACAGTAGTGTTCGTAAAATTTAATGAAAAAACATTCTCTTTTCGTGGTGCGGCCCGCTGACTGGTTGTTACTTCCCACTGCGGCCCACATGCTGATATGAGTTTGAGACCCCTGCTTTAGGGTATTAGTGAACTAGATAGTTCCAAGCTTGATCCATTTTAGTTTTTACCTTAATCATCAACCTCAGGTTTGTTATCTCAATCAAAGGTCTGCTTCTACATCTCTCTCCCACTGGCCATTAAATATTCAACTATCAATCGGCAAGATTAAAATACTGTTAGTTCATTAAAATCTCGCTTAATTTCTCCAGCGTAAATTTTATTATCGATTCGTTGTTATCCAAAATTATGAAGTATCCTTAACAAAACAATTAACTAATATTTTTCCTTGGTCATGAGATTTTTCAGATGTAGATAGGAATAGCTTTTAAACAAATGTAGTTGGACTTCAAATGATTGTATAGCGCATCATCCAAGCTCTTTTAGCACGGTCAGTGTGTTCTGGTCCAATTTCGTATGTGGACATGGGCGTATTTTTGGAGGAGGTACCAGTGCTGCCTTTTTGCACACATCAAACACAAATCAGTTCGAGTCAAATCTCGAATACAAAATTTTCAATTCAAAATTTCGTGATTCGAACTTATGCCCCTCAGTTTGGTAGACACATGGGTTTGTCACTCTGCCACCAATCCCTCTCATACTTGTTGAAGTATAAATGTTTCAACTTGTTTTCATTTCAGAAAATGCAACATCTGATGTTCAAGACACAAAATGAAATGAATGGAAGATGTCTTCATAGTTTTAAGTAATGCACTAGCAGCATTCACCAGCCTTTCTAATAGACAGCTCAGCTTTAGCCTGTTCATTGTAGGTCAAATGGAGCAAAACCCTCGCTGCAGAAATTATGACGATTTTACAATGATAATGATTTACGTGAGGAAGACTTAGGTCAGTGATTTGGGAGCACATTAATGATGTTTACACTGTGAGCTTTTTGTTGGAGAAAATTTTGTCGACAATTGTAAGCGGGAACGCTTCAGTGTGTGTCTCGCTGCCGGGAACATGAGCGACAACGTGACGCTTAGCAGTGAGGAGGAAGAGCTGACCAGGACGGAAATACCATTTATAGTCCTGTACGTTTTGATGTGCGTGATAGCAGTGTTGGGAAATTCGCTGACCGTCTACGTGGTATTGTCCAGGCGGCGGATGAGAAACGTTACCAACTACTTCATCGCCAGCTTGGCTGTCAGCGACGTCCTCATGGCCTTGATCTGCATCCCTTTTACTTTCGTAGCCAACATAATCCTCAACTGGTGGCCCTTTGGCTCCATAATGTGCTCTGTAGTGACCTACCTCCAAGCGGCCATTGTGTTTCAGAATGCTTACACTCTGTTAGCCATGAGCATGGAGCGGTACATCGCCATCATGCACCCTTTCATGCGACGACTTGGAAAACGTAGATGCCTTCAGCTGGTTGCACTGTGCTGGGTCTTGGCCTTTCTGACCCCGATTCCCACTGCGATCACGTCCAGACTTGCTCCCCCGGAGAACTACACTGACCCCGACAAACCAGTGTGCCTAGAAGATTGGGAGTCCAAACAAAAGCAGTTTACGTACTCGCTGACTATCATGATCCTGCAGTACTTCGTTCCGCTGGCTGTGCTGATCTACACCTACGCGCAGATAGTTCGGGTCATTTGGCTGAAGGATATGCCGACTCCAGCTGAGCTCATTCAACAGAACGGGAAGGAAGATGATCGAATCAATCGGCACCACAGAGAGCCAGACCCAAGGAAAAAGGTGAGTCCTTGGTTTCTGGTGTTCTAAGTATTTGTATCGGACCTACAAACAGCATCACGCTAGCAAGGTTTAAACAAAAAATGTAAACAATTATTTCATGTATTTAATTTTTTGACTAGAACATTAGTGAATTGCATACAGCATACTGGAGTTATATATTTGTTGAAGAATGCAGTTTTTCTTCTAATAGTTACTTTTTACTACCAAATAAAGATTTTTTATATAAATCAACTTCATGTTCAAATAATGTAGTAAATTAAAACATTTACATTTTTTTATTTGTCATTGACAAAGGTAGAGAAAAAAAAATACAAGTTTGGTTTTGAATCCTCGACATTCGCAAGACGCTCTATCAACTGAGCTAGCAAGCTATACAACGTAGTGCAAAATTTCAGTTTGAAATAAAGGAATCAATTTATTTGTAACTTCCAAATTTCAACTTCCTTAGACGAGAACGTGAAGGATTAAAATAACCGAGAGCTGATGGTGTAGATAGATCCTATACAACATACAGACTCTAGGGTGCCTCAGTTATTTTTATTTTAAAGCTTACATTTTACTATTTACACACTACTTTAAACTTTTCCTGAACATTAAACATTACAGCTAGGTCCACCCTTCAGTAGACATTACAGCAACAGCTAGGTCCACCCTTCAGTAGACATTACAGCAACAGCTATGTCCACCCCTCGGTAGACATTACAACAGCTAGGTACACTCTTCAGTAGACACTTTTATAAATCAATTATCAATTTATATTCTAGTTGTAGTGAGCGATTTAAAACGAAAATCTGTTTCTATGTGTTCTACATTACAGTATCATTCCTAAAGATCAGACCACTTCATGTATCGTCCAAACAAACCCAAATATGACACTTGTTTTCTTTTATACTTGTACTGACTTTTTATGGTTAATGTTAACTAAGTTCATATCTATGGTACACTTTGTTTTCTACCACTTTAATTGTGGTATTAGTTGATGTATATATATACATAAATCGTTCATGTTTGATGAACAAGTTTTCTAGCATGTGTGTGTGTGTACTAGTCAAGGAAAATGTTTTAAAAAAGAGAGAAAGAGAGATGCAAAAAGACACAGCTGCTAGTTTGTAAGTTACTTGGTCAACCGCAACTTCCTCTGTCAAAAAATTGACAGATTAAATCACTTGTCTGTGGTATTACTAGAATAAAGTGTTGGTTTTCCAGTTTCTCCAGTTTTTACTTTATGTTTCTGAAATCTCCTGAAAATAAACGTGACACTATAATGAAGAACATTGTGTAGGAGTTTGTCAGACAATTCAGACACATCCTTCTAGTCAAATAACCAACTTAAAATGGTAATGTGATTAGTCTATTCAGAGAAGGCAGACAGCAACGAATGACAGTAACAAAACACAGAAAAGGATTTTTATTTCTGATTTTACTTTTAAATTGTGAGAATTCTTTGCATTTTTTGCATAGAAAGGCTTTTATTAATATCCATAACAACACTAGTCACAATAGTATATATTTTTCAACTGTAAATTTGACCATTTAATTATCCATTGCCCAAATTTATGATATCTGAAATTATCACGGGAATTGATGATTTATAATACATATTCTCTCTCTCTCTCTCTCTCTCTCTCTCTCTCTCTCTCTCTTTCTTTCTCTTTGTTTCCTTTTGTTTCTCTCTCTTTCTTTCTCTCTGTCTCTCTGTCTCTCTCTCTCCCTGTCTCTCTGTCTCTCTCCCTGTCTCTCTCTCTCTCCCTGTCTCTCTGTCTCTCTCCCTGTCTCTCTCTCTTTCCCTGTCTCTCTCTGTCTCTCTCTCTCTCCCTGTCTCTCTGTCTCTCTCTCTCCCTGTCTCTCTCTCTCCCTGTCTCTCTCTCTCTCCCTGTCTCTCTCTCTCCCTGTCTCTCTCTCTCCCTGTCTCTCTCTCCCCCTGTCTCTCTCTCTCCCTGTCTCTCTCTCTCCCTGTCTCTCTCTCCCTGTCTCTCTCTCTCCCTGTCTCTCTCTCTCCCTGTCTCTCTGTCTCTCTCTCTCCCTGTCTCTCTCTCTCTCCCTGTCTCTCTCTCTCTCCCTGTCTCTCTCTCTCCCTGTCTCTCTCTGTCTCTCTCTCTCCCTGTCTCTCCCTGTCTCTCTCTCTCCCTGTCTCTCTCTCTCCCTGTCTCTCTCTCTCTCCCTGTCTCTCTGTCTCTCTCTCTCCCTGTCTCTCTCTCTCTCCCTGTCTCTCTCTCTCTCTCCCTGTCTCTCTCTCTCTCCCTGTCTCTCTCTCTCCCTGTCTCTCTCTCTCCCTGTCTCTCTCTCTCCCTGTCTCTCTGTCTCTCTCCCTGTCTCTCTCTCTCCCTGTCTCTCTCTCTCTCCCTGTCTCTCTCTGTCTCTCTCTCTCTCCCTGTCTCTCTCTGTCTCTCTCCCTGTCTCTCTCTCTCCCTGTCTCTCTCTCTCTCCCTGTCTCTCTCTGTCTCTCTTTCTTTTTCTGCTAACATTTTTCTTATAAAACAAAAAAATCGAAAATGACTTTGTCGTGGGGGGGGGGGGGGGGGTAACAATTTATAAGTCTCTTCACAAAAATCTTAACACCGGAGATTAAGATAAGCTTCCTCGTATTCTTTGTGAACTAAACATCGTGACAGAAAATTAAAAAATACAAACTAGCAAATACAAAAAAAAATACTATTGAAAAAAAAAAAGCTTCTAGATGTGTAATTGTATCAATTACTTGGATCAGTCAAGTCACTAAATTTGTAATAGATCTAAGGATTCAAAACCAACAATAACAAGGTTACAAAGACAAAGTTACATAATCAGCCCACGAAGTGGTCCAGTCCAGGGAGGTAAAAAGGGAGGTTTCATTATTTTCAGAAAAAATATCAGATATCGGATTTTCAATATCTTTTCTAGTTTACAAGATCTAAACGGGACGGACGGACAGACAGACCACACAAAACTAATAGTGTCTATTCCCCTTTCGGGGCCGCTAATAGATCTGTGCGATTAGAAATGCTTTTACCAAATGTTCGAATCGTCGTGTTGACTGGGGTTTTTAATTTCGAGATCCTTAGGACAACTTATGACTCAGAGTCCACTAAACTCTAATGGGCACCTTGCATAAGCTGGAAAAAAGTAAAGGCAGCTGATCGTTGTGCTGGACATATGACACCTTCGTTAACCGTGGGCCACAGAAACAGAACCTCGCATTATCTGTCAACTAAATTGATTGGCCTGAAAGAGGAACTTTACTTTTTTTTTTAGACAAGACATAAGTCGAAAAACCATATTTACCAATTCGTCAATTAAATACTGATACTTAATTTTGTTTATACCGATAAGGGAATTAATCCTTCAGTATTTACGGGTAGGGCTAAATAATTTAACATGTTATTTCTCCCACACCCTATTTCATATCAAGTTGTACATCAAAAGAAGCATATAATGTACCTAACAAAACATAAATCAATTAAAACATTAACCAATAAGTCAATTAATTATTGGTAATTAATTATTTGATTGATATCGAATAATGGGATTAACTTCTACATTATTTAGATATATAGTTGTAACTGAAGCGTTCTTCTTCTTAGATGAGCTTTGTTTCTATTAAAAATGATTTTTTTTTATTTTGCTTGTTTTGATAGTTAAATAAATGACCACTTTAAAAAGACTACATAAAGGCAAGAGAAGTTATATTAAGAAAAGAAGACAAATCATTGTTGTCGTTTTTACTAACACTTGGACTTTCATTAGTCAAAAGAAAATAAAACGTTTAATTGTGTTAACAAATCTAAGAATGCGCTTTTGCAAGTACATATCTCTACACATTGGTTTCAACTAGATACCTTAGGGTAAATGGGACAGTGGTTTGTCTTATTTACTAGAGACATATTTTTCTTTAGCCTACATACTAATGGTCTAGACTCTAGGGGATCTTTTAACCACATGCTTATGTCAAACATACTCACGAAAACTTCAATGTTACCAAAAAAATTCTCCTCTTTTTGTCTATCTGTAAAAAATCATGCAATGTTTACACTAGCCGTTTTCAGACATGCGACAAGTAGGAGCTCGTGCATTGGGTCTCAGTGATCGCAGGCAATCATGATTTGAATGAAATTATTTTAGAGAGTGTGGCAGAATTGTAGTTATTGGTACATTCTGAAATTGGTGCTGAAAATGTTGAAATCTGTCTATCCTGTATTGCAGACCAATGGGCGGACCAATCGGGGGCGCTTCTGAGTTTGTGTGAAAGCACAAACTCTCATTATAGTTTTTTTTCCTCGGGTTGTAAGGCTTTGATACACAAGTCAGTTCTTACAAACCACTTTTCTACTTAGTCTCAGACGCTAGCGTATCAATA
The DNA here is from genome assembly GCA_030265305.1 of Biomphalaria pfeifferi. Classification (NCBI taxonomy): domain Eukaryota; kingdom Metazoa; phylum Mollusca; class Gastropoda; family Planorbidae; genus Biomphalaria; species Biomphalaria pfeifferi. Next base: position 492,671 of record JASAOG010000130.1, on the reverse strand, counting down.
CATACTGTAACTTAAGAGAAAACTATCAGCTCCAGCTGTTCAATGTGGATAGAATATTAGTTTTAAAACACTGCATCCCTTCTTCCTAACACCTCCCAAAAAGAAAAAATCTCACCTCAAGCCGTATTCAAAAGTGATTAAATGTGAATCAATTGACATATGCTTCTGACGCCAGTTAAAACAACAACAGCATTAAGTTCAAAGAAATTCAATCAAACTTTCAAGTAGGGCCAATGGTCTTGTTTTGTCTCCACTAGACATCGTCCGGTATCGCTTTAAACTGCCAGATTTCATTTCCATTTCTCGGTCCATGGGGAAGATTTAGCCGGAGCGAAGAATGGAGAGATTCGTGGCGAATAGTCAAAGAGAGAGAGAGGGACTAAAGAATCGGGCGAGGAGCTCAAACTGTGGGTCAACCCCTTGATCCTCCTCACTTCCAGCCCATAAAATAAGAAAAAAACAAAATCTGTTCCTCCAGTTTCCTCCCATCAAATTTAACGTTTTCCTCCTAGGTTAAACAAAGTCCCCAGGGAAAAATTACCTCAAACGTAGTCACAATAGACCAAGACTTCTAGAGACTTGGAGCCTGGACTTTAGGGGCCACTTGCTTTGTCAGATGGACTATAATGAACTATTCTCCATCGTAAATGTGTTTATGCAAATGCGTACTTTTATTCTGTTTACTTCGGCTATTCCATCAACAAAACACAAAAGTCGAACTAAGGAAACGAAGACACATGTCTACAGGACAGTCTCGGCCTATTGCTTCAGGTGTCATCACATCATTCAGCCAAACATAGTTTTACTGGTAAAACTTTCAAAAAAAAAGGTTTTAATGTCTGAGATTCGTGGCCATGAAAAATCCGTTTCCATTTTAGCACGCTAAGCTTGAATGAAAGGGAGTTGCTATTTCCTGGTTCAGACAGCATATAATAAAAACAAGAACATAATGTGAAGGAACTTACAAACAAACTGTAGGAATATCTAGGAACTAACAAATAAAAATGTAGGAACTGACAACCGATTATGTAGGAACTTATTTATATCTAGGGACTAACAACAAGATATATCTAAAACTAAACAAAAAAATGTCCTTCAAGTTTTTATTATTATTATTGTAATTATTATTAAATATTTGTAGTTGTAGTAGAAGAAGTATTAGTGTCATGGAGATGAATGACGGATTAAGATGTCCTTTGTACATTAAGAGACAAAGAAAAACAAACTTGATCTTGTCCTATGTTTTATTTAACGTTCTGTGCAATAGAGGCTGTTTCTAATCTGGGACCTTTTACGTGACAGAAATGTTGTCATTCAACATTTATACAACAACAAATTTAAGATGACGTAAACTCATTGGGACAAAAGAAAAGTTCAATCTTTACAGACTGACCAATGGCAGATGACCCCTGCTTTCGAAACTGATGAAAACGAGAGTGTTATTTAGATGTAGACATTGTGTTTTATCATTCTAGTTCACAAGTCTATAAATGTTATAAAAAAGTTATGACATTCAAAATAACAATAACCTATACCACGGATAAAATAGTTGGAACGACTAGTCAACAAGGGGAGGAAGAAGCCTTGCAACATACTGGTCAGTCTGGACAGAGTTGACAGTTACGAAAATGAAATCAGACATCGCGGAAGGTGTAAGATCTCACCCCTGTCAGTGACTTTATGGAAAGGTTCCCTAACCCTAAATACAGCAATCAAAGGTTCTCCAACTGTGGTAAATATCAGGCCAGATATACAGCAATCAAAGGTTCCCCAACTGTGGTAAATATCAGGCCAGCAAAGCATCAAACAAATGTGTTCCCTGACTTTGGTAAATATCAGGCCCGCGTTACATCAGCCTATTAATATTTTCTTTCGGTGAGGTAAAATAAAAGCATTAACCTAACATTTATAATGACGGTCAAACTAGAATTTATCCAGTGTCACCAATGAGTTAGCAATTATTGTCCCAACGATACATATCAACTGTCAAATTTATAAGAAAATCGTTAGAGTTGTTTTCGAGAACCGCGTCCAGGTTCCACTCCCTAATGTGTGACTTGTACAGAGGTATTGTAAAAAGAAAATACTACAATGAACTTTTGGATTACTTAGTACGTACTCAAATGTTATCAATGCATTCGTTTAAAAAATGTTCATTAAAAGAACGGTGATAGGAGATGAATTAAAAAGAAAATAATCTGCGGCCCCCCCAAAAAAATATACAGACCTATTAAGGTTCCTGCGGTCTGTTTCCAGATAGTTAGGAGAGCCCTGACTAAGGGAGATAGCTCTCCCAATCCCCAGAAATCAATTCGGCCAACGTCTACATCTGAGTAAATCCCCCCTGTATCTATTGAAAGAGGAGAAAAAAAAAGAGATGAAGAATTAAAGACTTGTCTTGACTTCTTGTGTCTTGACTTCTTGTGTCTTGATCTAAAAAGATTGCTTACTCTTGGTGATAACCACCGTGTACGAAACCCAACAGATTCGGGCTCTCTGTGATTCGAAGAGGCTATGTACAAATGTGTTGTTATTTATTTCTTACATCTTTTTTGTTCTTGTATTTTGTTATTTAGGCTCTAAACTTGGTCCTAGACTTACATAGCCTACAGATAAGGACCAAACGTCATAACTGTAAGTCATTTTTAGCAAAGCTAAAGGGAGGCGTGTGGTCGAGAGGCTAAGTAACCTTGAACCTGGGTTGGCTACCTATGAAGGGGGGCTCAAGGTTGTTTGTTTTGTTTGTTGTTGTTTGACATGTTTCGGATGTTCCTTCAGTGTTGAAGATAATGAGCTTCCTAGTCCAAATCTCCCACAGGACGACGGGGGATGGGAGCAGACACAAACGAAGAGATGAAAGACAGGATTATCACAGCGATTGGACCCCACGATGACCTGCTAACTACTGTCAAAAAAAACGCAAACTAAAACTATAATGGCCGTATGACCAACTAGAGAACAGCACCAGGAAAAAGAAGAAGAAGAAGACACAAAGAATGCGATGGGAAAAAAACATTCCAGAATGGTGGGACCTGCTAGTCAATGAGATTACATCGAAAGCAGATAACGATGGTAAGCAGGTCTCATTAATCAATCTAACCACGCCTCCAGAGGTAAACTAAGGGTTTGATGTGTTGAGAGAGATAAGCAAGTATTTAAAGTTTTATAATTGGTTATAATATTACATAATAAATTTTCAAAATCTTGAGGAAAACATGCAATGTACAAAAGATATTATCCCAACGAATAAATGTACAAAAGTTAGATAGGTAGATTGACAGAAAGACAGACAGGCAGACAGACAGACCGATAGATAGATAGATAGATAGATAGACAGACAGAGAGAGAGAGATAGATAGATAAATAGATAGACAGAGAGAGAGCGAGAGATAGATAGAGAGAGAGAGAGCGAGAGATAGATAGATAGATAGATAGATAGATAGATAGACAGACAGTCAGACAGACAGATAGATAGATATAGATAGATAGATAGATAAATATATATAGAGAGAGAACGATAGATAGACAGACAGAGAGATAAACAGATAGATAGATAGATAGATAGAACGCTGGATCTAATCAAGTTATTTATTGGATTTTGATGCTGAAAAAATGTCTTTTAATTTTATTTTTACTTTATGTGGAGAGAGGCCCGTGTTACACTTTGTTGGCCATTGTTTTTATATAATATATATTAATGTTACTCAATTAAGCTTTGTCAAAGCGGAAGCAATAAAACATTAGGATGTATAATTGGTCTTAAAGCTGGTGCGTTTTAGGTCGTTCGTTTTCCCTTGCTTTCTATTTCTTTCTTTCTCTCTCTCTCTCTCTCTCTCTTGCTCTTTCTCTCTTTTTCTCTTTCTTCCACTATCACGCTTCGTTGTGTAAAAAATGTTTTTTTCTTTTATAGCTTTATTTCGAAGCACAGTTGAATTATATATTTCCTTGGAAATTAAATTTCTCTACAATAAAAACATGTTCCCTATAAGACAAAAAACTGTAACTCTTGTAGTATATATATTTAGTACATGGAGCTAGTTGTACACATTTAACACTACGCTGAGAAATTTGAGATAGAAAAAAGTTGATAGAGAGGGTAGGGGAAACAGCTCAATAAAATGCATAATGTCTACCAACGAGTACGAAAATGTTACGCTTTAATCCTTGTTACTGAAAGCAGATGATTTTAAATTCTTTCCAAAATGCCGCCAGTATCTACCAAGTGCGAAAGGGAAATCGAGTTGGAACTCCCTTGTCGCTCTGAGTTGGAACTCCCTACGCTATTCTTGTCGCTCTGAGTTCCTGTTATTTAATTATGTTCGCTATCCGATACTGCTCCCCGAGGCTCGATTCTTCCCATGTGATGTCATATGTTTTCCCTTAAGCTCAGGTGTGTGGGGGATGAAGTAGTGCGAGTTCACTTGGCCAAGGGACTTGTCGGCACTCTCTGCATGTCACATCAGGATGGTTCTCGAAATGCTTGATGATGACTTCTTGAGACATTTAAAACCGCTCTTAAATTGTACAGGTCTGTATAGAATTGGTTAAGCGGTGGTGACTTCGATACTTATTCATGACAAAGTAGGTCTATAACAGAACAAAGTAGGTCTATAACAGGACAAAATAGGTCTATACTAGGACAAATTAGATCTGTACAATTTAAAGATCAAAATTTGTAAACCAATGCAACTCATAAAAAAAAACTAATTTTTTCAAATAAAAGAATTTGTTGCTGATTTGCTAGTTCACCTTCACCTGAATGTAAAATAATTAGATTTACAAGTCACGTATGTAGGGATTTTAAAGACGTGAATGCCCACGAGACGTCTGTCTCTGATACAGTAAGCGAATATTCCTGAGCTGTTAGTTGACTTTGGGTAAAAATGTACATACCAATAAAGTCAATGTCAGATTCCTGCCTCATACAGGTAGGTTGTATCTGGTGTTTTATCTTGTCTTCATAGTAGTGCATTCAAGACTTTGGTAAAGTGAACAACTTTCTGAAATCGAAGGGATCTAGATAGAAGTAGCACTTCTAGTGAACCGTATCAATCACGTGACATATCACTAAAACATGTCCATCACGTGATACGTCATATAAGTCTTGCTGATCACGTGACAATAATCTCAAGTTCTAACCAGTTGGCATAGTTTTATTTGCAATTTTGTTTCACAGCCAAAATAGTGTGAAAATATTTCGTAATCAGCTTTCAACTGTTTATTTTTGACTAGATTGACACAGGAACACGCGTAGGACGTAATCATCTTGTCTTTTGAAATAATTTTTGTAACTTATAAGATAAGATAAAACTGTAGGCTTAAATGGCTACATCTAAAAAATGCGGCTTTTTTTAACCTGATAAAGATAAAGTTTAACGTGCGCGTTCAAAAATCCAAAATAAGAACTTCTAATTCTAGTGAAGGCGTAGTTCTAAAAGTAAAAAAAATACACATTTGAAACTTAATTCTATGAAATGAATAAGTTCTTCATGCTATTCATGTAGAGGTCTTCAAGAGTTTTTGGTTTGCTTGTGTCCTCTCAGTCTCATGTTCATTGGATTTGTGTCACGGCACTGCGCACACTGGGGGTGGGGGGGCTGGTAGGGGACGAATTTTATTATAGAGTTCACATAATTTGTATACGAATTTATTACTTATGTTAATAATATATACTAATTATTTATATTTCAACCTATTTTTAGATTATTTAACCCCCCTCTAGTATATTGGCCGATTTGGTGGGGTCCGAAGGGGGCGATGACATCAATCCCGCCCCCCCTCCAAACTTTCGAGTTGGGAGGGGGCGGTCCAATTTATTTGTAGAAATCACAGCTTGCTAACAGAATCAATTAAATATCTACATGATTATAACTTGTTTTTGATAATTTAACCGATCTTTATATTATGTCATTCCCTTGTTGGCCGATTGGGGGGGGGGGGGGAATTACCTCTACTGCCCTTGCCACCTAAGCCCTGTGAATGTGGGGGAAGGCTGTCCTACTTTTATAGAGAAATCATAATTTGTGAACAAAATTAGTTGAATTAATATATACATTTTATATTATGTCGCTCCCCTTCTGGTATCTTGGCCGATTCGGTGGGGTGGGGGGGTGGGGCGATTGCATGTACTTCTCTCCCCACTCTATCTCACTGAGTGGGGGGAGGCGGTCCTATTTTTGTGGAGAAATCATAGTTTGTGAACAAAACTAGTTGAATATCTATATAATATAAACTACGTATTGATATGTGAAATCATTGTATATTATGTCATACAACACTCTAATCTCAAATTTTATAATTAGTAAATATAAAATGAAAAAGGGTTGTACCAGGTGGGAGGGGCGATACATGCAATCGCCTTTGCCCCATCGGACAAACTAATACTTTTTCTTTTTGTATTATAGTTAAGAAATTACAAAATTTAAACAAAAATCTGTCACTAATATAATTTATATATGCTATAAATTAGATTCATATATCGAGTCGCCCCATCCCTATTCTTTAATCCCAAATGCAATCATTAGCAGAAATTATTAAAGGAGCGAGGATTAATCGTTTTCATTCTACCGGCCCTCCCCTTTCCAGACAGAGTTTATGTAATTTCACATGAATTTATCATAATTATTTTAAGAAAGACTTTTGCTTTGGAAAAGTTAGAATTCAAATGAAATTTTTCATTATAAGAGTCACGAATGAGATGAGTTATAAACCCACATAATGTTTTCCTAGTCGCCTTTTTCCAACCTTTACTCAATTTTTCTAGTTAAATAAATTTGGGACTTTAACTCACAATTTATACTTCGATTTGATTGAATATTATTTATTAAAAAAAATTTTTGTTCGGCGGCAATTCTCAAAGCCTTAATCTAAATATATGGGGTATCTTATCTTTTCAAGGAACAAATTGGTTTTATTTGCAATGCATTAAGAGCCTATAAATTCTTATAAGAATATTTTTCAAGTACAACATTATTCAAAAGTCCTTTTTAATAAGATGAATAATGAGTTTTAAGTCAGGAGAATGCGTTTCTTCAATAAAGAATGCAAGAAAATGCGTTTGGCATACATGCTGTACGCACGTTTATGCATAGGGTTAGGGTTTGGGAAAAAATCGCCCCCCCCCCCCCCACTCGAAAGCTCTGGATCCGCTAGTGACTGCGCATACTTGCACTAGTATGATGTAGCCATTATAAATGGCTATTCAACCTAAATCCGATTGTGCCTATTCTGTTTTGAGAGTTGGGCAACTTTTTAATTTTATTTTAATGTCTTCAGCTTGTGGTAGGGCTACTTTTCATATCTTAAGTTTATCCGTAGTATAAAAGGAACATTTATGCAAAGTTATATCAATTTTGGTCAAACGGTTTTCATTTTTCGAGACACATATCCTCCTGACATTAGCTTTTTATATATTGGATGAGTTACTACATTTCCTGGCATTAGTTTAATAATTGTTTGTGTTTCGATCTCAACAATACATTAGCAGTGAAGTAACAAACGATGTATGTCCAGTGAAGCGTGACAGTGAAGGGTTAAACTTCATATAATAACAAATGTGATAAAAATACTCCACAGCTAAAACCAAATAGATTTGGTTACACCTAATCTAGAACATCAAAATGACATTTCAGTACTGGAGACTTTGCCAAGTTTGAAGGATTCTTAATTTATCCTAGGTAAAAAGTAAAAGTTTCCATTTAAGACCTTGTGGTCTAAAAGGCAGACGATATAAAGGTCATCTGTTTCTATGGCCTACGGTTAACAATGGTGTTATCTGGCCAGCACAACGACCAACCGCCTTTACTTTTCCCTAACTAATGTCAGGTTTCCATTAGAGCTGGGTGGACTCAGAGGTGCCCAAAGATCCTGAAATTAAAAATCCCATTCTTCACCAGGATTCGAACCCGGTTAGGAAGCCACTGCGCCTCTTTAATAAGAACTAGTATTACTTGAAATTAATGATGATCTAGACATTTCATAAAACATTGTTAAATCCCATGATTATTTTCTAATTCAAAGAATGGTTTAAAATATATATATATATATATATATATATATATATATATATATATATATATATATATATATATATGTACATTGATAATGCAGCTCATTTTTGGCTCAAAATATTTTTGTTCCTTTTCATATCAATGAAATGAAATGCTTTTTTTACAAACACGATTAGATATCGTTGGTATAAGGAGTGACTTTGCAGCCTACTTTTCATTCCTGCTTTTGTAGGAGAAATCAATGTTTCTGGATGTCTTACATCAAGAGAAATCAATGTTTCTGGATGAGTCCTACATCAAGAGAAATCAATGTTTCTGGATGAGTCCTACATCAAGAGAAATCAATGTTTCTGGATGAGTCCTACATCAAAAGAGATCAATGTTTCTGGATGAGTCCTACATCAAGAGAAATCAATGTTTCTGGATGAGTCTTACATCAAGATGACTTTGAAACTAAGTAGGCGGTCTAAATAACCTAGACCTAACTCAAGATACCTGAAAGAAATATAAACAGACGAATAAACAAAAAGAACAGTTCACGACTGTTGATGCTATTTAATCCGAGATTTAATCCTGTTTTACACACACAAACACTTTCGAACATCGTCTACAGTAGACAGCTGCTTTCTGATTGGTCCAACGGCAGTAACAGCTGACACATGGCCAGGTTTAACATTTGTCCATTTGTTTTGGTTTCAGACTTGCTGTGTCGACATCAGCATATCCAATATATTTCAAGATATAATATTTTATGTCTACAAATAATAATACATTTGGCTTCAGTTTATGTCATTTCTGATCAACTTGTATCAACTTTCTTTTCAACTAGTTTTGAGATCTACGATTTCAACACATTTGATATTGTTTCACGTGCCATTGTTTTAGTGAAAGAAAAACCTGATGCATTGCATTGTTTATATATTATCAGTCGGGCACAAATTATAATCGGTCTACATTTGTGCTAGGAGATCCAATGTCATTTGGTTATTTTTTTAACCCTTTTAACCCTAATCCTTGAAAATGAACGCATGTTTGATTTGTTATTAACATTTAGCGCATTCCCCACTCCCGGCTTTGTGGAAGAAAATATTTTTACTTTTATTGTTTTGCACTACAAACTTCTAGTTTAAATTATAATCGGTTTTGTGATGAGATTATTGATCGTGTATGTATGACTTGGCAACTGCATATGTGACGATGCAGGTCAGTGTTCAGGCCTTCTATAACGTGTGGTCTCGGTAGAACACAATCATTCAATCAAACACAAACTTTATAATTCGGCTCCGTTATTGATTGTTTATTTATTTTCATTCTTAAAAAAGATTGTAAGCGTTAACAATGAGTGCATGAATAGTTGTGAACCGCAGTTGTATAAAGTATAGTTTCTAAATGATCGCAGTTGTAAAGAAAAGTTTCTAAATGACCGCAGTTGTACAGTATTGTTTCTAAGTGGCCATAGTTGTAAAGTATAGTTTCTATGTGACCGCACTTGTAAAGTATAGTTCCTAAGTGACCATAGTTGTAAAGTATAGTTTCTAAATGACCGCAGTTGTAAAGTATAGTTTCTAAATGACCGCAGTTGTAAAGTATAGTTTCTAAGTGGCCATAGTTGGTAAAGTATAGTTTCTGCAAGTGGCCATAGTTGTAAAGTATAGTTTCTAAGTGGCCATAGTTATAAACTATAGGTTTTAACTGACCGCAGTTATAAAGTATAGTTTCTAAGTGGCCATAGTTGTAAAGTATAGGTTCTAAGTAACCGCAGTTGTAAAGTATAGTTTCTAAGTGATCGCAGTTGTAAAGTATAGTTTCTATGTGACCGCGGTTATAAAGTATAGTTCCTAAGTGACCATAGTTGTAAAGTATAGTTTCTATGTGACCGCAGTTGTAAAGTTAAGTTTCTAAATGGCCGCAGTTGTAAAGTATAGTTTCTAATTGACCGCAGTTGTAAAATATAATTCTTAAGTGGCCATAGTTGTAAAGTATAGTTTCTAAGTGGCCATAGTTGTAAAGTATAGTTTCTAAGTGGCCATAGTTGTAAAGTAGAGTTTCTAAGTGGCTATAGTTGTAAAAAATAGATTCTAAGTGGCCATAGTTGTAAAGTATTGTTTCTAAGTGGCCGCAGTTGTAAAGTATAGTTTCTAAGTGGCCATAGTTGTAAAGTATAGGATCTAATTGACTGCAGTTGTAAAGTATAGTTTCTAAGTGGCTATAGTTGTAAAGTGTAGTTTCTAAGTGGCCATAGTTGTAAAGTATAGTTTATAAGTTGCCGCAGTTGTAAAGTATAGTTTCTAAGTTGCCATAGTTGTAAAGTATAGGTTCTAATTGACAGCAGTTGTAAAGTATAGTTTCTAAGTGGCCATAGTTGTAAAGTATAGTTTCTAAGTAACCGCAGTTGTAAAGTATAGTTTCTAAGTGGCCATAGTTGTAAAGTATAGGTTCTAATTGACCGCAGTTGTAAAGTATAGTTTCTAAGTGGCCATAGTTGTAAAGTATAGTTTCTAAGTGGCCATAGCTGTAAAGTATAGGTTCTAATTGACCGCAGTTGTAAAGTATAATTTCTAAGTGGCCATAGTAGTAAAGTATAGTTTCTAAGTGGCCATAGTTGTAAAGTTTAGTTTCTAAGTGGCCATAGTTGTAAAGTATAGTTTCTAAGTGGTCATAGTTGTAAAGTATAGGTTCTAATTGACCGCAGTTGTAAAGTATAATTTCTAAGTGGCCATAGTTGTAAAGTATAGTTTCTAAGTGGCCATAGCTGTAAAGTATAGGTTCTAATTGACCGCAGTTGTAAAGTATAATTTCTAAGTGGCCATAGTAGTAAAGTATAGTTTCTAAGTGGCCATAGTTGTAAAGTTTAGTTTCTAAGTGGCCATAGTTGTAAAGTATAGTTTCTAAGTGGTCATAGTTGTAAAGTATAGGTTCTAATTGACCGCAGTTGTAAAGTATAATTTCTAAGTGGCCATAGTTGTAAAGTATAGTTTCTAAGTGGCCCTAGCTGTAAAGTATAGGTTCTAATATACAGCAGTTGTAAAGTATAGTTTCTAAGTGGCTATAGTTGTAAAGTATAGTTTCTAAGTGGCCATAGTTGTAAAGTATAGTTTCTAAGTGGCCATAGTTGTAAAGTATTGTTTGTAAGTCGCCATAGTTGTAAAGTATAGTTTCTAAGTGGCCATAGTCGTAAAGTATAGTTTCTAAGTGGCCATAGTTGTAAAGTATAGGTTCTTATTGACCGCAGTTGTAAAATATAGTTTCTAAGTGGCCATGGTTGTAAAGTATAGTTTCTAAGTGGTCATAGTTGTAAAGTATAGGTTCTAATTGACCACAGTTGTAAAGTATAGTTTCTAAGTGGCCATAGTTGTAAAGTACAGGTTCTAATTGACTGCAGTTGTAAAGTATAGTTTCTAAGTGGCCATAGTTATAAAGTATAGTTTCTAAGTGGCCACATTTGTAAAGTATAGTTTCTAAGTGGCCATAGTTGTAAAGTATAGTTTTTAAGTGGCCTTAGTTGTAAAGTATAGTTTCTAAGTGGCCATAGTTGTAAAGTATAGTTTCTAAGTGGCCATAGTTGTAAAGTATAGTTTCTAAGTGCAAACTTTTTTAAAGTTGCGTATGTTTAACTCTTTTTTGTTTGTTTGTTTTGTTGCTAAAAATATTAATTAGTTTGTGATCAATGTCATAAAATGATTCCTGCTGTTTTAATCTATGACATTCTTTGTTTCTTTCTGTTTTTATCTTAGTCAATGTTAACTTCTGTTTTAATTTATCTCATTCAAAGTCCCTGCTGTTTTAATCTATCTCAGTCAAAGTTCCTGCTGTTTTAATCTATCTCAGTTAAAGTTCCTTCTGTTTTAATCTATCTCAGTGAAAGTTCCTTCAGTTTTAATCTATCTCAGTTAAAGTTTCTAATGTTTTAATCTATCTCCATTAAAGGTTCCTTCTGTTTTAATCTATCTCAGTTAAAGTTCCTTCAGTTTTAATCTATCTCAGTCAAAGTTTCTACTGTTTTAATCTATCTCAGTAAAAGTTTTCTTCTGTTTGTCGAATCACTGCTGCATCAGTTTAAGATTGTGTGCTGTTTGAAACTATTTCGTGATAGGCCTGATCAGGCATACTGCTGATATGGCACTTCTTTGTGATAACTTAAAATGGACGGCAGTCCAACCTATGGGGACATCGTTACGAAAGTTTTGAGGTACACAAGATCAATTCCAATAGAATCATGAAACACTGACTAGCAGGAAAGAACTCAAGGTCAAGGATGAAGAGGCTGGGAATGTGGGTGGGGGGGGGGGGCGGCGGAGGTGTTCAGAAAAAATGTGATAGCTATATATATATATATATATATATATATATATATATATATATATATATATATATATATATATATATATATATATATATATATATATATATATATATATATATATATATATATATATATATATATATATATTTTATAAGATAAGATATGATAAGATAAGATAAATATACACTTTTCTTTTTCTCTCTTTAAGCTCTTTTTTTTTCTTTTTCTGTCTCTGTCGTTCTCTCTCTGTTTCTTCCTATCTCTCCCCCCTCTCCTTTCTTCCTATCTCTTTCCCTCTCCATTCTTACTGTCCTGTCCTCCCACTTGATAGAAACTTCTAAACGTTTCCTAATGTCGTTGTCGTATAGACTTAATTGAAGTCAATTACCATTTGATGACATGATATGAGCCAGGAAGTACTTGTCAGCATACTCCAGTGCTGATCCTGTCTAAGTCAATACAACCTTCACTTGAATCTCTTATTACAGTTCCAGATATCTGGAGAATCTTCTTTTGTAAATGTCCTTCAAGCAGAGTATTGATCTATTTAATACTAGTTAAAGGGTTCGGAAAGCAACCTTTTTTTGTCATTTCCCTTTCACCGTCGTCAGAACTACTGTATAGTCACGTCTCTGTAGAATTCGTCGGGGTGGGTTTTGTATGTCAACAAAAAGCCTAAGAGAGTTTTAATTAAAAATCAACAATTTAACAATGTTTACCCCAAGACTGCGGGATGGAAAAGCAAAACATTATTGATCATTTCCTTACAAGCACATCTGGTCTGAAGTATTGCCCATTGCCCTCTGTCTAGAAATATGTCTCTATTGAAAAGACATGTCCTTGTCCTAGTTAGTGGCTGGACACAAGTCGCGAGGAATACTAAATGTTTTATCACGTTGATCAATAAGAGAAACTGGAGTCAGCTAGGAGAGCTATTTGGTGCAATAGAAATGTGTCTAGGACAACATGAAGTACAAAGTGGAACTCTAGAAATGGTGACAGGAAAGTCCTAACAATGAAAACAGTAGTTAGTATATTGTCGAAGCGTTTCACCTCGGGACACTTACTAATAGATTGAAAAACTGATTTATAAGGAAAAGTAAGGATAAAAAAATGGGGTACATTAAGAGGCTTAGGGAATGTGTAGTTGAAAATAGAGACCTGAGATTTAAGAGGTTTGAGGATAATTCACCTAATCTTTTCTCTCAAGCTTCGAGATTCTTCTCGTATTCAAGCAAGTCTTCTCCCCTAGAACTTAATCGCCTGCCCTTTTTTTTTTATGCTATTATTATTTTATGCAGGAACAACCCGGGCATGCTACCCTGCCTCATAGTGGCGCCCGGGTGGAAACGATCGTAGGAGGAAACGATTAGGCTAAAGGGTAGCAAAACAAGAATCCTGTGGGGGTGCCTAAGGGGGTGCGATAGCATCCTCATTGCACTGTGCGGAGTTGTAAAAAAGCTCCCACAACCTTGTCACAAACCAGGCGCTGTTCCTCAAGGGGCCGTTACATAAATGGCGTGTCCCGCACAGTTTAGCCTGATATAGAAAAGGAAAATGGCGGGGGTCGTAGTTTACGCGGTCTCTTGCCGTGAGTCTGACCCACCCGTCAGACAGAACTGTGTACACTGTTCTTATTCAGGCCGGTGAGAGGGAGCTCTTGTTCACTTTTGCTGGCCTAGAGTTCCAAGAGCCGAAGGCCCAACCCTACCTGACAGTTTCAAGAAGAAGAAGATGCAGGAACAAATTAAACTGTTGAAGAGAAAAAAAATACACACAGGTCTGTGTCAAGGCCAACAACTCACTGAAAAGCAGAACTGTTTTTGAATGTACTAAAAAGAAAGTTTGTCCTTGGAATTAGTTTTTATTCTGTAATAACAATGGCCGTGTTAATCGATCCAAAACTAATGTTTATACTCACTTTATATAAAACTGTTGTGTATACGAAAAGATAAAAATTGTTTATACAAAAAACAACTGTTAATACAAAATATTTGTAAACAACTGTGCATATAAGACTATTGTTATTATTAAAAAAGTATAAAACATCTATTGTTTATTAACAATAGGACTTTGTATTGTGAATTGTTTATGCCTATAAAGAGTTATATACTTTATTTAAAAGAAATGATTAATTATTATTAAATATTCTTACCGCTCTATTATACACTGCAACTCTTTGACTAATGTTTCTTAAGTCATTTTTTCAAACATTTTCTGTGTATTGTATACATTGCAATATATACACTTAGGCACCATTGCTAACTTTTCAAATATGTTGGTTATAGATGATGGATAGAATGGTGGCCCTAAATTACTATTACTCACCAGAAAATTAAAGTATCAGAAACGATGTACATGACACTGATTGGAACAATGTCTGGAATAAAAGCAATATACATTTCATCCCTTATATTCTCTTACAGTCAAGTAGAATGTTTATAAGTCCATTGCTTTTAAATGGTTTGTAAGTTCTATGTCCATGCTCAACCAACTAGTTCCTTACAAACTTGATACTCAGCAAAACAGTAAGAGTCACATTGAGCAGGAATGTCAGTCAAATGGTGTTGTTGTTGTTGGGTTTTTTTTCCTTCTTCTAAATGCGATGACGTTTGGAAAGAGAATGTTTGTGCTCCAATGAAAACATTACAACTGTCAATAACAACTCACGTGGCAGCTCATAGCAACATACGTCAAACAGATTCCCCAAAATGTCAATGCAATACATTTATAGATTTGAAAATAAAACAACAACTGAGAACTGAATAAACTGCTCGGATGACTGGCTGCTACGCATTATCCATCTAATTTCGCAGCCTATGTTTATCTTTTGTTATATTCTTTTACCAATACATCCCCCCCCCCCCCAGGGGTAGCTCAGCCTGTTTGCGTCGCAGAATTTATGACGTCATTCGTGACATTAAATAATGGCGTCTTTAGTGTATCAACTTTCTACTAAACTTTCTACTATTTGACTGTTCGCTTCTAAGTTTTTATTTTACCAACTGTCTCTGGTATCATCTGATTGTACTGACTGGTGAGACAAAATCAGACTAGGAAACAGGAGAAAGTAAATTGAGTCACGTCTAAAAGTCAAAGCGAGTTATGTGCCCTGGCGATAGCTCGAGACGAAGTGATACCATCTGGATGAGAGGCACTGGGACACTGGAGTCATTCAGTCATTTGACTTTGTGGCGCTTAGAAAAGTCAGAGCTGAAGACTGGTCGGAAAATTCGAACTAATGAAGAACTAACTTGCGCGCGTGTGTCACTGTACCTATGTTTAAAAGGATATGTGTATGTGAATGTGTAAGAATGAAGTCGACTTATTCCCTTGACAAGGTGTGTCCAGGCTAAGAGATGCAGGCCTAAACCTTCTTTTTGGTGTAACCACCCATTTACATTTTATTTTGTAAACAAGCAACACTTTAAGTAAATCTTTGTGGCCATTACGCCATGTAACCAACACTTTGACCAATTAATATCAGTTAGGCTAACTACTCGATGAGCTTGAACAGAAAGGTGTCATAATAGAATTGTATTTTAAACATATCAACCATGACTCGAGTAGAACATCATCTTTACAATTTTAAAAGTGATATCTGGCCTAAGTATAAGGCTTACATACCGATAGCATTAAATAGAAACTAATGTGGTCAAACGTTTATGCTTTGAACATTTCTCTCAAGTAGAATAATAGACTTATTCAAGTGAAATAGACAAATAGTCAAATTTGTTTGGTTTTAATGACCTGCATGAAATCCTTCGCTACTTACTGGCTAATCTTTGTAGTGTAGTTCTAAGGAGAACAATAACTTTAAATATCTTACAGTTAGATGGACGGTGGACTTCTTCCTTCCTGCTTCCTTGCTTCGGTCAAACAAATGTGCAATAACTGGGGTAGTTGGTGTGATTTGTCCAAAAATGTTGGACCAGTGGAAGAATTGGGAGGGGAAAGGGGAGGGGGACACTGTAAGTAGTCTCTACAGTGACCGATGTAAATAACTTTATACTTAGTTGGACTCGTGATTTGCAGTGCGGTGGGTGATTCGAATAAAGGATGTGACATGTATACATTTCTAACTGAAGATGAAAATACCAGAGGACATACGTTCAAATAGAAGCTCTAATTTTGGTATAGAGATTGACCAGGTATCAAATTGCCATGCAATCTGAGATATTTATTGAATGTCTTATATTGAGCCTCCGTTCCTACCCGTCAACAAATATACAGTTTGAAAACTGAGCTCTCTCGTCAAAGGCGAAAACATCTCTATATAATTGCAGAATGCAATTCATGAATTGAAAAAAAAAGCTAAACTCTGCCTCTTGCAATGCCATACTCTGAGCTTCAAGATTAGATTTTCTACATGTAGGTAGGATATAACATTATTACGAAAATTTGTTAATCAAGTTTTATTTTGTAAATTCTTTAAAATGTATTTGTTAGATTATGGCCAATCACAACATTCTGAAGATTCCTTTTACATAAAAATATATACTTTTAATAGGGTCCTTTTTGTCATTCAAAACGCTCATTCGGTGGCGGCACAACCGGCCTATTGGCTGCCGACCCACCTGGACCTTGCCCGATTTCCCAGATATCCAGTTTGGGTTCGCCAAACGGATTGAAGCGGTCACCCAAAAGTTTAACCTCAAGTTCTTAGCTCTGGTTGTAAAGCTGTAGACTTGTGTCAATTAGTCTGACTAAAGTACTGAGCTGTTACAAACTGATTGGAAGTTCTAAAATGTTTATCACATTTATTTGTCCAAACCCACACGGCGAGCTTGTTATTGCTAAGAAACTAATCTTCTTGTCTACTGAGGATCGCAGTTGTCTGAAAGAAAGACTGGGTTTTATTTTTAGACGACTTGGAGTGGGAGGTTTAGAACTGAGAAACATCGGCCTCGCTTTCACAAGGACTTTTACTTAAGAATATATAGGTCAGTCACTATACGTCTGTGTGGCCCACTGGACTTTTCTTGAGAATAGGTCTGTGCGGCCCGCTGGACTTTACTTGAGAATATAAGTCACTTTACTTCATTTGGGCACACAGGAATTTACTTAAGGACAAGGGTCACTATTTCTCTCTGTGCCAGTGTGTGGACTATTGGAATTTACTTGAGTTAGATGTGCAGCCTGACCTCTGTGACCTGCTAGATGTCTGTGTGTGTGTGTGCATTGTGTTCTGAATGAACTGAGTAGAACAAAGTAGACATTACTGGCTGGAGAAGAGACAACTGGTCAGAGAAGACATTGCTGATCAGAGACTCATATAGACCATTAAACGTGTACTCGCTCTAGATCTGAATGTCAGAAATCTGAAGACGTCTCAGAGGAAACCAAATGAGAGTGGGCAAGAAAATGGTTTGTTTGCGCAAACTAGAAGGTTTTGTTCGAATCCTCTTGTATCATAACAATGTTTGTGTATATTCTCATCAACCTAATCATAAATTATGAAAATATTTCTATCTATAAACAAGAACTTTATAACAGGCTATCAAGGTCTACAAGACGTTTTCTCCAAGTATATTTAATATATGTGTCTATTCAAAATCGCATTCCAACATTGAAATGCAAGTTAATAATTATACAATTTTTAATTATAAACGTGTAAATAAATATTCATAAATAGTGACAGAACAATCCTCCCACTATAGACTCTACACGCACACACACACGAGAATGTGATTGACTATTACCTCAGGTGCATGCTGGTATTGCATTGGTTCACTTACCATGGCACGTGACCTTGTTGCTTATACTGTACCAGCTCGTCCCCCATCGAGTGGGACCGATCACATGAATCTGTGTTTTCCTTTAATACTTCTGTTTGTTAGTGACTGGATTCTGATAACAATTGGACCAGCTTTGGGGAGTCTATCCATGTTAAGAAAGTAATTTGTGCCGTGTCTATTTGTAAATCAGTACTTGCCTTGGTAAAAGTGACTTAGACCAAGTAAGATTGTATCGCTTGTATTTCCTTGAAAGTTAGCTGAGATTTACTAGCAGACAATAATTGAACTGTTGGAGTTAATTTTTGTTAAAAGCAAATCTTTTAAATAAGATTGATGGGGAAATCTAGATTAAATACACCACCCCCTCCCTTGACAAACTCATTCCTTTAATTATTTTATAGTTATGCTTGGAAAAGTTCCTAATCACCAACTAAGTCAAAATTTGTTCTTTGAACTGTTTCTAAAAGCACACTGAGAATACTTTTGTTGTTTACAGAGATGTGCAAATTTAAAAAATTATTATTCTCATTACCGGCATCTCTAGCGAAAATAATTTTCTAGTACAGTTTGTCTGTCCGTGCGTAGGTCCTTCCGTTTTCTTTTTTACCTGTCACGGTAAGATCTTGAAGACTAAAAGCGCTATTGAAATTCCAATTTCATCATTGACTGTATCGGGTTCAGAGATTGCCACCGTTTACACTATGTTATATAATGCAAACAGTTTTTTCTTCATGAACATACATCAGTAATAAAACAAGTCTCAGTCTCCTGAATAAAGCTTAATATTTTAACATTTATACAGTCTATTAGGATAAATAGAAGATCCTGCAATGGAAACTCAGTACACTAGTTATTTTAAAAGAAAAGAAAGTTTTCTGTTGCCTGTTTTCAAGTTTAGAAGATCGCAGACAAATATTGTCTTGGTCTTGAGAGAAACAACAACCTAGCAGTGATTAGAAAACTAGCACGTCTCAGGAATGTCTGGTGAAGTTGTTTACAAAACAGATGTAGTCTTTGCTCTCACGTTGCCTTTGTCAGTTGTGACGCATCCCAGACACCATAAACAGGATCATTGAAGTACATTTGGAAATACACAGGAATAGGATGACTAGGAGTTGGGGATCATGTTGTCTTCTAGACTTGTGCATGTTTCGTTTGTGCTTCAGAGAATATTGGACGAACTAGACGATAGAAAATGAGAAAGTGGCAGATAGAAAAAGGAGAGAAATATATAAAATAACAGAGAAGAAAGAGATATTTAAATATATATGTATATTCAATAATAATAAAAAAAAAAAAAACATGGCGTACTCAGCCGAACTGTACCGATAAAAAATAAGTCAACTGATTATTTGAAATAGCATCATTGACTTACATTACCCTTATATTATTGGACAATAAGACACTATAGTTTAATTATCGATTTCCAATTGTTCCATATTTTCAACTTAAAACAAATTTATGTCAAATGACTTTTTTTTCAAAAATATCGAAAATAGGTTATACAGGATTTTAAACTAAGAAAGTCATTGGGCTAGAAACGATTATTGAACATCTCTTTTTAGACTTATTTTACATTGAATTGTCTTGGTGAAACAGAACAGAAGTGTTTTTTTTATCTGTAAAGAATGTTCCGGATTTGCTTTTAAAAAAAGAAATCAAATTTTCTTATAAATCGTCGCCAAAATTGTTCCGAATTGTATATGAAAAATCTACAAACACAAATAACTGTTTGAAATCCCTCTTCTAATAAATAAAATAAATAATCTTCTTCTCATTTACGAATATCGTTTGTCCCGGATTTTTATGAAAAACATTCTAACTCTATTTATGTAAAATCGCACTTCTGTCGTACATTACATTTTTCTAGCTAAAACGTTTTAAAATCTAATTATCGTTAATATTATGATCCGATTTTTAAGGAAAAACCAAAAATCCAAAGCATGGTATGAAAATCTCTCCACAGAAGTATGGTACATCTAATTTTCATACGAGACAATTCCAAATATTTAATTAACGGTATTAGATTTATCTAGAATTCTCTTTTCTCTCACTATATATACAAACATCCGAAACAATCTATTATAGATACTTAAAACTATTGCGATGTTTCGGAAGGAAAATTAAAGGTTAATCAAATTTCCAATAGCTTTTAGTTGTTCCTTTTTTTTATATTTTCATGACGGACAGACACACTGACAGACAAAACGCAAAAAAATGCGGCTTTAATCCTAATATATATATAAAGCGGCCTTTATATATATATATATATATATATATATATATATATATATATATATATATATATATATATATATATATATATATATATGCACGTATATAATGTCTTTAAAAATACTATTAGAATTCTCTGTATGATTGTCTGTAGACCCTCGTCAAATCTCTCATGTTAATACAAACATTTTTTTGTTACTATCCCCATTGTGATATGATGGGATTGTTTTCTTTTGACGTCATATGAATGAATTCTTTAAATGTAATGCTAAAAAACTCACTCGGTGCACCAATATCTATGAACCCTCGAAAACTGGCTCTTGTTGTAGAAGACATGTTTTAGTCTAAGTAGGCCGTGTGACGTTGTGGATTTTTTCCCTTTGACGTCATAAGGAATACATTCTTTAAAAAAAATGCTAAAAGAACTCACTCGGTGCACCAATATCTATGAACCCTCAATAACTAACGCGTATTGATGAAGACACTTTTTAGTCTAACTAGGCCGTGTGATGTAGTAGATATTTTTCCTTTGACGTCATATGGAATGAATTATTCAAACGAAAAACAACTCGGTATAATAATGTTTATTAAACCTCGTTATCTGATTTGGATTTTTAAAAGGCATAATAGCTATATTTAGAACTAATCTAGATTTTTAAAACTAGATCTAGATTTTTTTCAGTATATTTAGATTTTGATATATTTTAGATATTTAGAACTAATCTAGATTTTTAAAGCTAGATCTGGATTTATATTCTAATTAAAATCGTTGTAGATTCTAGATCTGGAATTTCTAGGTCTAGTTTAGATTAGATCAATTCATAGAATTTCAATTTCTAGTCATAAATTGTAGATTTTGATTTCCAAACGTCTAGATCAATTTCGCAATGTTATAATATACTAAAGCTAATCTACTATTATTAAATTTAATGTTGCATTCAGTCTATTGATAGATTATCTAGGCTTTTTTGTTTGCATAAATTTAATCTAAAATATTCCAAATTTATATTATAGATCAGAAGTTTAGATTAGGTAGATCTACATCCTCATTCTAGTTCCCCTTAAATGAACATGCCAATAGCTCTGTTGTTAACTGAATGCTGAGACAACGAAGTGTAGACCTACAAGCACGAGATCTATTCTCTTCTTCTTTTTTTCCCAATTACAAATCAAGGCTGAAAGATGATCTCAAATCGCTCGTCTGACATAGTGTACATATCTGGTAGGTGCCGTAATGTGTAATATATCTCTTTATCAATAATAAGCTATTAATTTGTAACCAGTTTGTTATTAAGTTAAGAGCAATGCCTGGACGTGCGGTTAGCGTGCTGAACTGATTATCTCGAGGGTCCCGGGTTCATACCCTGCTCGCTGCCAACCTCCGTCGTCCAGCGAGAAGTTAATTATTTTTAACTTAGAAGAACATTCAAAACATGTAAAACAGAAAAAAACATTTTTTTTACAACGGCTTATAAATCTTTATAACATCATTACTTTTTACCATCAAAATAAAATCACGTCTTGAATTTTCGTTGCGAATAGACGGATCCAACAAGGATCTGATTGTGATGGTGTCCGCCTTTGAGTTTGTGTGATTAACACAAACTCTTTTTGTAATTTTGTTTCAATATGCTATTATATTTAAAGTTGTATAATGGAGGTATTGTGTTTTTTTTTTTCAATGTATTTTTAAAATGTTTTTCTTGTTTATCAGATCGAAATGGAGAGAAAGAGAAAATAATGAGGAGAAAGAGAGAATGGTGTTTAAAAAAAAACACATAAATATAGAAGAAGATGTGAACAGAGAACACTATTGTAAGAGACATATCAAGAGAAAGAGACAGAGAGATACATAGAGTTTCCATTTGAGTGTCTAGATAAGAAAAAAAGAAATGTGATGTGTACTTGTTGCTACTAACTATATTGTTAGAAGACTCGACCTTGTGACTTTGTCCAATCTGTTAGTTAGTCGGGGGGGGGGGGAGTGATTTGTAAGAGAATTTCTTCTTTCGCTGCTTTTTAAAAGTTGTTTGAATGAAACTTTGACATTCAGCCATTGCACAGTTCACGTAATGGAGGAGGGACGCAGGACATTCAGCCATTGCACAGTTCACGTAATGGAGGAGGGACGCAGGACATTCAGCCATTGCACAGTTCACGTAATGGAGGAGGGACGCAGGACATTCAGCCATTGCACAATTCACGTAATGGAGGAGGGACGCAGGACATTCAGCCATTGCACAATTCACGTAATGGAGGAGGGACGCAGGACATTCAGCCATTGCACAATTCACGTAATGGAGGAGGGACGCAGGACATTCAGCCATTGCACAATTCACGTAATGGAGGAGGGACGCAGGACATTCAGCCATTGCACAGTTCACGTAATGGAGGAGGGACGCAGGACATTCAGCCATTGCACAATTCACGTAATGGAGGAGGGACGCAGGACATTCAGCCATTGCACAATTCACGTAATGGAGGAGGGACGCAGGACATTTTATAGGCTATATAGGATTATATTATAATTAAGGTTATTTCCAATAAGCAAATAGTCTACTTAGGTGATTTGTATACATTTTATCTCTTATAAAACATTTGGACTCTGTGACTTTCTACTGAAATCATCCAATAGCTAAATATAGGAACGAAAAAAACCAAAGGATGGAGAGATTAGAGGAGAGAAAGATGATACAAAATGAAGATTTGTCACATTTTTGGTTAGTTTCGTTGTGTTTGTTTCTTTCATTACGTTGTGTTTGTTTCTTTCATTACGTTGTGTTAAGATCAATTCAGTGTGTATTTAATGTACAGGTTGTCATTCGGTAATTCACCTTCATCTATTCCTGAAACGTTGGGTCACCGCATAGGTCGACCATCTCGTTGTCTTTTACCTTGACTAGAATCTCTTACAGTCCACTCTTTGATCTTCGCATCCAATTTCTCTCTGCCTCATCTTCTCCATTTGTTTATATGTTATTGAATTGTGCACTAATACATTCTATCAATTCTATTGTTTGGTTTGGTTTTTTTCAATTCATATTTCTTAAATGACACTTACGTAATGTTTCAAGAAACGCAACATTTGAATCATCTATTTTGATAACTGCTCATTATTCCGTAGTGCTTACATTTCGCAGCACGCGTGACTACACATTATAATCCCAGAAAGATCGCTACATTAATTATTGAACTGATTACAATTTATATGCACGTGATGTCGAATGTACAATAAATCTAGCGGCTATTTAATTTTCGACTCATATGTTATTTTAAAATACAGATCTATATGTTTGACAGTGGTGTGGACGGTTACCTAAGTTGTTATTTCGTCGTGCTGATAACGCGAATATCGTGAGTTCGGTCACTAGTTTCAATAATTAATACAATGTGAACGTTGAGTTTACTTCAAGTAGGATCTCATTTTTGCTATCGCGGTGTCTTCGATACCTACGTTTGAGGATGAGTGCAGTGTCTTCGATACCTACGTTTAAGGATGAGTGCAGTGTCTTCGATACCTACGTTTAAGGATGAGCGCAGTGTCTTCGATACCTACGTTTAAGGATGAGTGCAGTGTCTTCGATACCTACGTTTAAGGATGAGTGCAGTGTCTTCGATACCTACGTTTAAGGATGAGTGCAGTGTCTTCGATACCTACGTTTAAGGATGAGTGCAGTGTCTTCGATACCTACGTTTAAGGATGAGTGCAGTGTCTTCGATACCTACGTTTAAGGATGAGTGCAGTGTCTTCGATACCTACGTTTAAGGATGAGTGCAGTGTCTTCGATACCTACGTTTAAGGATGAGTGCAGTGTCTTCGATACCTACGTTTAAGGATGAGTGCAGTGTCTTCGATACCTACGTTTAAGGATGAGTGCAGTGTCTTCGATACCTACGTTTAAAAAAAAACACTTTCGACATGCATATTTTTTTTATACATGTTGCAGACAAAGTCTTTGTCCGCCTGATTTTGTGATTTTAAAAGTGGTAAAATTACTTGTATATATGTATTCATCGCCATAGACAAAACACAGTTTAAAATAATCCGTCTTGATTTTTCCAACTCTAGGGATTGTCATGACATGTACATGTTCGGATAACATTTATTTTGTCCTCTTATTCAATACGGATGTCCTAATTTTTATATGTATCATTTCATTTGTGTTGCTTAAGTGTTAGGAGCTCAACATGCAAGAGTTGAAGTCGCTTGAGAAGATGTATGTTTAAGAATGTCTCGCTTGCATCTCCCCCACGCGTGAACCGAGGTACCAATCACCACCTACATTTCATGTTCTACTGCTTTTTGTAATAACCGAATGTGTGTGTCTCTCTCTAATAGAAAGGTCATGGACGCTGTGAGTCCTGTCTGCTCTCACGACCAGAAATGTTTCTCAAACATCAGCCAACAAAAAGCTTTACACTTGAGCTAATGGTTGGACAAAGTAGAGCTACTGCTGGTGAAAGGTTCACCAAGGTCGTGAATGGTTCACCAAGGTCGTGAATGGTTTGGCTTGCTACTTTATCATGAAGTCAAGTGGGGGGCCTTTGAAGAAAATTGTTAAGATATACATTTTAGTTGGGAGTTAGTTATTGTTACGTAATATCAACCCTGATTTGATGTACATTTCCTGTGGTTAAATCATCCATCGGTGTACGAATGCGATTTTATTTCTGTATGAAATACTACTTTGATCTATCGATCCTTTGCCGTTGTTTAAAGTTTCTCAAACTGTGGAGTGGTGTCACCTTAATGTTGGAATGACGATTGTGTAAAATGGGTGATAAAAACCAAATTTAAGCATGAAATAAAATAAAACAAAACAAAATATATTTTAAAACACACACACACACACAAACACCACAGAGCTTAACAAAAACCAACCGTTCAAATCAACTCAAAGTAGAGAAACGTTATACCTAGTTCCATAACCTTACTTGCCTATACACATTAGCAATTTTGTCACCATTTAATTGATTTGTGGTCGATTTTTTTTTTCTGTTTAAGTTTATTTATTGTCAACATCTAGTAAAAACAATTAATTGTCATAAAATCTTTTTCATATGCATCAATTTGTTAGTTTATGGGATGATATAATTTATTTATATGTTTTGTTTCAGGTAATAAAAATGATGATTACTGTTGTTGGCATCTACGGGTTCTGCTGGCTACCCCTGCACCTTATCACCATAGCAACGGATGTCCACGAAGAGTTGTGGGACTTGTCGTACACCAGAGTTCTTTGGATCAGCGCCCACTTCCTGGCCATGAGCAACTGCGTGTACAATCCTTTCATTTACTGGTGGATGAACCCAAAGTTTCGTGAGGGCTACGTCTCAATATTCAAGCGCTTTCGAGCGTTCCTGTGCTTTTGCTGTCTGCACAACCGCGGCCGAAACACGTCCTTGACCTCACTAAACGGCAGGAGGTATTTTACCAAGTACGGTAACGGGTCCGGAAACAACCTGTCGCTAAGCAGGTTCGCCAGCAATACCCAGATGATGGAATGCACGGGGATGTTTCTGGACGACACCCGCAAGTGCGACTCCCTCATGCTGTCGGAGCACATGAAGATCGCAGACAGGCAGGCGGAGTTCTCTCCGAAACTCAGCAAGATCTCCGAGGTGACGGAAAATGGACTCAGCTACTACAGTGGAAAGCCTGCGTGCAACAAGAAAGAGGACTTTGACGACTGCCGTACTTAAGGCTGGCTTGTCGGCATGCCCTTCAACCTGGCAACAAATGTTGTCTTGAAATCAGTGCCAATCTTAAGCGACAGTCGTCGTGGCTTCTGGAGCCAAACTGAACTATTAGCCCTTAGTGGAATCAAAAAGAAATGTTTCTGTTAAACGAAAATAACTTTTAGTTCAATGAAAAGCGTTATAAATAAGCTGGATTAAAGAACTGAGGCCTTTCTATTGGCTCAAGGGTCTACCGAAAGAAACTCTCTTGGTGCTCAAATGCTGACAATAAATGATGCCTAACAATGCAGGCGTCACTTTTTCGTCCTAGATGAAGCATAATGGAACGTCATCAACACAAATCCTAGACTGTTGGTACACAATGTAATCCACACCACAGGCGAATTGTAATTATAAGACACTTGTTGACTTACCTTTGTTCCAAATGTCTACTTTACGTTTTGGTGATTATAATGTGTATATTTCTTGTACTTAACATTCGCATGTCAGCAGTCATAGAAAGATCTTTACTGAGACTATTAACTCTTTCTCAAGAGCTTATGTTAAGAGAAAGTGAGAAAGGGCGGTGACGAGGGGCGACTACTCATGATTCCGCGAACAAAAATATATTTATGTTTAGTATGAGTGCAAAGTAGTTTATGGAAAGTGGTCTATAGAAAGTGGTCTAAGTAGCCCGCTTCCTATATTCTGATTTGTGCATAATAAACTTGCCCATCTTGTCAAGCTTGTGGATATGATGTCAATGAAGCTAAAGACCACCTGGTCGCTTGCTCGTTCTTCATGTGACAATATCGTTGGTGGGAGATACCCCCCCCCAAAAGCTTCCTCCAGTTCAAAGTCAGGGTCTGGTTTTGTGAGATGGGAAACTTTTCAAGGGCCATCCTGTACTATTCTGGGACTTGTTCCAAAAGACCTGGCCATTCTATTAGCCCAATGTTTAATTAACTTTTCTATTTCCTCAAGTCTCTGCATTCCTCTGCAACGATTATATCTATGTCTTGATTCTCTTTTCACGTTGCCACTAAGTGAAAAGTTCCATGAAGTATTCTTTGATACCAAGCATTATACTCAGAGCAATTGCCCCCAAAGTCATTTACACATTTCTTTCCTAACAGCGTACATTGTTAGGTGTAATTTTCGTATTCCAGTGCAATCGGAGAAAATGTATTAAAAATTATCGCTCAGATTTTCATTTTGCAACTTTCAATTTTGTTGAGGACTGGACAAGGAAATAGTTCTTGTCTCGTGCAAGATGATATACATTGTCATGATTTGAACTTTCTGTGTGATCTAAGAGTCATTTCGCTTTTTTATTTCACAAAGACGTTTTAGGCCTGAAATACTTACATGTACGTCCTGTGGTAAGTTTGCGATTTATATGCTGTTGATGTACATAACCCATGCTCACACACATGAACCATGTATAGCGGAGAACTCGGTCATTGCAGCCTGAGCTATTTCTAGTGCGTCTTCTTGCTGAAAGGGGAGATAAACACTGAACTTGTTATGTAGATGTCTTTCTATGAGTTGATATTACTGAATGGCCAATTGATGTTTTAATTATCTCTTTGTCTTTGTATTAAACATTATCCTCACATTATCATGTCACTCCAGAATATACTTCAAGTTTGTAAGGACATAATAAACATTCCCGTGGATGGTTTCAAAAACGTTTTGTTCAGCTGTGTTTATTAATAGAGTGTGTATTTTGTGAGAGCATGTGTCATTCAGACTACTACTATTGCAAAGATAACCGTTAGATCTATTATCTATCTATCTATCTATCTAGTTAGATCTATAGTACACAACTCTACTGTATATCTTATATAGTACCATACAAATGATAAAGCCGATATTGAGCATATTCACATTAATGCGATTAAAATAATTTGGACTGAAATCCTATTTCGACTTATAACTTAAAACAGATAAATAAATACAAACTCTTATTTTTCTTTACTAAGAAATAAATGTAAAACTAGAGTTAAATTTTAAATTTGACTTTCTCTACTTTCCTACTACATTAGGTGTATCCAAAAAAATAATGTATTTGAATTAAACAACAAATTACAAACCTGTTTTTTGTTTTACAGAATTTGAACACTAGCAGATAGCGGTTTATATCTCCAGCCATGCATAATGAGTACTATTGACCTGCTCAATGAAAACTATGTCTATATTTAAGTCTGTAACATTTAGCGTCTGTCTTTTGTGGGAAAAATAAGAAATTGAAATAAATCTATTTCAGTTAAAAATGTGTACCCGCCTGAGGATATTAAATTTACAATTTGAGACCGATGGCGATAAAGATAATTAAAAAAATATATAAATTTGTAATTCGATTCAACAGCTCTTCAACTTATATATTATTCAATAGTCCAAGACGTCCAATGTTAATGGTATTAGCACAAATTATGTGGAAATAAGACCACATTGCTGTCTTGGTCATTTAACTGAACACTGTCTAAATAAGACCACAATGCTGTCTTGGTCGTTCAACTGAACATTATCTAAATAAGACCACAATGCTGTCTTGGTCGTTCAACTGAACATTGTCTAAATAAGACCACAAAGCGGTCTTGGTCGTTCAACTGAACATTGTCTAAATAAGACCACAATGCTGTCTTGGTGGTTCGACTGAACATTGTCTAAATAAATAAACTAACGTTGCTTCAAAACCTTGTCCTTCCCCACCGCACTTCAGTTGGTTACAGATCTGCAGGATAACCTATACTACACGTGAAACGTGATGCGATGGCCATGGGGGAGGAGGGTCATCAATCTCGTCTGATCTGACACACATCACAATAATAAAGCAATAACATTTAACCCCCGGCGTATTCTCGATTATACGCCCTGCAGGAGGTCGAAATCAAAGAACAAATTAGTTGCAGAATATGATGTCGGTTGGACATTGGATTTCTCTAGCACACCAGCATCAGGATTAACCTTATATGCGATACAAAAGAAAGGAAGGTCGATGCCTTGAATATCATATTAGCCACAGAAATGAACGTGCAAATAAGACAATAGACATCTCGCCGTGGAGGACTCCAGCAGAGAAGTGTTTTCATTTCATTGCAACCGTTAGATCCGTTGATCCGGCTCGAGAGCTGAGACTCAAATACAGACTTAGTTCTTGATTGTAGACATCCATACTTTACTTTTATTGATTTGATTTAATCAAAATGACCCATACCGCAGGGTGGCAGCTGGGGAAAAATCAGGCTAGATGTCTACCAAGTTATCATTCGCCATCTTCATAATTATATCACTATGGATTCCAATACTACATCAATACTATGACATCTAGGTTAATATTAGTTCTGATACTAGGTTAGTATTAGTTTTGATACATATACTCTTTAAAAAAACATTCATTTCTGTATATGATTTCTTGTAAATTCAGCTTAAAATGGACAAACTAGGAAACATTTGGAGGAACAAATATTTTGTATCAGTTGTGGAAGGGGAAATCAGCGGGACTTTAAAAGAATGTTAAAAATCTTCTAAGAGTCGTAACTGCGTCAACTATATTTCATATAAGGAAATAAATGGGATATTTTAGGTTGTAACCCCTGACTCAGCTAACCAAGCCATACCTTCTGTAGGCTTATTAATTAACTCACACACAGCGCTGGATTTACCTATAGTAAACATAAGCTATAGCTAATGGTTCCCACTTTGTTTTTGGGCCCCCATAATGATTAAACGTTTATTTTCAATCATTTTGAAAAAAAAAAAAAGAATTGTCTCCTAGTGGTCACTAGGGGCCCCCCATATCTCAAATAGCTTGAATGTTGCTGTCAATGTTGATATTACTAAGTTTTTTGGGAGCTCTATTTATCTTGTTTCTATATATTATACCTATAAAGACCAGCTTAGGCGCCAACTTGATTTAATTGACATAAAAAAGAACTTGGTTACATGCGGCCTCAGAACGAGACAGCTGGAGATCCCTTACAAAGGCGCGGGATACACATTTGAGACCAAAGGAAAATACACTGCCGAGGACAGACGTAGACGGCGAAAATAAAATCTAAATCCACCACTAGTGGACAAGGGTTAGGCCTGCGCTAAATGTGAGGTAAAATATGTAGGTCGCAGTTGTGGCTACGTAGCCAAGGGAAATACTGCATTTCTCATTAATCATCTGACTCAAAGAAAAGCCTTATTATATATTATATATTACCTTTAGACAAATATCGAACGATACGCACACACACACACACACACAAACATATATATATATATTTATATATACTATTATAATAATAATTTAATGTATAGAGCGCTGCTAACAAACAAAATATAAATCTACACTTTACTAATATATATAGGTAAGGTGTAGATGTAATAAATGTCAAACATTGTAATTCCACAGAAGGGAAACAATCCTGAGCTGCCTAAGTCTGCCATAAACAAACTACGCATTACTCTACACAGTCTCAAAGAGCATTTATTTCCTTTATTTGAGTCTCCCAGCTAACCCGAGTTATGTTTTTAATCTATCGTCGCATCACTACAGAAATTCCCAATGACGCTACTTGCACTTTCCCGCTCTCTCTCAGCAGCAGCAGCAGACGTTATTTTATTTTATACCCGCTACATGCAACAACAATCTTTGTCTACACATTAAATGTACCACCATCAGTTATTGTTAGGTATTAGTATTACATCAGTCATTGTTAGGTTTTTGAAAATAGACTTCGAATTCATTTAATTTAATTAATTATTACGATGTATTTGTTTGAATGTCTGACCGACTGTGGGTACTTGTATTGGTACCTAACATTCCAAGTGTTGGTCAACTTCTTATTGGCCTACACTTTGACTTGGATTATTGAAGCTAGTAGTTGTCTCAACATACGAAAGGGTCTTAACAACCAATACACACATACATCCTCCCCCCCACACACACACAAACGCACATAAACTGAAACGCTATCGATGGGTTTCGTACTGTCGCCTGTCACTAGTATTTATACGTAAAGATCCGAAGATGTTTGAGTTTCCATTAACAGTGCAAACAAGAAACTTGGCACCTCGAAGTAACGCAGAACAAATATGTTGTTTTTTTGTTGTTTTATTTGTACGAATAGTATTTAGAATAGTTTTAAACGTACTAGTTCCGAAGCTTTTCAAAGCGCCCTTTAAGATGGCACAAGTCACAGACACTTTGTTACCTGCTACAGCAAGAGCTGCTTTGAATTGAGTCACGTAGGAATTGGTTGATGAAATATTTTCTTTTTATTTACACGTTAAGACAAATAGTAAATGTCTTCAGAGAAGTAAATTTAGAGACATTTACCATCTCATGTATTGGTCTAACCATGGGCGTAGCCAGGATTTTTTTCGGGGGGGGGGGGGGGGAATTTTTTTCTCCCCCCCTCCCGTGAAAAAAAAATGTGTATGTATGTGTGTGTGTGTGTACATAATCTTTATTACATTCTGACCCTTTATTCTTTCGGAACACGTTTATTGTGCCCTAGAATAGGTTCTTCCAGTAGTTAGCGGAGCCCCGCCGCTAAACACTATTTGTGGTATTGAATGCCAACAAAATGCATATTCTGAGGTATCTATAATGCATTTTCCTGCTATTAAAAAGTCTTGTTTCAAAAACTTAATGTGCTATTCTTAGTGACTTAGACCCTACCACGCCGTTCGGCGCATTTGCCGTCAAGCTGTTTCCACAAAAATCTGTCACTGGTAATGTCTGAAACCTCTTTCCACCTGCTCTGAGGACCTCCATGAAAGTGTGGCGCCAAGTTGTACTGGGATGTCATTTCCCGCAAACCTCATGCGACGTTCTGTTACAATCTTACTTAAGGGGTCGACTCCCAGTTCGGCATAGGATTTCCTTGATTTAGACCCGATATCTATTACGGACTCCTAAAATCTGTATTAGCCATCTTTGTTGAGCCACATTTTAGTGTTTTTCAATTTCGGCAGATGACTTTTTCACTGCACTTTATTAATGTAGCCCCGCCACTGATAGAAATGTGTAACCTCTCTTGAATACGCTCTTGGAATTAGGTGACTGTAGTTTGCTTTTTAGATTTTATATCGAAAAGTTTTATCGTCAAAATCATCTGTTGGGGTTTTTAAACTAAAAAATCTCAGGACTTTGTTGAGTTTTTTTTAAATTCAAAACCCAATTAAGATACGATCATGGAATTTAGTAACTATAGTTTGCTTTAGAATAATATTGAAGATTGAGGTTTTTCCACCTCAAAACGCTCTGTATGGGTTTTTTAAACTCAAAACCATTTAAAGGAGAGGCGTTTTAATTCAAAACTCCCAATTGGCTTGGCTACGCTCAAATAATTTTAGTGTGTAATTTGCTTTTTTTTTTATATAGAAGAGGTATTTTTTTATCATCAAACCCTTCTGAAGGGGGGTTTAAACTCAAAACCACTTTCGGCAACGCTGATAGCATTTTGAGTGCGTAAGTTGCTTTTATTTTTACATTGAAGATGTATTTTTTAGCTTCAAACCCCGCTGGCGGGGGGTTTAAACTTAAAAAGGTGTCAAAACCCATTTAGCTACGCTCATAACATTTTGAGTGCATAATTTGATTTTTTTTTCATATTGAAGAGCTGGTTTATCGTAAATTTTGGAGGGGTTTTAAACTCAAAATCTTCCTTAACTGTGCTCTTGGAACTTGTGGATTGTCGTTTGCATTTTTTGTTTAATTTGCTTTATAGAAGAGGGAGATTAAACTGCAAAAACCCATGGTAAGGGGTTTTAAACTCAAAACTCACCGGTAGGGGGTTTTAAACTCAAACTTCAAGTTAGGGCTTTTTAAACTCAAAACCCCCTTGGCTGCGCTGGGGCAAGGGATGGTTTAGTATTAAAATCTCACCTAAAATAAACAAATCCAAGCAAAAAATCAGTCACTTAAGTCCGTCTCCCCCCCCCCCCCCGGGGGGATTTCATTTCAGGGGGGGGGGTTGAACTGCAAAACCCCCCCTGGCTACGCCCATGGGTCTAACACAATTTAGAGACATTTACCATCCCATGTATTGGTCTAACACAAATAGTAAATCTCTTCAGGGAAGGCAATTTAGAGACATTTACCATCTCATGTATTGGTCTGACACAAATAGTAAATCTCTTCAGGGAAGGCAATTCAGAGACATTCACCACCTCATGTATTGTTCTAACACAAATAGTAAATCTCTTCAGGGAAGTCAATTTAGAGACATTTACCATCTCATGTATTGGTCTAACACAAATAGTAAATCTCTTTTCAGGGAAGGCAATTCAGAGACATTTACCATCTCATGTATCGGTCCAGTCAGCTGAACGCTCCAACATTATAATGAGAACGAGGAAGGAGAAGAAGAGACATTTTTGTGTGTTTTATGTGTTTGTAAAATATTTTACATGTTTCGGATGTTCCTTCAGAATTGAAAATAATTTACTTCCAAGTTCAAACCTCCTGCAGGACGACGGGGGACGGGAGCGGGCAGGGTTTGAACTCGGGACTATCGATAAATCTGAACGACAGTCTAGTGTGTAAACAGCAGGCAGCTATCAGTTTTGTTAGACACTACTCTAGTGCTTCTGTGGCCAGATAAAATTTAGTCTAAGAAAACAAGAGAAATAACTATTAAGACTCTAGCCCTAGCCCATAAAGGAGGATATTTATGATCTGAGCTGCATACACATTATGTCAGATGGTAGAGTTATTGTTTATTAAAGTATATTCCATTTCAAAGACTAGTTCTCAGGATGGCTATATATGTCGGATAGCGTATTATTATTATTATTTTTATTTTATATCTTTGCATATTTTTCTCTGAATATTATTTTCACAACAAGACTTCATATTTTCTTTCATGACGAAATCTATTGTGTAAAATTAGAATGGCAAACATATGAATTAAAAAGTTCAAGTCCATACAAAATGTTTCTCCATCTCTTATTAAGCTGAATGTTAATAAATTTTTATCAGTATTAAAAATCAAACTACACGTGATACCATAAATACATGAACAAATGTGGTCCTTCAACAGATTTATTTTCTAAATCTAATGTTTCAGTGGAACGAGTGGGCCAGAGATTTATGACGAGCACTGAAATACATTCCGTGGCAATTATCTTTCACATTTTTAGTTTACCTATACACACTAAAGGTGTGAGATTTATGTGTTCAAAAGGACAACAACAGCAAAATGAATTAATACATTTTCTTAGTCATGAGTCTCTTTGTAGGTCTAACACTATTCGTCTATATTTGAATTAGAGAAGTAGCTTGGTGGGGATAAATTCACTTTAAATTTCAAGCATATTTATTAAATTAATTAAATTAAATCCTTCGTTTATCTCACAAGTCAACTAGTTATGTTTGTTTGTTATTATTTTAGTTTTTTGTTGTTTTTTTTGCGATTAGTTGATTTTATTTTTCCTGCATCTGCGACCTCGTGAGTCAACTCCTAGATCTAGACCTTACAAGCTGATATCTCTCCACTGTAAAACAGTAAAGCACGTACAAACCTCCTGCTACAGTGACGACATGTTTGCAGTCATTTTATTTAAACGTTTAGATTTAAATCGTTACAAGTAAAAATTAAAAAACAAACTTTCCTATTTCGTCTGTCTGTGACGTACCCATACATGTATGTCCCTGGATCAAACATTCTGTCCAGTGTGTGACGTAACTGTTTGCACACTTTAATCCGACAGCTGACATCGTCATCTTGTCCAGTTACACTGGTCACGAATTTGTAAGGCTGGGTCTCTAGGACCTCAGATTGAAGATCTCCCCCTCGCCCCCGCGTGGTGCTGTAAACCTTTTTCGTGTTTTGACCATTACATCTCAGAACTAGTTCGGCGTCCTTTAAGCTGTTTCTTTTTTAAATTGCTCATTAAGAATATTGTAACTATATATTCCATCTAGTATGTTTATAAATAAATCATTTATTCCTTGAAACCATCTTTTAGCGTAAAAAGTCAAAAGATTTCTGCATGCATACTTTCACTTTGTCTCTTTTATTTGTTCAGTTTTGATTCACGTTTTCATTATTTAGATTTGAAATAGGGAAACCAAATGAAATAAATGACTATTTATTGTACCTAAGAATGCATGAATCAATACAACAAAATTAACCAATTACACAATTATTTATTGGTAACTAATTATTATGCTTGATATAGAATAAGGGAAATAAATTTTACACTATTGAGATATTCTGTTGTAAGTGCAGAGTTCTTTCCGTTAAATAAATTAAGTTTTTTTTTAAAAAGGATTTTCTTTATATTTTGTCTCGTTAGTCTGTGGGGGTGCAGGAAGTGATCGTGAGCTGCTCTTTGCAAGGGAACTGAGGACCTGCTCTAACATATTCCTTTTAGAGCAGGTAGCGAGAAGAACGTTGTCAGCTTTGCGACTTAGAAACAAAAAAAAAAGTGACATGTCCCCAAGGTGCCATTTCAGTTAATGCACTGACAAGGTAAAAAAATGTAACTTGAGCCTCCCCTTCCCCCTCCCCTTTGTTATTGTGATCGTGGAAAATTATTTTGGTCGTGGCTTTTTCTTAATGTCTTCCTTAAGGACAGAATTATCCTTTATTGATAGTGAAGAGATGTTTTTGTTAGATTATAAAGATATGAAAGACAACTCCGAAAGAAAAGAGAAGAGCTGCGTAACAAGCCTCGTTCTGAGACAATAAATGGACAAAAAAAAACTTCCTGTATAGAATAAAGCTTTCATGGAGACATTTAGTTAGGGGAAGGCAATCCAAGATATTTGATCTAATCGAGACGCCTTCGTATTAAACTAAAATGAGGACAGGGGAGATATTTGCCCCTGCTTTTACAAAACTTATATCTGTATCTTTCTTCATGTTTGTATCTTTATTGTATGATTTTCTCAATCAACACTCACAGATACCCCTACTCATCCAAACGACATCAAATTTGGCCCTACAAGCTCATATTCTTTGACATAAACCAATTTAAACCAGGTTACAAAGACAGTTTTTGTGAAACACAAACTCAAAATCGGCCCCCCGAAGTTGTCCACCTAGAGTCTTCACCAGTATTTGATCACGGGACAGCCACAGCATCTCCATATATTCATTTAGCGTACACTTATATTTTTTTAAATAATAATTACTAACCTTATCCATACATTCAAAATTAATAACATTGTTACAATGGAATAAAGAGAAACTAAAAAAGATTTATTCTTCAAACAAAATTAGATACATTGGTAACACGAAAAAAAAAGAATTCTTGAACTTCTTTAAGCTACAATTGTGTACAAATGACTTAAGACTTTCCCCTCGCAAATAAAAATAATATCTCCGTTGTCATTTGTCATACAAACTAGACATTGATCTAGCTAGATCTAGACCTAGTTTTATATCTAAATCTAGATTCAATATCTAAGTCTAAGCCTAGATCTGGAAATAGATCTAAGTCTCTAAGTCTAGATCCAGAAATAGATCTGTCTCTAAGTCTAGATCTAGAATTAGATCTGAGTCTATATCTAAATCTAGATCTTTATATAGAATCTACTATATCTAGACTAGAACTCGTATAATAAATTTAGATCTATGTAGATCTGGCCTCTATTTATTGTAATTTAGATTGTTGTCCAGTGTATAGTCTAAAGAGGATGTCTGAAAACTGCGCGTTATAAAAGTAGTTTTTTAATTATTTATTTAAAACTTACAATTGAAACGAAGTTCGTATTAAAATTCTTTTTAAAAACAACATTTGAATCAGTATTCTATTCCATGAGTTAGTTAATAAATGGAAAATCTATTTGATAATGATCCATTGATACGTTTTCAACCGTGACCTTATATGTATTTTTTTTTACCAATGCGCGAATCTATGAATGAAGCTTGATTTATATTGAAGAAGCGTGTGAACTTTTAATTAGACTTACTTCCCCTGAAGTTATTCATTAAAAAGTGGTGTAATTTTTTGAAAAATCTGCTTGCATATTTAATTTAAATTTCACTTTCGGAAAAGAAAAAAAGTAACCTTTGCATCAGAACTTTGAATGATCCAAAATATCATGATGTCCGATTTTCATTTTCTCTTCTAGTTTCTGAGATCTAAACGGGACAGACGGACAGAAAGACAGCCCACACAAAACTAATAGCGTCTTTTCCCCTTTCGGGGGCCGCTAAAAAAATCAACTAATTTGTTAATCAATTAGTCGTAATTATGTAATTTTATTTTTTATAAAAATTTGCTAATCTAATATAAGTATTTTGTAGAAAATTTGGCGATTGAAGTTGAATGATAGCAAGAGTAAATCAAAATAATTAAATGTCAAAGTAAAGAATATATTAAAGACTGTGTATAGAAACCAATTATAAAGAAAACTTTGTTGATTGATATCTTCTTCCTCGCCGAGTTCACTTACGGTCTCTCTGCCTAAAAACTAAATTTTAAATTATGTCTTTCAACCCTATCCACGTCTGTCTACATCCACGTCTGTCTACATCCACGTCTGTCTACATCCACGCCTGTCTTCATCCACGTCTGTCTACATCCACGTCTGTCTATCCAAGTCTGTCTACATCCACGTCTGTCTACATCCACGTCTGTCTACATCCACGTCTGTCTACATCCACGTCTGTCTACATCCACGCCTGTCTTCATCCACGTCTGTCTACATCCACGTCTGTCTACATCCACGTCTGTCTATCCAAGTCTGTCTACATCCACGTCTGTCTACATCCACGTCTGTCTACAATCACTCTGTCTACATCCACGTCTGTCTACATCCACGTCTGTCTACATCCACGTCTGTCTACAATCACTCTGTCTACATCCACGTCTGTCTACATCCACGTCTGTCTACATCCACGTCTGTCTATCCACGTCTGTCTATCCACGTCTGTCTATCCACGTCTGTCTATCCACGTCTGTCTACATCCACGTCTGTCTACATCCACGTCTGTCTATCCACGTCTGTCTACATCCACGTCTGTCTACATCCAATAGTCGTCGGAAATGATTGCAAACGTTTGTCTAAAATGGCTAAAATGATTTAATCGTAAAACAAAAACATCTCTAGTGTTAGAGAGAACACAAGTCAAAAAATGAATAGAAAATAAAAACATTTGGTGTGTTTAGTATGAGTTAAAGTGAAATTCAGACCCAATACTTTTTTACAAAGCCGATATTAACTTACTCTGACTGTCTGGTATATTTTTATGCGTAATTTCTCCCACACCTTCTTTAAGTTCAAACTTGACATATTTTATTGTTTAACCTCAAAATGTATGAATCAGCAAAAAATATTATACACAACTTAATTGATAAAAAATTATTGGTATTTAATTAATTTGTTTGGTATTGAATATCGCATCCATGGGCGTAGCCAAGATTTTTTTCGGGGGGGGGGGGGTTGGGAGATTTCCTTTTCCCCCCATCGCAAAAAATATCTATATGTATGTATGTGTGTGTGTACATAATCTTTATTACATTCTGACCCTTCATTCTTTCAGAAGACGTTTATTGTGCCCTAGAATAGGTTCTTCCTGGAGTTAGTGGAAAAGCTGTAGACTCCTGGCCACAACAAGAAAGGGCGAAGCCCCGCCGCCAAGCACTATTTCTGGTTTTGAAAGCCAACAAAATACATATTCTGAGGTATCTACTGTGCATTTTCCTGCTATGAAAAAGGTTTATTTCAAAAACTTAATGTGATATTCTTACTGACTTAGACCCTCCCGCGTCGTTCGGCGCATTTGCCGTCAAGCTGTTTCCGCAAAAATCTGTCACTGGTAATGTCTGAAGCCTCTTCCCACCTGCTCTGATGATCTCCATGAATGTGTGGCGCCAAGTTGTACTAGGATGTCGTTTGCAACTCTTATTATGCGTAATTCATTTTGTCGGAGAACATGTCCCGAAACCTCATGTGACGCCCTGTCACAATCTTATTAAGGGATCGACTCCCAGTTCGGCATAGGATTTCCTTGATTTAGACCCGATCTCTAAACCTGACTCCTAAAATCTATCTTAGCCATCTTTGTTGAGCCACAAGTAGTGTTTTTCAATTTCGGCGCATGACTATTCACTGCATTCTATTAATGGAACCCCGCCAATGGTAGAAATATGTAACCTCTCTTGAATACGCTCTTGGAATTAGGTGACTGTAGTTTGCATTCGATTTTATATCGAAAAGGGAAGTTTTATCGTCAAAATCATCTGTTGGGGGTTTAAAACTAAAAAAATCTCTGGAGTTTTTTTTTTTTAATTCAAAACCCCATTTAGCTACGGTAATAGAATTTAGTAACTGTAGTTTACTTTAGAATAATATTGAAGATAAATATTTTCCACCCCAAAATGCTCTGTAGGGGGATCTTAAACTCAAAACCATCTAGAGGGGTTTTAAACTTTTAAAAAAGCCATCTGTAGGAGAGGGGTTTAAACTCAAAACCCCCAATTGGATTGGCTACGCTCAAATAATTTTATTGTGTAATTTGCTTGTTTTATATTGAAGATGTATTTTTTGGCTATAAACTCCGCTAGCGGGGGGTTTAAACTCAAAACCCCATTGCTATGCTCATAGATTTTAGAGTGTGTAATTTGCTTTTTTTTATATTGAAGATATATTTTTAAGCTTCAAACTCCACTGGAGGGGAGTTTAAACTCAAAACCCCTTTGACTAGACTCATAGAATTTTGAGTGTATAATTTGCTCTTAGTTTTTAATATTGAAGAAGTTTTTTAACTTAAAACCCCGCTGAAAGGGGGGAGGTTAAAGTCAAAACCATTTGCTACGCTCATAACATTTTGAGTGCGTAATTTGCGTTTTTTATACCGGGTATTGAAGACGTATTTTTTCGCTTCAAACTCTACTGAAGAGGGGGTGGGGGTTAACTCAAAACCTCTTTGGCTACGCTCATAGAATTTTGAGTGTGTAATTTTCTTTTTTTATATTTAAGAGGGGGTTTATCGTAAATTTTGGAGGGGGGTTAAAAATCAAAATCTTCCTTAACTGTGCTCGTGAAATTGGGGGATTGTCGTTTCCATTTTTTTTCTTTTGTGTTATAGAAGAGGGGAATTTAACTGCGAAAACCCCTAGAAGGGGGATTTTAAACTCAAACCACCCTGATAAGGGGTTTTAAACTCAAAACCCCCAGGGTAGGGGTTTTAAACTCAAAACCTCGTTTGCTGTGCTAGGGCAAGTGAAAGTTTAGTCTTAAAATCTCACCTAAAATAAACAAAATCAAAGCAAAAAATCAGTCACTAAATTCCGATCCCCCCTGCGGGGGGGGGGGGGGGGATTTCATTTCGAGGGGGGGGAGGGTTTTGAACCCCAAACACCCCCTCCTGGCTACGCCCATGATCGCATCGTTTGGTATATGTTCAATTATTTCTTTTATTACACTTTTAAGACATTGTATCTTCCACTTCCTAGTCTCTGTTCAAGGTGAAATAGTGCGTGATTAGTTCATTAAATTTACTTCGTATAGAAAAGGGAGTTTTTTCCTGCAGTAATGAGATATATACCAATGATTTTTGCTGTTCTCTCCCTTGGGTAAGCTTTATTTTACAAATATTTTTATTTATTTATTTTTCTTGTTTCTACTTTTTAGTGCGTTTCAATTTATTTTCTTTTATCATTTCTAAGTTATTGTCCCTTGGCTTTGTCCAGGCGTGTAAAAATAAATACGCATGCAAAGAAATGTGGTTAGGTTTATCTGATACCAACTCTACGGTCATGATACACTTTAAATTGTGACAGTATTAACGCAAAAGGTTTATAAGTAAGCAAAGTACATCTTGTATAGATTGTTACAAGCCGCTATGTTAGACAGGTCAGCTTATCTGGCCTCCAATAATAAGTCATTAAACCTGAGCTATAATGATTAACTGGAATGTTGGTCAAGAGTGGAAGTTATAGTTTTGTACTGGAGTGAAAGCTATAGTACTGGATCAGAGTGAAAGTTATAGTATTGGATCAGAGTGAAAGTTATAGTATTGGATAAGAGTGAAAGTTATAGTATTGGATCAGAGTAAAAGCTATAGTATTGGATTAGAGTGAAAGTTATAGTATTGGATCAGAGGGAAAGTTATAATATTGGATTAGAGTGAAAGTTATGGTATATGATCCGAGTGAAAGTTATAGTATTGGATCAGAGTAAAAGCTATAGTATTGGATTAGAGGGAAAGTTATAGTATTGGATCAGAGGGAAAGTTATAATATTGGATTAGAGTGAAAGTTATGGTATATGATCAGAGTGAGTTACAGTATTGGATTAGAGTGAAAGTTATAGTATTGGATTAGAGGGAATGTTATAGTATTGGATAAGAGTGAAAGTTATAGTATTGGATCAGAGGGAAAGTTATAGTATTGGATTAAAGTGAAAGTTATAGTATATGATTAGAGTGAAAGCTATAGTATTGGATTAGAGTGAAAGTTATAGTATATGATTAGAGTAAAAGTTATAGTATTGGATTAGAGTCAAAGTTATAGTATTGGACCAGAGTTAAATGTATAGTATTGCACCAGAGTGAGCGTTATAGTGGAATTGATAATGTTGAACCAGAGTGGAAGTTATATTCTTGTACCTGAGTTGAGCCAGAGTGGAAATTATAGTTTTGCACTTGAAGGATGTGGACATCATGTCATTGATATAGATTTATAGATGCACAGTACATACAGTTATAGCAGTTCACTGGAGTAGAAGTTTCTTTGTTGCACTTAAAAACAGACAGTGCAGGAATACTTTCAAGCCAAAGCAATGGAGTCTCAAAATTTGTTCAACTCAAATGTAGATTCTAGGGTTCCACTTGATCCAAGTATCCACTGATCTACAAACTGCTATTGGCTTCATTACATTGTTGCTGCCAGACCAAGAAGTCAAAAAAAAAGTCCACAAAAACGTCTATCCAGATAGATTGACATACGACTGGGACAACAATTCTTTTACTTTTCTACAATGATCCGCTTTCCTGATAGTCTGACTGACAATATCAAATAAAAAAAACTTAAAAATGAACAATATGTAAATAACATTTGGAAATAATACTTGAAGATGATATTCTATCATTATAAAATACATTTTATTGCGACATGCATAAAATATATAAATATTAAAACTAGTTTCTTGATCACTCTAAATCCATAATTTATGACGTCAACACATCATCTAGTAAGAGGACTCCAACATTGCATTGTCTTGCAGAGACAATATGCGTACGTATCATAAGCTTTGAACAAAAGAAAATATAAAGGATTTTTTTCTCCTTCTTTTGCTGTGGAAAATTGGAAGAAAAAATGCGTCCCTTTTAGATGTAGTGTTTTGTTTAATACAGTGGATGATTTAAAACTTTCAAAGTTTTATTGACCGCTGGTTAATGGTGCAATGTGGTTAGCACGACGAGTTCTGGATGTTTTGGAAGATGTGAATGTTCCAATAGGTATTGGTCTCATATGTTACAATAAAATATTTTCTAAGCCGAGATGTATCTGAGTGTCTGAGTGCATTGTGAAAGTCTGGGAACACAAACACGTCCACACGCACATACATACACATACACACACATATACACACACATACAGACACAAACACTGTCTAGATCTATTGAAAGTATCAATAATTTTGTATACATGTATAAAACATTGAACGATAATTGATTGCTCCAATCAAGGTAGTTCACTTTAAAACTATTAATTGCTGAGGCGCTAATGGCTAATTAAAAAAAAAACTACGTTTCTGTTAATGTTTCTCGTCTTGGGAAATGTCAGCTAATTAGGCCAAATATCGTGTAGTCATTAGATCAATGACCTATTGATTCTGAAGGTTAGATCGCGTGTCTGCGAGTCTGGGGTGAGCATCAGAAGAAGCTTGGTGTATACTAATGTTACTAAACGATGCCACACTTTCTGCTAAAATTATATTTAAAAAAATTAATTAATGAAATTCAAGGGAGGGCCGGTTTTGAGTTATAAAGTGTGTACTGTGTATCGTTGCACATTAAGTGCATTAACATGAACTCAAGCCATGTCATTTGCTAACTGTTATAAAGTTTAATGACTTTTTTTTCAAAGAAGATGCATTTACGAATAGTACAGGTTGAAACTTTAATTCTATTGAAACTAATTAGGCATATTAATAAATTTGAAGCTGATGGAAGAAAAGCTAATAATAGCAATAATAATCAAGTGTAATAGAAAAACTTTTTGTTTGTCTGAAATGGTTCAGTTTTGTTCTTGACACTATAAGCCATAAGCATTGCATAGAATATATTCATGATCAGAAAGATACATTGATTTCGTAGGAAACTTTTGATGTAATCCACATTTCATTTTTTTTAAATCTTTGTTTCTTTGAATGTGCAGTAAACATTTTAGTTTCATTGTATTGTTACGATCTTCTCTATCCGGCCATCTGTAAACTGCCCAACAACACATCTAAAACAACTTGACAACAAGAGCTTCAATAAACAATGTGGCGGTTTATTTACAATTACATCAACAACAGCCAATAAACACAATTGGCTACTCTAAATTCAAATGCTTTGCTACACAACAGAACTGCCTCACTAAATAAGTCTCTCTAGCTCGTACAGCTACATTTTCGAGGACTAACTTCGTAGCACACAGTCCTTACTGCTTGCTGTCCTGGACTCTACTGTCCTT
Organism: Biomphalaria pfeifferi; assembly: GCA_030265305.1. Classification (NCBI taxonomy): domain Eukaryota; kingdom Metazoa; phylum Mollusca; class Gastropoda; family Planorbidae; genus Biomphalaria; species Biomphalaria pfeifferi. The sequence continues at coordinate 449,067 of JASAOG010000130.1, read as the reverse complement.
TCTAACACACTGTCTCTCGTCTGTAAAGGCTTTCTGGTCACATGACCATAACATTGGTCATAATGCGTGCATTAGCAGTAATGTCCCTTGTTCAACACCCCTGACCTGTGTGATTGGCCTGAATCATGTGTGTCAGTAGGCCGCACAAACATTAACCCTTTCAATCCGCCACTAGGGTTGCGCCCTTCTCAGATTTGTCCGTCCTTTTATCGACGCAGGTGGGGGTCTATCAGTGGGAGTGGCAGTGGTCTTGTATTGCCATCTCGATGGGGGCATCTGCATTGCTACCTGTGTATGTCTCTTTCTCCTGCACCAGTTGGTCGTCCTTTGATTGAGGGGACGTCGTGTACGTTGCCTGGTCTTTCTATCAGTCGTCGCCGATCGCAGCCTCGTGGCTAGTAGCGGAGCACTTGATGACATGGCAGTGGTCAGCAACACTGCTACTCGTACACGTTTTTCCCGCTGACTTTCTCGATGCACCGTAGGCCCCCAGGAGGCCTGGTTGTCAAACACGGCATAATCTTCAAGCGTGTCTGGAAGACATGTCTGTGGGGCACGTGGGTAACGTCCTGTGTACACAAATCCTTCTGCTGCACCACCATCAGCGCTTCTCTTGCTGATACTGGTATCAGGACAACCGTCGGTTTGGTCAAGACTTTGTTGGCAAGTCTTCCGGTGCTCGTACTCTCCCTTCCAGGCGGCCCTGTCAGCACAGTTCTTGTTGAACGCCTGGGTGCAGGCAGGAATCACGTTGACTTGATCAAATCTGTGCTCAGCGCTGTCACAACAAATTTCAGGATTCTTGTCGTAGGAGCCAAGCTTGCACGACTCGCTATCACAGTCATACACAGCGCCACCATCAACAACGTCTGCGTTAAGTAATGGATTGTTTATACCTCTTGATATAGTAGCCATCTGGTCGTCAGTCTTGTTCATCACGGTAGCAAACGTTTCATTAGTCTTGTTCAACGAGGTACTGGTACCTATCTGTTTAATCATGGTACAGACCTGCTCGTTGACCTCTTCCAGTTTCGTACCCAACTGCACCTGGAACGAGTTCATCTGTTCTTTCACTGGGAGGTACATCTGTTCTACTTTGGCACAGGTCTCTTTCTGAAAGTAACTTTGATCACCTTGAAACCAGCTAACATCTGTTCTTGAAAGGTGACCAAGAGCTCTACAATATCGGGTTCTAACTCGAACAGGTAGGTGCCCGGATCTTCACCATCGTCCAGCAAGGCTTGTCAAAGGCGTTCTTTAAGAGTTTCATGGTTTCTGTCAAAGCATTTCAGTCCACGACACCTAAGCTCTTGTTTCAATTTATTTAGATCAAGATCATCCAGCAGTTTCACAGAAGCCATAAGAAATCCCACTTCTGACACCAGTGTTACGATCTTCTCTATCCGGCCTTCTGTAAAAATGCCCAACAACACAACACATCTAAAACATCAACTTGACAACAAGAGCTTCAATAAACAAAGTGGTGGTTTATTTACAATTACACCAACAACAGCCAATAAACACAGTTGGCTACTCTAAATTCAAATGCTTTGCTACACAACAGAACTGCCTCACTAAACAAGTCTCTCTAGCTCGTACAGCTACATTTTCGAGGGCTAACTTCGTAGCACACAGTCCTTACTGCTTGCTGTCCTGGACTCTACTGTCCTTTCTAACACACTGTCTCTCGTCTGTAAAGGCTTTCTGGTCACATGACCATAACATTGGTCATAATGCGTGCATTAGCAGTAATGTCCCTTGTTCAACAGCCCTTGACCTGTGTGATTGGCCTGACTCATGTGTGTCAGTAGGCCGCACAAACATTAACCCTTTCAATCCGCCACTAGGGTTATAGCAGTATATTGGTATCAAATACTTGTCAAGAGCAGTGTTTCTCAGACAATAAGGTGTTGAAGCCATTTTTTACTCAAGGAAAAAAATCTGTTGTATTTGCATTGTAGTTACAAATCCATATTAGATTAGTGATCAAGTGAAATCTAAAGTCTTACACCTCAAGTCTTATCAAAAGTCTTATATCGTCTTACATCTCAAGTCTTACATCTCAAGTCTTACATCTCAAGTCTTACATTTCAAGTCTTACATCTCAAGCCTTACATTTCAAGTCGTACTTATCAAATCTAAAGTTCAAGTCTTACATGTCAAGTGTCACATATCAAGTCTAACATATCATATCAATTCTTACATAACAGGTCTTACATCTCAAGTGTAACATATTAAGTCTTAAATATCAAGTCTTACATATCAAGTGTAACACATCAAGTCCTACATATCAAGTCTTACATATCAGGTCTTACAAATTAAGTGTAACATATCAAGTCTTACATATCAAGTCTTACATATCAAGTCTTACATATCAAGTCTTACATATCAAGTCTTACATATCAAGTCTTACATATCAAGTCTTACATATCATATCATGTCTTACATATCAAATCTTACATATCGCGACACACCAATAGAGTGGGGAGACGGTATACTGCGTAGCTCGTCAGTGCGGCAACTGACCGATCAATGGAGCCCACTTAATGGTCAGTATAAAGAAAAGAAAGCAAAAAAAAACTCTTCTTAATGGCTTTCTCCTACTTGAGTTGAAACGATTCAAACGAAGAAATTGTGGCTTTTTAAATGGTCTGTGCTGAACGCTGAATCTAATTGCTGATCCTCAAGTGTTGTGGCTGGTCTTCGTCTTGGCCTGACGGGGTCATCGACCATGTCTCCACTGACCACTAAAATGACCACTTGTATTTCCCAGCACATCTAATAGAGTACTTTTCAACAGTCAATGCCAGTGTAAGAAACAAGAGGTCTATGGCCAGTCCTCAAATGCCTGGTAAAATACCAGTTCCAATAAGACAAAACAGACCAACAGACCTTCTAGATATATTACGGGTAAGAATTCAGTTTTTCATAACAGACCTATAAGATTTAAGATACCAGTTTCACTAAATGATCTATAAGATCTATTGAGTATATAATGTAAAGTTCACTTTTTTAATAACAGAAAACAGTTGTTGATTAAAAATAGATCTTCTTCACAAACTGTTATTTATTAAAAATATAATTTCTAACATTCATTTCTATTAAATGTCTTCGCTTTGACAGGAGAAACAATCAAGTCAATGGCAAGGATGTGCATGTAGTTCTTCTCTCTCGTCCACAGAGTCCACATTTACTTAGCATACAGTAACATACAACCGTCTTGGAGCCGGTCACTTCCTGCGGTGTCCCATTTCTCTCTCTTCTCTGTAGTTACATTGGGATTCTCTGACCCTCCCACACGTGGTGTCCTTCAAATCTCTGCCATCTTGGACTACTTTAAAGTAGGTCACGTTGTCTCATCCGACTTCCCCCTCCCCCTCACACTTTTACCCACCAATTTGGCTTTGTACATCTGACTAAACTGTCCTAAGTCTTAAGTTAAAGAAAAAAAAAAGCAGAAGTTTGAATCTCTGTCTACATTAGCCCCTTCCCATTTGTGCGTTCTTCCAACGTCAGGCCCCCTTCCCCCTTCTTCTCTATCTCGAACTGACCACTAGGGCTACTTGTGATAGCCAGACGTGAGCAGGGCCCAGGCCTGATGTATTAATAGCAGATAGTTTCCACACTCGTTCCGTGGGTCGCTCAACATTAACACTGTCCGGTAAGGTCGAAAGCTGGAAATGAGGTTTGAAGATACTGTTCCTCCAGATGTTTTCATTATCCACTTGATAACTTAGATTAGATTTCTTTTCAACATGACATTTTTTTTGTCCAGATGATATATTCCTTGATAGCTAACTTAGCTTACTCTAAAACATGTCATTTTTTTGTCCAGATGATATAATCCTTGATAGCTAACTTAGCTTACTCTAAGACATGACATTTTTTTGTCTAGATGATATAATCCTTGATAGCTAACTTAGCTTACTCTAAAACATGACATTTTTTTTATCCTAACGTATTCAATAAATATAGTGTATTTTTTTCTCGAGCGTTTAGGCATCTTTAAATAGGCAAACATCAACCAACAACAAAGTTTGATCGAGGGAGAAAGAGTTTTTATAAAATCACGAGAAGCTATGATCCACTTACCTGTCAAATCCTAAACACAATGTTGTGTCTCTAAAAAATCTTAGCTCTTAAAATCTATTGTTTCATACAGTGGCGTCACTAGGGGGGTGCGGTCCGCACCGGGTGACACCCATTAGGGGGATGACACCCAAGTAAAAAAATGCAATCTGTGAATCTCTGATAATTATAGTAAAATAAACGGCATTGGTAATTATTGGAACATGTTATTCGCAATAAATAAATTGATTAATCTTTTTTTTTTTCATTTCGGCTAAACATATTTTATTTTTTTAATAAAATCTATCAAAAGGGTTAAAATGCTATGTCATACATAATATTTAATGGAAAACATGAAAAATATCAGGATGCCAACCAATAGTCACTGTTTAACAAATGACATTCTTCAGGCGTAAAATATTTTTGAAATCTCACATGTACTTTGTAAATTTTGTAGAATTGGAAAGTAAAAAAGTGGCCATTGAGATTTCTGAAGATCATGGACTGTCACTTTTTCTGTAAAAGAAACTGTAGCCGAGATGAAGGAAATGTTACCATGTGTCAGTCAAATGATTGAGTATTTTAGGGAATTAATTAATTTTTCTTCTTGGCTAGTGGCAAGAAGGGTTCTGATGCTTTCTAAAGAGGACGATTTAGTCACTTAAATACAAAAAAAATTGTATTCTTTTCTTGTCGATAATTTTCAACTAATTGTATTGAAAAGAAATAGAAATTTGTAACTTAATTTACTGTGTGGTTGAAATAAAGTCCGAAATTGGAATATTACAAAACGTATAAAGAATTCATCTGGATTGTAAAATTGGAAAACAAGGACATCCGACTACAAATACAATGGACAAGGAAGTCGTTGATATGATTGATGTCAACAAGAAAAACAATGGAAGGATATATTGCACAGATTGTTTCTATAAAAGAAATATTTGACATTTTGTGACCATACTATCAACGAGTCTTTATTGATAAAATATTTCCATTAGATGTTATGTAGAAAAAACCCACAGCTGAAAGTACATCTGTAATGTTAAAAAAGTTTATTAATATTTTAGCAAACGACGTAAAGATATTAAAGTCAGAATGACTGTAAGCACCTTTGTATTAAGTTTGACAACACACCTGACATAACACACCTCACATAGCACACCTGATATAGCACACCTGATATAGCACACCTGATATAGCACACACTGGTCAGATTCAGAAGTTACATGCTTTTAAGGGAGACACAACAAAGTTGTTGAGATCAACTTCATATCTTCAAATGTTTAGAAAATGTTGAGCTTGAATGTAATGTGGAGTTCAAAGATATGACAATGCAGCTTCAATGTCTGGAACCATGGAGGAGTACAGGAAATTTATTTAGAACCAACAGAATAGCTATTTAATAGATGTATATGACGTTCACTCAATCTATATGGTCACAACATTCCTAGTCAGAAATTAGCTTTTGGCCGACCATTTTTTTTAGTCACAATCGTAATACGTTTGTCATAATGAAATTATTGCCACTAGAGGCGCAGCTTAAAATCTTTTATTTAACCTTTTTTTTTGGGGGGGGGGGGGGTAGGTAGATGTGTTAGAAGGCCTAAGATACACAAGAGTAGGCCTATCTTTAAACTATTGACGTGGTGACTAATTAAACTTTTTCTTTACCAAAGAAGCACATAACACGTTAGCGCCCAAAGTGTTCTATACAAAAAAGGGTCTTCTAAAAAAAAAAAAAGCCACTGTGATTAAGAAGAAACAAATTAAAACCAAGAAGAAAATATCCGGCGAGCAATGACCCGATGTGCCGGACCTACTAGTGAAGAAGAGAAAAAGTTTCATTCTTACGTGCAATGATCGTTTTTTAACTCTGAGCTTCAACTCCACTGGAAGGAATCATTAATGTAGCAGATAAATTTGGAGCGATTCAACCGAAAATTTATTTACTTCAACAACCAACAAAGTATTGTAGATGTCAGTTTCAAAATATTGGCGTATGTGTTGATTTTTCAAAAAGGGACATTCAAATAGACATACCGTGCCTGAGAAGATATCTAAAGGTAACAAAAGTTATTCTTGAATAAAATAAAAGTGCATGATTTATATGCCATTAAGACCTTAAGAAATATCTTTAAACCATTGAACAAAGCCTTCCTCCGTTTCTTACCATCTGCTTATCTATTATGTCATGTGAGAAAAGGATTTTTTAAAATTAAAATTAAGAACTTTTTAAGACAAAAGGAACGACACTTTCACAAAGGGAATTTTATTAAAAATGAGATTATCGTAGACATTAACTTTGATGAAGCTAATGATACGTTTTCAAGTTTGAAATCCAGAAAAAAAACACTGTATTTACTTATGGTTGTTTTGTTGCAAAATTGAACAATAGTTTACTGGCAATGTCTTTGATTCCAAAGATTAAGGATGCAAACCCAGTGAACTGTAGATAAATTGTAATAAAGAAATTAATTTTAAATCTTAATGGACACTCATTTTATACTTGTTGAACAATCAAATAACGTAGATAATTATAAACTATATGTATTACAGTGAAACAAACAAAAAAAAAAAGGATTTTTTAAAAGAGGGGTGGGCCGGACGTGACTCCCTGAGCTGACCGCGCCGGGTGAAACCCACCCTAGTGACGCCATTGTGTGTATTAGCGTTTACTATAATGAAATTCGTTCAAACAAGATCGATATTTATTTCGTTGTTTGTATTTAGTTGTTTTGCTTCAATAATGTAGGCCAAACCATTCCATCCTCGAAATGATTCAATTCTTTTATATTTTAGTTGTACTTGTATAAAGAATAATTTCCTTAGATAATTTTTTGTAAGTATTTTTTTTATGAAGCTTTTTTTTAAAGCTCTGATTTGTTTATAGGTCATTGTAGGTGATAAGTCTAAATTAGTGGTCTTTAACTTGTTCTATCTATATTGTTTTAGACCAGTGGTCTTCAACCTTTTATGACCTACCGCCCCCTTTTTGTATTTTTTCCTTTAAAAAAATCCGCCAGCGCCCCCCCCCCCCCCTCTAAGAAAAACACTTCTAAAGATGCATGAGAAGGCAAAGTGTCATTTATTTATTCATTTTTTATGCTATCAATAACACTTATTCGGCATGGGAGACGACCGCATGCCAAAGGCGATCTTCTTTGGCGAGCTTAGAGTGGGACGGCGTTACAGAGGTGCCCCCCCCCCCCCCCCGTCAGAGCACAAAATTAGGGAAAATATGTTGGTTGCAACTAGGTTTCGGTAGTTATGAGAAACATTGCACTCAGCCTTATTCTTCGGAATCGAAGACATTGCCATAATTTGCCATTAAAATTCGAATATTTTGCAGTGATTTCATACAAAAATTAATCTCATTGTCATGACTTTCTTTCAAGCTCTAAGATTAGTTCCTTCTTAAATTACTGAATATTAGAGCCTACGTTATTTTAGGTTTAATTTAAAAATTTAGTTTTATTTTTAATATTAACATTATTATTGCTGAATTATTGCAGAATTCATTACAAAATGAAATTAAGCTAATGGGGACCTTGTGCCTCCTGCAGTCTGATATTATTAAAAATTTCAAGCTTTAAATTAGACAAGCAAGTCTAAATCTAGCTTAACCACGCATGTTGATGGACAAGCTAATAAGTTATTCCATTTTCGACCACAATTTTGAAATTTTACTGAAACATTTAAGTGCAGCCATATCTCTGTTCTGCCTACATTCTTTTTATTGAAGACATAATTTTGTAAATCTATTTTTTCCTGTAACTCAATTTGAACATCAGTAGGCTAACAGATGTTTAATAATTGTCATTTATATTTAATTTGTTTTATTTATTTACATCCTAGAAGCGAATCGTCATTTCTTCATAGAGCATTGTAAGATGAATAACATAGTTCTCGATATCCTCAAGTAGTAATTCATTTGTCAAAAAACAAGTTATGTGAGATTGTAAAACCGTATACAATAGATTTAATATCTCGATAAAAGAGATAATGATAGTGATGAAAGTCAATTTCTTTCCATGCACTCGGAGATTGGTTTCATTCATTTGTGTTAGATGCCTACCATGTAAAACAATTTTTTAGTCTGCTTTAAGTCATCACCAACCATTGAATCTTCCTGTTTCTCAAAAAAAAAAATCCAATTATAGCTCCCCCGTTGAAGACCACTTTTCACTGGCGGATCCAGGGGGGGGTGGGGCGGTAGGGACGAATTTTAGTAAAGAAATCACACAATTTGTATACGAATTTATTAGTTATGTTAATAATATATATTAATTATTTATATTTCAACCTATTTTTAGATTATTTCGCTCCCCCCTCTAGTATGTTGGCCGAGTTGGTAGGATGGGGAGGTGGCGATTGCATCAATCCCGCCCTCCCCCCACCATAAATTTTCAAGTGGGTGGGGGCGGTCCAGTTTATTGTGGAAATCACAGCTTGTTAACAGAATCAATTAAATATCTATATAATTAAAACTTGTTATTGACATTTTAACAAATTGGGTGGGGGAAGGCGAATAATACATCTAAAGCCCTTACCACCTAAACCCTTTGAGTGGGAAGGGGGGCGGTCCTACTTTTGTTTAGAAATCATAGTTTGTGAACAAAATTAGTTGAATTACTATAAAAAAAATTTATATTATGTCGCTACACTTCTGGTATATTAGCCGATTTGATGAGGTGGGGGGGGTGCTTCTACTGCCCTCCTCACTCTAGCCCTCTGAGTGGGAGGGGGGGAGCAGTCCTATTCTTATGGAGAATTCATAGTTTTTGAACAAAATTAGTTGAATATCTATATAATATAAGCTACATATTGATGTTTTAACACATTTGTATATTATGTCGCACACAAACTCTGATCTCAAATGTTATCATTAGTAAATATAAAATTGAAAACGTGTTGTGCCAGGTGGGAGGGGCGATACATGCAATAGCCTTCAACCCATCGGACAAACCAATACTTTTTATATTTTGTAAGAAATTATAAAATTTTTTTAAAAATGTTACTAATACAATTTATATATGTTATAAATTAAATTCTTTTATCGAGTCGCCCCACCCCTATTCTTTAATGCCAAAATGCCAAAATTTAAAAAATGAGCGAGGATTAATCGTTTTTACTCTACCGCCCCCTCCTCTTTCCAGACGAAAAGATGACGTTTTAAAACAGAAAAGTCAAATATGGGAGAGAGTTTATGTAATAGTATACGAATTAATCTGAGTTATTTTAGGAAATATAAATATTATTTTCTTAGTCACCTTTTCAACCTTTACTGATATTTTTCTGTTGTATAAAAAATTTGGGATGATAACTCACAATTTATGCTTGAATCCTAAAAATGCAAAAAAAATTACAGTAAAATCGAATAGGTTCACTTAATTTCTCCTCCCACTTCCGAAATGTAATTTTTTTAAAGCTTTGAATTATAGTTCTGTAACTAACAAAGTTACAAACATGCCTATTGAACAAAATGTATCACTTACAAATGATTTTTTTTTTATATAATTTTTCGAAGAAATTTATTTTTTTTTGGCGGCGTTCCTCAAAGTCTTAATCTAAATCTTTCCGTGAAGTATCTTATCTTTTCAAGAACAAATCGGTTGTATTTGCGATGTAGTAAGAGCCTGTCAAATCATATTAGAATATTTTTCAAGTAAAACATTATTCAAAAGGTCTTATCTTAGTTGCATAAATAATAAGCTGTAGATGTCAGGAGAATGCGTTAGCTGTCTAGAAAAGGCCTAAACATAGCTGATTTTTTTTTCCTCAAAGCCTTATTATAAATATGTGGGGTATCTTATTTTTTCAAGGAACAAATCGGTTGTATTTGCAATGTACTAAGGGCCTATAAATCCATATTAGAATATTTTTAAGTAAAACATTATTCAAAAGATCCTTTTTTTTAATAGGATGAATAATGAGCTGTAGATGTCAGGAGAACGCGTTTCTGCGGTGAAGAATGCAAGAAAACGATTTTGGCGTCGATCCCCACTGTACACGCGTTTATTCTTAGGGTTAGGGTTTACTGGGCATTAGGGTTAGGGTTTGGAAAAAATCACCCCCCCCCCACTCCAAAGTTCTGGATCCGCCAGTGCCACTGTTATAGATGATTTTAAATATTCGATCAGTCTGGTCTATACAATATTTGAAATAATGTCACTTGTAAATGACAATGACATTTCTTTTGTTCTGCTTCATTTCATTAAGTGATCAATGACGTTAACTATTGGAAGCTTGAAATCAATCAAGTCATGGACATTACGGGATAAGACTTTTAGGTCAACTATTTGAACCGAAGTGGACCAAAGACTCTCGGGTCATAATCCTGAAAAATCTCTAAGTGACTTATCGCCGATATTACTCCGCGAAAGTGAAATATGCGTCACATCCGGTGGGCGAAGAGATAATGTGGAGGATATTCATCACGTCACGTCCGGAGGATGTTATTGGAGGTTTCGTGTGTGCGTTGAACCAATCGTGAGTTTTGCTGCTGTAAGATAGGAATGTTTTATCTCATCATAAGGAAATAGAGGATATGAGCGTTTCCTTTAAATCTTGATAACAAAATAGAAGTGACCTTCAAACCTTATCAAAGAACTCAAATACTTTAAGTGGTGAACGCGGCCCTAATATTATAGCATCACAGTGTATATATTTTAGTACGAGGCTATTTTTTTGTCTTCATGTAAGAATATGGAAGAAATAAAAAAGTTTCGGCCTGTTTGCACAACTTTAAAGTCAAATTCCATTCCCCATGAAAGAGAAATTTACAAAAGAAAAACTACCTCACTTTGACTGACATATTACATAGCAAAGAGATCGTGAAATAAAACGTTACTCTCTTTCTGTAAAAGAGAACAAAAAGAGGAAGAAATATTGTCAGATTTAAATACATTTCATTTACGTTAGGCAAAGTTTGAAATTGTTTACATAAAGTATGTGGCATGCGGAGGCGGCTATTGTTCCGTTCTTTCTTTCTTTTTCATATCCTAATCATTAATAATTTTTCGAGTGAGACAAGTTTACATAGAAATGAAACCAAGAATATGTAAGAAGAAGGATTTGTGTTTTCTTATTTCTTCCATTCAAGATGTGCATTGAAAACATTTCCAATTTATAAACGTGATCAATACATTTTTAAGTTTTTAAAAACCTTGTAAAGAAACTTCCCAAGAAATTTCATTAATTAAAACCCAGAATGTTGGCAACATTTCTCCAAAATAAAAATGCATTTATTCTAGCCTTGTTCTGTAATGAGAGAGGGAGAGAGAGGGGGGGGGGTGATAATTTTTTATGTAATTTTAGAATCTCTTAGAATTAAATGTGAGAATCTAATGGCGAGATGTTTGTGGCATGTTTGTGTTTGTTTTCTTTGTTGCTTTTTGTTTGGAGTTTGGATGATAAAATTTGAACTGTTTACAAGTAGATCTAGTTCCCATCTTTGTTCGTATAAGACATTAACATTGTTTAGTAGTTCAACACGATGTAGCAACAGTTTCATTTCAAATTGGGAAACACATGAGGACTTGAGTTTGTGTAAGATTGGGAAACATTGAATGATAAACAGGAAATAGTTGGAATATCTCAATATGTACAACCGATGAAAAGAGTTCGAGATTTATATTGATATTGTTATTTTTTTAGGTACTATATGTTCATATTATATTCTAATTAAGAGATTCTGTTAAAAAAGGTGAATAACTCTCATTTAACATTTTCTTCTCTCCGCTTTAGTTTTTGGTCTTTTTCTCTCCACACTTCCAAATTCCAGGCTCTTGTATTATAATGTTGTCTCCGGATAATTTTTAGTCTTATTATTCTTGTTTTTAGCTATATTCGATGAGTTTATGCACTCGATGTTAACAAAGCGTAAAAGCGACATAACTTTGCATATTTGCAAATAGTGTGACTAGTTCTTAGTTTTAACATTAAATGCACCGCTGTACAGTGAAGTTGATAATGAATTGAAATGTAGCGTTGATTTTTCTGTAATATTTAAACGTACACAAATAACAGACGAGCAACACAAAAACAATGGTGAATCTTTTCCCTTCGAATGGCTCTAAAAAAAGACAAGCTTGTCATTTAAGCAGAAAGGAGAAGAGAACTCTATCATTCCTCTGGGCTCCACATAAAGCTTATTGTTTCCCTTTGAGCATTTTTTTTTTAAATTTTACAATTACATTTTGCAACGTTGTTCAATGTGTCTTTCTCTTTATGTGTGGATTAAGAATTCAATCGGGGCTTACCATAGGCCATCAAAATATGAATAGCTACGTGATTGGTTCCATCTGCTCACTGAGAATGTCTATCCGTCAGGAAAGCTGTGCTTTTTATTGAAATCATTAAAAAAAAAAAGACAAGAATCATGTCATCAATTTCAATGTTAATATTGACAGTCATTTCTTCAGTCTGTTCCCTCTAGGAAGTACATCTATTAGTTATGTTCTAAATGAAATGGGTTGAACTGAACACAATGTGCGGGCTTTCATTTGGCATGAATTCAACACAATAAAACAAAAGTGTTGATCTCACTTCGCGATGAAAGGTCTCTGTGTGTGAATGTATGTTGTAGTCGTGTCTTTTCTTCATGACGTGACATAGGCTTTTAGTTTATAGTTTGAAGAAGGTGTTTTCTCTTATTTTCTTTTATCACAGAGAGAGAGAGAGAGAGAGACAGAGAGAGTGGAAGAGAGAGAGCTAGGAGAAAGCGGCAATTGATAGTAGCAATTAATACTTCACAGTGTATCAACAGTTAGTTCCATACAATGTATCAACAGTGTTACTTGAACAAGGGAAAGAAAGAGAACTTGACTGAAGTGGTTGTATAAACTGAAACTAGTCCCCTTTAAAAGTCACCGCTTAAAAGTAAGTTTAAAAAAACAAAACGATGCATAACTATACAATCTTCTTTTGTCATAAGCACCTCACTAGCAGAGTGGTTAGAATGTCGGCTTGAGGAGGTGTGAGCTATAAGTTCGAATTTAGGTCGTCCCCCCCCCCCCTCCTTTTTTTAAAATGCTGTTTTAAAAACCAATTACGGTAAAAATCCACCCAGATAACCCTTTCTTTCTTAACCCCCCCCCCCCCCCATTTTTCCAACTGGTCCAGACAAGTGATAGGATCATAGCGTACTGAGAAAGCTAAAAGCATTGAATAGCGCTAAGCAAAATCAAAACCATTTCTAATTGCACAGATTTATGTCGTTAGTCTAGATCTATGTTACATGACTGACTGGTCCAAACTAATGGATTCAATGAAACTTCATAGAACTTTGTTGGTTTTTTTAAAAAGTATTTTTAATGTTTTTCTTGTTCCACCACACTTTTGAATGTTCATGAACTTTTTGATGATTCTGATTTTCATTTTTAAAAAAATATGTGTTTAACTCTGTGCTCTTTCATCTGAATAATTATTTCAATGTTAATACAAAAATGACATGGTCAAATTCCGCAATTTAATGTTCCTTTATCTGACCGTTGAGATTAAGAGATTTTGGGGATTTAATTTTTTTTCCTCAAACTTGAGTCTTCTTTGTAGTTTCGACTTTAAAACAAATCTTTTCCCATAATGTTTTTTTTTAAATTCTCTTCTCTGTCGTGTAATTTATTGTTGTATTTGTTTGTTGGTTTGTTTTGTTTGTTGTTTGTCTATTGGTTGTTTGGTTGATTATTACTTGATTTGGTCTGGTCACCATTCAGGATTGGAATCCGCCAGGAAAGAGGAAAGTGTGCAGGCCCAAACAAACCCGGAAGAGGTCAATGAAGCTGAGAATACTCGGTGACATGGGAGCAAATGAAAAAAGTTGCTCAGAACCGAATTAGGTGGAGACGTATGGTTGCCTCTCTTCTCTTCCCTGTGGGGTTCAAGGGAATAAGCTGCGTAAGGCTTGTTTGTATTCGCCTCTAGCACGGATGTAGTCAATGGCGTAGCAACCATGGCGCGAAGGTGTTCATTGCGTCCGGGCCCACTACCACTCGGGGCCCAGACGGGGTTATATAAGGGAATGTGTTGACTTTAAAAGTTTAAATGCATCACATCATTACATTTTTTAAATTAAATCATGTTAAATTAAATCATGTTCATTTTTTTAAATTCTATTTCACTTATCCAAGCAAAATAGCAAACCCATGTAAATCTTATTTCTGTAGTATGTAATCTATTAAAGGAAGATAACTCTTAAATTGTCAGTACAGCGCTTCAATTAAATTATAACGTGTTAGAATTTTTTATTTAATAATAATAACGGTGACTACTATGCAAGTTAATTATTTCATTAGAAACATTATAAAATAGTTGTTAAAATGCACATTTCGGAAGGACGACTGTGCATCAGCTCTTAAATAAATATAGTATTTAAAGAATCTCCCACATCTAGACAATATATTGTCTTTAAATTATCTGAAGTAACAAACATGTACGCATGGAAACCGAGCCTGAGATCACAATAGTCTTTCTACTCAGTCGGGTTTTGTAAATATTGTGCAATGTTTTTAAGCGATGGTAAAAGTAGAGATGCAGTGAGACAGACGAATGACATTGCAGAATACTGGCACATGATAGAAGAAGCAGATGCCTAGAGCTTGTAGAAAGATGCATAGTGCTCATTAAAACGACGGATAGTTAGACAAGACGATCATCCCCCATCTGCAAATAAACCTCAGTTCAAGTAGTCACAAGTTTATCATAGTTAGTGTGTCCCTTTAATGTATTGGCACTCCTGGTCACTTCTAGGTTCTGAGGATTGCGTTGAGTCAATGATGAACCTGGTGTCTGAGTTAGTATGAGCAGGGCCGGTCCTAACAATTGCGGGGCCCTATGCGAAACTGATTGCGCGGGGTCTAGTCTGGGTGGGAATAAGAATAATAAGTGAAAATTAAGATTTTGTGTTCGAAAAAAAAAATTCGTCTTTACTAAGTACAAAATTGCGATCAAATTATCTTTACATTACGAACCTTGCAACCTATGACATATTTATATGCCAGTAACTATAAAAGTAAAAAAAAAATTGTAGTTTCCGATTAAGGTGAAAATTCGCCCGATTATTACATTTTATTACATGAAAACTGACAAAGCTTTTTTTTCTTTTATCGCGCATTAGGATTGGAGTTTTCCGCAATGAATGACACCCACATATGACAATTTTGTCTATTTTCAAGAGATTTTTATGAGTTTTCAGGAGGTTTTAATAAATTAAGGAGATTTCCAGGAAGTTTTCGTATATATTTTGCAATTTAATAATTACACCTAGAATTATCGCGAGGCCTATGAAAGCGCGGGGCCCACTGCGACCGCATAGGTTGCAGTGACCTAAGACTGGCCCTGAGTATGAGATATGCATCTGCCAGCGGTAGGCATAGTAAAGCAAGTCGCAAAGTGTTTGGTAATAGATTATCATGTAAGCCTCACTGTGTATGAATCCTCTAAATTGTATATAATTAATTCATTGACGTTAATAAGTGAAAAATTATTTGGATAGTTGTACATATTGATCCTGTATTAAGCTTTTTTGAGAACCTCTTCTCTTTTTACCTTGAACTAATGTTCGAGAGACTAGGTCGCGGGATATTGCTTCTCTTTTTACCTTGAACTAATGTTCGAGAGACTAGGTCGCGGGATATTGCTTCTCTTTTTACTTTGAACTAATGTTCGAGAGGCTAGGTCGCGGGATATTTGTCAGAGACTAGTGGTAGTGGGCCGAGACCAATCGTTAGAGTAAGCATGAACACTGAACAATAATAATAATAATAATAATAAGGCTTGTCTTAGTGTCCGAAGATTAATGACGAGTGCAGTATATCACGTGACCCAGCTGCGACCTATATATTTTGTCACAACCAACGTAGACATAACCATTGTCCGCAGGTGGTCGATTTAGATTCTCTTTCAGCCGTCTACGTCTGTCCACGGCAGCGGATTTTCCTTTGGTATCAAATGTGTATCCCGCGGCCTTTGTAAGTGATCTCCAGCTGTCTCGTTCACAGGGAGACTAGTGTATATTTCAATGTTCCTTTCAAGGACTAGTGTCAACCATGACGTCCAAATAGGAGATGACTGAATCACCCCCCACCCTTGGTTTTGGTTCATACAAAAACAAAAAGGTATACACCGAGAAATGAGCCAGACAAGGATTTGATGTTACAAATGTTTAATAGTCCTCACAATGTCAAACTGTACAAATACATCCACGAAATACAAGTCATACTGCTTCAATCAAAACGTGATGTTTGAATGTGTGTGTGTGTGTGTATCTCATGTTCAGACAAATTAAAAAATAGTATCAGAATGCGAATCAATAGATCATGTTTAAATATTTTTTTTCTTTATATTGGGATAATAGAGTTGGACATGATTTCATTGTTATACAGAAAATATATTACAAGAGTTTAGTTTATGATTTCGAAGTATGGATTTTGCATCGTAGTGCACCTGTGGGTGATTTTAAATTTAATACTTAGTGGTAAAGAACATGGATACAACTTTATGAACACAGTGCGTACACTCGACCCATTTTACTGGTAGATTTACTACTAGCAGAGTTATGCCCTTTGTTGTCCGGGGCTCTGCACTGTTACAGTAAAGTCTCTGACAATGTGTGCTGCTGTTTCAAATGATTCAATCGTTTATATAAAGAAACCAGTCCGCTTGATTACCTCCAATTCCCCTTCCCCTCAGAAGATCTGATATGAACCGTGAATACAAAATTAATATCATAAGATTTTTATGTAATTTATATGGTATAGTATAGTTATTGTTAAATATATCATAATTTATATGAGACATATCACTAAGTTAAAAATACAAACCAAACCATTCTCTATAGATACATGTTAATGACTATTCGGTTGATGTAAAGTACAGATCTATTCTGGAAATTAATGCTTTTGTAGTCATACAAATATATAGATGTATACAGATGTATAAATATATATCAAACTATTTATAGAGTTATGTACATACATAAAATAACATTGACCAACGTACTTTGAGATACACTTATATGTGGGGGGGACCTACACATTGTGTCCAGGAGAGAAAATTACTGTATACAAACCGATTCAGAGAAATACAAAATTATCACATTTAAATATTCAAAAATCTAAATATGTATCATTACAAACAAATGAATAAATATGCATTAAAAATATAAATGTCTAATAAAATATTTTTTAAAAAGTGTTTATCATAGGAATCTATTGCATAACTTTATCAACAAAAATTAATTATGATAGAAATTGATTATATATTTTTTTTAATTTATGTGCAAACAGTCACAAGTAAAGACACTATAAAATACAGACAATAATATATAGCCACAAAGTCGCAGCTCAAATTTAAAGCCTAGAAGAAATCACATACAAAATATAAGTAAATATATGTATATATATTTAACCATGTGTGACATTTCAATTGATTCCTCAAATAACAAAAGTTTTATACAAGTCCTACAGTTAACCGGAAAATTTACAATTGTATTTTTTTATATTGTAAAATATTGTAAATATATTTAAGCAAAATACAAAAGCTGACTTTGTCCAAGATTAGCATTGAGACATCAGAGTCATAAAATGTTTTCAAGAAGTGTACAATATTTTAAGAATTTCTTGGCATCTAAACCAACAGCTCAAATGTTTTAGTGTCAAGTAAATTCTTAATTCTGTTTTATTGTCCAGACATTTGGCCCTCAGGCATGGGAACAAAAACGTTTATGCAATAGACTTGATCTTATGTCTGGTGTCAACCTTGGAAGCTTCATTTAAGAACTTCTCGTAACTTATCTGTCCAGTAAGGTCACGGTCAAACTCATTCAGGACTTGATAAACATCTTCCTCATCCATGAGAACATTTGCCAGTTTCAGAACTGACCTAAACTCTGGGAGAGACAAATAACCACTTCCGGCAGCGTCCATTTTGCGAAAAGCTCTTCTTAAAGACTTCCAGTCACCTGAAACCTAGTAAAGAAAATAATTTATAAAATACTGGGATAATTATTTTTTTGTTTAATTAAATTGTTTATTTTGTTATGAAAAAAAATGTATTGTGCGTAAAAAAAAACTAAAACATGAAATGTAAGGTTTAAAAACTATTTTAGGAATATATCTAATATCAGATTTATATCAATTAGACTCAACAGCTCAATAGTTTTCTTTATTTAGACACAACAAAGGAAGATTTAACAAACATACTTAGAATGAAGTAGAAAAATTTTGAATTATCAGCATAAATTTGTAAGTCACAAAATATAACAGCAATACATAATACCTTTTGCTGACATAACTCTCGAAGGAGAGAGGTTTATATAAAGTTTATAACCAACACTGGCACTGTAGTCAAGTTGAATTTCAGGTTGGCATTAAGATATCCACACGCAGCATCTTTTACAGGTTAAAAAATGGATTCGGAACCCTTCCTGGCATGACCAAAAATGACTTATAATGCTAGCTAGTCCTAAGAAGAGATGTCAAATTTATGTAAGGCTGTGTCATCAAGTACGTAGGTGTATTTAGTCAGTATGAACAGAATGCAATCACCCAGGTCTCAACGTGTGCATTGCAGAAGAGGATAATTCTTTTAATTCATTTTAAAAAATGGGGGATGGAATGCTGAATGGAATCAAATGAAGATCTGACTATCACATGATCCCAACCTTCTAACATTCTAAGAAGCCGTGACTTTTTGTCTCTGAGTCTGCCTGGTCGTTGAGCTCTGGAATGCTGCCCTTTAGGATTAGGACTTCATATTCTTCATTGCTGAAGAAACACCCAAAACGCATAAAATAAAGGAAAAGAAAAAGTATTTTTACAATAGAGAAAGAATTATGCTTAGGGAAATACCTTTTGCCTCAGTTTGGTTGTGATGCTAGGTAGACCCTTCTGTGGGGCATCTACAGTGTCATGGACGGGCAACTCGGACTGTGAGTGCTGTAATAAGCTTAGCATGTTGTTGCCATGGCGCCAGACTTGTTTCCTCAATGCAAATGGTCTCAACAGCTCAACATAGTATACTCTAGACAAGACAAGACAGTTCAGCATAAGCTACTCTAGACGAAATAAGTGAGTTTAACATAGGCTACTCTAGACAGTTCAACATAGGATACTCTAGACAAAACTGTATGAATCTTGTATCTATGTTGGTGACTATGTTGTGATTACTTATTAAGAAAAGATTAATGTTACTTGATGTTTTTAATTAGAATGAAAGAACGGGCATTTATTTGTAACAAATAATGTTAATGTAATTAGGTCAAAACCAAAAGATGGTTCAAACTTTAAAGGTGATGGACATTAATATTTTCCCTAAAAAAAGATTGCGTAATATAAGCTCTCTTTATTCTATATACAGATTGGTTAGTGTAGCATTTTATCTATTATATTTTAGACATCTATCTTGACACAGCCAAATATTTTTTTTTTAATCTTTGCAGTCTAGAAGGATAAAATGATCTGGTATGCTACGTCCTTGTCATGTATTAATGCTTGGTAATGCAATCATAGTGGAACTAAAAACTTTCACATTCTTTTTTAGAGCTCTTGTTTTAATTACCCTTAGAAACTAGGTCATATGTAAAGGTTAGACTGTGGAGCTTACCTGCCATCTTGTTTGACTTGAAATTTGCTGATAATCTGTTCCAGCTCCAGGTTGCTGAGGTTCACACAAAGCTCTGTCAGAACCTCCCGGAACTCCTCCTTTGTGACGTGGCCAGTGTTGTATGGATCCATGTTCATGAACTCAAGGCGAAGGTCATCCCAGAGATAGTCAATCTGGGAATCCAATAGAAATCACAATTTCACAAGTAAATGAAAAATTATTCTCTTAGTCAACAGCTAATTAAAAACCATTTATTCAACTTTTAATTTCAACAACAATATTGGTGATAAGAGGATAGACAGAGGCATGGAATGTGTATCCCGACACTTTTCACTTTTTACGCAGTTTCAATATCTGAAGTACAGTACAAGGTATATAGAGGACAACTAATTAAGCTTTTTTTTGTACATTTGTTCATTCAGATACTACTTTAAGTTACATTAGTTCATTCGGATACTACTTTAAGTTCCATTTGTTCATTGGGATACTACTTTAAGTTACATAAGTTCAATGGGATATTACTTTAAGTTACATTAGTTCATTGGGATACTACTTTAAGTTACATTAGTTCATTGGGATATTACTTTAAGTTACATTAGTTCATTGGGATACTACTTTAAGTTACATTACCACACAAGGCAAATATGTTAACGGAACCACGCCCAGATCACATGACACTGGCGAGCTGTCAAGGTTATCGAGAAATCTTATATAGTTTATGATCATTTACCCTATTTATTGGAATACAACTGCCACAGCTCATCAATTATAAATTTATGGTCACAAATATGGGAGCATAAGCGAGTAGTCAGAACGAGAAGAGTTTGTTTTAAACATTTATACCAAAGAACTAAGATCTCTGACTACCCGGTTGTACTTCTATTTATTCCACTGCTTACTGAATACAAAGAAACATTGGAGTCGAGTGCGGGAATTCCCGCTGAAGTCTCTATTCAAAAAAACAATACAAAAAACGTAAACCAAATTTCATTTGAAGATGATTATAGTTCGAAAAATAAAAACGGTCAAACCAGAGTTTTCTTTGTAAAGCCAATGAGCTAGTAATTTCTAGGGGGAAAATCAGAAAATGTTTAAAGACGTTTTCGAAATACCGGTTTCCACCCTTCGCCCAGCCATGAGGAGAGTACAAGCTAATACATGTACAAGAAACTGTCAAGATTTCTTGCTTTTTTTAATTGTATTGTTGTAACCCTGCCTTGCACCAGTGCTTGAGGTGCGCACTAGCGCACTAGTGAACGTAAACAGGAAGACACTAGAAGAGAGAGAATAACAGTGCATCAGGGATTGTGAAGAGTCTGAATGTTTGGGAAACTAAGAGGCCAACTTTTGTGCTGCCTGAAGGTTGGTCAGTGCAAGTGGAGGTCGGTCAGTGGGTCACCTGTATTCCTAACTGTGGAACAGGTTATGCTTACTTATCCGCCACAATATTAATAGGCCTAATAATATTATGCACAAGTAACATAACACTATGACCTCTTAGCCTAACCTTCACCCTAGCCCAATACTCAATACAAATCACACAGGGAAAGCTTTTGAATTCTATGAGTCAATTAACGAGTCTACAAATGATTAAGTTGGTTAAATGTTAATTTCAGTTACTGACCTTTGACCTGAGACTGTCTTGTAACATGTCAGCAGCACAATTGAGTTTCCTTGACCTCATCATGAAGTCAGCATCACCTCGTCTTGGCGGCTGGATCTTGGCGTTGGGGAAGGCAGCAGATCGCAGGGAGAATCCAAAATGGCGAACGAACTGATGAGATAATAAATCTATACAGATCTATATTTAGAAATGCCTACGTTTCTGAAGTATATAAAACGTTACATAATATAAATGTCATTAAATATCTCTCTCTCCTAATTAACGATAGCATCGTTGATTTGACCCCATTAAATTAAATTTATTTTTAGAAACTACTATTGATGTTATATAAAAAGAAAATCCATTCTCCTATAATTCTAGACCAAAAGTAACGTTTTGTGATTACAAACAAAAATGTGATTGAAGTTTGATCATAACAAGGAAGAATTCAGAAATGTAAAAAATGAACGATTCTGTTAGAATGTGGAAAATTAATTGCGGAGATAAAGAGTTTAATGTACTCAGTGACATTTGAGGAACTGATGGGCGTTTACATACACACAATGCGGTAGTTCCATTGCACGAGGCCATGCCAATGTTTACATTAATTTGAATCAAATAAAAATGTTATTTTATTGGTAAGTAATCGTCAAAAGAGAAATAGGAATGTATTAAAACTAAAAATATTCGTTACTGAATGCTTCTTGAAGAAGAAGAAGTCACTTTCCAATTGAAGTCAATCTACGATTAAGGAGGTAACAGCCTTTATTTAACTCTTTATCTCCTAACAGACGATACCAACGATAATTCCACTAGAATGTGGTAAATAATGACGGAGATTAGAGTTAATAAACATGACATTTATTTTTTTTAAGAGAATGTCTGTTTAAAAAGAGTTGAACTATTCTTGTTGCTTTTCTGAGTAAGTACAACTATGAGAAGTCAGTAATCAATAATCATATTTTACTATGTATGTGTGTGTATACAATGCTTTTATAAACAATTTTTAGCGTGGCAATCTTGTCTAACCATTTTAAACTCTAAATCATTCTATCTTATTCTTCCGCAGATGTATATGATCCAAGATCTTTGCCATGAATAAAGAACTTCTTATTTGCTATGTGTCAATAAAAAAAAAACTTTTTTTATTTTTATTTTTTTTGTGTTTTTATTGGGGGGAATGGGTATTTTAAAATACATTTGATTGACTTTTTAAATATTAAACATCATTTGAAAACGTTTGAGAATCCTTGTTCTGCATAGTGCTTTCTGTGTGCTTTATCTGTCAGGTGAACACATTTCTGTCCTTTATTGAGACAAGGGAAATCTCTAAGGCAGCAAAAGATTATGTGCAACAGTTACCTGAAGATAATCCAATGTTTTGTCAAAGTTGGTGATCAATGTCTTCCACAAATCTCGAATCTCGCCGAGTGTTATCTCTGGTCGAATATCAAATCTGAAAATTAAA
The DNA here is from genome assembly GCA_030265305.1 of Biomphalaria pfeifferi. Taxonomy (NCBI): domain Eukaryota; kingdom Metazoa; phylum Mollusca; class Gastropoda; family Planorbidae; genus Biomphalaria; species Biomphalaria pfeifferi. Next base: position 426,328 of record JASAOG010000130.1, on the reverse strand, counting down.
CATACGAATGAATATACTTTTTAAAAAAATGGAACTTTGGAATGACTTGACCCTACTAGAAACTTTGATCATCAAGGGCAAATAATCTTGTATTATTTCTTTTCGTTTCTGTCTGATTGTGTTTAAGTTTCATCTTAACTTACCAAATGCTGGATACATTCCATGAGAGGCCACCCTGTCTGTCCGGATTTACATATAGGCAACACAAGTAATAGCCTAGTACCCAAGAAATATTTAGCACCGACAAGTACTATCTCGAATTACAAGAGCCCCATATCTCAAAAAGCTTAGGGCCCTTTCAAGTCTAAATACGGCCCTGTGTCTTTCGATCGTTCTGTGTTAACCCAAGACTGTCCTTACTAGCACTAATTATGACATCGTTATTTGATGTGTAATCCTAATACTTTACGATTATAATACAACGCAGGCATCTGAGAAAAGAGAAAAGTGCAATAGAGGCGATTTCTGAAAGGGCGTCAAATAGCTCATCAGACCTCAGCTAACTGCTGCTCGGACAGAGCAGAAAACCTGGCCAAATCTGGCTGAGAAGCTGAAGAATTTTTACACAGACTTTAACACAGAATTGTTGAAGCCCAACGAAAACAACCGTCAAGTGAAATACGCTGCTGTCAAAGGTTTTATCTGCAACAATTCTTGCAATATATGTAGGTCTCAGCTGGGCACCTTTTGTTAGGCCCCAGTTTTTTTTTAACTCGAAGGCTAAACCTTTTTTTTTTATTTGCTGGACATGCAGGTTACTAAAAGCGTAAAATTAATCTTTAAAATAAATGAATAAAGCAGCTAGTAGATGAGTGTATCACATAATGGCTGGCTCTAAATATCAGACATTGATATATAACGTCTAGAAAGTGTAAAGCGTCTAGAAGTCTTACTCTTTTAACAGCTGGTGCATCATCCCTTGAGTCAATCTTCTGGTGTTGGTTTCATCAATCTCATAAAACTTTTGCTCGACGTCTTGAAATCTTCGACTCAATAAATCTTTGATCACCTGATGGTGACAACAAAACAACTCACATTTAGACATGACATCGTCATGAAGACAACAAACAACTCACATATATGTTTGTTATACATCACGATATGTTATATGTTATATGTTATATGTTCATGAATGGCTGCAATCGTTTTTTTTTCACATTTAATATTGTAGCATTTTTAATACAGCATTGTTTACTATTTATGTTTAAAAGCAGATTAGATTCAACTGGTGGCCATGTTTTTGTAACCATTTCATATGCTTGATAAAGATGTTTATGTTTTTTTTTAATGTTTACAATGACGAAAAAATAAATTATGGCATTAAAGTTTTGTCGAATTGGAGATTTAAATTGATTCTCACATTTCCAGAAAGTTGCCTGAACATGTTTCGTACGTTCTTTCAGAGATGAAGATTATTGAATAAGTCCTAACACAATTCATGTACAGAATAACATGGGGCAGGATTTGAACTCAGGACCATTCAGAAGGCAAATCTCCCCGTCATTGTTCTGTAAAAAGTATGGGCACGTTAAGTGCATACAATCTAGTTTTACCTTGAACAGTTTTTGGGGTGACCTTTTCTTGTCAAGGTCATTCCCCTCCTCGATGGAAACAGCGACCTCTTGGCTCTTGTCTTCAGATTTATTCTTAGCTTCCTGCTTCTCGGCCTCGGAATTAGCCTCGGACCCTGTAGCTATCACTGGTCTAGGATCAAAGAGACTTGGTGCCTGTCCCCTGTTGACAACAATAGTCTTTCATGAAATCATTTACTTATGTTGGAAACAGTCTAACTATAAAATAAGCGAATTAAACTTCATTCCAATAGCCATTTACACTAAATTTATAAATAAACAAACAAAAGTAATAACTTCTAACAAGTGTGCACTTACCTGGCGTCGAACTGCTGCATAAATTTTGGATACTGGACATTTCCATCTTCGTCCAGTGGAACTCTGTCGATGAATGATTCGAACTGGGCATCGGTGAGTTCCATGTTAAATCTAGACTCAATGGCGGCCCTAAATTCTTCTTGGCTGATGTAGTCCAGACCAAGACGATCAATTTTCCTAGAAAATGGGAAACAAATTTTAATTACAAAGCTTTTATCAACTCACTATGCCTGTCTCTCTGTCTGTCTGGTATAAATGTGTACACGTTATTTTTCCCACACCCATTCTCGGATCAATTGAACATTTGCAAAAATCAATTTCAAAAATCAACCAATTAGTAAATTAAATACTGGTTAGTTTGATATCGACATGGGAAATTAATCTTTCAGTATTGACAGATATGGTTAAATATGTAGGGGTTGGCCCCCTTATATAAATGTTCAGATTCTTTCTCCCACACCCAATCGCTGATCAAGTTGAAATTTAAAGAATTATTAATTGTACCTAACAAAACATGAATCAATTTTATTTCTAAATAACCAATACGTCAATTAATTATTGATAATTCATTATTCGTTTAATATCGAATAAGGAAAATAACTTTTACATTATTGAGATATAGATGTTAAAGCAAGTTCTTCCCATTAGATAAGCTTTGTTTTCGTTGTTTTTTTTTTGTTTTGTTGTTGTTTTTTTTAATTATGGGATTTTTTCATGTTCTGCTTCTTTCACCCTATGTTTCTCTTGACTAAACCAGCGAGATTTGTGTAGCTCTAACCATGCTCTAACTACTGACAATCATTTGTTATGTCTCCATTAAACATGAACTACGGCATGGGTATCTACACTGATCCTCTATTAAACGTCGCCCTTGACTACTCCTGCCTTGTTAAATGCTGGAAGAGTTACCTGAAGGTTCCCAGTAACGCCAGAAAGTCTCTCTGAAACATATTGGTCAGCTGTGTTTCTATGGCACTGACCGTTGAGTTAGCTGCTGGACTCGATGGACGATTGTTGAATCTAAGCATGTAAGAAAAAACGGTACCACAATTATTTCTAAGCAAAAGTTATGGATTATTTCATGAAGGTGTGAAATAGTTGCCATTTGTCTCCCTTCCTACTACATTCAGTTAAACTGGGGGCGGGTTGTCAATTGGGAAATTGGGTTATCTAATAGGAACTGTGGTTACGTTAGGACGAATTATGGAATAGGAAGGGAAGATCTGCAGGCCTCTTTAAACCCTTCTTATGAACACTGAAATGTTTATTACATATAGTAGACGTGAACTTATGTCCAGTGAACTGAGGTCCTGTGAAGTGAGGCCCAGTCTTCACTTAAAACTTGTTTGCTTGTCTTACATGTTGCATTCGTTCCTTCAGAATTGAAGATAATTCGTGGCACAAAACTCCAACAGGACGTCGGGGTGGATTCGAACCCAGGAGCATCGAGATATCAGTCCAGAAGGAATACAACACGTCCAGGCAGCCCTCCTGGATTAATGATACCTGAATGCTAATAGAGCACTTAGTGGGTGTGAACCTTTATGTGATTGACCGTTTAGCCGGTAGTAGCATAGCCCCCCTGCCTTATATCGTAGTTTTAGTTATTATAAATCAAAAGAGATGTAATTATTAACAGGTTGGGGTTTTAATGAATATTAATTTTATTAAAAATTAAAATTTCAAGTCAGAAAAAATGTCTAGACATTAAAAAAAAATTATTAAGTTCAATTAAATGTATAGGTGTTTAGTTCATTAAAAATATCACATGCATTATTATACATTCACTACATAATTGAAAGTTGAAAATTACTATGACATAATGATTACAAGACATGCTACCTATGTTTAACGTCGGTCAGGATGACATGAGTGATACCATTCTCTCCTCGGTCCTGGAACCTGTGTAAGAACTCGCGATAAGGCACGCCCTTAGCCAGGGGTTTGATGGAGCAGCGACATAAGAACGAAGAGAGAAGTTTCTTTTCCAGTTTGAGTCCAAATCTCTCCATGACTTCAATGAAGGCATCAAAGCTAACCTGAGAGGGTCAAGATAGAAGATTTATGTGATTTAGTTGTTGACTTCACTATTGTAAAGACTGATTCGTATGTGGAGACCTAAGACATAAATGTAATACTTACCACGCCAGTTTTCTCTGGGTCCTTCTCTTCAAATGCTTCTCTCATGTTAAAAAAACCTTCCCTGAACTTATTCTTCAGCCAGTTCTCAACGTTTAGCTGTTGCCTTCTTTCAATTTCTTTCTTTCTCGGGGATCGCTTGATGTTCTCATCTTTACAGTACAAAGATAGATTTGATGTAATCCACGAGGGAAGGTTTTTTTTTTCACAACAGATACACCGACCCGTCAAAACAGATACACTGACCCATCAGAACAGATACACTGACCCATCAGAACAGACACACTGACACATTATAACAGATACACTGACCCATCGGAACAGATACACTGACACATTATAACAGATAAACTGACACATCAGAACAGATACACTGACACATTATAACAGATACACCGACCCATCGGAACAGATACACTGACCCATCAGAACAGATACACTGACACATCAGTACAGATACACTGACACATCAGTACAGATACACTGACACATTATAACAGATACACCGACCCATCGGAACAGATACACTGACCCATCAGAACAGATACACTGACACATCAGTACAGATACACTGACACATCAGTACAGATACACTGACACATCAATACAGATACACTGACACATTAGAACAGATATATGGAACCAATATTGTACCGTGGTTTGTTACAAGATTAATTATTGAAATGAAAGAGTTTTTAATTTTCGTCAATATTGTCATATTTCGTCATATCATATCATAAAATAAAATATAATATAATAATTCAAAACTATACCTATACCTGCCGAGTTCTCAGTCTCTTTCCTCTGGGTACTGTCTAGAAATGGTGAAACTCTATTGACAGAGTCTGCAGAAGATTTCCTCCACTCTATACCAAGTACATTCAACAACTTCGGCCCACTTACAATGCCCTCATTGGCTGGATCATATCTGATGAACACACGGAGTACACAGAACAGAGAAATTATTTGCAATTATTTCATAAAAGCAAAAACCTCTATAAATATTAGAAAATACAGTATAGCTATCATTTGAACTTTCAAAAATGACCAACCAACCCACCTGAGCCAAAGCTTCTCAAACTCCTGGTCATCCATGTGAAAATTCATTCTGTTCAGCATTTGTCTGAATTCACTCTTCATGATTTTACCAGAACCTCCGGGATTCATTTGTGGGAACAAGTCAGCCAAGTCCAAAAATCTAGAGGAAGAAATGACATGAATTTCATGTTTCCTTTTGACCTGTCAACTCTGAAATGTCACTAGACAAATAATTTATTTAGGTAATTTTATTTTAAAAGGAAACTCCGATGGTTTTGACAATTTTTGATGTAATATGTGTTTTTTATTTGCAATATTAACTTAGTAATTTTTCTGACGTAATTTTCCTGCTTATCCAAAACGGTCTGACTTTCACTGGGTTTCTATGTGACGTCACACATGCTTGACTAACCACGGCATTGTGTATCTTCTCGCCTGACCACTCAACACACAACAAACACTATCGCTTGGTTGTCTTGTCATGACTGACTACATGTAGTCTAGACTAGCCTTACACTGACCAGTCAGACCTGCGATCTATTTACTTTTTAAGGCAGGGAGAGGCTTAGATTTTTTCTCTAGTTAGTTGTCCTAATGCTTTTAAATCTATCTATCTATAACTGTACCATAGCTCTTGACTAGGCCGTCACTAAGACTTACAGCCTAACAGCTACTGTAAGAATGAAGCGATACGATTGGTCAAATCTAGTTTGCCTAACCTAAATACGTCAAGAATTTACTGTCTAGTTTATTAAATATAAATGTTTCTAAGCGTTTAAATAAAATATAGAAAAATATTTACTATTACAACTTTTTACGCAGAATTTAAATATGTAAATAACTCAAATTTGAAAAACCATCGGAATTTCCCTTTAATTTCTACGGCTGTCTTCAATACGTTGATGTCTTCTTCGCGTAATATAAGAAATCATTTTCAAATATTTATTTTGAATATTTATTGCTCTTGTTCTATTTCAAGTTTCTAGGGGGAGGGGGGATTAGCAGTTGGAAAAAATATAAAGAGTGTATTTTATTTTTTGATCTAGACTCGGGGGGGGGGGGCTAAAGTTGACGAAGGTAACTCAGAGCTGTTTATCGCCCCTCCCCTCCCAAGTCATTGTCCTCCACTGTGCTCAAATCTTACCTTTGTTTGGCTTTCTCTTTCAGGTACGCATGGACCTGCGCACTGGTCATGATGACCCGATCCTGATTCATTCTGTTGATGGGATCCATCCATTGAGGGTACTCTGACGTGGTTTCATCCCTGGCCACATTTAGAAAATTTTGAATTTGAACTAAGCATGTATAAAATGAAAGTTTTATTTTTCCTTTTGTATCATAAAAGGTGTTTTGAATTGCATTTTTTTTACTAAAAAAATTTTTTTTAGTAAATCGACTTACATTACAATGGGATCTGTGGAAATGCTAATCAAAGTGTAGTAACCTTTTATTACTCACCTAAAGTAGGCGAAGAATTCAGTGAAAGGAATTATGGACCTTTCGGCGAATCCCAGCCTCTCCATTAGTTTCTGGCATTGCTGACCGCTGATGGACCTCCCTAAAACTGTCACGAGAATGCGCGTGAAAGCCTCCCTGCAGGTAAATATTTGTGATCATCTTACAGTCAAATATACAGTCAAATATTGATACTGGTAAGATGACAATGACACACAACTCCAATGGATCGTTAACGAAAAATCTCGTAGTCAAAAAGAAGTTTCACTGAATATAACAAGCTTCTAGGGCTTTGTGAAAGTCAGAAGTCAGAAGTGGCTGGATAACTTTTTGTGGTTTGTTTGTAGATCAGCTCTTAAAGAAGTCATTCCTCACACCTATGTGAGTATGACCAAACATAATGATTGTCAGTATTAGACTAAAAAAATACATTATTTCTTTGACGAGTGTGCCGATGTTTTATCACGGTGATTTTTGGATTGAAGCTGTATGAATTGTAATTAATTTTCAGAAGAATTACACTTCAGTTTTTTTTTATGTCCTGTTACTTCATGTCATAATTAAAGAATGTGTCCGTTGAATTGAGAAACTATTGAATTATTTAAAGACATCGAATCAAACCAGACTGAGAATGTTATAACAATCAAGAAACTTTTTGTGTTCTTTTTAAACTTTTTAAACTTTTTATTTTCTGTGAGCACATGAAAAACTTAATTATGTGAACTCACGCAATCACGTGCTGACCATGACCTACTTTACTCACCTAGATACATTTCCCCGTCCCTCGGGGTCGTTGTCCTTGAACTTCTTCTTCACGTCGTAATATCTGTTCTTGAGCCGCTCGCGTAGACTGGCCTCCAGCTGAAAGTGGACAACGTACAGAACGAGACTTGTCTCAAACAGGTAAGGACCTACATCTTCAAATCACTTGCTAGCACAAAGAGCATTAGTGATCCATGTTTTACTGTAATTTCGAGCAAACACATCACTTCTCCAATATAGGACTGAAACCCCTGATGCTTAATGTCAATTAACCAGACGATGTTTCTTCTTCTCAAAGCAGACAACTTTAGAGCTTCACTTAAATCTAGGTTTCACGAACTGGACAACTAAGTCTGGCCTACTTCTGTTTGACTTTGAACATTGAAGGCATTGTTGTAGACCTAAGACTGCCTCGCGTCTTTTCTTTGGCAACCAACAACCAAGTTGTTCATACAAATAAGAAACTTAGTTGTATTTTCAGATCGAAAAAAAAATCGATCACAATTGATGCACTTGAAAATTTTACAAAGCGGTACAATTCGTGATTAGTTTTTCAATTCCATCATTGAAAGCTGTAATGTGTAGGTATGCAAAAAACTGTCTATTTAATTATATAGAACAAATCTGAGCATTTTTTACTTGTCTTCTTAAACAAAGTTCCCTAAATAAACTAGACCTATCCTTGACATAGCTAAACATATATTTGAGAAGTTTTTGTCATTTTTAAAATGCTATCATTTATTTTTACATTAAAAAAACTGTAGGAGAATAAACATGTTCAAACTTTTTACTAGACTGACAGACGGACAGAGTGAGTTGATGATTTAAGCTTTGAAAAATCACAACAGTTCATCTTATCAGTAAGCCAATGACTATGTATGTCATTAAAATGAATGACTAAGATGTATAGATTTCATTTCCTGCATGAAGTTTAGTAATCAGTAAAAACAGATATTGTCTGCCACTAAGAACTGACCTCATCAATCTCTAATCTCGCTTGACCAGAAGCTCTTGACATGCTAGTGGACGCCCTGCTGACAACATCTCGCTCCTCAACACTAGCTCTGTTACCTGGAGAGTTACACAAAAGTAAGTTAACATCAAATTGGAAACTAACAGAAAATCTCATGCAGAAATACACGTTCCAAAACATTGATCGAACGTAATAGAAACCTATTTAGATCGTACAAAATAGAAACCTATTTAGATCGAATATAATAGAGACCTTTTACGATCGTACGAAATAGAAACCTATTTTAATCGAACGTAATAGAAACCTATTTAGATCGAAAGCAAAAGAAATCTATTTAGATCAAACGCAATAGAAACCTATTTAGATCGAACAAAAAAGAAACCTATTTAGATCAAACGCAAAAGAAACCTATTTAGATCGAACGTGATAGAAACCTATTTAGATCGAACGTAAAAGAAACCTATTTAGGTACAACGTAATAGAAACCAATTTAGATCAAACAAAAAAAGAAACCTATTAAGATCGAACGTAAAAGAAACCTATTTAGATCGAATGTAATAGAAACCTATTGGGATCGAACGTAAAAGAAAAATAATTTAGATCAAACATAAAAGAAACCTATTTAGATCAAACGCAAAAGAAACCTATTTAGATCGAACATAAAAGAAACCTTTTTAGATCGAACAAAAAAAAAACCTATTTAGATCGAACGTAATAGAAACCTTTTTAGATAGAACGTAATAGAAACCTAAAAAGAAACTTATTTAGATTGAACGTAATAGAAAATTTTTTAGATCGAACGTAATAGAAACCTATTTACATCGAACGTAAAAGAAATCTACTTTGATCGAATATAATAAAAACCTATTTAGATTGAACATAATATAAACCTATTTAGATCCAACGTAATAGAAACCTATTTAGATCGTACGAAATAGAAACCTATTTAGATCAAACGTAATAGAATTCTATTTAGATCGAACGTAATAGAAACCTATTTAGATCGAACGCAAAAGAAACCTATTTAGATCGAATGTAACAGAAACTTTCTTAGATTAAACGCAAAAGAAACCTATTTAATTCGAACGTAATAGAAACCTATTTAGATCGAACGTAATTGTAACCTATTTAGATCGGACGCAAAAGAAACCTATTTAGATCGAACATAAAAGAAACCTATTTACATTGAATGTAATAGAAACCAAATAGAAAATCGAATGTAATAAAAACCTATTTAGATCGAACGTAATAGAAACCTATTTAGATCGAATAAAAAAGAAACCTATTTAGAACGAACGTAAAAGAAACCTATTTAGATCAAACGCAAAAGAAACCTATTTAGATCGAATGTAATAGAAACCTATTTAGATCAAACGTAATAGAAAGCTATTTAGATCGAACGCAAAAGAAACCTATTCAGCTCAAACGCAAATGAAACCTATTTAGATCGAACGTAATAGAAACCAAATAGAAAATCGAACGTAATAGAAACCTATTTAGATCGAATGTAAAAGAGACCAAATAAAAAATCAAATGTATCAGAAACTTCTTTAGATCAAACGCAACAAAAAAACTATTTAGATCTAACGTAATAGAAACCTATTTAGATCGAACGCAATAGAAACCTATTTAGATCTAACATAATAGAAACCTACTTATCGAACGCGATCGAACGCGAAAGAAACCTATTTATATCGAATGTAATAGAAAGCTATTGAGATCAAACGTAATAGAAACCTATTTAGATCGAACCTAAAAGAAACCTATTTAGATTGAGCGTAATAGAAACCTATTTAGATCGAACGTAATAGAAACCTATTTAGATCGAGCGTAATAGAAACCTATTTAGATCGAACGTAATAGAAACCTATTTAGATCGAGCGTAATAGAAACCTATTTAGATCGAGCGTAATAGAAACCTATTGAGATCGAGCGTAATAGAAACCTATTTAGATCGAGCGTAATATAAAACCTATTTAGATCGAGCGCAATAGAAACCTTTTTAGATCGAGCGTAATATAAAACCTATTTAGATCGAACGTAAAAGAAACCTGTTTAGATTGAACGTAATAGAAACCTATTTAGATCGAACGTAAAAGAAACCTGTTTAGATTGAATGTAATAGAAACCAAATAAAAAATCAAACGTAATATAAAACCTTTTTAGATCGAACGTAATTGAAACCTATTTAGATCGAACGTAAAAGAAACCTTTTTAGATCGAGCGTAATATAAAACCTATTTAGATCGAACGTAATAGAAACCTATTGAGATCGAGCGTAATAGAAACCTTTTTAGATCGAGCGTAATATAAAACCTATTTAGATCGAGCGCAATAGAAACCTTTTTAGATCGAGCGTAATATAAAACCTATTTAGATCGAACGTAATAGAAACCTATTTAGATCGAGCGTAATATAAAACCTATTTAGATCGAGCGCAATAGAAACCTATTTAGATCGAACGTAATATAAAACCTATTTAGATCGAACGTAATATAAAACCTATTTAAATCGAACGTAATATAAAACCTGTTTAGCTCGAATGTAATATAAAACCTGTTTAGATCGAACATAATAGAAACCTATTAGATCGGACATAATAGAAACTTATTTAGATCGAACATAATATAAAACCTATTTAGATCGAACGTAATAGAAACCTATTTAGATTAAACAAAAAAAGAAACCTATTTAGATCGAACGCAAAAGAAACCTCTTTAGATCGAACGCAAAAGAAACCTATTTAGATCGAACGTAATATAAAACCTATTTAGATCGAGCGTAATATAACACCTATTTAGATCGCTTGTTTTAAACAGTGGGTGTGTCTCGCTAGTACAACAATCACTGGAAACGTTTATCTTTGTAAAATCTGTCCAGCACATGATAGACAATTTAATCCATTTGGATGTTTTTCATATAACTTTTTGGCGTGAATGTATTCGTCTAGATCTAAAGAAAATCGAGTTGATGGCAATGATGGTCACTTCTTTAAGACCTTGTGAGTTGTTGCTATGCCAATATGATATCAATATGAATGCTGACCTTAGCACCTCGTTAGAGAATATCGAATGACGAAGTTGCAACATTTCAAACAACTATTTTCTTTCCCTCTCAAATTTTTGTTTTCTGCCTGTTCCAGCGACATAATTCAACCTCTTCAGATGTCATAGTTCCCTTCTATATGTTGATTAGAAGCAAGGTATCAATGTGTGTCTTGAAAAGTGATGAATCCAAAGCATGTCAATAATAGCAGCAATACTACAGAGTTACATTTCCTTTATTTGCTTTCAGGAGGTCGCTGCAGGTGGATTACGTCATCAATAGCTTCAAGGTCAGGTTTCAACCAATCGAATTGCATTTTTGTAGTCAGAGGCGGCATCTAAAAAGTCTCTTGTTTGGGGCGCTTTTTTTTTAATCTATGTAATATAGTTACTTATAGTATGTGTGTGAACCCCAAACAGCTATAATGTATAGGCCAGTGTTTCCCAAACTTTGTTCCACGGAACCCTAGTGTTCCGCCAATGATAAATAGATGCTTCACGAACTACTGGAATAATTAACTAGAAGGCCATCACATGAATTAACTAAAAAATAAACAAAGTGTTCCGCTAAATACTCAGAATGTGTGAAGTGTTCCGTTAAGGAAAAAGTTTGGGAACCACTAGTGTAGGCACTTGTGTTTATTTCTACATAGGACAAAGTAACGTGTATTAACTTCACTGTATGTTTAGTGATCGGGGAGAATCAATCGTGGAATTAATACACTGTTGAAATTTTGAGAAGGATTGTCGCAGATGATTAGATAGAAAAAGGGTAAGCGGAAGAGGAGAAGGGCGGACTCTATGATTTAAGATTGAACCACGTGACATTTTGTATGGTAAAAGCAGTATTCTTTGTCTTTAAGTGATCTGAGACACTTGTGACTGAATGGATCTTTATAGAGAGATTGAAAATTGTAAAATTGTGTTTGTAAAAGAAGTTTTAGAGCTTCATTCAAGTTGTATAACAACTTAGGTGATACCCATTTGGCATATCTGTCTGGACCTACAACTTAGGTGATACGCCTTTGGAATTTCTGTCTGGACCTACAACTTAGGTGATACGCCTTTGGCATAACTGTCTGGAGCTACACCTTAGGTCATACGCATTTGGAATTTCTGTCTGGAGCTACGACTCATCACGAACCTCTCTCACCAATAGATTTCAGTGAAGTGTAGTTCTTTTGCATCACCACCATCTAAAAGTCTTGATTTGAGTAAATTTTAAATTTTCAAATGGAGTTTCGCTACCATGAAACGGTGGGCTCCCCACTCCCCAGCTCTACTCCCCCCCCCCCTTATCCAGGCCGGCTACGTCCATTTACCGTGTTTAAAATATTTAAAGCTGTTCCTTCTTACACAGCTACGATTTCCAAATAATAACGGATTAATTTAAGACATACAACGCCCCGTACGTCCCGTGTGTTGTCACTTATCTCAGCTGTTTGTCTGACACAAGTTATTATCATTCAGACTACAAAACTGTCTGAAAGTTTCGGGAGATGTTGACTTTTGATCAAGTGGCAGACGTGACACTTGAGACATTTTCTCTGTAGGACATGATGGATCGATTCCCGCCCTCGATCCTACCTCCCTGAGCACCCTCGCAGTGACGTAACGTCGCCATGATCCTGTTGAAGCTAAACTAACAATTAGCACTTGAAGAGAATTAAAAAAAAAAGCTGGGGGAGGAGTGGGTACTGAAAGTAGGCCTATTGCTTACATCAGCATTTTCCTGACATTAAACATTTAAGAACTAATTATCGACTTTCAGCGAATGGAAACAAAATTGAATCGAAGGACTTAGATTCAGTGTATTTAAAATGTTAGCAGGTTCAAAGGTCATCACATGTAAAGAAAAAACTAAGAACGTCTCGCTTGGACATTTCTGATAACTTTGTCGCCCGCCTGTTGTCATTAATTTGAACAATACTCTGCGCTACGTCTGTGCAGATCGATGGACAAAAGAAACAAAACTTGATCCTGTCAATGTTGTGAAGAATGCAACCCAAAAGTTATGTCGACGCTATGCACTGGCTGCCACAGAAGTAGATCCTGTATGCGTGTATAGCAGAAAAGAACTTCAGAAAACGTTTTACAGGGCAGTATTACAGACATATGATTGTAGCACATAGACTAGAATTGTTGAATAAAAAATTATAGTTCTTTTATCAGACCTTGCGATGTATAGGGCAGAAGATATAAAGGTAATCTGTTTCTGTGACCCATGGTTAACGAGAATGTCATGCGGCCAGCGCAACAGCCTTTAATTTTCCCTAACTAATGCCAGGTACCCAGTAGAGCTCCTGGACTCAGAGGCGTCCTAAAAATCCCGAAATTTAAAATCCCAGTTTTCACCGAGATTCGAACCCGGGACTCCCGGATATGAAGAGTAACCGCGCCTCCAGGAATTGTGGAATGATGGCGTGAAATTAGGCAGCTGAGGCAAGAAAACGCAGAGTTGATAAACTAAAATCAATAATTGTTTCAATGAAAATGAGGCCTGAAGTATTTATATTAAGAATGTGAAAATGTGCCTTGTTACAGCAATAAACTGATGTCTTTAGGGGTAGTAAAGGAAGTACAATACACAAACAATCCCCTATCGTCATGTTTATTTCGTTAAAAAAATATGGAACAGATGATGGCTCATATGGCTCATCCATACATGAATCACATTCCTCGTCCCATATACTAGGACAAATTTGTACAAATACTCCTTCTTCCCTAGTGCTATTAGGGCATGGAATGGGTTGCCTGAGCTAGCCAGGAAAACCAGTGACTTGGCACAATTTAAGTCATTTGTTAATATGCATGACTAAATGCGTGACGCGTAGGACGTAATCATCTTCTTTTTTGAAGTAACGTCTGAATTATATAAGATAAGATAATCAGGGAAGAGAGATTTTTTTTATTTCGACATATTTTTGGGATTTTGCCTCTTTTGCAGTTTTTCTGTATTACATGAAAGTCCTCAATGTATGACTATTTCTTAGTGTCAGATTTGTAATTGAAACAAATTTATTTAAAACATTCATTGGAAAATCTTTCTTCCTTTTTTTTTTTTTTGGCTACAAATTGACAATACATGGCTAGATTTGAACTTTTGTACACATTTAAGTAGTCGGCTATATTACTGAATAAGTCCATTAAACAAGATTATCATTGCCAAACAAATGAATATCAAATAAGACCAAGTTCTGTACCTATTAATTACCACTATAACAACAACAATGTAGTTGCAAACACGAACAACATTCCAATACGAAACACACACACACACACACACACACACAACCAACGCTTTATGAACTAGGACTTTGTAAATACTCTATGCACACACACTACTGGAGACGTATATATTTGTGTGCACCACAGGCTGCTCATGATGTACTGAGGTATCTATAAACATTTTGTTTTTAATTGGTAAGGGGAGAATTAGGTCAATTGACAACGATTTCAGACAAACAGTGGCCAATTAAAACCTTCAATTTTTATAAGTATTTCAATAGCTCAGAGGCAAAACAACTTGACCTCCTTTCATGGAGGCTCGAGTTTGAATTACGACCACAGAAGACCTTTTTTTTAAAAATTGCTTTTGAAAATGCAGCGCGTAAATCTTCTATCACATGATCGATGAAATGATTGATTTGATAACATGATTGATTGAATGATTTTTTTTCCAAAATAATTGACACAATTTCATTCCATATTCAATACAAGCGAATATTTAAAAATTATTTTTGTTATCTCACACTTGTTTTACTTCTGTCACCAGTTCGTACTTTTACTTCTTTTAGTCACAAGACTATTTGTTTGATATATGAAAGCGAGTAATTTTGCTATTTTGCTATGGAGATAAAAACAATTCATAACAATTTCATGAAAACAACGTATAACAATATCATAACAAAAGGTGAGACCCCCCCCCCACGCACGCACACACACACATACACACGAATACTCTAACACCCGAAGAGTGACAGATTAATTGAGATTGTGGCCCAAACTTATAACATCAAAATCTGAACACCCTTCCCCTTTCCCGACAACAAACAGTACAATCTTTGCTGACAAAGCCTAACCGTGTCTTTCAAAGAACCTTAAAGTTAAGTGGGTTTTTAATCCCCTCCCCAAAGCCTTTCAATCAACTTTCCACTAGATGTCTATGGCGTATTTGAACCGCTAGCCCTTAAAGACAATACGTGAACGCTCTATTAACTGCACCAAACTCTCAAAGAGCTCTCACTCTCCTTCATCTCTGGTCTATTTGTCCGTGTTCTGCGTCTTCGCTCCGAAATACGCTCGGCTCTTAATAGACAGTCCCCGGACTATTGCAGAGAGAGCGCACACTTCATAAAGCCCATTAATATTGTAAAGAATAGACTCCACTATTCACGGTAACATTGAAATCCATTCAAAAACGATTGATCTATCTGCTGGCTCGATTCTTTTCAGATCAACTGAGCACTTGATAACAAAATTTTTATTGATTATCCGTTTTACGTGAAGTCATTGTGACCCAGACACTTTCAAATTAGCAAACAAAACACTTTCAAAACAAATTTTTAATTGATTTCAACACACGAACATTAAAATATGGTAATTTCTAACCAAAATGGGCCAAGATGGAGTGGTGTAAAGCAGCGTTTTGAAGTTCTGTTTCTCTGGGTAGTGAGATTTAGATTTTACGAGCTACTTTTATCTCCTGAATTGAATCTTTCTACTAGGGATCGAATCGTGCTAGCCATACACAATCTATGGCAGTTGTTGACATTTAACTTTTTCTCTCCTAACGTTGATTCCACCAGAATGTGGTAAATAATTACGGAGAGAAAGTGTTAACTTATATCAAAATTTGTTTTCTTTATTAAGTCCAAAAAAAATTTGTTCCGATAGGCCTATATTTATCTCTTCATCATGGTCCCTGGCTCGCGTGTTTTCAACAAAAAAAATTATTATTCACAGCAGATGCATCGATGTATCGTTAGAATCTTTGCCTTGAAAATATATTTGTACAAATAATTAAAACATTTGTGTGTAAAAACAAAATATCGTTTAAAGCTAATTATACAAAGATATAAATTTTCTTTGGAGATAGAACATTATAATTAACATAGATATTACGTTCTGGTATGCCGATTTCACTGGACGGAGTTCATTTTGCGAGAATGAGGACAAACTTTTTCTCTCTGGGAGGGAAGGATGAGAAAACCATTTCACGTGATCTAGGTCTGTCCTCGACTGGCCGATACTCTGACCGGTAGAGGAAACTTCTTCTATTGGCTAGCAACAACGGTTTACAAACAACCGTCAAATTGCCATCAAGGGCTTTTATCAGAGAACATTTTTAAAAACGTGCAACGTAATTTGCTAATAATAGCCATTCTTGTCTTTACTTACAGAAATGTTTTAACCAAAACTACTCACATTGATATTAGCTCAAAATTATTAGTTTATGATGTAGAATTTCTAACAGGGTACTTGTCTATATTAAAGTGATAAAATAATATAACTATGGCCTGTACAAAAACTTATTGGAAGAAGATGCCCCATAGAAAAGCAGAAACTGCTATAAATAATTATAGATTTTGATGAATAAACTAAAGTTAATCTAGAATGCATAAGAATACCTTTACATGAAATCAATCTACTCTTCCAACACAATGCCACGAATTTATAATGCAGACCTGCAGTGATCTAGCCTTCTTTGATCCCCGCGGTGCAACTGGCCTAAGGAAACCGAAGTTTCTAGACAAGTTCCCTGGAGAGAGAATCGAGTTGACTTTGTGCCCCATAACGCGATAGACGCTGTCTTGTAGAACAATGAGATATCTCCTAGGCTCCAGGCAAAGAGTTGAATGAGTGTTACATCAATAACCAATGACGGCACGTGATTCCAAAAGCGAGGCTGCAAGTGTTAACTAATCAAGTTTCAAAATCACAAAAGCAATATAGTACTTTTTCATTTCTTTCTATGGATTAAAAGAAAGGGGAAGGGGGCTTAGATCGCTATGCTTTCTTGAACTCCACTCCTATCCAAGGTGAATTTTGTGTTGCTGAAAACGTTTAACTCAAAACAGGACTAGATCTTGTCACTTTATGCAGTCACCAAATGGTAAAGGTTTAAACATGTTCAAACAACTTCCAACTAGAATAGTGGAAGATCATTGTGTGGTGTATGCGTCAGTATCTCGACACTGAATGTCATTTTCTTAAAACAGTCATTAGACATATAAGACTTGCCTTCGAGTCCGAAGATTAATGAGGAGTGCAGTATTTCACGTGGCTACGTAGCCCCAGCAGCGACCTACATATTTTGTCAAATTAGATTAAACAAATCGTATGGGGAGGGTTCCAATCCGCGACAATAGACACAACAGTCCATAGCGCATGCCACTGACTATTGATTTGTTATCAGTTAAGCTATCAATTAGATTATTGTTATTCCTCTGTCTGTCTCTTCACTTCATCATTCATTAATTAAATATTAATTAAAAGTAGAAAAAAAATGTTCATCCTTTATGACATCCTACGTTGTATATGTGGTATGTTTGAATAAAACAATTGAGTTATTTCCATTATTTTTTAAAGATCCAGAGCAACATATTAAATATTGTTTTCAAAATCATAAAGCGTTTGATCTTTTCTGAGAAAGAAAATGAATATTTTTGTTATTTACTTTATTACCAAATAAATTGGACAAATGAATGATGGCCCTGTTTTGTATATGACACAATTGTTCAGAAATAGATAACACTATAATCAGATTAGACAATAAATAGAATGTGCTGGAACTTTTGGGATGAATGAAGACATTAAAAGTGCATGTTTGTTGTGTGTTCCATGAACTGTCAAAAGGAGAAAATTGTATGTAGAAATGTGTTTCCTTTTGGTCTTGCTACGTTAAAGCGCAGAAAGTACAGTACAGGACCAAAAGTTGTGGCTATCATTTATCAGCTTATCTTTTATCAGCTTATCTTTTATCAGCTTATCTTTTAGAAGCTTATCTTCTATCTGCTTATCTTTTAGCAGCTTATCTTTAAGCAGCTTATCTTTTAGCAGCGTGCTGAGTAAGAAGAAAACTATCTCGCCATGACATATTTAATACTAAAAAAAAACTATTGAGTTTACGAGGATATTGTGTCGCCGACAAAATTTCCCTTTTACTTTGTCACGAAGAAGCTCGATTAGTGAGCGCAAACACTTTCATCTCAGGAATAAGCAAAAACATTGTTCAGTGTCTTCACCAGGTGTCTAACCTTTAACCTTTACTGTGATAGTAAGTGTATGTGTTTGGAGTGGCTAGTAATGCAGTGAAGTGTGTGGAAGGACTTGCTAATCTTACATTCATTACACTCATTACAAGTTGTGAATTCAGCTACCAATAGCTTTAAAAGATCAAACGGAAATGTGTTTATTGAGACTCTTGTTATTTTAGTGTGTCTATTACATGGCCATAATCCGCTGGAATTAAATGGCAACGTAGCAGAAAATTAGAAAATGTTCAAGCAATCCTTTCAGATATATGTGGACTGGATACAAAAAGCAGAGAAGTACAGTCTATGACATTATTGCATGTGATCGGCCAAGAAGCAGTGCAAGTCTATAACACTTTCCAATGGACGAGTAATGAGTGTAATGAATATGAGATTAGCAAGTCTTTCCATACACTTCACTGCATTCTTAATAAGTTCGAGAAGTACTGTCTACCAAGAACAAATTTTACCATTGAAAGACATGTTTTTTTCCAGCGATCTCAACACAAAGGAGAGTCATTTGACAGCTTTGTCACTGAGATCAAACTCAAGGCTAACACATGAGAGTTTGATTTGCTTAAAGATTCCCTAATAAAGGATAGGATAGTTAGTGGCATAAAGAATGAGAACACCCGAGCAAGACTCTTGAGAGAACCAGACCTAGACCTTAGCAAGGCTGTAAATACATGTCGGGCAGCAGAGGCAACTGAATGGCAGCTTAAGCTCATGAATGAAGAAAGTGGGTTACAAGTTGTGAATTCAGCTACCAATAGCTTTAAAAGAACAAACGGAAACGTGTGTAAAAATAGGTCACAGATTCATAGCAAGATGCTGGAGTAAAGGACACGAATGTAAGACTAATAAAAATCAATGTGTTTATTGAGACTCTGGTTGTGTCTATTACATTACAACCAATCAAACACATTTTCTCTTGGGGAATGGTGGAAAATACAGAAAAACAAAACAGGATAATAGGGTTTGAAGTCACTTATCGTGCAGCACAAAGTGTACCACATAACTGAGTCAGCCAAACTGGACATGAGGGCAGTGACCCGTGGTATCTCACTTGTACAGGCAAATATATAGGTAACAATTGACCAATTGTTTCTGCACGCTCCTGTGCATCCCAAAGGAAGGGGAGAATTGGACACTTTCTGGTCAATAAGACCACACTGATAATCGATTTCACCGTACCCTTTTCCTTCTACTGAAACTTTGGTATTGTTATTCGCATTATAAAAGTAATCAATGGAATCGATACCAATTGTTTCACTTGGAGATCGTTCTAGTGACTTAAAGCAGATCAGCATAATCCATGGAGAGTTTTATTATGGTGTGGCAGTGTGGTTGTGTGCAGTGTGGTAGTATGGTTGGTACCACGCGGTGCAGTTTACATAAGACTTCAAAAATGTACAGTATACCCTTCCGAAGCAATGAGTGTATTTGTACAAGCATGTGTGTGTTTGCGTATCTTGATGCTGTTTGTGTGTACATGAGTTTTTGCTTGCGTGTTTATGTGTGAGTGTGTGTAAGGTCGTAGAAGGATGTCCAATATACAGTACCGAGTTTACTGAGGGGTTGTTTTTTTAAACTCAATCGAAGGTCAAACGAAGACGGAAGTGGAATTGTTAATGTTGAGCGGATGTCAAAGTTGAACCAGGGAATTCCACAAAGGTTGAACACAAAAAGTGTCCGTTATATTGATTTTTAAAAGCATCTATTGTGGGGAGTGGAAAGAAAGAGGGTCAGCAAAGTTTAGCTTATATTTGAAAGGTTAGCTTGTATTTGAAAGGTTAGCTTGTATTTGAAAGGTTAGCTTGTATTTGAAAGGTTAGCTTATATTTGAAAGGAATCAGACAGCGATGGTTGTAAAAAGAAAGAGATGCCATGGAATATACAAATCTGATATTTGATCCGATATTGATATAATATGTCCATCTTAGGACAAGGGGGAAATAGCTCATTTTGACTTGTTATAATTAAATTGTATCATGAAAAATTTATATTTTTTATCATCAATACCAATCAGTATCTTTTTTAAGATGTTGCATTCGTTAAGACGATAATTGAGATATTTCATGACGAGAAAGAGGAAATACCCTGATGGTGAGATGTAATGTCTGAAAGGGGAAATCGGAATATATCACCCAGGGCCGACCTTAGGGCACTACAACCTATGTGGCCGCAGTGGGCCCCGCACTTTCATAGGCCCAGCGCTAACTCTAGTTGTAAATTATTAAACTAAACCATTTTAACTAATAATAGGGTTTTCATTGCCTACTGATTTCACAGGAGCTCCTGAAAGTCTCCTGAAATTGCAAAGTATACGAAAAAAAGTCCTAAAAATCTCCTGAAATTATTAAAATATCTTGAAAACTCAAAATAAAAAAAGGAAAAAATTGTCATTTTGGGGTGTCATTCAATATGGAAAATGCCAATTCTACTCGCGATTAAAAAAAAAGACATTGTCAGCTTTCATTGAATACAAATAATAAGGTGAAGTTCCAATAGCCAATCTACTTTAATAGTCACTGGCATATAAATATAGATCTAAATCTATCTCGATCTCTTTAAAAAAATCAAAAGCGATATTTTGCTAGCAAATCTAAAAGACAAATCAGAATGTGTATCGACTTTTTGTTCGAAAACTATCTTTTAATGTAGATGTCTCGTAAAGTTAATTCGATCCTGATTTTGCTTTAGGCAAAGTATTAAAAAAATGCAATAAAAAATTTATTTTCTAATAAAACGTTTTAATTTTCACTAATTATCCTTATCCCTACTTAGACTAGGCTCCACGAAATCCGTTTCGCATAGGGTCCCGCAATCTGTAGGACCGGCCCAGATGTCACCTTTTAAATCTATATTATAAGCGCAAGGGCCGTGATTGATTGACTGACTCCCCTATCACTAAATCTCCCACTTGCCATGGAGGAAACTATACAAAAATCTAACCCGTTTTTACTTTCCGTTTGAGAAGAATAACTAAGTATTTTTTAGGATCGAAACCGAAATTTACTGAAAGCGATTATTTATTCGCAATTTAAATCCGATATGTTTTTTAAAGTCCGTGCCTATTAGTTTGATATAAGTACACAAATAGACTACCAACACTCGCTCAGGCTATTTCTTCTAGTCAACATTATACTTAATTGTACGGCCGACCACTGTGGTAACATATTTAGTCAGAACCATTGATTGACTAGTCTGTAGCTTTTCTCCTAATTCTTCTCTATAGTAATGACTTGAATATCAAGTTTCTTATGATCACATAGAATAGTAAATGCCGATATGATTTGAACATTCGACTAGAACATTGGACCAGAACATTGGAACAGAACATTGGACAAGAACATTGGACCAGAACGTTTGAACAGAACATTAGCATCCCGAGGCATAAAACACACCATTAACCAACTAGCAATCACAGTCCAACTCGAGTACAGATGTTTATATATAGGTCTATTTATGTTTATATAAAGCACGTGTGTCTTACACATCTGAGGCGCATTGTCTTAAAGCTAAACCAAAGACAGTTGCTTCTTATGGCATTAAAATGTGATATAAACTAAGGCAGTGATTCGTAAACTTTTTCCTTAACGCAACATTTCATACATTCTGAGTATTTAGCGGAACACTCTTGCTTTTTTTAAAGAGAGATTAATTCACCTTGTGGCTCACTGGTTAATTATTCCAGTAGTTCGTTGAACACCAATGCAGACCTCGCAGAGCACAGTTTAGGAAGCACTGAACTAAGGTAATCAACCGAAACCCTAATAAACGATTTTTTTTTTTTTTGCTATCTTTCCTTGTTGTTTGAGGCTTGAACATAAGAACAGCTAACTCATGTTCCTCTAAGTCAGCGGTTCTCAACCTTTTTTACTCGGCGACCCTTTTTACAATTCCTCAATTTGCCGCGACCCCCAACAGTAAATTATTTCGTAACAAAATTATAATTGTAGGCCTAATTTTAAAATGATTTGCATTGCCAAATCTTTATGTTTAATCATGAAACAATAAGAAATTACATTCTTGAAATATATTTATCTCCTTATCATCAAACCACACAAAAATGAAATAATATCTTTATGTCATGCATTTATTGACCTTTCTATTTTTTAGTCACATTATTCACATTTCATACACATGTAAGGAGTTTCAGCAAATGCTGTTATGCAAATTAATGTATTTCTACAGTTGAAGAAGGAGGTGCAGCACAGACAAATTGGGACATGACTGCAAACGCTTGATCCAGATTTGTGAAATTATAGAGACATGCTTTGCTGCATCTGTATTAATGAGTGTCCATCAACTATTTCTGTCTCCTAAACATCTTCAACTTTGACTTTCGTTGGAGTTCTGGCAGGTGGATATGGAACGTTAAGTACATGGATGAAATTTTGTCGCAAGCTTTAGCAAATGTTCTTTCACAAAATTGTCATTCTATTCGTTTGTCAGGTTCAATGTCATTTTCCTCATAGAGATAAGATTGGGAACTTATAATATTATTATTCTCTAATTTTTTTTGCCAATTAGAAGTTTCATTTGGAAGGATTGGATTTTTTTTTTCAGACGCGAGGTAAATTGCAATTGATCCTTGCACTGACGCTTTTCATTGCTTTGTGTTATTTTAGTAGCATTGTCTTTGATATTAATATTCGACGATGAATCACAAACTGAGTACCGAAAACTTTTGGTGACTCATTCTGTACCAGATCAACATACCACCCTACTAGGAGCACCATCTGTGCACACACCACTCTGATATTTTTTCAAAGATATATAAAATTTTTCCCAAAAATGAACCAAATTTCTTGTATACATCCCTATACTGTCGTAGTCGCTTGAAGTGAATTGCAAAAGAAAAACTCATCTTTAAATCTCTAACATTTATATGCATTCCCCTTCCTCTAGACTACTGGGTATCCATGTCGAGAAAGTTCGGTTGCTAGTTATCAAAATGACATAAAAGTTCTTTCGGCATTATACATTCGACTTCAGAGACGCTACAAATACGACAAATAACATACTGGAGTTTTTCAATTCGCTGCTTAAACTAATGGGGAGGCAGAGGAAACAGTGGTGTATGTCTTACGAGGGTGTCCAAGAGCTGCGGGGAGACAACCGAAGGGTCACTTGAACTGAATGGGGGAGCTCTGAGGCACTACGTTTAACAACATATCTTAGCAGAGCACTACCCGAGGCCCATCCTTTCCTACCCTGCTACTTTTAGGTGTTCATCCAAATGTCATATTTTCCAATATGTTATGCATTTCTATACAAAGTTTACGTATTAAAATTCAAATTTATGGATGCGTTCAACTTTTTTCAAAACGTATTTGTTTTGGCTTATATATTACAAAATTGAGCACTTTTGAATTTCAAATATAGGTCGTTAATACATTATAGTGCACTTTAAAATTCATCATTATCTTACGAAATAATTGTTTTACTAATGCTGTATTTGACCCTATAGATGACAGTCCAAAGCTCTACTATACGACCAGGCGTAACGATACGTTATGCATTAATGGGCATGATTTAGGTGTCACAAAACCGCTGTGTGTGCGTAGCAAAGCAACACCAGTCCACTACGGGCCTGGCTATGGAATGTTGACCCAACTGACCCCTTACTCGCCATCATGGTCTTAGTTATTGTGGAATGTTTTATTTTTTTATTGTTATTTCTATTTTTATTTTTATTTAATTATTTGTGGTTCTAATCTATTTTATTTAATTAAATTGGACTTAGTCTATTATTGGGAAAGGAAATAAGCACCTGTATATTTTTCCCTTTTATTTTACTGTCACTTGACCAGGTGACCTGGTCTTGATCGAGGCAGGGTGACCTGGGTACTGTGGGGACAAAGCGGCACTTGGCGTGGGTACAGTCATTTTGGACAACTGAAGTTGTTATCAGTTTTATTGATATATCTATATTTAAAACGTTGTGGATGATTCTATATTCTATATCAATAAAGTTATACACTACGTGTTTTTAACTATTATTCTGGTGTTCAATGTTATATGTGAGTTGTCTACACAAAGTTATATGTGAGTTGTCTACACAAAGTTATATGTGAGTTGTCTACACAAAGCTATACGTGAGTGGTCTACAAAAAGTTTATGTGAGTTGTCTACACAAAGTTATATGTGAGTTGTCTACACAAACACCTCAATCGCGACAGGGCTAAATCACGAAATACACAGTTCCAGCGTCAACAGTCGGGGCCTAATCGCCTAGACAACGACCAGTTGAAGCAGGCACCAGCACACTGCTAGCGTCTTGCGTCGTTTGGACTGTTAACATTATTTCTGCTGTCACTTTAAAAATGTTTAAAATTAATTATGATTCAGCTGTCTGCAACAACTATCCTTAAACAACAATAAAAATTTGAAATTCCATTGAAAAAAAAAGCTTTTTTTATGTGTCACGTTTTGCGTTAAAATAGACTAAAAAATCAATATTTTCGATGGTCTTATGCGACCCCTGACAATTTGTTAGTCGACTCCCGAGGGGGTCGCGATCCACAGGCTGAGAACCCCTGCTCTAAGTCAAAACATTTTAACCAATAACCATTATGCTCCCCCCTCCCTCCAAATCGATCCACGTGTAGGTCTAATTATCAGATTGATTTGATTTTGATTTTAGGCACATCGGCACAATTTAGACCATGTCGTGCCTGCAGTCCCTTAAGGACTACTCTCTCTCTAAACAACAAGGGCCAAATTCTATACAGTCATATCATTAAAATCAAGGTCTATTCACAGTTAAAATAGTAAAGGTAGTAAAAATTTAATTATTTGGTAAAAATCTAATGTAAATAGTACATGTTCACTAATTCATAAATCAGATCTTCGTAGATAACCCCGCTTCCCGGATAAAGCCCAGTACCTTCCCAGGGTCGACATTATCAAATAGTGTTTTAAAGTTAGTGGCTCTAAAATATTTTTCCCTGACATTCTGGTATCTGGGGCAATCAACGAGGATATGTTCCACGGTGAGGCGAGAGTCACAGTACTCACAAAGTGGGGGCTCGTCTCTCTTCAGCACAAAAGAGTGCATGATGTAGGTGTGGCCAATCCTAAGTCTGGACATGGTCGTGCTACCACGCCTTGTCAGACCCTTAGATGTGGGCCGCCACCTGACATCCGCCTCAATCTGCCTGAGTTTATTGTGAGTCTCAGCCTCCCATCAGTTCTGCCACTCGATAGGTGGCAGAGGCAATACTTTGTCTAAGGTCCGAGCAGGGAACCTGGGTTCCTGACACCGCATGATTTAGGGCTCTCTTTGCTTCTCTGTCTGCGGCTTCGTTTCCCTCAATGCCAACATGGGAGGGGACCCAGATGAAGGTGACATCCCTACGGTCGGCTGGGTCTAATTATCATTTTTATGACGTCACATAGATGATAGATCTTGACACACAAAGAAAGCGCAAAAAAAAAATCTGAAGCAATATCGATTGTTGTTCCCTTTGATTATTTTAGTCTCATTACACGATTGCATGAAGTTTATCTTCCGAAATATTTTTAAATCATTATCACAACATCATAAGATTCGATTATCGATTACTTCTCCTTGACACCGCACGTGGAGACTGGCCCAAGCCACACATGCCATTGACACATGTCATGTTGACTTCTCCCTCCCATTCGTCGTTCTCCTTGATTGAAAACTAATAAAGAACTTGGTTTCCTTTCTTCTTTCTTCAGGCTTTTCTGTGTGTGTGTGTGTGTTTTTTTTTAATGCTGCTGAACTGGTTACGGACCACTAGGCGAAGATTCAAAAGAAAACGAAAATTCAAGCCCATGACGTCATTGATTTTTGCGCTATTTGAAGTTTCGCCGCTGCTTGTGGAAAAGGAATTCAAGATAAAAGAAAAGTGTTTGACTGAAAAAACACAAAACATTTTTAATTTCTGAAACAAAAAATGAGTTGTGCAGTCCATAAATAAAGCTGACAAAGATCAGCGGGTTGTTTGGGTTAGAAGGTGGGTGTGACATTTTAAAAATGTAGAACTAAAGCGACGGAACATTTGAACTAAACAGAAGGTCAGGGTTAGAGTTAGCCAGCAAATCTTAAAGTCAAAATTTTAAGTTTCAACCTTATTTGAAAAGGCTTCAATGAATTAGATTTTCTTTCTTCTTGCTTTACAGTCCACTACACTAACTGACTTGACCAGATGACTTGCTGACAATATGTTTCACAAGCAAAGAACTGTTAACAATGTTGAAATGAGTATCTGGAGTGATTCCCCTTGACAAGGGAGTGAATGCTGTAATGGTACGTGCAAAGTGGGTTAGCGAAATGTGTAAAGAAATGTACTCATGAATCTGCCGTTAGAGCGCTGGAGTTGTGTATGGTTATGAAGTGTAGCGTTTCTAGTTAACAAGAACTCCGCACCTACAGCTATATCTCTTAATAATATAGAAGTTATTTCCTTATTCGATATCAAACAAAAAATTTAATTACCAATAATTAATTAACTGTTTAATTTTTTATTGATTCCTGTTTCGTTAGATACAATAAATAATTATTTCAAGTCTCAACTTGATCCGAGAGTGTGAGAGAAAGAACGTGTTCAGTTATCTAAGGGGAAAAAACATATTTAGCTGTAGCGGTGAAGGATTAATTTCCCTTGTTGGTATCACACAAACACAATAATTAATTACCAGTAATTAATTGACTAATATTTCTATATGTTTTATTGATTCATGATTAGTCTATGCCATTGAATAATTGTGACAAGTTTCAACTAGATCCTGGAATGGGTGTGGTAGAAATAAAGTGTACAAACTATTTGCAGGACAGACAGACAGATAAAGTTGATGTCAGCGTTGTAAAAAATAATGTCTCTATTCCTTGCTCAGTAACTAAATGAATGCCTATTCTTTTCTTAAGATATGGTTCTTTTATTTTATTGGTGTGATCTCCTGACAAGTGTCCGCATTCATAGTATTTAATAATTTTTTAGATATTTTGGTAATAATCGAAACTATCACAGAAAGTTTTTTTTCTCTTTTCAAAAATGTTTCTGCAGATGCAGACTTTTGGCTCGGTTTTAGTCTTTTAAATTGTATTCATTTTTTGTCAACCACATTTTCTTAAGTCACAGACACTATAAACTATATCAAAGTGATCAGCAAGCAGATGTTAAAGATCTACACTCAGTCTCTATTGTGGCATACATTTCACATACCAGGTTTATCAGATCAACTAAATATTTGTTCGTTTATCGAAAGTAGATCGAAGGTTGGTCAAGTGTTGACAGTCAAACACTTATTCAATACAAAGAAGTCATGGGACAACGTCTTGGAATGCATGTCAGTCTAGTCAACATGAAGTGTTTGAGTGAATTGATCCATGAAGTGTAGTGCAAATGTTCAAAACTTGACTACTTCTTCTTTATCATAGATATTTGATCACGTTTGATTCAAGAAATGAAATCTGTCAATTTCACTAGCTCATTATAATATTTCAACCTACTAATTTCAGTACATATTTCAATACTTAAATCTGCTATATTAAATATATCATCTTGCGCTCTATCAAAGATGCCTCCCAATATTTTTTTATTTATTTTTTTTGTTGCCTATTCAAACCTTTTTTTAGTACATAGCTTCAAACGTTTAAATTGTTGTTGTTTAGTCATTTCATTTATTTATGAACAGCCTAAAAGTGTCTACTTACCAAACACCGGAAGTCTTGTGACGTTGGGGTCACCGTGTTTGACTTCCACCCCTTCTGGGATGGTCAAAGGCAGTGGGCTGTGAATATTTTCTTTGTTCTTAAGGCCGTATCTGCTCTCTCGCCCAGCAGCGCTGTCAAAATGACCAATACAATAAGAGCTAAAGTCCATTACAAACCTCAACAACAAAAGAATACTTAATAGGTCTAGTGACACACAATAACGTGCTGTCTGGAAACCCTTAACATATAATTATTGATCATCTAGATTGGGGACAGTGACGACCTCCACGTGGTGTTCTCTGGTAACTGGAGTAAGTTTAGCCTCTTGATCTTGAAGTTTTACCAAAAGGACCAACTCTGCTGGAGCCTCCGATTCTTAATGGCTGACTCTGCACGCTTGTCTGGTGGTGGTGGTGGTGGGGGTAGGGGGCATTGGTTGAGGAGAAGCGCTGAGCTCTAGGTGACACGGTTACTTCATGCTCGTCTGGTCTAGGGACTGCTTCTGTCGGATTTAATGCTGAATTTGATTGGGAATCAAGTTTCCAATTTGAAAACCACACCATCTGATTTAGATTCTAACACTTATTGGTATGTGGTGATCGAATGCAGAGGCGTAGTTAGTGATGTTCTTGTAGTGTGAGCCTAAGGTGGTGAAGGGCATTAGACTTCCCCCCATTAGGTATTTAACCTTTGGAACCCGAGATCTCTATCTATCGGTCTGCAAGTCTATGCCCCTCAGCCCGGTTTGCAAGTCTCCATCACCCTACTAGAGAGCGACATGTATAAAAAATTCTGTCTCTCTGTGAGCATAAAAAAAACAAAGATGATGAGAAATTCAAAAACCAAGTCAACGTGATTCCTGGCAGTTGGTGAAATTACTTTCCAATTACGATCCGGTTAATGGGATCATTGTGCTGGCCACATGACATCCTTTTTTTTGTAAATGGAAGAAAGGAACGGAAATTAGTTTGTCCGGGAATAAAAGTTTGAGAAACACTGAAGTCTGGAATACGGGTTGTTTCGAAGCAAAACATTTTCGGTGTTTTATTGCTTAGGAGATGCCGCACAAGGCACCGAACAGCTTAGCTATGCCACTGGTTGAATGTTAAAGCGCTCGATAAACCATACCAGTAATCTCGAGCTTCAATAGCAACCGAAAGACTTTTGGTTCACTCTGGCATTTTTGTTCTTTGCTGTCGTTTTAATAGCCTCATTTTATTTGACTAGAGAAATCCTCTGCCTTTTAACGTCTATAAGGGGTTTACTTTGTACCATTACACAGCTGGTGGACTCCAGTATATCTGTCAAGAAATCAGATATTGTAAAACGTCTCTGAATCAACATGTTTTAATTGCCCTTCCACAAGTCTGACTTCCACCTACCCGCCCCCTTTAAAAAAAACAAAACAAGCATATAATAGTAAAAAGTGTAATCCCTGTTGGTTCAAGTAGTTAAAAATTAAAAAGTTGTACGTGCTCAAGAAGACGAGGATTATGAGTAGATAGATGGTAATTTTGAGGAATTGGTTTAGGAATGTGCTGATGGATAATCTGAGAACTGTATCTACCTGAAACTTTTCCTGACTGTCTGGTTTCCTTCATTGGCAAGTGGCCGCCCAGTGTTTGGTAAAATCGAAGATGGCCTAGGCTCCCCTGCCCTAGAAACGCCTCTGACATCCATTCCGTTTAAATTGCCCAGCTGGCTGAACGGGTGCTTGATTTCTGGTAAACTGACAGTGCCCTTTATCTGGCTGGCTGGTCGAGACCCCATTTGTGACATTATGACCTGCTTCTGGACGTATCAACCTGGCAACAGCATATATCAACATTGTCATTGTATTCAGTTTGATTAACAGGACTGGGTCTGTCTTTTTAAATCCAGTCATGTGATCTGATGGTATTACATAACCTTTGAAATAAACAGGTAACCCTAATTACAGCAAACAGTGATATCGTGAAAATCTTATGAATACATGCAAAACAAATAGTTAACTCTTCAAATAATGTTCAGTTGCTGTATACCTAGCAAGAAATGTTGAATAATGAAGAGACAGTGTTTATGTTTATTTGTATTGCTTGTTCACATTCATACTTTTATAAGATTAAAATCTTAATACTTTTAATTAAACCTGGAAAAAAACTAATAATGTAATTTTTTAAATGCATTTTGTTCTTATTTTTTTTTTAGAAGCAGTTTTAATAACTGAAAATAATAGAATTTGATTGACATGTTCATGGGGTCCTATACAAAAAAAAAATTCCTTTTAGGAAAGGAAAGGAAATTGTAAGCAGACTTCAACACTTAGCAGACAAGGCTAGGGTAAAGTTCACTTCCGCCACAATGTTTAGCAGACTAGGCTAGGGTAAAGTTCACTTCCGCCACAATGTCTGAACCAAATCGAGACTTCTTAATCATCAAACGCTTCTACAATTTAATAGAAGCGTTCGCAATGTAAACATCACATTCACTCTGTACATTATGGGGGCAGGGAATGTTTTGGTTTTGTTTTTTTTTGTTTTCGTTTTGGCTTTCGTGTACCTAACACCTGTATACACATTCTGCTCAGTACAAGACGCTTTTTAAGTTGCATTTTTGACATGTTACTTTATTTCAGTGTCATTTTAGACATTTCTGTTATGAAAGAATTGATTTCAGTGACTCGAAGTTATCAACGAGCCTTTCCAAACGTCCTAAGAATCCTCTTCACGTCTGCAAAAGTTATTCAATATACATTTAAAGTAAAATATTTAAAATTATACCCAATTTGGATTTCATTATCAGAAAGAGTTTTCCTTAAAACCTACTTCAACGTATTGATTTGCTGACTAGAACAGGTGGCAGACATGAAGGCAGGGGACATAACATTTTATTTTACTTAAGTTCTCGTATAATGTGTTTTATTGGAAGTAAGCGCCATCCAGTGAACCGTAACCCCGTCACCAATCAAACATAAACATTCCTGCCCAACTAATTTTTTTAGAACACAAATGATAAGAACAAAGTTTTCAAAGTCAATGTGAATCACGTGACGAGACCAAAGAGCAGGCTAGTCCTGTGAACCAGTTAGTGTTAGCTACACAACGAAGTCTAACTAAATGACAGTAGACCATTTTGTAGTTGAACTCACTCGTTAAGTATCAAACATGAATGAAGTGGGATACATGATAGGGCCTAATATAAACAAGCAAGATATGAATATACTATTTTTAAAAAAACAAAGCTTATATAAAGGAAAGAACCGCATAATTACTGACATATGTTTCAATATTGCAAAATTTATCTACCAGTATATATATATATATATATATAGATATATAGATATAGATAGATAGATAAATATATATAGATAGATATATATATAGATATATATTTAAGAAAATAAATCGTATTATTTTTATTCATGTATTGTCTTTGAAGATTATAATTGTGCAAAGTTTCAACTTGATCCGAGAATGGCAAGTGGGAGCAATAACGTGTATAACCTTTGAACCAGACAGACAGTTGATATAAGCTATGTAAAAGAAAAAAAAGAGATGGCATGCCTATCCTTGACATCCTAAATTTTAAACTTAGTAGTAGACCCAATACAGATAGTGCAATAAGAAATAAGAAATATTTGATTGTGGTTATCTAATAAAACTAAATTAATTTGAATTGTGAGCTTCACACATTTAAAACAAAATTACGAGAAGAGCATTGAATAGCTGAAAGTTATTTTGAACAAAGATCTATCTAAATGACACTACGGGCCATGAAGGGCTCAGACCTGCTACCAAACGTCCTTCCATTCAGAGCCCACTGGAGCTTTTCGTCTTCTAGGTTGTTGTAAACCGCCTCTACATCATCATCCATCATGCCATCGAATGTGCCGTCTGCCTTAGAGTCACGTGCCTTTTTGATTTTAGTCTCAGTGTACCCATTAGGTACGCTCAAGTTTTGTTCCTATCTCCCAATTGAATGAAGTCATTCATTCATTTAATTATCTCGAGTACATTTATTGTGCAAAGGTTTCTTTCCAGATTTACTTTTCTATTTAACGTAACATTTTTTGTAATCTATTTCATTTGTTCTCTTTATTTAATGGCTAGAAAAAAGAATGGCATTAATCAGAGACACCGTGGAAGTCAAGCGAAGATCTCTAATCCAATCTGACATGTGACACTACATTTATAAAGGTGTTGGAGGAACTATTTACTTGAGTCATATTTCTTACGCCACACCGTGCAGCCCTTGAAATGTCAAATCTAAAATGTAAATCTTTGTTTAATTCATATTAACGCATTTACTGACTATCAATATCCAAGAAAAGTCTACAAGCCTAGAAGAGTTAGAAGAGTTACTATAACATAATAAAGTTCCCCTTTCAGACATTGTAGACATAGGGCAGATGATGTAAAGGTCATCTGTTTTTTGTGGCCTATGTTTAACAAGGGTGTCATGTGGCCAGCACAACAACCAATCGCCTTTACTTTTCCCCAGCTAATTTCAGGTGTCCATTAGAGCTGGGTGGACTCAGAGGCGCCCGAAGATCCCGAAATTGAAAATCACAGTCTTCACTAGGATTCGAACCCTGGTCTCCAATTAAGCCAAGCGCTTTACCGCTCATCCACCGCAACTTCTATAATATAATAAACTGACTGTATTTTCTTTTAAACTCGCATGGTGATTGCATAGAAAGGTTGCCTGGTCATGTGCTTTGCGCTTCGGACTGTCGCCAAGGTTATCCTCCCGTCCTACAAGAAGTTTTAGGCGAGGTTGTTAAAATCTTCATCTCTAGAAAAAACATCCGAAACAAACGAAACAAATCAACTGCCAATAATTTGAATTACCTTCAGTGTTCTAATTTATTCAGAAATCACGTCATTCAACTTAGTCCAAATTATCTTCAGTCCAAATTACCTTATCTTCTCTAGAACACAAATCTGTGTAATCCTGTAGCAAGAAACACACACTAATACAAATAACTACTTTAATAACAGCATTGTTGGGATCAAAGTTTTTCTTGATGTAGGAAATTACTGCAGCAGAAGCTTGAGATTACAACCAAAGAAAAAATTTACGAAGATAAATTTCTTAGCTTGCTAGCAGACTTGCTTCCAGAGTTACAGGCTATTAGGAAAAAAAAGTATCCAATAAAATGTGCTTAAACCCAGACATAATCTCGAAGACAAGATGTCTGACGTCTCCATTGACAACCGCGTGCCGTGTAATGGAGGAACGGTTGATCCGGTAGTTTAAAGACAAAAAAAAAAAGTCAGTTCCACTAGACGCCGTAATCTTGGCGTTTATCAAAGATTGCTTCATTATAGCTGGCAGATTTTTTTAATGGCCTTTTAATGGAATCGATACGTGACTCAATGAAGAGGGGGAGATTAATGTTTATAGACTACACATGAATATATCAAGTTACTCGTAGATCTCTGTGCTCGGGTCAACAGGTGATACTTCACAACATATTTAATGGTCAAAAAAATGAAATGTTATATGTTTAATTTTTAACAATAAGGAAGAGTTCAGTCGACAAGAGAGAAAAATTGTACATTAGTTAGTTGAGTTTATTTGATAGTGATTTTGTTGTTGCTGTATCAGTTGGTAATGTTTTGATTGATATGTCAGATAAGTCCCACGCATTACATTTACAAAAAAAATATTCTTGTTCACAAGCAGTCCATTTTAAGACCAAATCTCTGGTTTCACACGTTACGTTATCACAGTTGCGCAAATGGGTCTATGATGCCCTATGATGTATTTATCTCCTTTTTCAAGAAATTGATTTCATTTATATAATATAACATTAAATAATATCGTAATAGATTAATATAAGCTACAATAAAGCTAAGATATGTTAAAATAAAATAAGTCGATATGAGTTGTATTCAAATAGCATGAGTTAACCTGTAATAAGATGGGATAAGCTACAATAAGATCATTTAATGAGATAAGTTTTAATAAAATAAGTTAAAATAAGGTACAGGCCATTGTCTAGATTTCCATGAGGGAAACGCAGATCACGTTAAAACGGAAATACGTGCATGAGCACATTGATCTGAGCCCTGATCAACATGTTGCCCACATCAATCTGTATCCCACATCAACCTGTAGCCCAGATCAACATGTATCCTAGATCAACCTGTAGCCCACATCAACCTGTATCCCAGAACTACCTGTATCCCAGATCAACCTGTATCCCACATCAACTGGTAGCCCACATCAACCTCTATCCCACATCAACCTCTATCCCACTTCAACCTGTATCCCAGAACTACCTGTATCCCAGATCAACCTGTATCCCACATCAACTGGTAGCCCACATCAACCTGTATCCCAGATAAACCTGTATCCCAGATCAACCTATATCCCAGATCAACATGTAGCCCAGATCAACATGTATCTCAAATCAACATGTTGCCCAGATCAACATGTAGCCCAGATCAACCTGTATCACAGATCAACATGTAACCCAGATCAACCTGTAGACCAGATCAACATGTAGCCCAGATCAACATGTAGCCCAGATCAACCTGTATCCCAGATCAACCTGTATCCCAGATCAACCTGTATCCCAGATCAACCTGTATCCCAGATCAATCTGTATCCCAGATCAACCTGTATCCCAGATCAACCAGTGACATTCATTTGCATTTTTGAATTACTAAATGCTTTTTTTGTTTGCTGTTGCTGTTAGTGGTGGTGGTGGCGCTGTTGTTATTGTTTGTGCTGTGATTGGTGTTACATGCTATAAAATAGTGACACTGATTCTACTTCATGTACATTGCTGTTACTAATAGACATTTATCCTAAGTAATAAAATCATTTTATGGACTCGTGCCTAACTGCCAAGATCAAATTGCCTTATAAAAACAATCCTAAAGTGCCAAGTCCAGGTGTAAGAAAGTGAAGACCTCACACACACCCACACACACTCACAATCATTCACACACACACACACTCACACACTTGGTTAAAAGAAAGAAAATAAACAAATCTTTAAATGTAAATCTTGGGGGGAAAAAAAAGACAATTTATTGAAACAGAATTATTCTCTATGTAGTTTCTATTAATATTTTTTACAAATATTGTATCAACTCACTCTGTCTGTCCGTCTGTCTGTATAAAAAAAATGTGTACACGTTATTTCTCCCACACCCAATCTCGGATTAAGCTGAAATTTTGCTTGAGCCATGAGTGAACATTTTGTTATGCATTTTTTTAAAAAAATTATGAAAACCCCATTATTCCCATTTTTACCAAATGTTTTTGTTTAGTTTTTAGATTTCTCAGTTCCATTCGATCGTATCACTTCCACCCCCTTTTACAACTGGTCGAGACAAGTGATACGATCGTATGGCACTGAGAATTCTAAAAACTAAAAAATAACATTTGGTAAAAATGTTTGTAATCGCATAGATTTTATGTCCAGATCTATTGTACATGACTGATCCAAACTAATGGATCAAATTGAAATCAATGTCAGCTTTGTTATTTTTAAAAGTATTTTGTAATATTGTTCTTGTTTGCATTGCAGATTTGTTTGATGACGTAGTTTAGTAAAACATTTAAAGTAGACTAACAAAAGTAATTCCTAGCATTAGAAACTCGCATATAATGATGGCATTCTTCAGTTTTGTAAGAGTCAGTACTGCGATCTGGCCAATCGGTGAGATAAATACGCCTCATATCTCCTTATCTTATATAGTCCAGACGTAACTTTAAAAAAAAAAGAAGATGATTACGTTCTACGCATGTCACGTGTCAATCTAGTCATGCATGTTAATCAATGATTTAAACTCTGCCAAGTCATTGGTTTTCCTGACTGATTCAGGCAACCCATTCCATTCGCTAATAGCACTAGGGAAGAAGAAGCATTTGTATGAATTTGTTCTAGCGTATGGAATAAGAAATGTGCCTCTATGTTTGTGTCTGAGTATTTCATTAGGTTTTGTTTTTTCTATTTGTAAATTTCTGGTTCAATGTTTTATGTAGTATGGCCTCAAGTTAAAATAGCTAGTGGACGAAGATAGACATAGGGATGATAGGATATACAGATACATATTTTACGATTATCTAGATATATTCAGATAAACACTGAGATCTTATACTTTCTTATTTTATACAGACGTATTGTTTATAATATACATAGATTTTTTTTTTATAAACATCAATATTTCATGTTATATGATAACAATTTTAAGATAAATACAAATATATTTAAGGACGCATTTGGTGTCGAAATCGTCTCTGCCTACACCACCTAATGCGGCCCACAAATTGCGTGTTATATGTTAAGTATCGATTCGGATCAATACGCAAAGTCCGATTATGCATAGAGAAATGAACACATGCATGTATAGATTTAGTTCACGTTTTGTGTAGGTGGGTTGGTGAAAATTTCAATAGTGTAAAGGTTATTGTACTTTTAAGCCTTTTTCAGGCAAACATTTTTTTCGTTAATACCTAAAGTTGGGTAAAATTAAGCACAATATATACCAAAGTAATGAGCAAGCGTTAAGAGGCATCCTGGATCTCAGACACGTGTTCATGAGCAAGCCTAAAGAGGCATCCTGGATCTCAGACACATGTGGAACACATCAAATGCAGACAAACTTAATGCTGTAGTCTTTGGGGATTTGAAATGCTTAATTTGTGACTGCGCATGTCTGAAGAGTCGGCTTCTGAAGTCATATAACTTCAAGGGGAAAAGGCTTGGGTTCAAAACTTACCTAATATAATGAACTAAGCCAAGTTTTTTATATGATAGATCTGATGAAACGATATTAATCTAAAGATGGTCTGTAGTACTTTATAACAGTACCTATTGATGGAACCCTAATACTTTATTATAATATTTTCGTACAATGCTTTATAATCTTATTCTAGCATTATTGACACTGTTTAATTAGGCATATAAAAAGCATTACCTTACTAGAATGCAAATAAAATGTCCAAAGCTAGTCTAGCACCATTACTGTGAGACCTCCACCCCCCACCTCCCTCTGCTTCACCTGCTGCTCTGGCATGACCTGGACCTGGTTTAATGTCTCAGTACAATCTAAGAGGGTCTATTAAATACCAATGTGTGTATGGGGGGGGGGGGGGGGGGGGGAGGGAAGCAGAAACCATCCCCTTTTTCTCCACACGTCACGCATCGACCCGGGGCCCACGGGGACAACAGTTCAGCACTAAAACATTGAAGTAAGGACACAATTGATGGTGTCGGGACTGATTGACACACGCACACAAAACACATACATACACTCACAAAGGAAGCTATACACACTACCCCCTACTGTTCTTGTTTGCTTGTATCTTATGTTTTGCGTACACAGTGCATAGACATGTACACACACACACACTCTTATGTCTACTTTTAAGAAATATCAGAAAATCAATTTTAAAACACACACACACAGCTTTAGCAAACGAACTTAGGCGTTTCGTAAGTAGGGCGCAAGTAGTGGAGAGGCCTAGAGCCTATTTAGCTTCTATTATTATTATTATGTTAGAAATGAACGAGTAGTCATTCTCTGGCGCTGCCAGGGTCGAGTTTCGCTAAAGAGAAACAAAAGTCATTGTAGTCCCTTTAACAGTTTCCACTGAGGAATTTTCTGGTGATGTGGCAGGTCTGCGGCAGTACCGCCCCCTGACAGGCAACGAGAATGTTCCTGGGAATGTTAAGGGTCTTGAAGGTATCTATGAGGTCAGTTGTTATTATCCCCTCGGTTGATATAACAATGGGGTATATTGTTATTTTGGACAAATTCCATACACGCTTAATCTCCAAGCCTAGGTTCCCATATTTTTTTATCTCAGTTTTTCTTAAATTATGAGACAGTGGTACGGCGATGACGATAATGGTAGCGGATTTAATTTTTTTTTATCAACGAACAGAAGATCCGGGCGATTGAAATCTACCGTTTTGTCAGTCAGAATAGGCCTATCCCAGTACAGCAGATTTTCAGTAGACTCGAGAACCTCTTGTGGCGAGTATTTATAATAAGGAGGAGTGTTCTTACCGATTAAATTGTGCGTCAAAGCCAAATGTTGGTGTATTATCTTTGCAACTTGGTTATGGCGACCTAGGTAGGCTGATTCTGATAGGGCTGGACATCCTGCCATAATGTGTTCAATCGACTCACCCACGTTTCATTATTATTATTATTATTAATTATTGTTCATTCTTTGACACTGCCAGTGTCGAGTTTTGTTAAAAGGAAACAAAATTCATCGTAGTTCCTTCAACAAGGAATTTACTGATGATGTAGTTTGTCTGCATCAATACTGCCCTCAGACAGGCAACGAAGAATGCATAGGCCCATAGGGCTTCGAATGTGTCTTTGGGGACGGTTGTCACTATCCCCAAAAATGATATAACAACAGTGTATTGTGTATATTGTCATTTTAGATAGTTACAATGATTATATATTCTTCACATTTGTATTTTGCTATTCATTGTTATTCATAATGTGTAAATCAATTAATTTTCATTCTCAGGCACAGCCAGCTTCGCTTAAGGGAAACTAAATAATTATAATCCTCATTAACTATGTCCACTGAGAAATGTTCTGATGATGTAGAAGATCTGCAGCAGTACTGCCTAATGGCAGGTGATAAATATTCTCTTAGCAATGCTTAGGACTTCGGACTTAGGACTTTAGTAAAATCACTAAATATAGAAACCCTTCAGGATAGAAGACTTCAAAGTAAAGTAGCAATTATACATAAAACACTGAACCATAATCTTCAAATACAAAAACAAAATTTAATAAAATACTCAGAAAGACACAAAAATAAAGGCACATTCCTCATTCCATATGCTAGGACAAATCTGTACAAATGCTCTTTCTTCCCTAGTGCTATTAGAGCATGGAATGATTTTCTGGAAATTTTAAAAAATTATTTTAACTAAAAACCATATTTACATAAAACTAATGAGTTATTGTATGACTTGCTCTATCTATCGTCATGCTTATTTTCCTACTACAAGAGAGTTCCACTCGCGTATAATCTGATGTATTCGCCGTGTTGGATACATTGCGCTGTGTTTATGACAATTGGTCAATAGGCATCTAC
The DNA here is from genome assembly GCA_030265305.1 of Biomphalaria pfeifferi. Lineage (NCBI taxonomy): Eukaryota > Metazoa > Mollusca > Gastropoda > Planorbidae > Biomphalaria > Biomphalaria pfeifferi. Next base: position 387,011 of record JASAOG010000130.1, on the reverse strand, counting down.
AAAAATAATCGCGTTTTCAGTGAAAAATCTTTTTTTACTAATAACAAATCTGCACTAGCGCAAACCATTAGTGCAGTGTACCTTTCCAACAACAGTAGTGACTCGTTTAAAATCACAGTTGGAATGAGACAAGGCTGCCTACTCTTACCAACTCTTTTCAACAAAATCTCCCTAGAAAGGATAAAGAAAGATGCTCTGAGGGCTACAAAGGGAGAAGGAAAAAAAATGACTACCATGTAGACGACATAGATGGTCTGGCAGTGACAGAATTAGCTGACTTGGTGATGCTTGCAGACAAGACTTCCACAGCCACATCACGAAGTCCCCAGGGCTCACAAAGAACAGAACAAAGAAGACGAAGAAGAGGAAGACAGAGAAAGTGATGGGAAACCAATATCAAAGAATGGACACAGGCCTGTCCATAAATGGAATTCTATTCATGGCAAAGGACACACATTTAAGGCTCAGTAGAAAACTCTTGTAGAAGACAGGCGCAAAAGACTTAAAGAAAACTAAACACAAACAAGGTCAGGTTTGAAATGCTCACAGGTTGCCTTGTTTATGTCAATGTTGAGACTACTATAATGATTGGTCTGGATTTGTCTCGCTCTCAGAGACCGTGTATTTTCATAATGAAAAAGTTTCGAGATTTCGATCGAAGTTTAGCGGTCTTTTATACTCGTGTATACTTTGAGAAGTAACCTTCTTCGTCAACCGTGATATTTTATAACGGGTGGGGCGGAGCCTATTGGTGCGTGTGTTGGTCTAGTTAAGAGCAACTTGATTGTTTCATTCAAATTCTTGGACTGGTTGATTGACTTTGTTTGTTATTAGGCGTGTGTGCGTGTTTTACGTGGAATGTGTGGGTGTTTAGACAAACAGAGTAGTCCCCCCCCCTTCTTTATTGTTTGTCTCCAAGGAAATAATCTGCTACGGTGTCCTCAAATTATTTTCAAGCCAGGGTTGCAAAGTACTATTTAGGTCAAGAAACCGCTTTGAAAGTTTTGAGGTTTCAATCCCATCACAAGTTGTTTATCTGACACATTACCTCCCCTTCAATCGGTACATAGATCTAGTACAAAATAGGTGGAAATTAAAGAGAATCAACAGAAACATCTAGAAGACTGTCTGTCATGAAGTTCTGATGACAACAGCCTGAAGTTTTTCCAAAGGACACAGAACATTGAAGCATAGTTGCTGTTAACGAAAACGGAAACAGTAGTGTAAAATGTTATCGTAGTTCTAAATAGTAACACGGAAATAGAAAAGAAAAAAGGGAGGGGGGGCAGTCGAAATTGAGTTACTTCTTATTTCTAGTGCTATTGGCTACTGGTCAGTCAGTTAACAGTTTTTTGTTTGCTTCACCAACTGACCAATATTTTACGTCAGTGTTGGCCAGATTTCATCTCGTGTCTCGGCCAAATTAAGTATTGACATGTCCAGTTGTGCTAATAGAATTTGTTTTCATATACTGTTACTTGCATTAACACTGTTCCCAAATGTATTGTTTATGACACATTTCGTTGACAGTTCTAGTGCTTTTTACAAACGTCTTTAAATGTCGTCCAATTCGTAAGTAGCTCCATTTCCACTCCGCCCATGGTATATCAGGGTGTCATATGACTAGTACAACGAGCAGCCAAGTTCAGTGGTCATTTATTCCGAGCTACCATTGCAGATGGCGTATGGAAATGCTAAAATTATGCAATAAAATTAAAAATAACTTTTTTTTTTACCAGTTTTAAATTCGAACACCTCAGTGACCTACCACTTGGCCATTTTAAACACACAAAGAGTTGGGGAATATTTCTTTGCGAAAGCAGACAGGTACAAACACATACACTGATACATATAAATATTCAGATACATGAACTGAAACATCTACAAATAAATATAGAAATGCATTATACAGATACTGATACTAAATGACATTACGACAGTTAGGTGCTTTCAATGCACAGAGAAGTATCATCTGACCTCAAAGTTAATACATCTATAGTCACCTAAAGAAATACAAGTCAGGATTGAAATCAGTCAAGTTAACTTGAATCAATATGTCTTTGTCTATAATTCACTCAGTGACTGTAGTATATAACCCGTTGTAAAACGTTCCGGTTGACTTGTAGCTTCAATGAGCCGTAGATCGCTGTGTTTGTTCTCAGTTCAAATTAAAGTCGACCAAGTATTAGCTGTAGAGCAGGTTCAAAAAAAAAAACTTCTCGGGAATTAAACCTAGATCAAGTTGTGTTGAGTTGGTTTCTTCTCAATACTTTCAACCTGTTCATTCTGTGCGGCTTCTGCCTTTGTTCTTTTTTTTTATTCGGGAGGCGAAGGTGGGGTAGTGGAGGTACTTATAATTAAGGCAATGGCGAGTTAACGTAACATAATTTTAAAATTTTAAAACATCTGGCCTATGTTAACATTATTAGAAACATCCGGCCTATGTCAACATTATTAGAAACATCTAGCCTATGTCAACATTATTAGAAACATCTGGCCTATGTCAACATTATTAGAAACATCTGGCCTATGTTAACATTATTAGAAACAACTGCCCTATGTTCACATTATTAGAAACATCTGGCCTATGTCAACATTATTAGAAACATATGGCCTATGTTAACATAATTAGAAACATATGGCCTATGTTAACATTATTAGAAACATGTTTGTAAAATGTTTTACATTTTGGATGTTCCTTCAGAGTTGAAGATAGTTTACTTCCTAGTCCAAACCTCCCGCAGGACGACGGGGGAGGGTGCGGGCAGGGTTTGAACCCTCGACCATCGATAAATCCGAACGACAGTCCAGCGCGCAAACCGCACGACCAGGCAGCCTATGGCCTATGGCAACATTATTAGAAACAGCTAGCCTATGGCAACATTATTAGAAACGTCTGGCCTATGTTAACATTATTAGAAACATCGAGTCTTTGTCAACATTATTTAGAAAATCTAGCTTAAAGTACTTAAAGTACACATGTATATTAAAATATTATTCTTGTAGACACTCATTTACAAATATGAGGAAGAATAACAAAATAAGGACTATTTTGTCTTCATGTCAAATTTTTTGGTCTGTTATATTGTTGGTGTCCTTTGTTCGAAACTTCGTCTGGAAGTTCACGTCTGACATGATCACGTGATAGCCCCAAATGTATTGATAAAACGTCCGGTGTCTGAGACAGTTAGTGGGTTATTTCAACTACCTGGAGACAGGCTACAGTATAGATTAGTGTTTAGATAGATAATGAAGCGCTTGTGACGAGATTCACAACCATAGTCAGTAAATAGTATAGGCTTTAGTATGTCTCTGTATGCAGCAGAGATATACAGTACTTAGAGACATACAGTACTTAGAGATATAAAGTACTCAGAGATATATCACTTAGACAGGCATGGACCATGGTGGCTGAGTATATAGCGCTTGGCCTCAGAACGTGAAGACTTTTTTTTGTTGTTGTTGTTTTTTTTTTTTTTTTTTTTTTGAGTTTCGGAATGTTTAGGACGCTCCTGAATTCACCCACCCCCACGTGGTACTTGACATTAGTTGGGGAAAGTTAAGTTGGTTGGTAATTGTCCTGGCCACATATCACCCTCATAAAGTGGCAGCCATTGAAACAGTTGACCTAAACATCATCTGGCAAGGTCAGAAAGGGTACTTTATGTACTTTAAATAGCAGGTACTTAAGAGTATAAATGAGAGTGGGGATGGTGTTATGGGGGGCCGTCATGAATTCATTCAGTATGGAGAGTAAAGGAATAAATGTCCGGGTAACAAAACTCAATGGACAGATTTCAGCAATCAAAACATGATTTGGATATTTTTAGAATGCATAATTGATAGAAAGAATGAGAAAATGTGTTACTGTTTCAACAGAATAAATATTTCCTTTTAGTACGGGGTTGATATCTTTGGTATCATGAATGGCAATCTCATTTCTCATGTTGAATTTTTTTTTTTAAGTTACAATCCCTTACGCCATCATTTTACAAGTAAAATTCTAAACATCTTCATACATTATTTTACAATTCTAAACATCTCAATATATCATTGCCAACGAAATGTTTTTACCTAGCCTAATCAAAGACTTATAAGGGACATTCTAACCTTAGGATTAAACTAACATCGGCCCTGCGGTCTAGCCTGTGCTAGACAATATAGATGTCTTTAATGAAAAGATAACTGTAAAAATTCACATGAAAAGTTATTTTAATGATTAAGCCCCCTAGAATATGGGTCAAGATTATTCTTGAAAAAAATAAAGAATGCAAATATATAGGTAATGTTATTTTAATATTGATGGCTATTTTTTAGTTAAAGTTTAAAATAGAGGCTCCTTAAATTAAAATAAAATGTTTAATAAGTGTTTTAAAAAAGCACTCTCGCTGACACTCGGTCTATTTGAAAGATGTTTAGACAATGGTCTAAGGTTTCATCACGTTTCAAAGTGATCGTTGCACAGCCTTTGTGAAAAAAAAAAAAAAAAAAAAGGATTGACTTTATTGAATATTCACGAACCAGAAAAGTGAGAGACTTGTCTACTTTTGTTTTTCTTTTCTTTTGCGTTTTATTCGTCTTCCAAGTTGGTCAAGCCTCTTAGTTTACTAGTCAAGTGCGAAAACCAAGCCATGTATTATCGAACAAAGATTCTGATTGCATTCTTTCTAATGACATTCTGTTTTTAGAAGCTTTCTAAACTAATACTAAAGTTTCCCCTTTCAGACCACAAAGTCCATAGAACAGATTATGTACACATTATCTCCCGCCGGCGGGTAACGAGGGTGTCATATGGCCAGAACAACGAACAACTGCATTAACTTTCCTCAACTAATGACACTTGGTCATTCGAAATGCAGAACACAAACGATTGCTGCACTGAACACTAAAGATTGCTGTATTGAACACTAAATATTGCTGTTTTGAACACTAAATATTGCTGTATTGAACACTAAATATTGCTGTATTGAACACTAAAGATTGCTGTATTGAACACTAAAGATTGCTGTATTGAACACTAAAGAATGCTGTATTGAACACTAAAGATTACTGTATTGAACACTAAAGATTGCTGTATTGAACACAAACGATTGCTGTATTGAACACTTAAGATTGCTGTATTGAACACTAAAGATTGCTGCGTTGAACATAAAAAATTGATTGCTGTGTTGAACAGTAAAGGTAGATGTATTTAACACTAAAGATTGCTGTATTGAACATAAAAAATTGATTGCTGTATAGAACAGTAAAGATTGCTGTATTGAACAGTAAAGATAGTTGTGTTGAACACTAAAGATTGCTGTGTTGAACACTAAAGATTGCTGTGTTGAACACTGATGCTGTGCCATACTACTCAGGGGTGTGTGTCTTCAAAGGTCATGCCTAATGTTTATCTATCTGCATTGGCTAATAAGTTAGAGCTTGACGGTGGAACAGGGCCTGGATGTGTCTACCTACCTATCCATTGATCCTAACGGCTGTGATCGACCTGATGACATTCTCAGAAAGAGCGAAGGTCTACGAGACATTTAGCTGGGGGGAAAAAAACAGCAAGAAAGAAAAAATCAGCAGAAAGTAATTTTTCAAATATTGCTGAAAATACCATATTCCATCCGTTCATGTTCTAGACTAGAGTCTCTAGAGGTTCACCTCTAAGCTGACCTTAAACAGTAGCCTCTGCATGTGTCCCAGACTGTCAAAGTACTAGGTGAGTACTATGGCCGATTTAGTAACTCTCTTGTGTGAAATTAACTTTGGCCTTCTTTATATTTATAGACCATGGCGCTGTGGTTGTTAGTACTCGTAGTTGAAGGTCAAAGGGGTCAAGGCCAAAAGAAATAGTCAAATCTGAACACAATGGAATCCTAAGAGAAACTTTGAGCCTGATTGAAATATCTCCAACAGGATGCGTACATTATCTAAGATGACTTTCAATCTGATTGAAACAGCTCCAACGGATGCAAACATTCTGTAAGAGAAACTTTTAATTTGATTGAAACAGCTCCAACGGATTCAAACATTCTGTAAGAGAAACTTTTAATTTGATTGAAACAGCTCCAACGGATGCAAACATTCTGTAAGAGAAACTTTCAAATCTTCGAAAAGTTGTTTTGGATTTTTTAAAAACATTCCTAGTAGTTATAACTTTTTTTTTTTGAAAGCTAAGTGAAGAATTAGCTTCAACTTGTCTCTCTATTATCTTTCCTTACCTCCAATTTGTCTGTCTATTTTATCTTTCATTACCTTCAACTTGTCTGTATGTTATCTTATCTTACCTTCAACTTGTCTCTCTATTATCTTTCCTTACCTCCAATTTGTCTGTCTATTTTATCTTTCATTACCTTCAACTTGTCTGTATGTTATCTTATCTTACCTTCAACTTGTCTCTCTATTATCTTTCCTTACCTCCAATTTGTCTGTCTATTTTATCTTTCATTACCTTCAACTTGTCTGTATGTTATCTTATCTTACCTTCAACTTGTCTCTCTATTATCTTTCCTTACCTCCAATTTGTCTGTCTATTTTATCTTTCATTACCTTCAACTTGTCTGTATGTTATCTTATCTTACCTTCAACTTGTCTCTCTATTATCTTTCCTTACCTCCAATTTGTCTGTCTATTTTATCTTTCATTACCTTCAACTTGTCTGTATGTTATCTTATCTTACCTTCAACTTGTCTCTCTATTATCTTTCCTTACCTCCAATTTGTCTGTCTATTTTATCTTTCATTACCTTCAACTTGTCTGTATGTTATCTTATCTTACCTTCAACTTGTCTCTCTATTATCTTTCCTTACCTCCAATTTGTCTGTCTATTTTATCTTTCATTACCTTCAACTTGTCTGTATGTTATCTTATCTTACCTTCAACTTGTCTCTCTATTATCTTTCCTTACCTCCAATTTGTCTGTCTATTTTATCTTTCATTACCTTCAACTTGTCTGTATGTTATCTTATCTTACCTTCAACTTGTCTCTCTATTATCTTTCCTTACCTCCAATTTGTCTGTCTATTTTATCTTTCATTACCTTCAACTTGTCTGTATGTTATCTTATCTTACCTTCAACTTGTCTCTCTATTATCTTTCCTTACCTCCAATTTGTCTGTCTATTTTATCTTTCATTACCTTCAACTTGTCTGTATGTTATCTTATCTTACCTTCAACTTGTCTCTCTATTATCTTTCCTTACCTCCAATTTGTCTGTCTATTTTATCTTTCATTACCTTCAACTTGTCTGTATGTTATCTTATCTTACCTTCAACTTGTCTGTCTGTTATCTTGCCTTACCTTCAACTTGTCTGTCTGTTATTTTACCTTACCTTCAACTTGTCTGTCTCTTATTTCACCTTACCTTTAACTTGTCTGTCTAATCTTACTTTTTACCTCACCTTCAACCTGTAAGTCGATTGTTTGACTATAACTTCACCTTTAAAGAGTCTCTGTTGAAACTGTCTCTCTGTTCTCTCTAATGTCGTGACTTGGCCTACTAAAAAGTTACCAAAATGCCTCTGTGCCACACGCCTATAGGTAAATAAACTTGACACTGCACAGACTTCTGCACACCAACGTGCGGCTGTGGAAATGTAGGCACCTTGGGTCACAAGAACCTCATCTCCACGTGACAGAAATCACGTGCATTGTATACAGGGGCCAAATTCTACAGTCTGAACTTAGACTATGAAGTATTTAATGATTATTATTGAGATTTATTTTGTTGTATAAAGCCAACTAATTTGATTTGATATCATATTAATGTAACAAAAAAAAAACACGTTACAATAAGATTATGTTTTAACCCAAATGATTTTGCTTTATCTAAAGATAAGCACTTTCACAGAAATTTGTATTAAGTCTGTCAGTAATACTTAAAGTACGTCATATTCGGCCCATTAAGCACTGCAAGCCTGTTACTGGAAACTCCTACCCAAAGTGCAAGATGTAGCCGCAGAGGGTCACTTCCGCTGGACTTTTTATTAGGAGACGCGGCCCCTGACATGGGTGTAGGATATTGAATGACCCCCGAGGCGATAAGGTTATGCATCACTTAAGTAGATTTGAAATGTAGTGGTAGATTACGTCATACTACTTCGATACAAACGTTCAAAAGTATAGCAACGGAACATCAACATCCCTGTGTTATGGAGTGTGTGTGTGTGTGTGTGTGTGTGATGACGGTGAGAAGAGGTTAGCGATTGGCTGTGGATGATGCAACATAGGGGGCAGTGTCGTCATTAGTCTTAATTAGGATAGACGACTCCAGAACGTAAGACTGAAAGGTTGTGTTATTGTAGTAAGTTAGATTTTGTGAAAGAATATTATTACTAAAGTCTACTACAGTTCTTTCATCTCATTTGTACTTCATTTTGTTTGTATTATAAAGTGTTATTTAGTTTTGTTCACAAAAGAAAGTTACTCAAGTTATCTGAAGGCTTATTAGTTATGAATCATTACGTCTTCAACGGTTTAGTTGTCTACCAGTGACTGGTCGTACCAGAAAAAAAGTAATATGAAACACTAGACATGGGAAGTACTTTTAACAAAGATAAAGATAAGCAATAACACTGTTTATTTCTGACATGGCATGTATTTCAAATAACCTTTGACATGTGGTTTTCTTATGTGATTTAGGCCCTCAAACCAATCAGCTCATTCCGCTCTCGTGTAAAGGATTAATGAAACGGCCTGATAAAGGTCATCATCCTTATATTTAAATTCATTTAGAAGAGGATTTTTCAATTTTCGAACTCCCATGTTCTGCAACCACTCGCTTCAGGAGTAGAGCTTGAAAAAAAGCGGTATTCCTTAGTCATTGGTGCTTCCGATTTCCATAATTATATCTGCAACTGAGGTGGTGTCATATTTAATGATTAGAATTCATTTGGATCACACCATAGGTCGAAGAAGACACCAGAAGAAGACAACAGAAGAAGACACCATACCCGAGCGGTCAATTGTATACCTCATTCTTTAATAACTCTTCACAGCGTTAAACTGTATATACACTTTATTCACAACATACAAACTCAAATCAATAATTTCACACAAGATACAAACTCAAATCAATCATGGCACACACCATACAAATTCAAATCAATAATGTCATACAACACACAAACAAATCAATAATGTCATACAACACACAAACTCAAATCAATAATGTCATACAACACACAAACTCAAATCAATAATGTCATACAACACACAAACTCAAATCAATAATGTCATACAACACACAAACTCAAATCAATCATGTCATACAACACACAAACTCAAATCAATCATGTCATACAACATACAAACATAAATCAATCATGTCAAACCATATCACAATCATAACGTGGTGGAGCAGTCAGCGAGAGAGAAAGGTCTGGAGAAAAGGTTGGGGTTCAAGGTAGTGACAGTCCGGCGCCGAAATGCTATTTCATCTCAATGTCCGGTTTAGTTGCCAAGTAAGTCTAATAAATGCTGAGTAGTTCCCCTTTCAGAGTCAAATGAACCGGTCTTGTTCACCAAGGCCAGAGAGAGTAGAGATACAAAGCCATGACTTCGAATAGTATTTTGTCTCTGCAGACTCCAGACCCCATTGTTAGAGTGCCAAAAGTCTTGCTCAAACAATCACCCAAGAAATCAAAACAATAAAAAACCAAGGTGAAGCTGAACACGAGTTTTACATTTCGCACTCGATTTCTATTGCGTCATCAAGCTTTGCGCAATATGTCACGTGTTCAATGTTGTGGGCGAGAGGATGCTGTTGTTTTCGTTGGGGGAGGGGAGGGCCAAGAAAGAACAAACGAACTTTCAATTTAAATTTCCTCAGACTGAAAAATGTTGAACAAAGGTAGCGAGTGTTGTGGTCTTTTGTTTTGACTCCATATCACATATTAATATAGATACAGTTGAATTGTTATCTAAATGCCATGTATTGTTAATATTTTATTTACAATCTGATATTATTTTATAAATCTAGTGCTTTTCCATGTGCTAATATTTTTACATTATCTAATGTCGTTCTATATTTTACTTTTTTTTATTATTATGTTGTTTTATAATCTAATTTCAAATTTCATTCCTATCCTAAAAAAACTAGGTTTCTACCATTCGTCTTATTAGCTAACAAACTCTTCATGGCTATAACCTAAAACCTTTACACATATCTTGAGTAATTTAAAAAGTTGTTTCATTTTCTGAAAAGAACTTTGAAGATATAAGCCGTTCTCTCGACAGGTGTCTGCAACACTATCGACTCAGAAAAAGAAAAAGACATTTGAAACAAATCTCCGTGATTCTTCACAATTTCTATTACCGGAATAAAGGTCGAATTAGAACCCCTCCTTACTGTTGAACATCGTTATTTTGACGGGAGGCGTGGTAGCTGAATAGTAAAGCGCTTGGCTTCCAAACCGGAGGTCCTGGGTTCGAATCCTGGTGAAGATTGGGATTTTTAGTTTCGGGTTCTTCGGCGCCTTTGGGTCCACCCAGCTCTAATGGATAACTGAAATTAGTTGGGAAAAAGTAAAGGCACCCTTATAGATGGCTAGGTCTGAAAGGTCGTTGGGCTGGCCACATGACACCCTTATAGATGGCTAGGTCTGAAAGGTCGTTGGGCTGGCCACATGACACCCTTATAGATCGCTAGGTCTGAAAGGTCGTTGGGCTGGCCACATGGGGACACCCTTTTAGATCGCTAGGTCTGAAAGGTCGGTGGGCTGGCCACATGACACCTTTATAGATGGCTAGGTCTGAAAGGTCGTTGGGCTGGCCACATGACACCCTTATAGATGGCTAGGTCTGAAAGGGAAACTTTACATTTTTGTATGTTGACGTTCGAGCAACAAACAATATTTTGTGTTCAATCCACGATGAGAAACTCTTAATAACACAAACGTGATCTTAGGACATCAAAACCTACTATCTCAAATGTCCCTCGCAATATAGTTTCCAGTGCTGCCTACTTATTTATTAGACTTAATTAGACCTGCGACTTTTTTTTTGTTACAAATAGTCCCATCCAATTGCAAAAAAGCACTCCAGTGTCAGCCCAGTCCACCCTTTTTTTACTAATATTTTTTGACATGCTCAGAATGCAGGAAAATGCTTGGCGCCCCGGAACCCCACTGAGGGAGCTTTTGGGGCTACCCCAATCCCCTTTCTGTTTGGAAGGAAAATCTGTTGCATCTCAAGTACTAATTCCAGTTAGAACTTTTTTTAGCATACACAAATTTCTTTTTCTAAAACCGTTAAATTTTGTCATAATTATAATAAACTGGAAAAATATAAGCAAAAGATCTCTACAGTAACCAATATTATGCGTTCTGTCCATTTCAAAGATATTTGTTGATGAAGTGAAATGTCTCTTGCGTTATCTAAAAGATATCTAAATATATATGTTTGGGTGAAACAGTCATAGAAAAAAAGAAAAACATAATAAATATTTTTGTATAGAATGAAGCTTACATTAAGTGTGATTGCATCAATTCGTTTGGATCAGTGATGTAATTCTATGTAGCATTGTGCTAGACATAATACATCTGTGCGCTAGAAATAGTTTCAACAATTGTTTTCGTTTAGCTTTTAACTCTGTCACTGCGCTATGATCCTATCACATGTCTGGACGTTTTGAAAGGGGAGGGAAGAAAGAAGTATCTTGTGAATGTTTAAATGATCGTTTTTTAAATGCATAATAAAATGTTCACTCGGGTCGTAAGATTCCTCAAGGAGACTAATTCAGCTTTTACCACCATATTTGTCAAGTACGATTTCTTTCCCTAGTTCAAGGTACCAAACAAAATAAATGCCGAAAATGCATCTTATTCCCAGATTGGGGGAAGAAGAAATAACTTGTACAAAATGTGTACCAAACAGACAGACAGACAGACAGAGTGCCTGATATAAGCTTTGTGAAAAGTCCTCGATTATCTGAACACTGAGTCAATGATGGATAAGAGGTCGAAAAATATTTTGTCTGTATGATGCTCTAAGTCTCTAGAAGACTATCATACACGAGGTCGTCAGAGAACTCTATGATACCTAGGCTTTCGGCTTTCAAAACACAACATGATACACTGTCTTCAAAAGATGCAAGACACACTGACTTCAAAAGATGCAAGATACACTGACTTCAAAAGATGCAAGATATACTGTCTTCAAAAGATGCAAGATACACTGTCTTCAAAAGATGCAAGATACACTGTCTTCAAAAGATGCAAGACACACTGACTTCAAAAGATGCAAGATACACTGACTTCAAAAGATGCAAGATATACTGTCTTCAAAAGATGCAAGATACACTGTCTTCAAAAGATGCAAGATACACTGTCTTCAAAAGATACAAGATACACTGTCTTCAAAAGATGCAAGGTACACTGTCTTCAAAAGATGCAAGAAACACTGTCTTCAAAAGATGCAAGATACACTGTCTTCAAAAGATTGTATGATACTAAGGTTTCAGAAAAGTTCATGGAACACAAAGTCTTTTGAATGTTTACTGAATGTCTACTGAATATCTACTGAATGCCTGCTGAATGTCTGCTGAATGTCTGTTGAATGTCTACTGAATGTCTACTGAATGTCTACTGAATGCCTGCTGAATGTCTGCTGAATGTCTACTGAATGTCTACTGAACTGCGTAGGATGATTCTCAACAAATGTAAACTGACAGGACAAGGAATGAGGCTCTAAACTTTAATACTTTTCTGAGAGTTAGTCGTATTTATCCTAATAAACAGTAAATGTTTGTCTGTGAGATAGTGTGTCTTCCTCAGGATTCAACTCAAAACCAACCGTCACACATCGAATGGTAGGCTACATCTGCCTAATTAATTACATCGTGTGTGTGTTTGGTTTGTGGCTGCGTAAGGTCTCTGGGTGTGAATAAGTCGTTTGTAATTAATAAGTTTGTAAAGTGTGAATGTGTATGTAAGGTGTGTGTGTGTATGAATATTTAAAGATATTACGCAGACATTTAAAATGTCGCCAAGACATTTACTTCAGTTTCACGTAAGCTATCAAAATAATTTACAATTTGAAAAAAAAAATTTAATTATGTTTAAACCTGCGACACTTTCACTGTTTATATTCACGTTTGTTTAAGAAGAAATCAGTTCAAGTCAATTCATTTTTATTTTACTAAGATCTTAGTAAGCCTACATTATTTTAGTTGTACTATCTGTTTGTTGTTATCTTTTTCATGTTTGGAATGCTCCTTCAGATTCTAAAGATAATCACATCCTTGCCCGAACCTTCCGACGGACGACGGGGGATGGCAGCGAGCAGGGTTTGAATCCGGAACCTTCATGAACTTCGAGAATCAGTCCAGAGCGCATACCACACGACCAGGCAGCTATCCCTCTTATAGCTACAAACCAACGATCTAGCAAAAACACTGATGATAATGCATGGACCAAAGGTTTGGAACCCCCCCCCCCCCCCCCCCATTTTCCATTAATCTCAGACGAACCACATGCTTCAATACATTCAATGAGAACATTAAGACCTATCTGTTTGTCACAGGGACTCTCATGTCTGTCTGTAATGTTATCATAGCGCCTTCACCCTACATTATGTTTGTTGACAGGATATATAAATTTAATTACTATTAATAATAATAATAATAATAATAATTGTTATTATTATTATTAAGCTGCATAAAGTCCAATTCGATGGCGAATGAGAATGAGGTCGTATAGACGTATACACTATTGGGAGTCCTCAGAATTACGTGTCTCAACTTCGAATTCTCTCTTTCTGTCTCTCTAGGTCTCTCTGTCTGTCTCTTTTTTTTCTCTATCTCTCTCTTTCTCTCTCTCTGTCTGTCTGCCTGTCTCTCTCTCTCTTTTTCTCTCTCTGTCTGTCTATCTGTCTCTCTCTCTCTTTAATGTAACAGATTCTGTATTCTACTTGTGTTAAGGCTCACCAAATTGTTTAACTCAATCAAATACATTTGAAAGTGTTGAAATCAAGCACCGACTCTTTTTATCTTATGATTGATAGTCAAAAATAAAAAGACGCTTGTGATCTCTACTCCTGCCTATTTTGCGTTATTGCAAGCATCCTGCAATGCTTTCACTGCCAAACTATCCCCTGTATTTAGTACATCAGTCAGCCAATAGACTCTGCACACACACAGGAACACAATACCCGGGAAATCCAAACATCATTTAAAGCACATCTCACAGCGTTGAACCGCTTGCTATGTGAAGAACTGGCCCTCACTCGAAGACTTGCAAGACATGCTCCGCACTCTACTTTCATGGCCCTCCTCTGCTATAGTATGATTCTCCATACCCCTCCTCTTTCTTCCTCTTCTACGTCTCTCCTCTCTCCCTCTTCCTCCCGATTCCTCCATAAACAAGCGAAAGAAACTAACCAAACTGTTTTCTGTGTTGAGTAAATGAACTAGACAGGAACTCATTTATCTTAATAGACGAGAATAAAAGTTTAGGTCGAGTTCACACTCAGTGCTTCAGTTCGTTGCATCTGGTGATCTGTTCGAGGGGACAACTACGGTAACGTCTGTTGCATCTGGTGTTCTGTTTGATGGGACAACTACGGTAACGTCTGATGCATCTGATCTGTTGAAGGGGACAACTACGGTAACGTCTGTTGCATCTGGTGATCTGTTCGAGGGGACAACTACGGTAACGTGTATCTCTATAGACACGTCTAGCTAGTTATAATTAGTCCACTACGGAAGTCCACTTGAACGTCCTGTGGTACTTTCGTTACATTCATCCTCTTCCCTTCATTGTCTTCAATAGACGTCTATAAGTTGATGATTCAAATGGCGTCTGGACTCTGTCGTCCTTTACACTCTCCTCCCCATGACTCTTTGAACAGACTACAACTTTTTTTTTTTTTCTTTCACCTTTGTTTTGTATTTATTTTATACATTCTCATATCTTTTACTGAAATCAGAATTTGATTTGGTATATTTAACTTAACAACCAAACTCTGCTCAAAGTCCAGGGCCGGATTTACCAATAGGTAACACAAGCTATAGCTTATGGCCCCCATGAAATAGCACTGACATATCTGACTGAAGTGCCCCAAAAGGGCCCAAAATCTCAAATAGCTTACGGCCTTTAAAATCTAACTGCGGCAGTGTCAAAGCCGGTTTGAGTCATGTGTGAACAAGCTGCTTAAGACATTATGCACTACACGGAATTGTTTTTTGGATGCAATTTGTTACCGCCGAGTGTCTCCAGTGTGGCTATGTGATAGAGTCAGATAGAGCAGCGGGTGAAGGATCTTATCTTGACATTAACTGAGCTGGAACACAGACAAGAAAACTGATACAGACTTTTTCTAAAGGGCAGAATAGTTTTTCGTCCTTGTAAGAGCAACTGAAGGAATCAATATGGACGTCAACACAAATGAATAAAAAACAACAGTCATTTGAAAACAATTTCAAATGTTGCAGTTGATTCTTGCAGTTCATCGGCTTATGTTGAAATAAAATCCATTTGATTTTTCCATTTCATTTTTTTTTAAGCGGCAGTTTATTCTTCCATTTCATTTTTTGAAAAGCGGCAGTTGATTCTTACCCGAAGTGGTCCACCTAGAGTCTTCACTAGGATTCGAACACGGGACTTCCAATTCCAAGTGCTTTACCCCTCAGCCACAGCATTTCCATATATTCATTTAGCGTACACTCATATTTTTTAAAATAATAATTATTAACCTTATCCATACATTCAAAATTAATAACATCTTACATGTAATAAAGAGAAACTAGAAATGATTTATTCTTCTAGCGAAATTAGATAAATTGGCAACACGAAAAAAAAAATCTTGACCTACTTTAAACTACAATTGTGTACAAATGACTTAACAAGACTTTCCTCTCGAAAATAAAAATTAATATCTCCATTGTCATTTGTCATACAAACTAGACATAGATTTGGCTAAATTTAAACCTAGTTTTAGATTTAAGATCTTAGTCTAGATCTAGAAATAGATCTAAGTTTAGATCTAGAAATAGATCTAAGTCTAGATCTAGAAATAGATCTAAGTCTAGATCTAGAAATAGATCTAAGTCTAGATCTAAGTCTATAGAACTAGATATAGAATCTCGATATAGAATCTACTAAAGCTGGCCTAGAACTCGTATGAATTCACACGTTTAATGTTATAATTATTAGACCTAGGCCAATGTTATGATCATGAATAGTAGGCCTCTTGTACCGGGTAATTTTGTACCATGCTGTTCGTATCCGATTCATTTCTTAATGTAATACTATTGTTTACTTAATAAATAAATCTGCACCCCTAAGCTGTCAATAATTTATAATTGTTCAAATTATCAATACATTTATAACATATATATATATATATTATGGGCGTAGCCGGGGGGGGGGTTGGGGGGTGGACGGAAGTAAGTGAATGATTTTTGCTTTCATTTTGTTTATTTTAGGTGAGATTTTATTACTAAATCATCACTTACCACAGCACAGCCGAGGGAGTTTTGAGTTAAAAAACCCTCTACCAGGGGGTTTTGAGTTTAAAACCCCCTACCAGAGGTTTGTGCAGTTAAATCCCGCTCTTCTATAAAACAAAACAAAAAAATGCAAACAACAATTCCCTAATTCCAACTGCACAGTTAAGGAAGATTTTTATCTTAAAACCCCCTCCAAAATTTACGATAAACACACTCTTCAATATAAAAAAAGCAAATCACACACTCAAAATTCTATGAGTGTAGCCCTAGGGGTTTTGAGTTAAACCCCCCCCCCCCTCTCCAGTTGGGGTTTCAAGGTAAAAAGTACCTCTTCAATATAAAAAAAAGAAAATTATACACTATAAAGTCTATGAGCGTAGCCAAAGGGGTTTTGAGATTAATTCCCCCTTCTCCAGATGGCTTTTTCTTTAAATTTTAAAACCACTCTAAATGGTTTTGAGTTTAAAATTCCCCTGCAGAGCGTTTAGAGTTGAAAACCTCTCTCTTTGTCACGATCATCAATAGTGCTAGATGTTACAATCAAACTTGATGTCAAGATGTCACGTTGAAGCACAATCAATGATCGTAATTGCCGAGGATCTTGAAATCGTCTTTTAATAAGATGATCGTATAAAAGTAGCTAGATCTAGTTGATAATACGATCATTCAGAATGTTGCCAGTTGATAAGAGGATCATCTAGAAGTTGCCAATCGCTAAGTTGATCTTAGTATATTACTATATTCAATGAAGAAACTTCTCTTCGTCTAAAACAAATGCTTTAATTCAAAACTTGGAAAAGCTATTCACAAATAATTACAATGGTTAAATGTACTTGAATAGAACAGAGTAAATATAATTCTGCTAAATAAATTATCTACACAATAATGTAAAATATACGTCTGAATCCTAACACGTTCCGTACGACACTTGCGTAAATGTAGAATCTTTTCCCGGGTATAGCGTTGTCACGTGTCTAACATCCCCTCGTTGCAATGCCAGCCAATAAATGCAGCTCAATGTACAATAATTAATACTTTAAACCAATCATATTTATTTCCAAACATGATCCTGATAGAAAATTTCCCCGAGGTAGCTAAAATTCTGCCGACAAGCTAAATATAGATACAGTGTACGTGACACTCTTCAATATTATTTTAAAGCAAACTACAGTCACCAAATTCTATGATCGTAGCTAAATGGGGTTTTGAATTTTAAAAAACAAAATCTCCTTTTCGATATAAAATCTAAAGCGAAATGCAGGCATGTAATTCCAAGAGCGTAGTCAAGAAAGGTTACAAATTTCTACCAGTGGCTTGGGCTCCATTAATAAAGTGTGAATAGTCTTCTGCCGAAATTGAGTGGCTCAACAAAGATGGCTAAGACAGATTTTAGGAGTCAGTTATAGAGATCGGGTCTAAATCAAAGAAAGCATATGCGAACTGGGAGTCGAATCCTTAGTAAGGTTGTGACAGAGCGTCGGATGAGGTTTTGCGGGACAAGTTCTCCGACAAAATGAATTACGCAAAATAAGATTTGAGGAAACAGCTTGCCGGAAAATGCGCCGAACGTTGCGAGAGGGTGTAAGTCAGTAAGAATAGCACATTAGGTTTTTGAAATAAAACTTTTCAATAGCAAGATAATGCACTGTAGATACCTCAGAATATGCATTTTGTTGGCTTTCAATACCAGAAATAGTGCTCGGCCATGGGCTTCGCCCCGTACTGGTTGAGCGCTGCGAGCTCCCCCAGACCCCCTTGCTAGCAAGGGCGGGGAGTCTACAATAAACAATAAACGTCTTCCGAAAGGGTCAGAATGTAATAAAGATTAATTATGTGTGTGTACACACACACACACACACACATATATATATATATATATATATATATACACACACACACACACACATATATATATATATACATATATATATATAAAATTTCCGCCATGGGGGCGGGGGGGGGGGAAAATCCCCCCCTCAAACCCCCCTCCCCGAAAAAAAATCTTGGCTACGCCTATGATATATATATATAGTGTAGGCCCCTATAATGAGGATATGTCAAAACTGCGCGCTATAAAAGTAGTTGGTTATTTTTTAAACTTATAACTAAAACTTAGTTCGTATCAAAATTCTTTTTCAAAAATAACATTTGAATCAGTATCCTATTCAGTGGGTGCAATATCAAATGGAAAATATATTTTACAATGAACCATTTACTTTTTCAATTGTGACCTTAGATGTGAATTTTTTTGTACCAATGCGCGAATCTATGAATGATTCTTGAGTTATCCAAGAAGAAGTCCATGACCTTTTTAAAAAAATTACCTCCCCTGAAGTTTTTCATTGAAAAATGGTGTAATTTTATGAAAAATCTGCTTGCATATATAATTTTAAAAATTAGATGGTTCACTTTCGGAATAGAAAAAAGCAGCCGTTGCATCAGAACTTTGAATGATCTAAAATATCATGATGTCCGAGTTTCCTTTTCTCTTCTAGTTTCTGAGATCTAAACGGGACGAACGGAGGGACAGACAGGCCACACAAAACTAATAGCGTCCTTTCCCCTTTTGGCAGTTGGGAAAGTAGATGACTGCCTATTCTGCCTATGCCAAAATGTCTTCGTTTGATTATCGATAACCTGCTAAAATACAATTCTGATTAAGAGCTTAGTAAATACAACTAAATTGATAACTTTTATAATCTTCTCTCTAGATTATTGTCATCTTTACGTGTGCACCTTTTATTCCTTATTCTGCACATCGGCAATATTTCAATTAGGGCAAGTGTTACGTCAATTGATGTTTGCCTACATGTGTACCTTGAATAGATTTCAGGTGTCCAGTTGCAAGTAAAAATAAATTACTTCAAACACTTTATATACATTGTCCTGTCTTAAAGCAACCCACACGCCCACATTGTTGTTGTTTTTTTGTTGTTTTTTAAAGACACACTACCTTCATAAGTAATCGTCTCAATACTTTTGAAATTTCCTCAAATGTATCTTATCTGTTTCCATTCTTTCTCTCTCTCTCTCTTTTTTCCTCTATTTCTGCCCTCCCCCCTTTTCTATCTCTCTCTCTCTCTCTCTTTCTTCAATAAAATATCCTAGACCTAACAAAAGAACTGCTGTGCCTGCACATTCCACCCACAATACAGCGCGGCCTTGCCTTTGACAACCCGAAGGCTGGCACTCTGACGTAGCGAAACGACTCCGCTGGTAGGGGCGTTAGAGATCGTCATTTGAGGAAGGGGTGCGCTTGCGGAAGAGCGCATCAGTAATTCATCAGTACAGGGATCCTCATCAATTGTTGCTTCGGTGTCTTTGATGTGCACTGTCTGTCAGGAAGTAGTTTTAATAAGACGTAATGGAAGTTAAGTGCAAATAGCGTACTAAAGTCTACATCTATCAGTCAGTACTGGGCTAAGTCAAGTACTAATCGTGCACTGAGATTTTAAAAAATCTAAAAAATTATTCTCCCAAAATTGTTTACTAATTCTATGATAAACAGGATGGCTGCCTGGAGGATTAGGATGCACTTTGAACTGTAGTCTCGAAGGTCCCGGGTTCAAAACAGTCAGAAGCCATTACCCATCGTCCTGTGGGACAGTGTGATGATTTGGGCTAGGATGTAATGATTTGAAATTCTGAAGGAACATACACATAACGTACAACAAACTAAACTTCAATCCGTGAATACCAAAAGTAGAATGTCACATGTGTCCTAGTATTTCATCTAGGCTTAAACTTAGCTTAACTCTAACTGCATTGCATAACATAAATAACAATCTAACTTTCTCCTTAGCTTCAGAAGTTCAGATCGATACTAAATTAACTTTCTCCTTAGATTCAGATCGATACTAAAGACTACATCTTGCTCCAACTCAAACTGTGAACCCAGTGGCGTAGCATACATGGCGCGAAGGGGTTCAATGAAACCGGGCCCACGACGATTAAGCGTCCACAGCCTGTGGCGTAACGAAAATGGCGCAAAGGGGCTCATTACGCTTGGGCCCATAACTCTTGACTAGTTGGGGCCTACGTGAGAATTTACGAATGACACAAAGGGAACAAAATGCACTTTAGTAAAGGCCTATAAGAATAGAATCTGAAAAGCTCCCTCAAAATATCCTAAACGTTACATGAAACTTTAAATTAATTTAAAAATATGAACACTTTTATCCCTGTAACACCACAAAACCATTGATATTATTAGTTTTAATGGGAAAAGGTGGGGTGGGGAGAGTTTGTACAGAAATATAAAAGATAAAAGCCTTGAGGCTACTGTATTGTTGTGATTCTAAAAAGTGTGTATCCGAGCCAATGAAGTACATCCTGTAAAATAATGTAGGCTACAGGATTCAATTAGGACGACAGCGTCCTCGGAAGTCTTTATCACATTGTTTTGTTGTCTTCTGAATGGTGTACAAAAAAATGTTAATATAATCATTAGAATAGAATTTGAAAAAGGAGATTAAATCTAATCAAATAAAAACAAGATTGAAAAGAGAGTTTGTGTTATCCGGTTCGGAACCAAGTGCTTTATTACTCAGCCACCGCACCTCCTATATATTCATTGAGTGTACACTTCTATTTCTTTAACTAATAATTATTAACCTTATCAATACAATCAAAATTAATAAAATGCTGCATGTAATATAGAGAAACTAAAAAAAAAATTAAGATTCATTATTCTTACAAAATTAGATAAATTGGCAACACGCACAAAAATATTTATGACCTACTTCACCATTTAAATTAATTTTCGGTTGTGAGCTATAAAGCATTGTAGGTTTAATTACTGTATTTTAAGCTAGACATTTTTATCGAACTACTAAATCTAAACTTGATCTAGAGTCTTTAGACTTAATATTGAATCTAGATCTAGACTACAATTCGTATGACTACACGTTTAATCTTAAAATTACTAGACCAAGGCCTTCCTAGGCCCATATTATGATCAGGATTAGTAGGCCTTCTGGCAGAGGCGGCCTTAGCAGAGCGCGGGGCCCTGGACGAGTTTCATGTGCGGGCCCTGAGGCGTAAGGGTAGACTTTACATACCGTACGACTTCTAACGGACTCGTCCGCCTTTAACGCTGTAGGCCTTATTTTTTGTTCCAAAACATAGTACCTTAATTATTGGCCGTTTGACTACATTACTTACTGTATTGTAATTGTTCTGCATGTAACTGTAAGATTTGTGCCATTATTAATTAACGTAACTAATGATTCTGAAACATTTTGCATGAAAAATCAACAAACTAGAGATTAATCATTTCTTTTAATCCTGCTGGAGTTGTAAAGTAACTATTAATGGCGGAGGAAAGCCAGAACAGTTACAATAAAACTAACACTAAATAGTTGCTTAGACGGTCACAGATGGATGTAATTGTGTAACAATTCTGGCTTTTCGCTGTTCAAATTGGTGTTTTTTTAAGCCAATGTGAACTGTTAAACAATGATAGCCTCTTAGAATTGACAGGTGTCTTAACCGAAACTGAATGGAATTTCGAAACCAAAAGTGACATGTTAAGAGATTACACGTAATTGGTATCACATAGATGCAGGAAAAGGCTTCTAAACTATGAAATAATAGATTTTTGAAAACTGGTCTGGTTTTCAAAACTGAAGATGAAAAGGAATCTTCGTTCGCGGGGCCCCCTCAGGCGCAGGGCCTGGTGCGGTTGCTCCACTTGCCACCCCGTATGTCCGCTACTGCCTTCTAGTACCGGGTATTGGTGTACTATGCTGTTCGTATCCGATTCGATTCACTTCTTAATGTGATATTGCTGTTTACATAATAAATAAATCTGCACCCCTAAGCAGTCAGATCAGCTATCGCCTTAATAATGAATATTTCTTCAAATTATTAATACATTTATATATATATATATGGCTCCTTTTGTCTCGAAAGGCAATGGATGCGCCCAAATGAGTCACTGGTTTTGGCGTAATCTTGAGACGGGGCAGAATCTGGTGTGGCTAATCAAGCCAATTCTAGAACGGCAGACTTTGCCACAATTCGTACATATGTATGCCTCTGATTCAGGGCTAGCGGACAGGGCAGCTTTCTTTTTTTCCCTCTTGATTAAGGCCGCTTCAATTCTTTTGTTCTCAGCAAGGGTTGTCCCAGCACGCACAGTCTGTCTTCATGCACTCCGGTCTTTGCCTATGTTTTCCCACATACTTTCGCTGATGCCTGTGGCTCTCATGTCTCGCTCGCAGACATCTCTATATGTTAGTCTTGGGCGGGCCTTGGGTCTGACTCCTTCCACAAGCTCAGCATATAAGATATCTTTTGGGATTCTACCATCTGGCATGCGGGTGACGTGTTCGAGCCAGCGAAATCTTCTTTGTTCATATTGGCCAATCTCAAAACTTCCTGATTGGAGACATGATCCCTCCAAGAGATGCCCATTATGCGTCTCAGGCAGCGCAAGTGGAAACTATTCAATCTGTGCTCTTGGTATATGTATGTTGACCAGCTTTCACTGCCATAAAGGAGAGTGCTCACAACACAGGCGTTGTAGACTAGGATTTTGGTCGCTATGTCCAATTTACCATTTTCCCAGCACATGGGAAAACACCCGGAGGAGATGGCATTCCTGCTGAAGTAATTCAGGCTGGAAAACATGCCCTAATCAAACCACTCCATGAACTGCTAAGCTTGTGCTGGGAACAAGGAATCGTCCCCCAGGAATTGAAAGACTCCAACATAGTTACAATTTATAAAAATAAAGGCGACCGCTCTGATTGTAACAATTATAGAGGCATCTCACTGCTTAGCATAGTCGGAAAGGCTTTTGCTAGAGTATTACTAAAGCTATTACAGATCCTGGCAGATCGTGTTTATCCAGCGTCGCAGTGTGGCTTTAAGGCAGGCTGCGATATACAACAGATATGATTTTCGCTCTGCGGCAGCTACAGGAGAAGAGCAGAGAACAAAAGCAGCCCCTCTTCATAGCATTTATTGATTTGACCAAGGCCTTTGACCTTGTTAGCAGAAGCGGTCTGTTTGCTGTACTAGAGAGAATCGTCTGCCCAAATAAGTTAAGAAAACTAGTGTCAGCTTTTCACGAAAATATGCAGGGCACTGTTCAGTTTGAAAGTTCTTCCTCCAGGCCATTCTCCATTAAGAGCGGTGTAAAACAAGGATGTGTACTGGCCCCTACACTATTTGGCATCTTCCTCTCAGTTGTACTAATCAGTGCTTTTAAATCCCTGGAAGACGGAATATATATCCATAGCAGATCCGATGGAAGGCTTTTTAACCTGGCACGTCTTAAAGCCAAAACCAAAAGGCGTCGTATCTTGATAAGGGAGCTGCTGTTTGCCGATGATGCGGCACTCGTATCTCACAAGGGGGTCTACAGAAGCTAGTAAACGCCTTAGCAGCTGCTTGACAAGAGTTTAGCCTTACTATAAGTCTCTCCAAGACCGAAATCCTGGCACAAGACGTCGCAGAAATACGTATAATACATATTGGGAACCACACCCTTTCAGTGGTGCAGGAATTTACCTACTTGGGCTCAACAATTGTCAGTAACCTAGACCTATCGAGCTGACAAAAAGGATAGGAAAAGCTACCACAGCATTGGCAAAACTCTCCAAGCGCGTCTGGGAAAATGGTAAATACATTTATAATTTACATATATATATATATAATAAATGTATCTAAATCTGGGCTCCATATAGTCCTCTTTAGACTGCCAAGTGTATAATGAGGATATGTCCAAACTGTGCGCTATAAAAGTGGTTTTTCTTTTTTACTTACATCTCTAAAACGATGTTCTTATAAAAACACTTCTTTTTAAAACAACATTTCAATCAGTATTTCATTCCATGAGTTTGTTAATAAATGGAAAATATATTTTATAATGATCCATTTATACTTTTTTCCCTTGTAACCTTTGATGCAAATTTTTTGTACCAATGCACGAATCTATGAGTGTACCTTTGAGTTATTAATGACGAGACCTGTGACGTTCAACAAAAAAACATATCTCCCC
This sequence comes from Biomphalaria pfeifferi, assembly GCA_030265305.1. Lineage (NCBI taxonomy): Eukaryota > Metazoa > Mollusca > Gastropoda > Planorbidae > Biomphalaria > Biomphalaria pfeifferi. The sequence continues at coordinate 362,568 of JASAOG010000130.1, read as the reverse complement.
TGAAGCTTTTAATTTAAAATTGTTTTTTGTTTTTTTTTTAATCTGCTTGCATAGATAATTTTTAAAATTAAATGATTCCCTTTCCGGAAAGAAAAAAGTAGCCGTTGCATCAGAACTTTGAATGATCTAAAATATCATGATGTCAGATTTTCATTTTCTCTTCTAGTTTCTGAGATCTAAACGGGACGGACGGACAGACGGACAGACAGACCACACAAAACTAATAGTGTCTATTCCCCTTTCGGGGGTCGTTAGAAAAACAACAAAATATTTAGCGAGCAAACGAAACACCCTAGTATATTACATATGTAGCTTTTAAGATGAATATGTTTGTTATTATAAATGGGGACATCAAATTCGTGAGCTTGTTTATAACAAGAAAATTGACACCGTTATAAGTTTAGTGTGTTATTGTTGACATATTCCCCAATTTACCAGACATACTTCTAGATTTGATTATATTGTATATAACTGACTACATTGCATAGCCAACAATAATTCCCTGGACTAAATAATTTACTTAGAAACTGAATCTCAGCATCGATTAACATTGCCATTCATCTTCATGTTGTTGGGGGGGGGGGGGGGTAATTTCTTTTGCATCATGAAGTTAATTAACATGAAATGGTATTTATTAACCTGACACATTTCATCGAATGCCGATGTTTTCCCCTTGTAAATTTTTGTGTTTCTTTCAAGTTCTATAACTCTTGATAATGTTTACGGATTACAATATCTGCATTGAAAAAAAAATTACAATGAGCCTATCTAGGTTATCACTGAGAGAGACGTAAACAGAAGGCTAGAGACAACAGACGCTGGTTCTATTGGAGATGACAAACTGAGTCTGTTCGTCAATGGAATCTATATGAGTCTGCGCTTCCTTGACTCCTGTCTCTCTTAGCAGATAAGGTATATATATATATATATCGTTGCATAGCAACCGGAAGCAAGGTAAGCGATACACGGACAGAGGGCGCTATTTATTGTTTCTTTACGTCCGTTATATGTGTAGATGTGTGTGTGTGTGTTTGTGTCAGTATGAGTGCTTGCCTTTGACAAAATAAATTGGAAAATGTTATTATTGACCTAGTAGCAAAAGATGTACAAACTTTTTAGTTAATCTTTTTCTATTGAGGCTTGATTTATAGAGAGAGCTGTGTGAGTAGGCAGTTGACATTATTCAGGCCAAATCAAGATGATCTCTTTTTTTTAAATAGTAGCCAATCGTGAATAATTTGTAGGGAGGCTGTCGTACTCTGAGTCACCGAGTTTATCCCTGCTCTGATACCACGCCATCCCTTTTTTTAATTCAATTTATTTAAATTTGAAAGGTGTCATGTCAACATGTTTAAATGAAAGAATAGTCAAACGTTTTCTAGACCACCCCACCCCATTGGCTGATTCATCAATTGAACGCACTGGAAATTAAAATTTATTTCAAAAAGAGTTTTCACCTGCAAGAAGTAGGCCTTCTCGAAGACTAATTAAACGTCTTAGGAAAAGAAAAAAAAACAGAACAAGAGATTGATACATTACGTTTCAGTTGTGCTGGGTCTTAAAACAGCGTCATTCAGCCGTTGTTCTCGACAGAGCATTCAAAGCTCATTTGTCATTCAACATAAACATTTACTTTTCTTTATTCGCTTTACTGCATGCTGTATAATTCTTAAACGCACTAGTTGCATATTTTAAAAATAAATTCATAAACTGGTTTTGGAAGTGTTCAATAATAGGTAAATAAATGCCTTGTTCTAAGGACTGCAATAATCAGAGAGTCATTCTTCCACTAAAGTCTCTATTTGATTTCCGATATTGCAGTATTCTACTTTAAGACTAACAAAACAAAGAAATTCAGATGATTTTGACAATTTTTATTTATTTTGTATTTACAGAAAATGCAAATAGCATTCTTTTTTATTTTATTTTCAATAAAAACATAGTAATAGATGTTTTTCTGGACACGCAAAACGGTCAGATTTTTTACCGCATTTCTATGCGACGTCACACAAACCTATTACATTAATATAATGACTTACTGTATAACAAAAAAAGCATAGAGTAAAGTTTACAATCACAGGAGTAACATAAACCTGGGTCTATGCGTAGAGTGGATCTACATGCTTGACTAACAAATGATGCTTATCCGATAATGATCATATCATCGACCTATATATATAGATTGTTATGTTCGTAACTCTTTTTCAAGCTGGAAGGGAAGTCGCCCTGAATATAGAAAAATCGATCTTTTCTGTCTTAGAAAAGTAATGATCTTTAGTTTTCAAAGTTTAGAAATAATGCAATCCTACTTTGCAGATTTTTAAAATAGAATGGGCTATTAATCAGATAACTACATATTCATGCAAATGAATTTTAAAAAAGCCATTTCCTGTTAGTTTCCGTTGAGATAATGTTTCGAAAATCCTAGATCGAAATAATTCATGTTTGTTGATTTTGATCATCTTATATACATTTAAATCGATTGATTACCTAGATCTTATCTTATCTTATATGATACAGACGTTACTTCAGAAAAGAAGATGATCACGTCCTACGCGTCATGCATTTAGTCTTTCTAGATTATGTTAAAAACAATTTCAGAATAATAATTATGGCATGAGATTGCTCTTATTTTCGATGTTCAATTACTATATCGAGATCTAAACGTTAATTTATATGTTACATAGGCTAGGGTTGAAAAAAGAACTATACTTCTTATTACTACTTTACATAATGCCTTGTTTCAGCTTTTTGAAATTTGTAACATTTTTTTTAGTGTTAAAAGATCTCCATGTCCAGTCTAGACATAATATACATATATATATATAGGTCTGTAAGCAAGCTATTTTGGAAGTATCGGTAATCGAAGTATTTAAATAAAGTATTGAATAATTTATGTGCACTTTTCAGCACCGTAAAATCAAATTTGTAGCACAAAATAAAATGTATTATTTAATTGTTGACTGATCTTTTAGTAGGACGAATTTGTTTTTGACTCTTTATTTTAAAATTTCCTCCAATCTTCCTCTAAGTTTTTCTTAAGGTACCATTATGTCTCTACCACATTTTTTTTTGTATTGCTTTCTCTTCCTGAATTTGATTTAATATAAAGAATATACAGGATCATAAAAGTGTAGACAAAGAACAGATTACTGTAGTCAATTTTCACTATGAAAATCCACAACTAAATTATGCTACGCAGGGCTGCGTTTTGTTCAAGACTACTGGTCATCTTCATGTCAGGTCTTTTTTGTTTGTTTGTTTGGTCAACCATTATTGGCATAATAGCACTAATGATATCACAAAAACAATATTAATAAAAAGGAAGATATATTCTGTAAGAAAAAAAAAATTGAATAGATTGTGCCTCATTTTCTGTACATTTTCTTGTAAACCATTCCATTTAATTTCAATATCATTTGAAGTTATAAAGGTAGACAGTAAACAGCGTTATATAATGTTTTTCTTGTTATATTAAAAAGTAACATCAACATATTGACTCTAATGACATTAATACCAAGTTTTTTAGGCATTGGATACATAGGATTCTAAGACCTATTGTTTGTTTGTTTTTACTTTTAGGGCATTAATATAGACATTGCTAAGAGCATTGCTATATTAACTTCTAGGACATAATTAAAAAGACTCGAGTAATATGGAAATATTTAAGACCTAAAGTTTTCTAAAGAATTAATTTATAAGATTCAATGAGACGATACATTTTCCTTTCCAGCAAAGCATTTTGTTGTTTTCTCTAGGGGTGGGGGGAGGTGATTGAACTTTCTTCCTACTATTTATGTAGATTTACTATTTTAACTACTGATTAATATGGATTAATCATATTTCAAAGTTTAATTTTAATTCTTTATACTTTACTATTTGTGAAATGTGAGAACTTATATTAATAATTTTTTTTTTAAAAGTCCATAAAAGAGGCAGTAGGGCCCAAAAAAGAGGTAAAGAAAAGAGGCCTAAGGCCCAAGGATTCCTATGATGACAAAGCTAAAATTGAGTAGCGCGAATTCTGAGGTTTCCTTTTAAAAAAAAGGGGGGGAGGGGGAGGTGATTGTGTTAAAAACTGACGTTCAGAAAATGTCAGCAGTAAGTGTCTATATAGATTCTGTTTTACATTGTTTCATAATTTATTTCTTTTATCATTTCAAAGACATTATTCTCTGTTTTAGTTTCAAAGTTCTTAACAATAAATTGTTGGTTTTTTTTACCTTATTTTACATTTCTATTAAAATCTTTTTCTAAACAAATCTGTATCAATGTGAACATCACACACACAGACACACACACCCACAGAAACACACAGACTCACATAGACCACACTTCAGCATCAACACGACAGAGAAATGTCTACAAATGTGTTACACTGAGTTTGGCCTACGGACTTCACAGTTCACACTCGTGTGTGTGTGTTTGTGTTTTCTATTCATTTTTTTTCAACAGACTAAAGCTATTCTCTCTTTCTCTCTCATATATATATATATTGCCTCTCTCTAAAAAGAAAAGAAACACAGTAACACACATGTCTATGTACACATACACACATGCATTTAATCTACACCATAAAACATTTACCTGAAGGTACACCGACCATCTACCCAAGTCACACACACACACACACACTCACACACAACTCCTTTAAACCTTGCTCACCTAGACATTCACCTACTCTGAGCTCTACACAGCTTTCTGTCCGGCCAGGTCTGTTCTTCTCTACTATCTCTCAGCCTGCCTCCTAGCCTTTGATACCGGCCGATAGCTCCTTGTGCAGAACTCTAGACAAAAAAAACGTATATATATATTTAGTTATTCTATTAGTTAAACTATAGATGCACAGGTATAAGGATATATTAAACCTATGTAATATCCCCAGAAATAGTGTAGTGTTTCTTTGTATTAAGGCTAAATAGGGTGATTCAGCTTATTTCCAGGTGTAAATCTTTTGTTTTTTGAATAGCATTCATATCAATTGCATTGATGTATTCTGCCTTTATATACATAATTATGCCAACAAAATATCAATATAGCTTTAAATTCATTTTAAAATGTGGCACAAAGGAAAGCCAAGGCTAATCTTTAACCTTAGCAACGCGTGGTGTTTTCTTTTTAAAAAAAAAAAAAACTGGCAGCACTATAAAAATCTGGCTAGCGACGTTTGGTTTTTACTTCCTACCTGGATTTCCTCAGATATCTCTTTACCATAGCGAGTTGTTCTCCCCTGAGTGTCTGGAATCTTTCTTGGAAGGAGCGCTGGTGCAACAGGCTTTTGGGTAAGCGCTTTTTACCTTGGTTACTTTGTGTTCTCTTCTCTTACCTTGTGTACCTGTATCTTTTTAGAGGCGCCAGATCGAATCAGTAAGTTGTTTGTTGTTTGTTTTTTCATTTAGTTTGTCTCCATTCATTGTTTCCCAAGGGACCATCATAATTAGCCCAAAATAAAAAAAAATAATTCTTAATTAACGTGGTAAAATTCTGAGGTCGTTTCTGGGTAAGAAAACCAAGTTACATTTTTGTATAAAGTTTCTTGTGATGACTGTTACAATAAGTTCTTCCTGTACAACCTTCCACATTGTCGAACCAAATGTCGAAACTCAAGACATCGATCACCTTACTTTCATAGGAACGTAATATGAAGCTCTTTATTTATTTAAAGTTTCAATTGGCGTGAAGTGAATAGGAGTTCATATTTCTTGGAGAGTCGTTTTTAACGTCTTATTAATTCTCAAGAATTCATTTCAGAAGCAGATTAGTATGGCACGTCTACTTGCTGTAACAAATGCAATTCATGTCATTAAAAATACATTTGATCTTAATGTTTATTTACGATATGTTTCTTTGTCCACACACACTAACATACACACACAACCATCAAACACACATACACACACAACCATCAAACTCTCACATACCAAGATGATTACGTTTTACAAACAATTCGGATATATTTTTTTTTATTTCTAAGTACAGAAGAGCGTTCACGTTTCATTGAAAGAAACTCATATTTAGTAAAATCAAAATTGTCGTTTTAATGATAATGTCTGTTCTTAAACATAATATAATTCTTTTGCGCACATTTGAATCTCTTATCCTGGAACACCTAAAAGCTGTCTGTTTTCGTTGCTTTGTCTCAGACAGTTTGATCGTTTTTAACGCTTCCAACGATTTTTTTTGTATTTCTTTTTTTTTTTTTAATAACGTTTTGATATTGCTTGCTAATTGAAAGTTTGGTCTAGACCAGTGATTCCCAAAGTGGGTCTCTATAGACCCACCCAGAGGTCTACGAAAGTGAAAAAAAAAAACCGTTATAGAAGTTCATTTATTACACTTTTCTCGCCTTCACCTTACTAGCGTTAGAAATCATTTAAAAAACATATGAAGTTCATGAATCAGCAAAACTTGCAATATTAGCAAGGCAGGGACCGGCAGGGGGTCTACCGAATACCGGAAAACATATCAAGGTGTCTACGAGCCAAAAATAAAAGTTGGGGAGTCTTTTGTCTAGATCAAAATGTTATTTCTTTGTTGGAACCTGACAAAAAAGGTTTTTAACAAAATATTTCTAGACATCTTTAGACCAAATGTCTAGGTTCTCTTGCAACGTGATCCACTCGGAATGCCTTGATACAAGTAAGGGGGGGGGGGCACATTAAAATATTAAAACATTGAGTTTTTGTGTGAACAGCTTTGTGTTTGTTCACTCCCCTTTATCTTGGCCGTTTAGTGCAGCCAGGAGATTAGACCAACAGTTTGCATCTGATCCAAGCACGTGACTAGGGGCTGTCGATGTGTGTGGAGGTATGTGCATATAAGTGTTTTAAATACATGTGTGTGTGGCTGTGTGTGTGGATGCATGTATGTAAATCAAGAACACCATAGCCAATGCCTATTCGTTCACATACTGTGCAAGGGGAGTAAGTGGTTACTGCTTCGGGGGCCCCCACAATAGAGATAAAACAAAAAATATCCGAATTTTGACTTCTTATTCTTCCTCGTTCTCATTTTCATGTTGGAGCCTTCAGATGACTAGACCAATATACAGGGGAGCAGATGGGAAGCTCTGGATTGACTTCCACTGGCGGTTTTGCCTCCACAAAGTAAAAAAAAAATGTCTTGACTAACATATATATATATATATATTTATGTGTGTAACTGGTTGTGATGTAGCATATGAAAATTATAAGGACATATACCTTGATTTATGAAAAAGAACTACTTTGGTCAATTGTTTATGTTTAAACTTCCCACAAGTTCATTTTTAAATTTTGGGTCAACACGTTGCACTTTTGAAAATAGCCTACAATTTAAACCGGAAATATATTATTATTATGATTATTTGAAAAACGAACTAATATTCATTCTCGGCACTGCCAGGGGGCGAGCTTCGTTAGAGAGAAACACAATTCACTATAGTCTCCCTTTAACAGTGTTCACTGAGAGAAATTTTCTGGTGATTTGGCATGTCTGAAAGGCAACGAGAATCTTCTTAGTGATGTTAAGGGCCTTAAAGTGCTATCATTATTATCATGATCATCATTGATATAAATAAACCAATGAATTCAAGTCGTACATATTAAAAAGGAGGGGGAAAAGGGGGAGGGGAGAGGAAACAGAAACGAAAAATCTTTCCAGAAAAAAAAATCCTTCTGGAGTATCTTCCCCTAACATCCTGTCAGTTGCCAGGCAGTGTGCTGTGCTGGTTTATAGGGAAATTAAAGATCTCGACTGAAACACTTCCATGATTAATGAGCTCGCCACTGACTTTGTAGAGTTGAGAACTAGAGCTATGGAAGTTACTGATAATTCTGGAGATTTTAATATAATTTACCTGATAGGAGAGAGCGACGGGTTAAATGGTTGTCAAATGTGTTGATCTTCACCTCACAAACCGTCTTTCTGATAATTATAGATACTTAACTAAGTTAGAAAGATTTGTCGTTGATTTAAGGATTGGCAGTTGGCATCAGTTTCAGGTATTGGTTCCATTGTTTGGTTCCTTTTAGTGTTAACTCAATAAAATCTGAATCGTGTTAGATTTGAAACAAAACAAAAAATATTTGTAAAAGAAGTTCAATAGTTTCTGTGTCTAATAATTGATGCAGTACTTTAAAAGTAGTTTGAAAAAGATTATTAGTTTTATCAGTTATAAAGATATCGTTATAGGTTTAGTGTGCTCCTAATCAGTTGAACTCATAGATGACTAGATCTTGATGATAAAATATTCACCAATCGTATTATCGTACTCACCATAAGCCATCAATGTGTATTTCTCACTTGAAGTTTTCGATAGAACACGTGACAGAGTGCTCGTCTGCGCCGTAATTTAAAGCAGACATTGAAAATTTAAAATGTATTCGTTGTTGTTTTTTACATTCGTTAAATGTTGTCATTTCGTGTTTTATGTTTAAATATGAAGGATTAGTTGTTCCCATATACTTATATATATATTGTATCTAGACTGGACATGGAGATCTTTTAATACGATAAAAAATGTCATGAAATTTTTTAAAAGTTGAAACAAGGCGTTGTTTAGTAAAGTAGTTGTAAGAAGTGATGTTTTTGTTGTAGTTTTTTAACCCTAACCTACGTAACATATAATTTAACTTCTGGATCTAGATCTGGTAATTGAACATCAAAAATAAGAGTACTCTCGTCTCATAGGCCTAATTATTATATTGCATTTTTTAGATACATAATCTAGAAAGATCTAGGTAATCAATCAATGTAAATGTAAATAAGATGATTAAAATAAACAGACATGAATTATTTCGGTCTAGGATTTTTGAAACATTATCTCAATGGAAACTGTTAACAGGAAGTGGCTTTGTTTCATATATTAGCGTGAATATATAGTTCTGTAATTAATAACCCATTCTAAAGAAAATCTGAGAAATGATTTTGCATTATTTCTAAACTTTGAAAACTAAAATCATTACCTTTCTAAGACAGAAAAGATTGATTGGGACAACTTCTCTTAAAGCTTGAAACAGAGTTACGTACATAAAAATCTCTCTCTAAATATTTAGGTCAGTGAATCGATCAATCGCGGATAAGAATTATTTGTTTCCGGTTTCCAGTCTAGATATTATATATAAGTCAATCTTTGTTCCTTATGATATTGGCGAGTTGGTTGTACAATTGACATCACGGAGTTAATTGTAAATATGACATCAGTGAGATGATTGTAAATATGACATCACAGAGATGACTGTAAATATGACATCGTGAAAATTGTAAATTGTTTCTCTTCTCTGAAGCCCTAATTACCTAAAAAAAAAAAGATTAAGGCCTGCAGTAGTACAGTATATCCCAAGTATATGTATTATTTCAGTAGTCCGATGTTAGCTTTTAGCTTCACTATTACCGTGTCTGTTAGTGATATTAGTCTTTCCGTAGATCTATTTGCTTTTTTACACTTTTTTTTTATTGCTTAAAAAGTTTTAGTAACACAATAAATAAATCCTTTTTTTTCGGTAGTTAAAACATTAAAAAAAAAAATAACATTCATTGCTTAGGTCTATTTGACAACCAGAGTTGTTGAATTTTGGGGGAAATTTCTTAAAAATCATTCTTTTCGTTCGTGTAATCCATTGGTCTGAACTATAAAGCTAGTCTAGGTAGAGAATTGAATTGGAAAATTGTGAATTGTACTCGAGTCATCTCTATCCAGATACAAATTTAACAAATTTTAAATACTCCTCGCTGATGTTACGACAGATGGATTTAGGAACCCAAGAAAAACATAACTTGAAATAAAAGAATATGCCAGCAGCTTTATGCCAATTATGTAAGGCCATGACCTACATGCAATAAGAACATAAAAGGAAATTCACATTTCTGAGTCTCTCAACATTTAGTCAAAACCCTTAAAAATGAATTGTATGTCTTTAAAAATCAATTGAGATTAGCACGCATTTTACCTAAAGAGAGTTGGCATCACTAGAACTGAGACATTGACATCACTAGAACTGAGACATTGGCATCACTAGAACTGAGACATTGGCATCACTAGAACTGAGACATTGACATCACTAGAACTGAGACATTGGCATCACTAGAACTGAGACATTAACATCACTAGAACTGAGATATTGGCATCACTAGAACTGAGACATTGACATCACTAGAACTGAGACATTAACATCACTAGAACTGAGATATTCACGTTGCTTTTTAAGAGATGAATCGAGTCTATTGTATCCGATGCTGACTCATCGGCTGGTTTAGGCTGTGAGATTTCAGAATCTTATCTTTGGGGAGGGGAGGAAGGAATATACCATTAGCCCATGTCTCGTGGCGCATGTCTCGTGGCGCCGCTTAGCCCCAAAGTTATCGTCCAGGTCATATTTTCAGCGCCTAGAACTGACACATCACGAGCACATTTCGTGTTTTCTCTTGACTATGGCATGACAGAGTTGTCTACTCTTCACCTGTTTCATCCGATTGTCTATAATATGTATGTCTTACTTTTAAATTGTAATACGTTTGATTCAATACCTGAAGCTTTATTTCATGAACACCTTAATGTCACAATCACCTGCTTAATGTCACAATCACCTGCTTAATGTCACGAACACCTCCTTAATGTCACAATCACCTCCTTAATTTTATGAGCACCTCCTTACTTCCAGAATCACCTCCTTAATTTCATGAACACCTCCTTAATGTCACAATCACCTGCTTAATGTCACAATAACCTCCTTAATTTTATGAGCACCTCCTTAATGTTATGAGCACCTCCTTACTTCCAGAATCACCTCCTTAATTTGAGGTAAAAAAAAAAAAAGAACCATAACTCTAAGAGCATGAATTTCCTAACTCCTAATTGTTTCGCTGCTCTTGTCAAGTCTCTATTTTACCTAGTCTAGTGATTCACCTCTAAAAGACTTCACAAAACCATGAAGTTAGCACCAGTACCGCAGCTAGGGTGGGGGAGAGAGGGTCAAAATTTGAAAATCACCCAGCCCGCACATGAGGGACACCCCCAATTGAGTGTCCGAAAATTGTTTTAACATTAAATATTACGCCATTGTCTCATGTCATGATGTCGAATGTCAAAATGCAGGGTCCCGTAAAGAAGTCAACCTCCCCCCCCCCCCCCTCCAGCTGGTCAGAACAAGTTTCTGAAATGCTAGTAGATTTGCAGAAAAAAAGAATAATCTTTGTAAATGTTTTCAAAAGGTAAGCACTATTAATGTACAGAAACATTTTGTAAACATTTTGCCATGGGAGTTCAGAGTATTTTTTTATAAAAGAAATATTCCATTCTATTTAGTAGATTTGATTCGACAATAATGTGTACAAATGTGTTTCAGTCTTTAAATGCTATTGTCCTTATGAAGAAAGGGGAGATTGAAAGCGGAGTCATTTCACAATAGGAAAACAGTACATTAGTTAATAGGAAAACAGTACATTGTCAATAGGAAATCAGTGCATAAGTCAATAGGAAAACAGTGCATCAGTTAATAGGAACACAGTGCATTAGTCAATAGGAAAACTGTACATTAGTCAATAGGAAAACTGTACATTAGTCAATAGGAAAACAATAAATAAGTTAATAGGAAAACAGTGCATTTGTCAATAGGAAAACAGTGCATTTGTCAATAGGAAAACAGTGCATTTGTCAATAGGAAAACAGTGCATTAGTCAATAGGAAAACAGTGCATTAGTCAATAGGAAAACAATAAATTAGTCAATAGGAAAACAATAAATTAGTCAATAGGAAAACAGTGTATTAGTCAGTATAAAAGTTTGCGTCTAGATAAATTAAAATCTTTTCTGGACATTTTAAGACTTTCTGTTTCAACTCAGCGTCTTCACAGTTAGACTTGAACTATTACATATATGTAATAGACATGTCAGTCGTATCGGTGAAGTCTTTTCTATCTATGTAAATAGAGGACTATGTAAGCCTTTATAAATATCTTTTTTTTGTAGTCAAAATATGTGTAGTTGTAAAGGAATCTCTATCTGGAAATCTCGTTCATTAAAAGCAGTTTGTTCTAGAGACCAGGCTGCTGCGATCTGTTCTTCGTTCGTGTCAGTTTGTTTTCTTACCTGATTAATGGTTTATTGAACCACGCCTTCTTATAAAAAGCCGTCATATTAGCAGCGCGCACTAATTACATCCATAATTGACGAGTTTATGATCATAACATGATAGACTTCAATAGCAAACATCCCTTTGACTGCCATTATATCTGCATTATACCTGCAGGTAGTGTAACCAAAATATTTTCTTTTGAGATCTCTACAGTTTCTCCTGTGACACGTTGCATTATGCTGTGTAAATGTGTTTTGTACATGTGCTGTGTAGATGTGTTTTGTAGATGCGCTGTGTAGATGTGTAGATGTTAGATGTGTTTTGTAGATGTGTAGATGTTAGATGTGTTTTGTAGATGGCTGTGTAAATGGCGCTGAGAATATTCTTTATCTCTGAAGATGTCGCTAGCACACTGAGCGTCGTGTGACTCACGTTGGCCTGATATATTTCCTCGTGAGTACTTAGCGCACGTGCGCTGTCTGTTATTACACTCCGACTCAAATTAGTGCGAACTTTACCTGCGTCCTGATTATATTTTTGTTTCGCCTACGCCTCTGTTAGACCCTCTCCGTATTGCCGTCTCTTACGTCTCTGCGATCATTACAATTTTATATCTAAGTTTACGTTTTAGTTGTATGCGCTAGGATCCTTGTTTCCCTCACAGACTTCAGTTGTATGCGCTAGGATCCTTGTTTCCCTCACAGACTTCAGTTGTATGCGCTAGGATCCTTGTTTCCCTCACAGACTTCAGTTGTATGCGCTAGGATCCTTGTTTCCCTCACAGACTTCAGTTGTATGCGCTAGGATCCTTGTTTCCCTCACAGACTTCAGTTGTATGCGCTAGGATCCTTGTTTCCCTCACAGACTTCAGTTGTATGCGCTAGGATCCTTGTTTCCCTCACAGACTTCAGTTTTACTTGGTCGATTCTTTGTCTTTCTTCCTTCAATACAGTTTTCAGTTGAACTCTTTCTCGTACTTTCTAATTCTCTGTAACTTTATTTTTTATATTTTTTTTTACATTTTTTTCCCCAAAAATATCAGCAGATTTTCTAGTGCTGTACTTTCTCTGTCTCTCTTTGTCTCCCTTAATCTCTGTGTCTCGCTCTCTCTTTCTCTTTTTTTTTTGTCAATCACAATGTCTTCCTTCCTTTGTCTCAACAATACCACTACTCGCCTTTCCTTAAAACACCAATCTCTTTTCTTTTTGACTTTCACTACTCTCTCTCTCTCTCTCTGTATCTACCTGTTTTTTTTATGTCTCCCTGTTTCTCTGTATGTCTTCCTCCTTGTCTCTTTCTCTCTCTCTCTCTGTTTCTCAATTTCGATATGTCTCTCTGTATCTCTCCTTGTCTCTCTCTCTCTCTCTCTCTCTGTATTTCCCTGCTTTTTTTCTCTCTGTTTCACTGTCTGGAAAGCTCTTCATGTGTCCATATTTTTTAACATTTTTATAAATCCATATTTCGAGGTTCATTTTTATTCAAGCATGTGAGTTAACACATTGTCTGAATATGTAGTGCAGGTTGGATTTGCAAAACAATAGTCAGCTTGTTAGCTATTAGTTTAAAATCCATGATAGAACATTGGTGCAGATCTATTGAAATATTACAAGCATATTAGAGTATAACGTATTCATTAAACTATGAACTGTTTACAATTTTATAGTTTTGATATTATGATTCAGTTTCTGTAATATTAAAACTAACGCATACATCACACTTTATATTTGATAACAATTTCACAACTCCCTAATATGCTTGTATTCAAGTTGAGAAAAAAAATACTTCAATCAGTTTTAATGGATCGCTAAATATTAAGTGAGGGGCGCGGTGGCTGAGTGGTTAAGCGCTTTGCTTTAAAACCTGCGGTTATGTGTTCAAATTACGGTGAAGGCTGGAATTTTGAACTTAAGAATTTTTAGGACGCCCCTGAGTCCTCCCAACTCTAATGGGTACTTGACTTTAGTGAAGGAAGGTAAAGGATGTTGTGTTGGACACAAAAATGTTGCAAAGAAAAAAAATTGTTTACATTTAATTTTTCACACTAAAAAGATTAAACCATTTTTTAAAATTATTTTTAATCTCAAACTGTCATCTTTATAAAAAAAAAAAATCATCAGAATGACTTGCCACTAAGAGAAACGCCAAGCTCCTACCGTAGACTTAGATCAGCCTCGTGATGCTAGCTCTCTCCAGGAGCTTCCCTTTCAATGTTTCTGTTGACATGTGAGATCTTGGTCTACTTCTGATCAATTCTCAAAGAATTCCAAACAAAACAAAATAGACCTTGAGAGGAAAACCAGGAGTTTTGGGGACTTTAAAGAGCATTTCGATAATTTCGGTTTAATACATAAGGACGAAAATCAAGGGAGTTAAACAAATTAAAAGTGCTCTGCTTATCTTATCTTGAATGTATCTTGCCTTCAGTAGTTTTAAACAGTCATATATCATATCTGTGATAACGTTATATATTTATATATTTAGAAGGCTATAAGAGTCACAGGTGACTCTCTTTTCTTTCAGTTGTTTTTCATTTTTAATACTAGGTACCGACAGTCTGTAAATGACCAGACGTTGAACTGGGTTGATTTGTTAATGGGAAGATACACAGAGAGTGGAAAACTTTTAATTCTGTTATAATATGTTTAATAAACAACCTAACACTCTAGTGGCATTAATGTATTCATGCTCTTATCACTGGCTTTAAAGGTGTAGGACTTCAAGGGTTAACATATTTAGTGTAGGCCTATCATACGATTGTCGTTTCTTTAATTGACCTATTGCCTTTTGTGTTTGAGTTGCTTCCTATGCATGTTGTATAACAAATGTTGGTATAATGATCTATTTAATAGTAATAGTGATTATTGTAAAAAAAAAAAATTAGAAGAGGGGTCTCGCAAGCGTCCATTAAATAGGGCTCCGCCAGCCCGGCCCTGGTATTCATTATGGGAAAACATTTTTCAAAGCAGTTATCTTATAAACTATAGACAACATAGAAGATGATTACGTCCTAGGCGTCATGCATCTAGTCACGAAGGTTTTGTGAAGACTACAAGGTTACCAACCTATATATTGGAGACCTCAAGCACTTCGATACATATTAAACATTATATAGATTCTTGCTGAGAGCTAATGAGCGAAAGATTTTAGTTTTTCTTCTTGCTCTGTTCTAATTTTTTTGAGGCCGAAAATTATTTCAAATTTTAAAAAGCACTTGCGTCAATTAAATACATGTTTGAGAACCACGGAACTAGATATAACTCATTGAATTCTTTGTTATTCTATTCACTGTGTCAGATTGCTCTCATTGGTGGGATCGTATTGGACTGTAGGGAAACAAATCTCTTCAAGTTTATTTGGAGAAAGTTTATTTTCTAAATATAATATTTCTCAGAATGTCGACATGTGTTCCTACAACGCCATCCATCTTTAAACGCTTATTAAAAATAACTTTATCAGGAGATCAACAGTGTCCAGCATGTTTTATTACTTCCGTTGTTGTCTGCAGGGGATCAAACTCTTTCACAATGTTAGGAACTTCTTGTTACCTCGCTAGTCATGTCTTCCTTATCTTTAGCTGCATTGTTCTGTGTGCAGGATGGAAGATTTCTGTTCTGCTCAGATGTGTCTAGGATGCTTGACATTCTCACAGATTTTGGGAACTCTTCAAGCACTATTTTGTATGGGCTTGTTGTTGATGCTTACTTTAAAACGAATACACAACAATTCTAGTCTACATCCAGAGCTTTGCTCATTACACACACGGTATCTAGGAGTCAAAGAATAAATAGAAGATGATTACTTCATATAAGACAATCACTAAACAGAATTTGGTGACTAAAAAGAAGACAATAACTAACTATACAGAAGTGTATGATTAAATAGAAATTAAAGACTATACAAAAGTCAAAATCTAAGTAAAAGTGACTGGCTAGTCTGGAACAAGACAGGGACAAAAAGAAATGGGAGAGGTGGTTAACTAGTAAGCACGTCAAAGACAACACCTGGGATACTATTAAGACGTGTACATATACTGTGTGTGTGTGAGAGTGAGTGTGTGTGTGTGTGGGGGGGGGGGGGGGGTTATTCTGCTTCTTCACTGGAGCCGCATGTAGCTGTGTTAACGAAATCTTGAACCATGCTGTCATGGGAGCCGTAGTCTAATCTTTCCATATGTTACAATGTTGTGTAGTCTCAGTGTACTTATCTGCATTAGCTGCTACCCTTTAACAACATCACTACGCGTCTATCCTTAAGCACCAATCTCTTATGTTCTTTGACTTTAACTACTCTCTCTGTCTCCTCTCTGTCTGTCTGTCTGTCAGTCAGTCTCTCTCTCTCTCTCTTTTTTTCCTTTTTTTTTTTTCAATTTTTCTTTGTATATATGTTTGTATCTATCTATCTATATATATATCTATCTGTCTGTCTTTCTGTCAATCTATCGTTCTTTTCATCTGGCTGGCTTTCGATCTTTCTTACTCCACACACACACACACATACACACTTCACATAGACACACAATAGACACACGTAGACACAGCTACACATGACAAGGACTACCTGTACTACTGTAACAACCATTTCCTTTTCCACTCGGCTTCTTACCTGGTCGAGTCTGCCAGAACCTGGTGCCTGGTGCTCAGAAGTTTTACTCTTCTTTACTTACCTCTGGATGCCATTCTCTCTTCCTCTCTCCTGCTCCCCTCCTTAACAGTCCCTCCCTCCTCATCGTGTACTTTGTATATGCTTCCTTCTCTCCTGTCAACTGATAACATTGCTGTAGATACTTGGACTCCGCTCAAGTCTGGAGTTGAACAAGGGACATAAAATATTTTCAACGTCTAACAAACGCTATCTTTTAAACGGGTTCCCATTAAGGGTGCACTATATCTAGGACTCCCATCTTTTGCACACAACATTTTGAACTTTAGCATTAGGTCAACAACAACTATCTAAAGAGAGTATAGTTTTTATTTCAAGATTCAACTATTTTTTATTTCATTTCAAAGTCTAAATTTTAAAATAAATATAGTAGAAGATTAGCAATTATTTACTGAGGTAGGCGAGAGTAGAAAGAATAAGTAATATAAAATGATCTAGCTTGGCACCTCCACTATAAAAAACCCTAAATATGCACATGGTTAACCCGCAACTCTAAACCCCTAATCTGTAAATATTTGTAAATAAAATCATGGCATGTGTTATCAGTGAACACAGAAATTCAAATGTAACAACCTCTTCAAATTTCACTTATACACCAGTTTTGAGGAACCACCTGAGATCTGTAGATCGTAGTTCTCCATTCTTCTCGTCATTTTACCTTGGTTAGAATCTCAATGACAGGCCCGTCCATTCTTTTACTTTGTCTTCCCATCGCTATTTATTTCCGCATAATCATTGCAAGATGTTCATATTGTCTATAGTTTAGTATCCCCACTTTCAATGGGCCCCAAAGAAATCGTCTGAGTGTGATAATTATGAACAATAATGATTTTACGTAAATTTATATTATTTCATTATTTATTTACTTCATTGTACCGGTATATCTGTTGAACTCTCAAGACATTTGTTAAACATATTGGACAATGACATGATATCTGCGTTTACAAAAAAACCGCCTTGTCTCAAAAAGCTTAGGGCCTAATTAAGTATAAATCCAGTCCTGTCTACTTTGAGGTCTAAATAATAAAAACAACGGGACTTTTTGAAATAAGATTCCGTCGAAATTAAATGTGGTCTGGACTCACTGTTCGACTCCTGCTATCAATGACTCTGTACTTGCATATTGAGAGCCATAATCCATTCTAACGTTGGCACAAGTTGAAATTATTTTTTTAATTACCAATTAGAATGTTAAAAAAATTATAATTAGACCTAGTGTTTATTCTTATTTGTGTTATTTGTAAACTTGGGAGCTGGCTACTTTACCTTGCCTTCAAGTTTTGACACTTTGTTTGATAAATAATTGTAAAAAGGCGGATGGAAACTGGCTGCCAAGCAAGCTATGCAAGGTCAGGTCAAACTTTTGATGACCGGGTCCGTTTTGGGTTTGAAAAAGTTTTGACAATGTGAAGAGAAGAAGATCGTAAACATGACGGGATGAGATGTAGGGGGGGGAAGTGGCGTAATAGGGTAGGGTGATAAATAGTGGCACTAAATAGTGTCTTCTGCAGTAGTAGGACTTTTCTTTTTTTCAATCCTCAGATTCTTCTTTCCGAATCTACATCTACATCTGTCTAAATTATGTCGTAAAGTTTCCAAGTGTTGTTTCACTAGCTAAAGGGTGGGTGGGATGGCGGGGGACTGGGTTCGAACCCAGGACAATCGAGACGACAGTCCAGAACGCATACCACCTAGATCCAGGGGCGTAGCTAAGAATTGTCCATTCTTTGAGGACCCGGGGGGCTTGACCTCTTTAGGGGCCCCTGCATTTTTGCGCAATATTAAATTAAATTTTTTATTTAAAAAAAACACTCATTTGGCCCCCCCCCCCTCAAGTGGGAGCTCGGGGGGATTTTCAAATTCTCCCCCTACTCCCCCGACCCTAGCTACGCCACTGCCGAGATCATTCGTAATAGAGGACCTCAACGCTGACCTACGACGACGCAACCTGTTAGCAGTGGATACCGATAGCTCGTTGCCACATCGCACAGACCTGTGACATGACAACGAGCTATTGGTCTTAACTGCCCACATGTTGCGACGTTGCAGGTCAGTGTTCAAGCCTCCTATGGTCTCATACCACAGGACCAGGCAGCCATGCTTGCAACTTTTTAAATCACATAACTTTATTATAACATCTTTTGCTTTTACCACATTATTTTTGAACCGAAACTGCGGGTCCACACTAGAATTGACTAGATTCGCTGACAGCTTAGAAAAAGAAGTAGACATTATTGCTTCTTTCGTTTAAGTTTCATGTAGAAATATAAAATGTAATTGTGGATTATAAAAATGACAAGTATTGCAACTCTTGATGTCAAAGGGCTAAATGGGCCTGAATCCCTTATTAACCGACTACTAGTATTCATTTATGCTTTGGAAGTGCTATGTAGTCTAGTGCTTGCATTTATTATTTACGTGTAACTAATGAAACTCTTCTATTGCATGAATTAGATTTAAACTAATAATGATCTCTTCAACTGAAAGAAATAGATAGCTTCAACGTTAGCATTGGGGTCACTCAGGTTGAAATCTTCAATACTATTGTATTTCTTTTGATACACTGCAAGCTTCACGAGCAGACATAGGGACAAAGAGATAAAATTCTCTAATCTCCCTTTGATTCCAGCCGATCAACATATAGTTGTAGATTCGTCTTGACAACATATTCAAGCCATCTTAGAACGATTAGTCTATATGGTAAGCCAGAATCAACAATTTAATTCAACAAAGCTACTCAGACCTTTAACTGATTTGTAGTCTGCGTTGATTTAGTTTTCATTTGATCTGTGGAGACGTTGAAGTATTTGGCAATATTAGTCCATTCAGAGGAATTTGATATGAAACATTGTTTTTTTGTGGCTTTTATATGTTTTGCTAATGCTTTGCATACATAGAGCTGTCTTTTCCTTGCCTTTTCTAACTGAGCATTTAAGTTGGAGAATCGCTGTTGTGCTTCACGCATATTTATCATACGAGTTGAATTTATTTGACATTCTGAATCTCAGGTCTTAGTGAAAGTGTGGATTTCTGTGTTTATTCGTGTTTCCTGTTTCTGCACAAGAAAAATGAATGTGTATTTTCTTAGATTTGTTTCACTATATCAGCGTTTCTCAACCTGTGGGGCGATTTGCTGACAAAGGGGAGGGCAAAGGCGTTTTTGTTACAATGCTTATATCAATTCTGTCTGATAGAAAGTTTGAACGCGTTATTTCTCCCACACCCATTCTCGGATCAAGCTGAAACTTTGCACAATTAATTCAAGACAAGACATGAATCGATTTTTTTTTAAAGTAACGAATCATTAATGAATCAATAAGTTACTGGGTTTTTTTTATATCGTCTTGGAAATTTAATTCTTCAGTATTCAAAGATATGGCTAAATATTTGGGGATTGGTTCCCTTAGATAATTGTACACGTTATTTCTTTCACACCCATTCTCGGTTTGAAGTGGAAACTTTCAACATTTATTTACTGTACCTAACAAAACATCAATCAATTAATTAGAAAATAACCAATTATTCCATTAATTATTGGTAATTAATTATTTTGTTTGATATCTGGAAAAAGGAAATAACTTCTAAATTATTTAGTTGTTCCTCTTAGATAATCTCCCATTTTTTAATTTTTTTTTTTTATTTTGCATGTTAAATATTTTGTTGTTTCTGAAATCAAGTCTCTTGCAAATGTATGTGCTCTTCTGACCAGAAGAATACATTTCTAAAGCTCAGAATTCAAGAAAACGCTTAGCGCTGTCCCAGTTTGCCTAGCCAGCTTGGGGAGGGAAGGGCGCAACATAAACTTTTGGGTCTGGGAGGACGTCAAAAGTAAAGTTTGATAAACACTGACCTAGACATTCATATCAGCACGGTTTGACTAACACTGACCTAGACATTCTTATCTGCACGGTTTGACAAATACTATCATAAACATTCATATCTGCACGGGTTGACACTGACCTAGACATTCATATCTGCACGGTTTGACACTGACCTAGACATTTATATCTGCACGGTTTGATACTGACCTAGACATTCATATCTGCGCGGTTCGACACTGACCTAGACATTCATATCTGCACAGTAATGTTAAAAAAAGTATTCTTTATTTATCTTTATTTTTGTTTCCCATGTCATGTTTGTCAGCAGGACGGGTAACTCTACAAGACTTCCCAAAGTGAAGATCACAGATAGTAGTGATTGAGCAATGATCATTGCGCTTATGGGTGAACAAGAATGGGTATATTTAGTTTGATCTATGTGTACAAAGATCTCGATGTGATCAAGGCACATTCATATTCAATATCACTGAATACGCCTATAAACAACTTCCAGGAATGTTAATGAATGTAATTGGTTAAATTTTGTGAATTTCTGTTATCAAGATGAGACATAACAGACTCACACACCTGTCAGAAATGAGCTTTGACTTTACCTGACAGGAAATGAAATGAAAAGGAACTAAAATAATGGATAAATAAACGTATAGAAAACCCACAACTCTATATATAGGCGTATAACTATATACAAAAACACACAAAACTATACAACGAACACATATCTATTTAAAGGAATAAATTATAAATATATATATATATATATATATATATATATTGTGTATGTTGTACAACATGCCCGTACACCAGTGTAAAGATTGTACTTTCATAGGTATATAATATATATCGTATTATTATCTGACAGTGTTATTAATTTTTTTGAGTTGGGAGTCGGAGACCATTTGTCAAGGTTGTCCTTAGTGAACCCCCCCCCCCCTTTTTACCCAGTATATGGATGTCTAAAGTTTGAATGTGGCGATAGGTTTACAAAATGTAGAATGAACTTCAACTGAAAGTGTTTTTGTTTTGTTCCTTTGTTTGACTTTTTACGTTTTTGGGTTTGTTTTTTTGTTTTTTGTGTCGTCTTTATGAAGTAGAGGCTGACATTCTAGTTTGTGTTGTAGAGGCTGACATTCTAGTTTGTGTTGTAGAGGCTGACATTCTAGTTTGTGTTGTAGAGGCTGACATTCTAGTTTGTGTTGTAGAGGCTGACATTCTAGTTTGTGTTGTAGAGGCTGACATTCTAGTTTGTGTTGTAGAGGCTGACATTCTAGTTTGTGTTGTAGAGGCTGACATTCTAGTTTGTGTTGTAGAGGCTGACATTCTAGTTTGTGTTGTAGAGGCTGACATTCTAGTTTGTGTTGTAGAGGCTGACATTCTAGTTTGTGTTGTAGAGGCTGACATTCTAGTTTGTGTTGTAGAGGCTGACATTCTAGTTTGTGTTGTAGAGGCTGACATTCTAGTTTGTGTTGTAGAGGCTGACATTCTAGTTTGTGTTGTAGAGGCTGATATTCTTGTTTGTGTTGTAGAGGCTGATATTCTTGTTTGTGTTGTAGAGGCTGATATTTTTGTTTTTTTTCTTTTCAATTTATCCTTTTACCCTATTCTGCGATGTGAAAAAAAAGATTATTCTTCTTTTAAAATCAGGAGTAAAAAAAAATTTTTTAAATATGTTTTTTTTTAAAAAGGCATTAGTCTTTAATACCTCTTAAAAAATCGTGAGTCGGGTCGATCTGCCCTTTCCCACGTCAGCGATGTATTTACACGCACTCACTGTACAATGGTAAATAATGAACTTATGTACAAATACCCAGAATACTTATCTAGAAAAAAATACTAAAAAAGAATGGTTTAGGGGCCTACAAACCAGATCTTGTAGACAAATACCAAATTGTGACTACACCAGAGTCTACTTTATTTAGTTTATTAACAATAAATGTTTATTATAAATATTTTTAAAAATCTTGGTATATAGCATAAATCAGTATGAAGCTGTTTTATTGTATATATTAGTGTGAAGCTGTTTTATTGTATATATCAGTGTGAAGCTGTTTTATTGTATACATCAGTCTGAAGCTGTTTTAATGTATATATCAGTGTGAAGCTGTTTTATTGTATAGGCCTACATCAGTGTGAAGCTGTTTTATTGTATACATCAGTGTGAATTTTTTTTATTATATATGTTACCGATAAAACGTAAAATGCAGGCATTTTGGGTAAAGTACGAAATAATTCTCATTGTCCTTCTTTGTTTGACTTTTTACACTCTTAATTAGACATATGTATAAATTTAAACAAAAAAAGTATTAAAAAAAACACAAATGAAGATCAGGAGTTCTTAAGACTAAAAATAATTGATTGTGTAAGCCCATGACTTCTTTACCTTATGTGGAATTTCAAGTTTCAATTAATTAAATAATTCTTTAACTCACCTTATCGTATTTTTAAATAGTAATACACATTACTAAATAGAAAAAAAATGTTTTGTCTTTTCAAACTAAACTAAAATCAGAAATTAAAAGATGTCGAGACAGTGGGATACTTATACTGTCTATGTGCTAAAGAGAATCAAATCAATTTATAATACTCTTAAAAGCTGCTTTTTAAATCTTTATATTATTTTCTTCAAAAGTACAAATATTAAATCAATATAATGTATATCGTAACGTCTTAACTTATATAATGAAAGGGTAATTTAAAAATCTGTCGATTATCATTATAGCTTTTATATAGCGCTACTTTCATGCTTATAAAGGAAAGGAAAATAATTGTGTCTACCACGTATTCTATTTGTAAGCGTTTTCATTTACTAAGATTGGTATATACTTTCAATTATCTTAGATGACATTTGTACCAGATGTACACAATGTCAACTAACATGGTTTTCGTTCACACACATAAACAGGCTCTCTCTCACACACACACATAAACAGGCTCTCTCTCACACACACACATAAACAGGCTCTCTCTCACACACACACATAAAGAGGCTCTCTCTCTCTCTCTCACACACATAGACAGTTATCTCATACAAAACAACAGTCTCTCACACACAAACATGTTCTTTCTGACACAAAACTTCCCCTTTGTCTCATCCCAAGCCGAAACACTGACCTGTGCAAAACTTCCCCTTTGTCTCATCCTAAGCGGAAACACTGACCTGTGCAAAACTTCCCCTTTGTCTCATCCCAAGCCGAAACACTGACCTGTACAAAACTTATCCTTGTCTCATCCCAAGCCAAAAAAACTGATAATGTAAAAAGTGACAGCTAAAAAAAACAACACCTTTCTGAGAGGGAAAATAATCTTTTTGAGATGAAAAACATCTTTCTGGGATGAAAAACATCTTTCTTAGATGAAAAACATATTTCTGAGGGGAAAAAAACCCAGTAAAATAAAAAGAGAAAATTTAACAAAGCATTTCTTTTTTTTTTTCTCTTTACTTCTGAATTCATAAGATCAAACGAGCAACTCAGAGCTGCTGTGTTCTCGACAATGTAGAATTGACTTCACGTTCTCACTTCAACTCACGCAAGTGAACGCTCATAAAGACAGGCCAACAACACAATTTGCAGAACTAACGAAATGAGCACATTTTTTTATTAGCTCTAAAATCTTTTCAAATTTCTTTTCCAGGTAAATACTTCAGGATAAATACACGAAATCTTTTTTTTTTCGAGCAACTGATTATTTTCGTTGATCTAAATATTTTTTTATTAATTGAATTTTTTACTGTCCCACTTTCACATGAAAAAAATAATAATTTCATACCCTCTCAGTGTTCCGTACATTTTTAAACTATTAGTACGGCGCGGTGCCAGTGAATGATAAATGAAATAAATAGTTTTGGGATTAATCACAACAAAAAAAAAAGGAGAGTGTGAATGTTTATGATTTCTTTCTAAGCAATTTCAAAAATGAAAAGAAAGAATTCATTGGTTATCAAGTACAAGAATTTGAAACACGGACAGAGACTGGAAGATTCGTTTTTTTACATCGCCTCACAGTTGTGTTGATGTCCATCATCGTATGTAAACTGAACTAATCACTGGGAAATAGAAATAAGTGAAGGATTACATTCATGTATACTATGACATCGACATAAATTATTTCTAGTCCAAATACTTAAAACTCAATTTAAATTTTTGTAGTGTTCGTTTCTTCTAGTCTGTTGTGCAATGAATGGACCGATAGGAGGTTGGGGGACTTGGTCTCAGGGAGTTACTTGTAACTTAACTAATGCAGTTACATTTACTGTTTTCTAGCAGTGTAGCAACCTACTGTCAATCTGAAGCAGCTTTCTTATTCACTCTGCTTTAAGTCTTGACCTGATATAATGTTTTTAGCACCTTGACTCTGCTTTAAGTCTTGACCTGATATAATGTTTTTAGCACCTTGACTCTGCTTTAGGTCTTGATCTGATATCATTTTTAGCACATTGACTCTGCTTTAAGACTCTAACTGGAAATTTAAACTCTTACTCAGTTGTTTTTACTGTGCGTCTAAAATCAGGGGCGGAAATCTCTCAGACGCTCAGGTCCTCAAAAGAGAGTGGACTAAAGCTTAAGTTTCATTACTTGCACTTTCACTTACGTCACGAATTCAGGTTTCATTGTTTGTACTTTAAGTGACGTCATAAGCTAAGGTTTCATTACTTGTACTTTCAGTGACATCACGGTTCCAGATTTCATTGTTTGTACTTTCAGTGACGTCACATTCTTAGGTTTCAATGTGTGTACTCACGTTTCCTAACAGTTCTGAGGCCAACAACTTAAGCGCTTTGAGAAACAGACATGGACATTATTAACATATGGTTTTTGTTTTTATACAAAACTAGTGTGCTGCTCTGATGTATTTACTCAATGTAATGTTGCTAGAATAAAGAACATAAGATAGATCATTGAGAGATGTTAGAGTGTACTGCTGTGTCTTCTTGTTCGCTTTCTTGACTTGTATTCATCGTATTGGCAAGCTTGAATACTGGCCGTTGTTTGATATGTATCTCCAGATAGAAAGTCCATTGAATCCTTTGTTTTGCTTATTATTTTCTTACTAAAGTAATGGAATCAAAGTTGAACACAATTCTTAATAAACAAACAATGCACGTGACTTTGACTACTAAAGACAGCCCTGAAGACTACAAGACTACTTACTTAGCTATACTAAAAACCAGATCTTTTTTGTCGTCTCCTAATTCGAATTTCACCAGGCGTCCCGCCCTTTTTATAAACCCGTCTGCCTTTGTCCTCGTCCACCAAAACGCGCACACGGGGAGGGGTGCTGATGTTTTACTTTGATTTATAGTAATGATCAAACCTTTGAAATAAAGTGAGATCTTAAGAGAGAGAAGGGGAGAGTGGGTTGGGGTGGGTGCGGTTTGTGCTGAGGTAGGTACCTTTTTATTTTTATAAGCATTCTTCGTGTAGAAGTCACGTGGTCCGTCAGAGATATCTGTAGGTGAAAGCCTCTTAAGGTGATTTCTACAACGGAGACATGGGCATGTCAAGGGAAATAAATCATTCTATTACAAATAAAGGCTCTCGTGCGGATTTACCTTATAGACCCTTAAAATGTTGAAAGTTTTTCTGTGTTTTGTCTTAGACTTGAGCTGACGTGACGTAACGAGATGGGGGGGGGGGGCTGATGTAAGCAGGTACTTCACACCTGACGACATTTCCAGCAAAACCATTTACCTGTGGAATGGGGGAGCGTGAGGAGAGGGGGAAATTGTTGTCTTGATTCCAGAGATGGAAACCACTCATCTTGTGGGATTCAAAGAGGATCGTCTGCCTTGGGGGGGAGGCGGTATAAGAACGTGGAAAATGTTGAGAACAGTCTGTTGGTCTGTGAGCTAGAAATTATCCCAACTTGTTATACACGGGGAGCCAAGAAGATCAACATTTATACCCAATATTGTCTCTCATTATATGCTATATATATATCGTTTCTCTCTTTCTATCGCTCTCTCTCTTTTTGTCGCTCTCTCTCTCCAGTCTGTCTGTCTCTCTCTCTAACTGTCTGTCTCTCTCTATCTATCGTTCTCTCTCTCTCTCTTTCCATCTCTCTCTCTCTCTCTCTCTATTTCTCTCGCTCTCTCTCCAGTCTGTCTGTCAGTCTGTCTAACTGTCTCTCTCTTTCTCTTTACCCCCTCTCTTTGTATTTCTTTCTCTCTCTCTCACACACACACACACCAACACAAGTCTTGAAAAATAAGCCTATTAAAAAAAAAAACATTCCTTGGACTAAAATTCCTTTATTTACAAGGAAAAAACCAAACACAATGTCACATTCCAATAGCTATTCCACTAGAGTCAACTAGCAGGCAATGTCAATTAGCACCTTCCAGTTTACAAACTAAAAGTCAGGGTCAAGGTGAAAAGCATGTTAATCAGTGGCTAAAATGTGAATAAAATGTGAACTCATTCGAGCAAGTCAGAAAACTGATTCCTGATGCTTTTAAAGAATGTCTTGAAATTTTTGATACCTTGAGGCTACACCGTATCGAACCTATTCAGTTGTTGTTTTTGTAAAAAAGGGGGGGGGTAGATTTTTAAAAAATGTAAAACTAGTGCACAGGTGTGCAGTGTCGTTGTAACTGATAGGGTTTTGTAATTACACAGGTGTCGGAGAGTGTACCAATCACTTCTATCTTGATTGCAGACCTCACGTCTAGTTATAGTTGTTTGTTATGATAGGCGTCGAGTAGTTCTGTTGTTGCGTGACATGGTGTGGCCCTGCTGATTTGATTGAACTAGAGGCTGATTTGATTGAACGAGAGGCTGATTTGGTTTTTCCTCCACACTTTCAGGAATGCAGGTGTTTCCTTGATTCCAAGAATAATTTAAGTTAATCGTTGAGGTGAAGATCCTTTAACACTCAAAGTGAATTTTTGTTTTAAATTTACAACTGGCTTAAACAGGACTACAAAATGTACTTCACCGAACAAGTATTGGCTGTTTGGACATTGGATCAGCTTATTTGGAGGTTTCTGAAACATGGAGAACACAACTGAAGCAACAACAACAAAAAAAGTGCAGACCTTGATCAACAGATGTCTGAGAAATATCTTTAAAATATACTGGTATGACAAAATAGAGAACACCAAACTGTGGGAGATGAGTGGCCAGGAAAATATTGAGGTGCTCATCCTACAGAGGATGAGGAGATAGTTTGGTCACACCCTTAGAGAAGATACCAACAACAGAGCTAGACAGGAACCCCCAGGGCACAAGACGTAGAGGAAGACCAAAAAGAACGTTCCCACGCAGTATACTAGATAAAGAGAGGACAGGAAAGAGCCATTAAAAAACTAGCAAGAGACCGTGGACAGTGGCGTGTTTTTTTTTTACTGAGGCCCTATGTTCCATGAGTAAAAGCAAAAGGAAAGATGATGACGATAATTTTAACTCTTTCTCTCCTAACTGACGATACCAACGTTGATTCCACCAGAATGTGGTAAATAATTACGGAGAGAAAGAGCTAAGGCTCACATTAAGTAGTATAAATAGACAAGGTCTTCTGGAGTTGACTTCCTTTGTCACTTTGTTTGTATATGAGAAAAGAGTCCTTGTAATCACAACAAATTTCCATAGGGATCAATAAAGCAGTCTTAGCCTTAGTCTCACTAGGGAGCGCACCACTCCTACCTCAATAGTTTTGTTGTTGTCGTCCACTGAACTAGGAATTGACTAAAATCATGCTAGTCCAATTTCATCTTCTGTCTTCTTGCTGCACTCCCCTGTCTTCTTGCTGCACTCCCCTGTCTTCTTGCTGCACTCCCCTGTCTTCTTGCTGAACTCCCCTGTCTTCTTGCTGCACTCCCCTGTCTTCTTGCTGCACTCCCCTGCCTTCATGTCTTATTCTTCTCACTTCTTCTCGTGTCTTAGTCTCTTGTCTTATTTTTATTCAGTCTATTTCTATTTCTTTTAAATCAGCTATTTTCTAACTGTGGGGCACGCCGACGTCATCTCAAGGGGGGCACGATATCCAGGGAAAAGATGGGAGGGGGGGGGGCAAAGCCAGTAAGTGTAATATTCAAGGGGATATTTTTTTTATTGCAATTATCAATCCCAGTTGAATATTAACCAAGTAAAATAAAAAAGAAATAGAATATAAATAGAATTTGTTAAGCAAAAGACGTTGTTGCATCTTCTAATCAGACATTTTAACATGTTAACCGTTGTTGCAAGAGTCGGCTGTATTAATATGGACTAAACACTCTTGGAAGAAAACATTTCAAAAACGTCTCCGCTAACGTGATTCTTCGCGCCTATTATAGAAGTACAGAGAATATTCCTCGCATAATAAAGTTGGCCAGCGCGTCTCCTTATTTATTGACTAAATTAGACCAGCGAGTTTTTTAACACGATGTATTATACGCTCTGATTTCAAGAAAGCACTTCAATTTCGGCCCGCCCCACCCCTTTTAACTAAAACATTTTTTAACATTTGCTTTTCTTACTATGAGAAAAAAAGGCATTGTAGACACCAGGAGAACGAATTTCTGAAAATCAGAACACAGGAAAATGATAAATGCCGGGGCTCCGCCAGGACCCCTGCTGGTAGAACTAACAGCGCTTCTCCAGACCTTTGCTAGTTGTAGGGAAAACCTGTTACATCTCTCTCCAGAAAGAACTTTTTCTAGTATGCAATCAACTTAAAATATCAACTTCTTTTTTTTTAAAAAAACGGAAAATCGGGTATATATATATATATATGTACGTTTCTTTTCCTTTTCATTGTATTCCTAAAACCGTTCCGGAATCTACTGTTGGAGTCTACAGCGTTTCTCCTGATCCCCTGCTGGCTATGGGGGGCGCCGATGAATTAGTTTTCAATTATTCAGGCGTCACTGATAAAAGTTTGAGGCACACTGTTTTAAATAGTTCTTTATGATTAAATGAATCTTGTAAATGTTTATACTATTATTTACCATCTGTTTGCCAATGTCTTCTCAGTATCTCTAACATTTCATCATGTCACTGTCAATTCTATGTAAGCTTGTCAATGTCTATACACTTGGATGTTTTGGCTCTAACTAATATCTAGCTATAAGTTTGGAAGAGGATCAATGATACGTTTGTATCCACTTTGTCATTTCTTGATTGGCAGGCACATCACATTTCACTTGTGTGTGAAAGAGTATGTATTTAGAATGTATGTGCTCGTATTTAGTGTAAGAGTGTGTATTTGAGAGAGAGTGTGTGGGAATGTGTGAGTGTACGCGAATGTGTTAGAGAGTGTATAGGAAAGTGTGTATGTGAGAAAGTGTATGAGAGTGTTTGTGTGAGAGAGATTGTGTGAGAGTGTGTAAAACAGAGACTGTTTGAGACAGCATTGAGAGAGTGTGTTTGAGAGAGTGTGTTTGAGAGTGTGTGTTTGAGAGAGCGTATGAGAGAATGTGTGAGCGTGTATGCTTGTGACCAGTGTGAGAGTAGATGAGAGAATCTGTGAGAGTGTGTGCTATAGAAAGAGTGTGAGAGTACGTAGAATGTAGTGTACGTGAGTGTGTGTTTGTGTGTGAAGAATTGTTTTATAGAATTGAAATTGAAGCATACAAGAAAACAAATATTACTAATGACCTAATTACTTTTTCTCTTTAAGAAAGGAACAACCGACACATGTTAGGCAAATAAACATACAACGAAGCTGACGTAAAAACTATGTGTATTATCCTCATTATAACCTCATTAATAACCTCATTTATAACCTCATTCATAACCTCATTTATAACATCATTGATAACCTTTGCATAACCTCATTTCAAAGCCATAAAGTGTTTGACCAAAGCTATCATATATTTGCCCGACTCTCTCCATACACCAAATACATTCATTCTAAGGTCTGAACCTAGACTGAATGTAAGGTTAAACTTATGCAAATTTCTGACTATGATAAAATGATTGACACGTTTAACAACCGAATATGCCCCATAGTATTTACAAATATTGCCAGTGTTAGCTCTATCTAATAGATAATTGCACGTGATCCTATAAGCTACTCTCTCTCTCTCTCTCTCTCTCTCTCTCTCATTTACGAGGCTTTCAGCCGATGATCTGAACGTTTGCAACGGTAACGCCCCTTGTGTTATAAATAGCCAACATGGCTGTATGAAAGTTGTGATTCAAATCTCTCCACGGTGGGTCAGGAAGTGATGATCGGATGTGATAGATTGAAGCAGATCTTTCAATGTCACAGGATGTAGGAGATAAATATCATCAGCACAGATCGAACTTTGATCCCATTTACAACTGGTGAATTGATAAACAATGTAAGATGTCTTAAAGATGTAGACTTTACCCACTGGCCACGGCAGACCCTCAACAAAATATGAAGGCCAACACACAAGGCAAATCTCAAATGTATTTTTAGCGGCACAAAAAAGGGATATATCCGCCATTCGTTTTGTCTGGTCTGTTTTTCTGTCAATCCGCCCCGTCTAGTTAAGATCTCAAAAACTAGAAAAATATTGAAAATCCGAAATCATATTTTATATTTTTAAAGTCCTGATGCATTTTTTTATTCTCTGAAAGCAAAAAGTTTATTTTTTTCAAATTAACTATGCAAGCAGTTTTCTTTTTATAAAATGCACTATTTTTACGACTATTCACTTATGATAGTAAAATATGGGAGACTGCCAAAGTAAGGGGAGTAATAACTCAGTATATTTTTAACACATTTTGCAAAAGTTTCGCTGCTGTTCTTTTTTTTTTTTTAATAATGTTATAAAGAAAATTGTTATTACTAAATTAAGTATTGTTTTGTCATACAGAATGCTTACATTAAAAAAATGTTTACTTTTGTTTTAAAAGCGAAAGAATGCATTTTGTATGTATATAATTCTAATATAATTTAGAACAACTATTATTAAGCAGTGTTTCATTACAAATCAAATGAGAGAATGCCACATGTCTACATATAGAGTAAAAGGGTAAGTCTCTTCCTTGAGACCTTAAATGCTAGATTGGCCCCTTACAAAACAATTAAATCAATTAGATAATCATTCAATAAAAATTATAACATCAGTTACACCAGGTTCATATTGAACCATATATTCATTACTATCAGTGCATTGAATACATGTGAATATTAACAATGTAATAATAATCACATCAATACATCTCCGTATCCTGCGTTATCATGACGTCAGTAGGACCAACAAAAACAAATATATTGGCAACACTTTCGAAATGTTCACGTCACTTCTTTTTGTATTAGCGGAGATAGGGTTGGGGTTGTTGATAGTTTGTAGTTCAGAGTTTCCGGTATTCAAGCTGAAAATATTGAAACCTGCCGTTTTACCTGCCTGAGTAGACCATTTCGGGATCCCATTTTTAGTTTGTGTTAGGAGGTGCGGTGGCTGAGCGGTAAAGCGTTTGGCTTGGGTCCCTGGTTCGAATCCTGGTGAAAACTGAGCTTTTTAATTTCGGGATCTTTGGGTGCCTCCGAGTCCACCCAGCTCTAATGGGTAATTGACATTAGTTGGGGAAAAGAAAAACGCGGTTGGTCGTTGTGCTAGCCACATGCCACCCACGTTAACCGTGGGCCACAGAAACAGATGACCTTTACATCATCTGCCCTAAAGATCACAAGGTCTGAAAGGGGAACTTTACTTTACTTTTTCCGCACAAGCTGTCTTAGTAACCTCGTTTATCAATATATTTGTAGTGCAACACCTATGGCAAATCATAAATAGTAGTATTGCAGAGGTGGACAATTGTTGTCAGCCAGCATTTCCATTGGTTCGGACCACTGAAATTATCTTATTTTAAATACATTTAGAGATATGTTTGTATTACAGTTATTTGTTGATCTGATAGTTATGATTGCAATTCTAGCATTGTATTATAGATATATACATGTAATTATATTTAAGTTATGTCTGTATTATTCAATATGTATTAGAAAAATCTATTTGTTTATAATAGGATTTACGACAGCGCATAACTGTTTTTCTTTTTCTTTCTTGGTGGTAGATTTATTAATATTGATAAGTGCATTTATAGTAAAGCTTGACGAGGGTAGGCCCCTTCAAAAAAAATTTCAGGGCCTCCTTTTACAAAACTCCGGCACTGTTTGTGGTACAGTAAGTTGTTCAATTCTGTAGATATAATTGTTTCATTCTTATATCCACACACAGAATCTCGAGATTTGGTCAACCTGTTGAAGTGTGGGAATGTGTATATATAAGAGTGTATGAGTGTGTGTATCTTTGTTCGGCATTAGAGTTTTATTTTCCCTTCAAGTAGACTCTTCAACTAGCTGAGTTTGCACTTTTTTCTGATGTCTAAATAAACCTCTTCCTTTTTGACACTTTCAGAGTGCCGATACCTAAAATATATATATGTATGTGTGTATGTACTTTAAAGTAGAAAGTAAGGCCTGTGTATGTATGCAGGGCTTTTTTTGTGACAGTACGCACCGGTATGACGTACCGGCACCTTTTTCAATCTGGGGAAAAGATAATTACTTTTCTTGTATTTTAACGTTTATTATTAATTAATATATTAGTAGTTTAAAGTTAGGCAATGCATCACTGAGTACCGGCACCTATTTTTTTTTTACAAAAAAAGCACTTTATGTATGTATCTCCCGCAAAGAAATCAAAACCATTTGACAAATCTTAATAAAACTTGGCATAAATATTCCTTGGAACCGTGGCGTATTTACTGTAGCCCTAAAACAAACTTAAGACCCTCAAGAAAAATAAGTTGCCCAACTCTATAAAAGTGGTACTATTTCATGGATCTAGGCTTTGTTTACCATGTTTAGATCGAAAGGATCTAGATCTAGATCTAATTTTGAAACTACACTTTGCACAGATAGTTTTTTACTTTGACACATGAAAATACAAAATATAGTCTATTGATTTCATTATTCAATAAAATTATATATATATATATATGACACATTGGCTGACACACTACGAAGCGTGTTACATTATATGATAATTTGTGAAACCTTTTCAAAATATTGAACTTTCTAAGAGAATTTATAAATAGATCAGATTCCAAATGGTACAATATGGACGTGTCAAAGTGTATCACACAACTTAGTTTATCTTGTAGTGTCATTACAATCAGTGGCGTAGTGAATGTGATGCGAATCGAAGGGGTTCATTGTATACAGTGGTCATGAAAAAATAGTCACTAATTACTTTCTAAAGAAGTACAAGCGTTCAGCGTTATAATTACTTAATAACAGTCTTTTTGAAAAGAGTTTACGAACACATTTTTACATGTAAAAGATGCTACTTACATTGGAATGTATTTTTTCTTTTCCTTATACTAGCTTGCAAACTCTTCATGGGTTCAATACCTATATCTATACCTAGACCATTGAGATATATCTATACTTAGACCATAGCTATGTCAATACTTTTTTCATAGAGCTATATGTATACCTAGACTTAGTATTCCATTGAATGTATGTATCTATATTGCAGGGACTGACCACAAGTCTGTATAAATAAAGATGCCGTCTGGAAACGGGTTAGGCCCAAAGGTCAGGGACAATGCTGATGGAACTATTTGTGTAGAATACGAGCCCAAAAAAGAAGGTCGCCATGAGGTGCTCATGTCTTACGACGGCTCTGGAGTCGACGGTAAGTCAATATAGAACATTACTACAAGAGTCTAGTCAAGTCTAATTTTTTTTTTACCACCTGAGGTGCCCCAGTGGTGACATTGTGGAAAAGAATACTAAAAGTCTTTGTATCCAAATTCTTTATGCAAATTTGTAGGACCGATGAATTTATCAAAATAAATTGATATTTTAAGTAAATTAATTTATATTTGGGGTCTGGAATCAGCGGTAGTAGCTGCACTACATTGTTTGAAAAAAAAAATATAATGTCTTTAGTGTAAGAAAAGATATTAATTAAATGATATTGACTGCTATGGAATAACCACTCACCTTGTACCTCTGCATGGGCGTAGCTAACTGGGGTTTTAAATTAAAAAAGAAAAACTCCAGAGATTTTTTAGTTTAAAACTTCCTAACAGATGATTTTGATAATAAAACTTCGCTTTGAGATTATTAAATCTAAAGCAAACTACAGTCACCTAATTCCAAGAGCTTAGTCTAGAGAGGTTACACATTTTTACCAGTGGCTGGGCTCCATTAATAAAGTGCAGTGAATAGTCATCTGCCGAAATTGAAAAACACTAAATGTGGCTCAACAAAGATGGCTGAGTCGGATTTTAGGAGTCAGTTATAGAGATCGGTTCTCAATCAAGGAAATCCTATACCGAACTGGGAGTCGAGCCCTTAGTAAGGTTGTGACAGAGCGTCGCATGTTTTCCGACAAAATGAATTACGCATAATAAGAGTTGCGATGACATCCTAGTGCAACTTGGCGCCACACTTTCATGGAGGTCTCCAGAGCGAATTTAGGAAATTTAGGCACCGGATATTTAGCTACAGCATATTTACGGATATTTAGGCACCGGAAATTTGGACACCCGGATATTTAGGCACCCGGAAATTTAAGCACCCGGATAATTAGACACCCGGAAATTTAGGCACCGGATAATTAGTCGCTTTTTGACAAGGCGGAAAATAAGGCACCGGAAAATTAGGCACTCTTTAATTAGCAACCTTAGTTTTGAAAATAATTTTAAAATGTTCATATACATATTATCCTTAGGCTATGGGCTATCGGTGACGTTATAATAAATAGCCATTATAACGATTCTAAATAATATTAATTTTATGGGTAGTATGTATTTCGTAAGTTAAACGATAATTTTGCGGATGTTTGTTTAACATTTCTAAGCCTTTTGTAATTTCTATTATTAGTGATGTTTCAATACGGCCTCCTGAACAAAGTTTTGTTTGTATATTTATTTTGTCTGTTTATTTTTTTTTTATTATTTATTATTTATTCTTTCTCCCAATCTTCCTCTTTTAATTAGAATGTTTTTCTTTATATTTCTATGTATCGCTCCCTCATTTCTTTATCATGTCCAGTTTATTATCAGTGCTATAAACTAACAAATAAATGGGTCACGTGAAACGATGTTGAGGCTGTAAACCATTATGAGACTGCCACGCGCGACCTAGTTGGTGAAGTATGGATGTACGTCAAAACATGGAGAGAGCACATTTCTGCTGTTTCGGCATGGGGTGGGCGCGGTAGGTAGGTAGGGAAATAATGAAGAGAGGGGTGCTTTTATGGAAGATGTTTCTTTCATACATTCAGAAACAAGGGAGCATGGGGCGGGGGAGAGAGAAACAGGTCAAGTAAGTCAGTGACTTGATAAAACTGTGTGTCTGCCACAAGTCTGTAGAATAAGAAGTGGGGGCACGTTGAGCTAACAAAACGTTGTTGAGTTCTTTCCCCTTGCTCATCAATTTGGCAGCTATTTACGTTACATGCATTACTTCTATTACCTCCCCTTTCTTACTGTCTTGCTTCTCCCCCCCCCCCCCCACCTCCTTTTATCTTTTGGGTTTGTAGTACCAGCTACTTTTGAACGCAATCATTTTCTGATCTAAACAGATTCTATAAAAATCATTTAGATCCTTATCCACTTTTCCTATGAATCTTTTTCAAATAATAAAGTAATTAGACTTTGTGAATGGTGAATACATCTGCATCGAACCAGTTATACAACAACGAAAAATTGCTGAGTCTATGTTTTATTCTATTACCTTTTTTTATGCGTATCAAAGAATCGGAAATAACACAATTGTTGATGTGGATTAATTACACCATAATAATAGTAATAAAACGTGCATTTCCTCACGACCACAATGAATGCCCTTGATACTACCTACACTAAACTAGAATATAATTGTTACTTTCATGCAATCAACTCTTTTCAAACCTTTGTTCCAACACGACGTCGTCATCGTGTGCACTTAATCATTGGAAATGTTCTCACTTTCGACAAGAAAAAGTTGTTCAAAGAGGTGTTCTTTCAGCCTTAATATAAGTATTATATGTTGCTATCACCATGCATTGCACAGTGTGATTAGGCGCGAGATTGAGCCCTCAACTCAAAACAAGGGGACAAATGCAACAGTATTATTATAATTGAAATATCTCTATTTAAATGAAATGAAAGTCTATAGGGTTACTTTGAGGAATAAAAATAAGAGAATTATTATATTGTCTTAGGTCTAGGTTCATATAATTTTATCTAAAGTTATGCACAGATCCTCAATAATATCTCTACTACACCCCTACATTCATTTTATATTATAAAATAGATAAATTGATACATAGTAGCTCAACTCTGGCAGTGAAACAAAGGCAAAATTCTAGAACTATATCATTTATAGGCCTATTTCACTTGAGTCAATCATTTATTGCACTGAGTTGACCTGGGTATAATATTTAACACACCCAGGAGATATTTCAGCACATTGAACTTGAATAATATGAGCACATTATGTCGTGTTCATGATTTGTGTATAGTGTGTATTATTATGCAGTCACTACTCAGGCCTAGACTCAAACCTACCAAGCACAGCTTCTGAAAGTTTCTTTGTCCGAAACCTATTACTATGATATATAGAACAATGCAGTCAACTTGCTCACCTTTTTAAGGGACCACATGGAATAGGAGCAACATAACAGGCGAGGCATTGCAACGTCTGGAGGCAATCGTTAAATGTTGTGTTTCTCTTAGCATGCACACAGGCACACAACGAACGTACCAATAACTCACCCCGATAGGAAGGAAGGAAAATAGTTCTTTAAACAAACTTCTTAGCTCCCTCTCCCAAGATGAGATTTGATTTGTATTATACATATCTCTTGATCAGGGCTTTCTTTGACGAGTTCTGCTCACCTCTAGTTATTGTAGGAGTCTTTAGTTTGTTCTCACCTTGCTGCAGTTTATGGTAGTTGGCAGCACTGAGATATTTGGAATAGTTCTGTAGGGTGGCGGGAAACATGTTGGAAGACAATAAAAAGGCGAATGGACCTCATTCACCAATCGTAAACAAACAACATTTAGTCACGTGATAATATTGATAAACAACGAAAAAAAAACTGTCTCGAGATAGGTTTTGTGTATTAAAAATTAGATCGTAATTTGTATAGAAGAGATAGAGAATCACGTGGCTAAATGTTGTTTGTTTACGATTGGTGAATGAAGTCCATTGGATTCGTAGTTTATATAATGACACCCGCCAAACAGTTATGTCAGTAAATTGTTGTGACAATAATAGACATAATAGATTTAGAGTTCACATATTAGAGAACAAAGATTAGAGATTAAAGATGTATAACTCTAAAATCGAATTTGATCTATTACCTTCTCTGAATACAAGAAAACAGTTCTAGATCTAGTCATCGAGAGAAACCCAAGGTTGTTTTTTTAACGAGACTGCCAAAAAATAAATCCTTTCTTGGGACAAAAGTATATAAATTTTATACTGCAGTATCACTATTGGAACATATACGTGTTAACAAAAATCTCTTTTTTTTCTAACCTTCTTTTCTATCCTTCAAGTTTATTTTTCTCAATGACGTTTTCTAATCGCTTTCTTTGAAGTTTTAAACAAAACATTGGTTGAGACCTTTCGATTTTTCAAAATGATTCGTCTTTAAAACCTTCATAGTATCTGTGACTTTGTTTCTGTGGCCCCCGATTTTTTTTTTTAACTCTTTGTAGGTTTCTTAGGTTTTTGAGCCTTAGTGTGGTCTGAGAAATGTTAGCAAGATGTTCAGAAGTCAACCTTCAACCAAATCGACTTTTTCCTCATTGTAACACATCAAGTCAACGTTTATGATGTGTTCATACTTTAGAAAAAAAAAAAAAGAACTAGAATACTTAGTTTTCACATGCTACTACTTCGTATAAATTGTTTTATAAACACAGTATGTTTTGGAGTAAATGGTCTCAGTAATTAGAGCTAGATCTAGTATTAAACCCTAAAGCTTAGTTTAATAAAAGTAAATAAAAAATGTATAATACATTTCTCTTACAATTCTGTATGTCTCACACTATACTATGTATAGAACTAATCAGATAACAATCGTGCCATTTTTTCAAGTGCTACCAACGTTATGTGTAATAGTGACGTAACCTTCAGTTAGTTTTATCTTTGCTAGGTATTCTTTCCTCATTATCATGTTGACAAAAGGGGACCAGACAAAAGGGGGCCCGACAAAAGGGGACCTGACAAAAGGGGGACCTGACTAAAGGGGACCTGACTAAAGGGGACCTGACAAAAGGGGGACCTGACAAAAGGGGGCCTGACAAAAGGGGGACCTGACAAAAGGGGACCTGACAAAAGGGGGACGTGACTAAAGGGGGCCTGACAAAAGGGGGACCTGACAAAAGGGGACCTGACAGCCCTCCAGGTGATACTCCTACTAACATGTTCATTGTTATCTTCTTGTCATACATACCCTCGAACTCGATTCCAAAACGGTTCATTGAAGAACATTGAATGAATTGAATTGGACGAACACTATGAAAAGATTCATATCAAAGGACATACAAGAGAGTTTGATCATTTCTACTTTTTAACGGTCGGGGCGGGGGCCGCTATTTAATGCAGAACGACCTAGGCACAATTAATAGTTTTGCAAAAGGGGCTTTTACGTTCACTGGTATATATATATAATATATATATATATAATGTAGACCTATTGAGTAGTCCTATAAATGTTAAAGTCACAGATTCGTGGCCCTGCTCCCCCTCCGCGCCAAAGTTTTGTTCTACTGAAACAGAATTTTATCTGATAGTTCTACTGAATGAACTTGTGTGGACGTGTCTAACTTGATTTGTAAACGTGTTGTGTGAAACTACCAGGTCGTTACACAATAGTCAAAGTCAGATCTATAAATACACATATCTGTATATCTTGAAGTCATTGAGTGTGGATAGCACACACAGCGCAGCGTCGTTGCTGAAGCAGCAAGTGTGAGTGGGAACAGGGCGCACAATTGTGACTCGATGTGTGCTTGTTAGTGAGAGACGGAAAGAGAGAGATGGGTAGAAAAAGAGCGGGGTCAATGAAGGTAGGTTTGGGTGTCAGGGGGAATTCTTTCATTAACTCACATGAATAACGTAGCTAGATTTCTTCTCTCTCTCTCTCTCTCTCTCTCTCTCTCTTCTTATTTTATGGTGTACCTGTAAAATGGCTGCCTCTGCGTTTCATACCTGGCTAAATTGCCAAAGCACTCAGTCGTCTGCCAGAGTGGATGAAGGAAATGAAGACATTGTTTATCAGAGCATTTTGAGAATGTTTTGTTTGCTTGCTTGAAAATAAATCACTTCGGGCCTCCTGATAGGATCATCTAATTGATAGGGGCCTTAATTCCTACCAGAGAACGTTTCAGATCCGTCATGAGAACTTGGTCTAATGCATTATAACACTTGATTGAAAGGAACAGTTTTGACACAATACATACACAGTACATACACAGTGCATACACAGTACATACACAGTACATACACAGTGCACACACATTTAATTTAGTATATACACAGTACATACACAGTACATACACAGTACATACACAGTGCACAGTGCATACACAGTACATACACAGTACACACACATTTAATTTAGTATATACACAGTACATACACAGTAAATGTAATACACACACAATATATACACAGTATTTACATAGTAATTTCATAGTTCATACATTCTTTTTACTTGTATATACCGATTGGCCCCCTCATAAAAATCAGTTGTTGCCTTATCCAGACGCTTATGATGATTTGAGCATACAAACATAATGTCGTTCAATGAAGTGTTTATCAGGTGAGAACGATTCAACGATTCAAAGCATATCTAAAACAAAATCCTATAGGATGTCTTATGCTGTTACCAAGCTGTCTGTCTATCTGTAGCACGTTATTTCTCCAACTTCCCATTCTAGGATCAAGTTGAAAATGTGTAACAATTATTCATAGTCGATAACAACACACAAAATTGACCAATTTGTTAAGCAATTCGTCATAATTAATATTTATAGTTTATATAGAAGTGTACTAAGCTAAAGGGCGATAAGAATTGTGTAGAGAGTTATGTGTTGCTAAACATTTGAAACAATAGTCTGGGGAGGCCCTTCTATGTTTCTAAGTGCTTGAATAGCTCAGTGGCAAGCACGTCGGTCTTCCACCATGGAAGCTTCTCCCAGATAACAAATCACACACACACACACACACACACTGGTCAACAAAAGTAATTGAACCATAGTGCAATGAGCATGCTATACACATGAAAATTGCAATAAAAAATATAATGAATTAAAATTGTTTCCAAAACGCACACATCTTTATTTTTAGTTTAGATCTATTTAAAATAATTACATGATTGAATCAAAATAATTAATGCAATGTCAATGAATGTAAGCTTTATTTTTTTTTTAAATGTTGTTTTCTTATTTGACTGCTATAGTTGTATGTGTGTGTTTGTGTGTGTATGTGTGTGTATGTGTGTGTGTGTGTGTATGTGTGTTGTTGTTGTTTAACTCTCCCGAAACCAAAAGTATTTTATTATTTGAGTATGTGGAAGTCTGAGAGGAATTCAATAGATTGCATTCCTTGAGCACCCTAATTCTATTCATAATTTGATTGAAAAAGAGGCGTCGACTTAATTAAACTTTTTTTTCGTAATATTGCATAACTTGAATGATAACATTAAGGGCAATGTTTAATCTTGATATAGCATTAACATTGATATAACATTAACATTCATATAACATTAACATTGATATAACATTAACATTGATATAACATTAACATTCATATAACATTAACATTCATATAACATTAACATTCATATAACATTAACATTCATATAACATTAACATAACTATAACGTTTAGAAAATGTGTGTCCGTGTTTCTAATGTAATCAAGAGTACTATTAGGCGGAGACTGCGGCTGTAGAGGCTGAATTTATTCTGATATTGCCACGAGGAAGTCTGTCGAGGTCCCCCCCCCCTCCCCACACACCACTTGTTAGAACCAATCCTAACGACGACTTTGTGTACAGATTTAAAATTGAAAATCTGGATGAGTTACTAAACAAAACAATTTGCTCTCTCCATGTCACTTGGAGCATACCATGATCGTGTTATCGCATGTGGTATTGTAGGTTGTTGTTTGTTTGTTTGTTCTTTCTTTAGTTCCTTTAGACATAATAATTGTAAACAACAAGAATCCACGTCTACGTAAATAAACATTTATTTGCACAAATATCAAAGTAAGCAGACATCAATAAACTACATCATCTGGTTTACTAATAGAAGTAGCCGTAAAGATGTAAGCAAGGCGAACATCTACAGCTGGTAAAACCATTCACAGCCAGCTGATGGTATACACATCAGTTAAAAGTACACGCTGTTTCATTTTGGTGCCGGTACTGCAACCAGATTGTCGTAAACATTCTAAGTAGGAATGTATCTCCTCTTCGGGAGAGTTCCTGGGGGCAGACATGAATAGACGTCACTTTTTATTTCATTGGGGTGTTGTTCTTCTTTTCCTTTCAGCGGATGTAGATGTAAATATAGGTTCACAAAGAGGCTTCTTCGGGGGGTGCTTGGCCTTTGACCTCGGTTGAAATGAGTAGGTATTCATCTGAAAGCAGAAGTGATTATATGAAAATGTAGTTCTTCGCAGGACTCTTTAAACACACAAAAAAAATCGAAAAGGTTCGTGGAATGGGTGAGGGAGTCTAAAGAGGTGTGACCTCCATCCTTTAAGATTGGATAAAGCCAAAATAAAGCTATATTTGATATTATTGAATGTTATAGGATACTATGGGAGTAAATCCTTTCAAAATAGGCTTACTATTATGTTCATTTCAAATATTGAAACAATATATAGATAGATAGATAGATAGATAGATAGATAGATAGATAGATAGATAGATAGATAGATAGATAGATAGATAGAAAGATAGATAGATAGATAGATAGATAGATCGATAGATAGATAGATAGATAGATAGATAGATAGATAGATAGATAGATAGATAGATAGATAGATAGATAGATAGATAGATAGATAGATAGATAGATAGATAGATAAGAAAGATAGATAGATAGATAGATAGATACAGGTAGATAGATATAACGTTTAAATTCGAGGTGACTGTGCTCATATAGCCAGGCGCTGTACAAATAATAAAAGATGGCTATCTCTAATTAGAACGCAACATTCAAGAATTTTTTTTTTTATTCTACTTCTTCACTGTGTTGAGCTCGAGTTATCTCGATAGATCACATGAACCTATGTAGCCCACACGATGAAGACCTCAACTTCTAAAAATAACTTAAACAGAGGAATGTACTCCATTAGAAGAAAAAAATCAGAAAACACTGATCTATGAGTTGTGACATCGCCTTGAGCGATTTCATCATCCGGTGAGTCAACTGGCCAGGAGGTGTCCAGATGGGGGAAGCTGGGATAGGCTTACATTGAAGCATGCAGAAACTCAGGTAGAGCTCACGCTTCAGTTTAACCCTGACACACGAGCTTTTGGAATCCTTGTTTTGATAAGGATAGGATACATTTTAGGATGATATAGTGATAGGATATTTAAATTGAATTAAGGATATAAGATAAATGTAGGATAGGATATATTCCAGATGACTTGTTTAGTATATAGACATAAGTATATAGACATATATAAATATATATATATATATATATAGATATAGATAGATAGATATATATATATATATGAGACATATAGGCCTATGATAGTCAGACACTGTCTTTGAGCCTATAACCTCGATTTAGAAATGACTAGTATTTTAGCATAACTGCATTTTCAAAAAGGAATGTCTTGTACTTGTCACCAATTAGGGCCCACATGAGACTTTGGAGGTAATTCTAAAGTTGAAAAAATCATTGCTCTTTTGTAAATCCGAATAACTTCTTAAGAAAGCATAAATCACGACCCATTACATCTCCCCACAGATAAAAATGAGGTAATAAACCTGTTGAGCAATGCAGCTGTAGCAAAAATACTAAAGGACATTCAATCCTAGCCATTTTTCTCTATAATTGTTGACAGCACTCCAGACATATCAAAATTGTAACCAATTAGCGTCATTTCACCATATTGTTTCGTGATCTGCGGCGGGAATACCCAAAGAAATACCAATCAGAGAGTCATTTCTAGAAAATGTTTGATTTCTGGTACATGGCATTGGGGGGCGAGGTGGCTGAGTGGTTAAGCGCTGGGTTTCTGAAACTCCTGGGTTCGAATCTCGTTTAAGGCTGGGATATTTAATTTCGGGATTTTGAGGGTGTCCCTTAGTCCAGCCAACTCTAATGGGGAAAGTAAAGGCGGTTGGTCGTTGTGCTGGCCACATGACACCCTGCTCGTTAACCGTTGACCACAGAAACAGATGAACTTAACATCATCTGCCCCATAGATCGTAAGTTCTGAAAGGGAAACTTTACTTTTTTTTTCTTGTCCATGACATTGAAGTTATTACCACTCTCCCCCCCCCCCTTTCCCCGTCAGTGTGTTGACATGTGTGTTCGTCCAGATTCAAACACTATGCTCTCAATATTCGCGTTGTCAGTCACCATGTTTGTAGTCTCAATGATTAGAAATAAGCTCAAAACTTGTGATTTTCTAATACACAATCACCATAGGTGGCTTTCTTGTCAAAGTGAAGCTTTTTTGGAAC
This sequence comes from Biomphalaria pfeifferi, assembly GCA_030265305.1. NCBI lineage: Eukaryota > Metazoa > Mollusca > Gastropoda > Planorbidae > Biomphalaria > Biomphalaria pfeifferi. The sequence continues at coordinate 318,392 of JASAOG010000130.1, read as the reverse complement.
AACGTGAATATAAACTTTGGCCTTTGACCCTTCGAGATAAGCTTTAACATAAATATGGCCAGCGAGACATTTAATTAGGCAAAGAAATATGGCCAGCAAGACATTTAATTAATCAAAGAAATATGACTAGAGATACATTTAATTAGGCAAAGAAATATGACTAGTGAGACATTTAATTAGGCGAAGAAATATGGCCAGCAAGACATTTAATAATAATAAAGAAATATGGCCAGAGAGACAATTGGGCAAAGCTGTATATGAAGCTCCACTGAAATAAACATAAATAATTAGTTCAAACTAATTGTCAGAAATTGTTCCCCTTGCTTTAGTAACTCAAAGAGTTCTCCCACATTTTCTCCTAGGCCTTTTAAATATATTAAATTAGTCATCAATATTTTTATCACACAATAACTAAAAACAAAATCTGATGGGCAGTTATCATGAAGTGGCAATAACAATAAACATAGCTTCGTATGTCAGTTTCGATCGTTCTCTCAGAAATGAAGATTAGTCTAAACTGACTCTAAACCTTAAAGCAGGATGGCAGGTGATGGCGGCTGGCATGTTTCGAACCTGGGACCATCTGCAGAACAGTCTGGAGTGCATATCATACGACTATGTACTAATACTGTAATAATTGCTTCTTTTTATAGTGTCCATAATGTTCACATTGATTTATTAGATTCACGTTGGTTGATTGACTTTTTTCCTCGGTAATTAAATTTTGTTTAATGCTCGGTGTATCCTGGCAGGAGGCGTCATTAAATACTAATTATCTGGCTCAGTATTACATGATGACACACCAGATGGCGTTCATTGCGAAGAAGCTCTACAACTTGATTCAGAGATGAGCTGTCTAACGATAGCCTTGTTTCACATCATTAAAAGTCTGTTTTCTTTAAACCTGGTTATCTAGCCTTCTACTGAAGACAAAAATAAAAGTGAAATGTTGTGAGAGATTATGACATGAAATAAGCAACGCCAAGGGCGCCATATTGTAAGATCCCTTGCCAACACAATAATAAACATTACGTTTTGTTATAAGAGCTTAAACATTTTATTCTCTACATGGCAGAAAAGTGAACAACATTATTATTTGTTTTATTAAAATACTTGACCTATCAATATCACCGTATTCTGTACACTGGATACACCAAAAAGCTGGCTATTCAAGAATTGGCTTCACATAAAGAAAATGCCCAATAAAGATGTACAAGTAGTTATTTATTTATTTCTAATGTTTTTGGTATATAAATGATAAATAGATGGATCTACATCTAAATGTTCACTTTATAATTTCTCTTTGCTAAGACGCTTTCTTTTATTTGCAAAAAACTTTGAAGGACATTATAAAGTCCTTATTTTAGATTTATCTAATTAATATTCTCTGTTTCCATGTGTTCGCAGGGTCTCCCTTCGCCTGTGTGGTGGACAAGATTGAAAATAGCTTCATCACAGCTTTTGGGGCTGGCCTTGTTGGAGGTCTGAGTGGAGACAGTGTCGGTTTCACTGTGGTGGCCAAGAGAGGGACAGCAAGTATGACCAGTGTCCTTGTAACTTTTGTTTTTTAGCTACTTCAGGAAAAGTCTAAATTGTTATTATAGTTATATTATATTATTATATCATAGTTGAGGTTTCTTGAAATTCGTTATTAATTGACTGCTCCTGCTGTTTTCCTATAGAGGACATTGAAGTTAAAATCGATGGGCCTGCAAAAGTTGACCTCCAGAGAAAAGACAATGACGACGGTTCTGCTAATTTTAACTACATGCCCATGACCCCAGGGGCCTACAACATTAACATTAAGTACCATGGCAAGCCCATCAAAGGTTCTCCTTTCGTGGCAAAAGTCTCCGGTAAGAGATTTTAGTATGTTTTTTTTTTCGTCTGTAAGTTTTTGTGAGAGAGAGAGAGAGAGAGAGAGTATGGATGAGACAACTAATTTTACTATTTTGTTTGCTCTAAAGGTGAGGGACGTAAAAGGTCAACCCTTTCACTGGCCAACAGCGCTGAGTATTCTCTCAAGATCAACGAACCGGACATTGTCGATCTCGTAGGTACAGTCCAGACTCCTGGTGGTCAGATTGAACCAATTATCTTAAAGAAGATGGACAATGGCGAACTAGGTGAGAGTTACAAAACAAAACGCGGGAAAAAAATAACAAATATTTATGGGACCTCATTTTTTAAATTAATTGTTTTATTTTAAATTGCGTTACATCATAATTTTGTAAATTCCATATTGAAATAATATTTTTATGCATTTTAAAGGATTTTGTACTAGTAATAAACAAATTCTTAGTTTTCTGATTTAACGTTAACCAATGTTTGGGTTTTGTACACGTATAAATAACCCAAGTCTTGGTTTCTTCTAGTATTAATGTGATTTCGGGTCTCTGACACTAAACAAGTCTTACTCTTCTTCCCCTGCAGGAATTGCTTACTTCACACCTCGTCAAAAGGGCGAGTACGTTGTTTGTGTGCTGAGGTCAGAGAAAAACATCAATAACAGCCCATTTAGGATTAAAGTCGGCGACAAGGAGATTGGACACGCCGCTGGGTGCACCGTCAAGGGTGACATCTCTGAGGCCTTGGCCAACAAGAGTAACGAAGTCATTATTGACACCACCAATGGAGGTAACTGAGAATATGCATCTAAATGTGTGAAAGACAAATGTAAAGACGAAGTTAATTGAGACTACTTGCACATTTGACCAAAGCTTGTAGCCATGTCTAATCTCTCTGCATTTGTATTGATGTCCATTCACTGATCATTTAGATAATTCTTAGTCATCAGCTTTTAATTTGTTCTTGTTGCCATTTATTTTCAAAGATTGCAATGATTCTGCTCGTGCACAGGGTCCTTCTGAATATTCACCGCAAAGGTATCACACTAGTGTGAGACGAAGCTTGTTTATTATGACACCAAAAGTTTGCAGGCTTCCGCTATACAAAAAAATAGACCTAAAAATAGACATAATTGATGGTTGCAATCTATAAAAATGTGAGATCGTGAGAAGACTAAATTCCATGGTCATCTTGCGTTATCTGAACTTCATCAATTATTTCCTTGAACTGAAAGCAAAAATAACGAATGTTTTCGTGACCGATTGGGAAATAAATTAAAATTATTTTGGATGTTTTTCTTCTAAAGTTTATCTTAGAAACTACAGACCTAATTATCATAAAGACGATATTTTCTTATAACTGTTAAAGTAACTAGTATATTCAGGTTTGCATTCTCTTTTCTTTCCACTAAAGATCCATAGTATGATAAGATCATCCAGTGTATTCTGCTATCCCTGTCCTGTCAGAGTATCAGTGACATATGGAAAGAGATTTTAGATTTGCATTCTCTTTTTTTTCCACTAAAGCTCCATAGTATGATAAGATCATCTGATGTATATCATCCCAGCACTATAGTCTTATTTCGATATAGTATGGCTTTATGTTATATGTAAATGTACAGATGCAGTCATACACATCTTGTATTGTTTTAAGCGTATTGTTAAGTCCCCTCCTGCCTGCTGCTCTGCCACACTGCCATCAATACTGCGCTTCTACATTCCAGGTTACGGTGGCCTGACAGTGTCCATTGAGGGCCCACATCGTTCTGAGGTTGAGGTGTACAAGGTTGAAGACAGGGTGTACACTGTCCACTACTCTCCACACGAGCCAGGTATCTACATTCTCAACATTAGGTTCGCAGACGAAGACGTGCCAGGTATGTTCTCCCTGAGGCAATCACGTGGTGTTGTTGTTGTTGTTTTGCCTATTCTGTGAAGATTTTATATTTATGATTGTGTTTACAATACAATACTTATTTTCCATTGAGTATATTGGCACAACAAAATCGCTTTCCTGGGAAATATAAAACGACTAAAATACACTGAAGAAACTTCTCGACTTCGTTTTTCTTTCTTTGTAATAAACTCTTTCTAAACATTCCTTTAAGAAGTCACAAGATTTCACTTCTTGGCATATATTCTTACAAAACTACTGAAATAATAGGATCCTTATGCCTCTTAAAGTATGATTAATATCTTTTTGTTTGTTTGTTTGTTAATCTTTAATTCTCATTTTCTCGTGATCTCATTTTCCCCATGATTTATAATACAAGCATTAGATTAGATAAGCTTTATCAGAAGAAATGTTAGTGTATATTACGTCATTCAATATTGTTCTCTTTTTTTTTTTGGTCACCCAGGGAGCCCATTCCTGGTCAATGTTGGTGGCAATCCTTCAGGTCGTGTTCGTGAAACAATCACAAAGGACGTTGAACCAGCTGCAGCCATCAGTGCTGGATCACCGTCTGAGTTTGTACTTCAAATTCCAGGTAACTGTTTAAAAATCTTCCTTGCAGGGTTTTACTCTTACAGATTGAGAGAGGGGTGGTTACAGAGAGATCAACCATACATTTTTTTATTATTTTCGAAACAGTATCATTTCATAGTAAATAGTATCATAGTAAATATTTCACCTTATCGAAACGGAGACACCCTAACCCTATTTTGAGTACATCATTTTTTAAAATCTATTTATACAATCTTCCTGTTCTAAAATCTATTTCCATATAATGTCACTGATACACTGACAGGACAGGGATAGCAGAAAACACTGACAGGACAGGGATAGCAGGATACACTGACATGACAGGGATAGCAGGATACACTGACAGGACAGGGATAGCAGGATACACTGACAGGACAGGGATAGCAGGATACACTGACAGGAGGACAGGGATAGCAGGATACACTGACAGGACAGGGATATCAGAATACACTGACAGGACAGGGATAGCAGGATACACTGACAGGACAGGGATATCAGAATACACTGACAGGACAGGGATAGCAGGATACACTAACATTACAGGGATAGCAGGATACACTGACAGGACAGGGATAGCAGGATACACTGACAGGAGGACAGGGATAGAGGGAAACACTGACATGATAGGGATAGCAGGATACACTGACAGGACAGGGATAGCAGGATACACTGACAGGAGGACAGGGATAGCAGGATACACTGACAGGACAGGGATAGCAGAATATACTGACAGGAGGACAGGGATAGCAGTATACACTGACATGACAGGGATAGCAGGATACACTGACAGGACAGGGATAGCAGGATACACTGACAGGAGGACAGGGATAGCAGGATACACTGACAGGACAGGGATAGCAGGATACACTGACAGGAGGACAGGGATAGCAGAATACACTGACAGGACAGGGATAGCAGGATATACTGACAGGAGGACAGGGATAGCAGTATACACTGACATGACAGGGATAGCAGGATACACTGACAGGACAGGGATAGCAGGATACACTGACAGGAGGACAGGGATAGCAGGATACACTGACAGGACAGGGATAGCAGGATACACTGACAGGAGGACAGGGATAGCAGGATACACTGGTTTGACAGAAATATCAGAATAAGATGGGTTACGATTATGGCTTGGTGAGCCTCTGAACTCTTTTTTCTTTACCATAAACATCTGGATTCCAAAAGGTCATGGGCGTAGCCGGGGACCCCCCCCCCGAAATGAAATCCCCAACACAGGAGGGGGCGGAATTTAGTGACTGATTTTTTGCTTTGATTTGTGTTTATTTTAAGTGAGATTTTAATACTAAATCATCTCTTGCCACATCGCAGCCAAGGGGGCTTTGAGTTTAAAACCCCCTACAAGGGGGTTTTGAGTAAAATCCACCTCTTCTATAAAACAAAACCAAAAAGTGCATACGACAATGCCCAAATTCCAAGAGCATAGCTAAGGAAAATTTTATTTTAAAACCTTATCCAAAAGTTACGATAAAACCACCTCTTTAATATAAGAGTATCCATACATCAATCACCAGATTCTACGAGCGTAGCCAAAAGGGTTTTGTGTTTAAAACCCCCCTCCAGCGGTGTTTGCATCTAAAAACCACCTCCTCAATATAAAAAAAGCAAATAACACACTCAAAATTCTATGAACGTACCCAAAGGTCGTTTTGAGTTTAACCCTACCCCCCTCCAGAGTGGTTTGAAGCTAAAAAAAATACCTCTTTAATATAAAAAAAAGCAAATTGCACACTCAAAATTCTATGATCGTAGCCAAAGGGGTTTTGAGTTTAAACCCCCCTTCAGCGGGGTTGGAGCTATATACATGGCGGGGGGGGGAGAAAAAAAAATCCCCCCCTCCCCCCAAAAAAAAACCTTGGCTACGCCCATGCAAAAGGTTATGTGTATTATAGTTGATCAGGGTTAAACTTTTGTTAATTTAGAATGGGGTAATTGTTATGAATTTTACATATATTTTATTAATCTTTTTCTAGATTGCATTCAAGTGACAGCAGATGCTTGTTCTTAAAATTTGGTCGTTGCATGAATTTTGACATCATGTTTTTTTTTCTTTTTAATTTAATTTGTTGTTTTTTTAATCGAGAGCAACAGGGCCATTTTAATGTTCTTAGCGAAAATTGACCAGTAATACTTGTCTCTATCACGTAATACTTGTCTCTATCACGTAATACTTGTCTCTATCACGTAATACTTGTCTCTATCACGTAATACTTGTCTCTATCACGTAATACTTGTCTCTATCACGTAATACTTGTCTCTATCACGTAATACTTGTCTCTATCACGTAATACTTGTCTCTATCACGTAATACTTGTCTGTCTAGATTTGACTTTAATACTTCTTCCTAGTTACTTCCTAATCTGTGTTCTTGGGACTTTATAAACTAACTGCTGACTCGGCTTATCTCTTGCTAGGTACCAACCCATTCGACATGGAGGCCAGCATGACCGATCCCGAAGGTATCTCGGAACTGTGCGAGGTGATGGACCAGGAGGACTTCCACTACCTCATCAAGATGACCCCTAAGACAAACGGACTTCACACCGTCAGTATAAAACACAAAGGCATGCATGTTTCAGGTACGTCTATTCTATTACAAGATGGGGGCCTATGAATAGTCCAATATTTTAGCAGACAAACTGTCTAGAGGTCTTGATGTAGTGGAACATTTTTTTTTTATTTATCTTGGTAGTTGGGACATCCCCGACAAAGTCCATCTCTCCTGGCACTTGTGCTCTCATTTTTGGTGAACTGTAAAAGATACACGGGATGAAGTCATTATTTCAAAACTTCAGCCTAGTTGATATCTAGCTATTTGTTATGTCTGGAGCTAGCTTCAACATATCTTAAGTAAATATAATTTTTTTTTAGTGTCAATTAGATTTATTTATCACTATCGTATCACTTCTGGTTTATGCTCACTTAAAAGGGAGGTAAAAAGAAAGCAAAGGCCAGACACTGTTTTGTTAATCCTTGTTGCTGTCCTTTATAATAGTCTTCTCCCTCCCTTTTGACGCCCCCATCTCCCCTATCCCTATATTATGAATGTTCTTTTAATGGTTTTTTCTCTCCATGGAGTAAGGAAGCCTGAATAAAAAAACATCACAACGCGCCATGTTATAAATTTCATATAAGGTCATGCGTTATAAGGAATTTTTGTAAAGTCTAAGTTTAAAATAAACTAGGTCTATGTTTTCTAAAAACATGAACATTGTGTTCAAAATTGCTACCGCACTTACAAAAGAATCACACAAAATGTCTTTGATAATAAACTCTATCAGTATTGTCATTTCAGACCCAATAATTATAATCCAAATCATACAATTTTTAAAATATTTTTCAGGAAGCCCCTTCCAGTTTTCTGTGGGTCAGTTATCTCATGGTGGGCCACACAAGGTTCAAGTTGGTGGCCCCGGACTGGAGAAAGGAGAAGTAGGACTTCGAAGTAGGTTGACCAGATAGTAGACCTAGTCACAACGTTTTAAATCAGTTGTTTGATCAACGAGACATGCATGTAAATATTCAAACTACCTAAAGATGGTTATACAAAAGTTAGTTTTAATTAGCAATTGATTGGCAAAGGCAGGATAGTTTGTGAGTGTTTCCTTCAATATTGGCGAGGTGTATAGAAGACAATGGAAATAAATCCGTTTACTGACAGTTTATTATGTTTATATAATGTACAAAATTTCAAATATTTTGAGTTATCTTCTAAATATCCTTTGAATTACAAGTCCGAGTTGTTATTGTGCGTTATTTTCTGTATATTGTGTAATGTCCACTTTTACTAATTAAAATTAAGTAGGTCTTTGTTGCAAGCCAAGTGTAACCTCCTGTCGATCTAAAATCTAAAGTACACAAACCTAGCACTTTACCAGTGACATATAGCAATATTATATTATACTCCAAGGCTAGATGTGATAACTCTGGACTTTGGTGGTCAGTAGTAATCTAATTTCTATCTTGATACTGAAATTAAAATCTGGCCAGTGAGTATTGAATGGAGAAGTTGAATGTAAACACTAGAGAGAAA